>LR990348.1:22857768-24063497 GCA_905147345.3 Mythimna impura | reverse complement strand
GTTGAAATCTCCTCAGACCTCAATTTTGGGCGGTTCATTGAGTCCAAAGCCAAGGTAGCTGCTAGAAAACTAGGCGTTCTTGCAAAGGTCCGACGGTACTTCACACCGGGACAGCTTCTAATGTTATACAAAGCACAGGTTCGATCGTGTGTGGAGTACTGCAGTCACATATGGGCTGGTGCTGCAAAATGCCATCTAGCAGCTTTGGACTCAGTGGAAAGGCGTGCGAAGAGGCTAATTGGGGATCCAGATTTGGTTAAGTCCAATCTACAAAGCCTCGAGCACAGGCGCAGGGTAGCCAGCCTATCGGTATTTTACAGGTTGCATTTTGGAGAGTGTGCGCGGGAATTGCATGACTTGATTCCGCCATCTCCTTTCTATCATCGGACAACCCGACGTACGGCGAGTATCCACCCTTACGTTGTTGAAACTTCAACGGTCCGGACTAAGCGTTTCGCTTCGTCGTTTATACCGCGTACATCGAAGGACTGGAACAATTTGCCTGCTGCGATCTTCCCGTCCAACTATAATTTAGGTGTCTTCAAGGCTAGAGTGAATAGGCTCTTGATAAACTAGTGCGCCTCACCATCAATGATTGCATCACTGCTTACCATCAGGTGGGATCGCAGTCAAGCGCTGGTTTATATCAATTAAAAAAAAAAAAAAAAAGAATTACTTACTAAATTTGACCCAAGCGTGTGAAGTCAAAAGAATGAGAAAAAACAAATATATGTCAAAATTAATTTGAACAAAAAAATATAAAAGAACTAGCATTTTTCCCGCGACTCCGTTCGCGTGAATGTTTTCATAAAAACTTTAGCACTCCTTACATTATCTTTTTTTAGTCTTTATTACTCATTTAAGTAAGAATTTGTGCCAAGTTTCAAGTTTATTACCCCAGAAATAAAAATCCTCCATACAATCTTTAACACCTAGGGGATGAGATGGAGATGAATTTTGGGAAACCCTCACTTAGTGCTCTTTTACGTCATAAAAGGAAGCTTGGTGCAAAATTTTACGCTCCTAGTCCCAGTAGTTTTGGCTGTGCGTTGATATGTCAGTCAGTCAGTTTCTCCTTTTATAAATATAGATAATCTTATATTTAAAATGAAATAGGCACGATAGTCTAGCCCTAGAATAAATTGGTCCGAATCTGACACCCACACCAACGTATCTCGTATTTTCTAAAAGCAGAATATAAGTGACATTTAAATGAAATTCCAGATTAGGGTGACAAAGAAACAATCAAATGTAAGAATTTCATTGTGATTTTATTCAGCTATTTGTGAGTAATAAAATAGGTATTTAGATCCCATCTTGTCATTAAAATGTTTGGTACAAGTGACGAACTTTCTATAAATAGTGAATAAGTTACTTCTAGGTAAGCGCGCTCCATCATCAGGTGAGATAGCGGTAAAGCGTGAACCTATCAACAATAAAAAAGTATCGATACTGGAAATATGAAATAACGTAAGGGAAATTTACCTAAAATGTAAAAATGTACCGATTATTGACGTAAGGGATATTTTTTACAAGTTTAAAAAATCTTTGAAGTCCAGTAGCAACTTAAAAGCTGACGCTACATTGTAATACATATTAACCTAGCTAGGAATACAGCACCTAACCCACCATTCCACGCGCGCCTCAGGGAGATGTCAGCAACTCGTAGGGACCCAGCAGGTTCGAAGCCTACTGGGGCCATGGGTAGCGTGAAAACGAAACCCGGGGCCCTAGGACGAAGGCAATGAAGGAACAGGAGTGGATTTTTAGTCAGTAAAAGTCTGACACTATCTCCCGCCCCGCCCAAGAGCAGGATTTGTAATTAGATGATTTTCCCACCTAAAAAAAAACCTCACCCACCACTCAATTTGTAGTAATCTTTGTACACTGTAATCGATTCTGTAAATTGTCATAATATACTACAATGTTTTTTATGAATAAAGATGTTAAATATGATATACGGTTCCCGAATTGAGTTACGAAGATTTTTCCGAATCGCAAAAAAGTGTTTTTTGTGATGTAACTACAAATTTTCAGTTTTCAGATTTTTTCTTATACTTTTTCTATGCGACCTTGCTTCATGCCAAATTTCAGGAGTGTCGAAGAATACGTTTTTTGCGACATAAACGGCCGTATCTTTTTTATTCGGTAACTCAGAAGCTTAATTTTTTCCACAGCTTCAAGGGACCGCAGACATGAGTATATATATAGTTTTAATTTCAACGCGATACCTCCACGTGTTTCCGAGATAAAGGCTCTTGACAGACAGACAGACAGACACAGACAGACGGACAACAAAGTGATCCTATAAGGGTTCTGTTTTTTCCTTATGAGGAACGGAACGCTAAAAACACTGTATTAATATAAAATAACGAGTCTACATTAATTAATGTCGGGCCCATTTAAAAAGCCAATACCGTCGCTTCTCGCTTCATTGAACTCAGGTTTTGGTGACAGCCAGACACTGTTATTTGATATTATTGGAAATCGGATAACAGAATTTTTTACAATATAAATGTATTATTTCTCGTTAATTTGCTTGTGTCAAAATAATGTTGCCGAAAATAAATGGCAATTTTTTTTTTTAATTTTTTTTGGCCTCGCTCTTTTCTTTTTTTGGTTCGAGTCGCGAATAAACTTTTCCTCTTTTGTTTATTTTTTTGTTATTATTGTTAGCCTATTATGTCCTACTGCTAGGTGAAGGCCTCCCTCTTCTTTTTCTACACACGTTTGTCCTCAACCATTGCGGGCCAGTTCCTCCGGTAGTTATCAATCTCATCTCTCCTTCTTCGACTTGGTCTTGCTTTTGCTTTTGTTAATTTTTGTCATTTTTTATTTGGCATATCTTTTCTTTTAGTAAACCTAAAACTTTAAGATTTTTGTAAAACTAAAACTATTATTTATTTATATATACTTTATTGCATACCAAGTTACAAATTTACAAATCGAAATTTTAATACAAAAAAAACATACAATTGGCGGCCTTATCGCACTCGGCGATTTCTTCCAGGCAACCCAGAATGGATAGAAATTGCCTGGACACAAAATGTGGTTGCACTTGGTGCAAATATAAAAGTAAACAAAAACTTAATAGATACTTAAGATACTTGACACTTTGACACACACACACATACACTTTTTTTTGTTACTTGATACTCTATTAAGATTTGAATCAAATTGTTAGTAGGTACATCGCGTAATTTGAAGTTTCGGAAGAGCGAAGTGCCCTAACACGGGCAATTTTGGTCTAAAAGGTCACTTCAACCACTAGATGTAGTACAAATTTTGTGAATGGAAAATAAATTATTTGTATTTATTTATTTATTTATTTGTATTTGGTCTGCCGTGATGTCGCCTTGCGTTCCCACCCACCCACTTCTAACTTCTACCTTTTTTGTTAGTTTTTTTTTTTAGCAACTGTCAGGCAAATGGGATTCAAAACTAACCTTGCATTTTTGAAAAGGTTTAATTGTCCTTGCAATGTTTGAATGAGTTATCGTAGCCCTGGAAAGCAAAGGGCAATTGAAGAAACACTGTGGGTGTTAGTTTATAAAAGTTCAACACTCCCTTTCACTCCAACCAGAGTAGGAGAAGTCATTTGAGGATTTCCAATCTCAAAAAAAGATAGTAGAATTCCTGATCCCGGACTGTGAATGTGGTTGGATGTTGGAAGATTTCCCAAGTAAAAAAAAAGGTTCAAAGCGATCTTTACGAAAAAGCAGCGATAACATTTAAAAACTAATTAAAAACTAAGAATTGCAAAGTTGTTTTCTCGAAGAATGCAATTACTGTTAAATACAGTCTCGTTATGTTAACTATCTCTTGAAATACAATGTAAAATGTATTTAAAAAGCTTTAAAGACCTTTAACTAACGCTTACTTTGTTTGTGAAATTATTTGGAACTGAAATTACTTTCAGAATTTATAATTATTTGTGATAAAAATTCTTCTATTGTCCGTTACCAAGTCATCGGTCCACATTGTAGGAAGCCTTCCAACGCTACGTCTTCCGGTACGTGGTCGCCACTCCAGTACCTTTCGGCCCCAACGGCCATCCGTTCTGCGAGCAATGTGCCCTGCCCATTGCCACTTAAGTTTGGCGACTCTTCGTGTTATGTCGGTAACCTTGGTTCTCCTGCGGATATCCTCATTCCTGATTCGATCACGCAAGGAAACTCCGAGCATAGCCCTTTCCATTGCCCTTTGGGTGACTTTAAGTCTTGTGATGAGGCCCATTGTAAGCGACCACGTTTCGGAGCCATATGTCATCACTGGCAACACGCACTGGTCATAGACTTTCGTCTTGAGACACTGTGGTATATTGGACGAGAAGATACCGCGAAGCCGAACGCTGCCCAGTCGAGTCGGATTCGACGATTGATCTCTTTCTCGAAGTTAGACCTTCCCAACTGGATCGTCTGTCCCAGGTAAACATAATCGTCTACAACTTCGAGTGTAGAGTCCCCGATGTAGATAGGAGTGGGTGCTACATGGCTGTTTACCATGACTTTGGTTTTGTCCATGTTCATTTTAAGTCCCACTCTTTCGGAAGCTCTACTGAGGTCACCAAGAATTGTACTGAGCTCGTCCGTAGTCTCAGCCATGACTACTATGTCGTCGGCAAACCGAAGGTGAGTGATGTACTCGCCATTGACATTAATGCCTAGCCCTCTTCATTCCAGAACCTGATTCCAGACGTGTATAACTGTCCATAAAAAGCCACGATCTCTCCCAGAAGATCCGATTTGGCGGATATGACAGACAGCCGTAATAATATTTTAACATCCAATCAGTTTATGTGAACTTAGTAATAATTTCTAATGGGTGGGAAGTACAAATTCCCGGAAGGCGATGCCACTGGCAGATGCTAGAGCATTATAAATCAAAACTTCCACAACTCCTTCAAAGTTTTTTGCCAGTCCTCCTCAAGCGGCCTGTGGGTGAGACATACGCACCGAGCCTACAGACTTGCCTTGCGCACTCAGTACAATAATGCGTTCAAAATGTGTTGGGTCTGCCGTGGCGGTCCAGCGCCTCTGGGATGTATGCAGAAGCGTGCACTGATAGTTTCCAGGCCATTACGTGCAAAAAAACAGCTTCCCTGCTGGCCCGTATATGGAGTAACAACAACAGCATTCTGAACGCAATATCTGTCGGTAATTTTGACTGTTCCTTTCAAAGTCAGTGGGTCATGTCTTGTGTAAGTGTGACCAGTCATTGTAAATAAAATGTGAAAAAAAAAAAACTGGGCAAGTCGCGCTCTGAAGGTTCCGTACATACTTACATAAGTAAACAGTTCAATTCCCGAATGGAGTCTTGAAGATTTTTCAGAATCACAAGATTTTTTTTTTATCCCTATGAATTTTTATTCCTTCAAGAATGTCGAAATATACGTTTTTTGCGACATAAACGGCCGTATCTTTTTTTTTCAGTTAACTTAGAAATCTAATTTTTTTTACAGCTTCAAGAGACCACAGATTTGAGTACCTATATGGTTTCAATTTCAACTCGATACCTCCACGCGTTTCCAAGATAAATGGTCTTGACAGACAGACAGACAGACAGACGGACGGACAACAAAGTGATCCTATAAGGGTTCCGTTTTTTCCTTTTGGGGTACGGAATCCTAAAAACAACGTACCTATTAGGTTAAAATTTCTATGGATCTGTACCTACCACACGAATTAAAGTTATTATTTTATTAGTGTAGCAGTAACATACGGAATTCAGACACGTGAATAAATTCCTAGTCGTGCAAGTGACAGAGGAGTGGGGCAATTATAATAAAGCTGTAAAGTCGCAATTGCAGCGCGATTTTTGGCTCGGTGCCAAGAGATGGCAAGAATTTTTTTATAAGAATTTTAATTTAAGGTTTAGTCATAAAGGTGGTATTTTTTAGATATTACAAGACTTATTTAGACAGTAATGGGAAATAGTTTTCTGTGTTGTTTTGAAATATATTGTTTGTATTATATATACATTTTATTAGTTATGTATTATATATATGTAAATATTACAACACAAACTACCTGTATATCTTTTTCTCCTTCTTTGTCAAATCCACCCAAAGGTTGTCTGTAAAAATCGCTTTCAGCGATAAGACCGCCCATTGTGACACCCTATTAATTTTAAGTTCTTATTGTAATTTTATTTTAGGTGTACAATAAAGAATATATCTATCTATCTGTCTATGTTTCACTCATCTCCTGATTCATCACTAGCATCTCTTGATAGTTAAGATCAAAATCAACAAACTTTTCCAGCATACGTAGATGTAACAGTTGCTCAAAACTACTTACTTACATATTATAAATGCAGTAGATTTTTTATGATTACTTTCATAATATTTGTAGCTTAAAAGTACCACTGTTTTAATTTCAGTTCAAATAACTGTTGCCTTATCTAAGTTATACAATAACAATAATATTATGGGCACTTTGGCATGGCAAAATGTCATTGCCATAACAGAGTATTACTATGTTTGTTTCTTGGCACTACTCCATGCTTGCAGGAATATGCATAAAGACGCACTAATTTCCGGTACAAACGTAGAATAATACACAGTTTTCAAGAAAATAAAAATACCTATTGCAAAAACAAAAATAATTGGCCCTCAGATGTTAAATGGAAATGGAGTAATCCATGCTTTCAGGAACATGCATAAAGACGCACTAATTTCCGGTACTAAAATGGAATATACCTACCTACAGCTTTTTATAAAATAAAAATACCAATAAAAAATAAAGTAAAAAACAAAAAATAATTACCATCCTGATGTTAAAATAATAATTAAGTACTACTAGTAGTTGGGCGGAGCACAGCCGTGTCCCCATGGAGGCAATTGGCGACCTCTCGCTCCCGGTTGTGGCTAAGGTCATGGTCCGGAGCGCAATTATGGCGGTAAGTCCCCTGTTTGAGGCATGGTTGGAAACACCTAACGGCGTCCTCACCTTCCGTATGATGCAGGTTCTCACCGAATACGGTAAGTTCGGGAAGTTCCTGCACCGGATTCGTGCGGAAGCGACGCCCGGGTGTCGCCACTGTGTGGACCGCCCGGAGGACACGGTGGAGCACACGGTGGAGGTGTGCCCTGCTTGGGCAGAGCAACGCCGTATCCTTGTGGGGGCGATTGGTGGCGGCGATCTCTCGCGCCGGGCCTTGGTACAGGCCATGGTCCGGAGCGAGGAGGAGTGGCAGGCGGTCGCCTCCTTCTGCGAAGCAGTAATGCTGGCAAAGGAGGCGGCCGATCGCGTGAGGCAACGGTCCTCACGCCCTTACCGCCGCCGGGATTCCGATCCCGATTTCCGGCCACCGTAGGCGCGGGCTTGCGGACGGCGAGCAATGGGTGGCTCGCCGTCCGACCGTCCGGTAACCGTCCGGACCGAGCCCAAGTCGTCGACGGCGCGTAATGTTCCACGCGAGCCTCAGGGAGATGTCAGCAAATCGTAGGGGCCCAGCAGGGTCGAAGCCAACTGGGGCCATGGGTAGTGTGAAAACGAAACCCGGGGCCCTGGGAGAGAGAATGGGAAGCGGTGATCTTCTTCCGCGAAGCAGTAATGCTAGCCTAAGAGACTGCCGCAACTATAAGGGCACGGACACTTACACGCCCTAGCCGGCTCCACAAGAGGCGCCCTGGTTGTCGGCAGTCACAAAGTGGTCCCCGGCCCCCGTACACGCGGCCTTGTGGACAACGAGCAATGGATATCTCGCCATCCAGCCTTTCGGTAAGGACCGAACAGGAAATTTTTATGGTCTCGCGTTTGACCACTATCTGACCTGTTGGTATGCGATGATGTGGCCGACGAAAAAGTACGCTTGCCTAGAAGTAACCTATCCACTCTTGACTTAAAGACCTCTAGGTTGTAGCTATCGGGAAACACAGACTCCAGCAGGGAATTCCACTCCTTAGCTGTACGCATTATGAATGTGTTCCCAAAACGCTTTGTACGTATGGGCGGGATGTCCACCATATACCGATGGCGCAACGCCGTACGTCTAGTGGTCCGGTGATGGAACGGACTTGGTGGAATTAAATTGTGCAATTCAAACGCAGAATGTAAATGTAATCGATAGAAAACCGACAGGCCAGCAACTCGGTTAACCAACGGATACCGTGGCGTGGGCTCGCGTGGTGGATTACGGCCCATTCCCTCTCCTAGAGAGGAGGCCTGAGTCCCAACAGTAGGAACATTAAAAGGCCGACTATGCTATGCTATGCAGCAACTTGGCGTCGATGCTCAAGGCTTTGGAGTTTTGACTCGACAAGTGCATCATCACTGATGATCCTCTTGGCTCACTTCTCAATCGACTCCAGTCATCGACGAAGCGTAGAGTAGTGTAAGCGCACCTCAAAGAGATGTCAGCAAAACCGTAGGGGTCCAGTAAGGCAGTAGACGAAACTAAACAACCTTCCGCAAGATTTTTTTTCAGGAAATGAAAAAAAAATCAGCCTCTCCATACCAACTGTCCAATCAGGTTTATAATTTTGTAGAGGTCATTTTTTTTTGTTTCATGAAAAAAACTCTTATGGAAGGTTGTTCAGTTTCGTTTACTGAGCAAGTCCTTAAAGTTGCGGAGACCTGTCTTTTACATCTTGTATTTGAGTCCTCATTCAGTCAAACCTGTCGTAGTTGAATAATAGCAACTGCCTATTTGAACTCCACGACCCAGGAATGAGAATACAGTCTTAATTTTAGCCACGAACTCCTTTCTTAATCATTGAGCTATGACATCTTTAAAAATTAGATGATTCATCTTACAATATATACAATTAAACCACGAAAATAACAACCTGTTTTGATACGCATTATTAATCCAATTTACGGCCAGTGATTAACTATTCATGATAATGAGGATATTCATGAAAATCAAAGACGCAATGAAACAAGGACCTTATACTGATTTTAGTCTATTATTTCTTAACAATTTGTTGTTATTGAAACTGTTATTAGCAGTGGTTTTATTATCAATGGTAAAATTATTACGCTTTCGCGTAAATAAACCCATTAAAACAAGACTCCATCAGGCTTACGAGATTGTTTGAAAGGGTCACCGCGGCTCTGGAACACAAAGGGAAATTGAAGGAACACAGGTGAGTTTTTGTCAGTAGATGTCTGACACTCTCTCTCACTCTACTTAGAGCGGAAGAAGTTATTTGATGACTTTCCTACCCAAAAAAATAAAAATCTTTTTACAAAAAAAAATACAACCGACTTCAAAGTAAGAAAAAACACTGAAAAGTGCAAAATAACTTTAATTTCGGACGTCGGTGTTTCTATAATAGTTTTGTCTCTTCGTTATTTAACACCGACTTCCGAAATTAAAGTTATTTTGCACTTTTTAATGTTTTTTCTTACTTTGAAGTCGGTTGTATTTTTTTTTGTGGTGGTGAACATACATAAAAAAAAAAAAAACATACATTCAACCGAACATATAACCTCCTCCTTTTTGAAGTCGGTTAAAAAGCTTAGATTGCATTTAGATATTAGAAAAACTGGGCAAGTGTAAGTCGAACTCGCACACTGAGGGTTCCTTACAAACTTACCTATGTTAAAAGTTCTACTCCAGAATGGTGTCCCGAAGTTTTTTCCGAATCGCATTTTTTTCTTTGTGACATAACTACAAATTTACTGTTTTATGATTTATTCCTATAACTGTGCTATAAGACTGCATTATGTCATTGGGAATAGGAATTGTTATGTCTGGAGTTTTCCACCATGATCGAATTAGGAATGAAGATATCCGAAGAAAAACCAAAGTTACTGACATAGCCCGAAGATTTTCCAAATATAAGTGGTAGTGGACAGGATACATTGCTCGCAGAACAGATGGTCGATGGGGCCGACAGATTCTGAAGTGGGGATCGCTACCGGAAGACCCCTTCCCACAAGGAGACCCATGCCATGGTGAGTCACAGGAATCTGATGGATGCGAGACGCGCAGGACCGACTATTATGGCGAGGTCTATTTCTGACAGTGAACGTTTTTTGATTGAAAATATCTTAATCAGTAAATTATTATTATGGATTTTTTTAGGTGGTAAATCAATCCAATGACTGCTTTCGCTCTTGGGTGGAGCGAGAAGGTGTGTCAGACTGAATTATTATGGACTAAAATATTTTTAGGGTTTCGTACCTCAAAAGGAAAAAACGGAACCCTTATAGGATCCCTTTGTTGTCCATACATCTGTCTGTCTGTCTGTCAAGACGCTTTATCTCGGGAACGCGTAGAGGTATCGAGTTGAAATTTAAACCATATACTTAGATTTGCGTTCTCTTGAAGCTTTGAAAAAATCAAACTTCTTAGTTAACGAAAAAAAAAGATAGGTCCGTTTACGTCGTAAAAAACGTTTATTTCGATATTCTCAACGGAATCAAAATTCATATTGTACTTCCCGTTGTCCTAGAATCTTGAAATTGCAAGCTTATAGCACAAGTACAGGAAAAAATCTAAAAACTGTAAATTTATAGTTACGTGACAAAAAAAAAAAAACAATTCTTGCGATTCAGAAAAATCTTCATAACTCAATTCGGGAATTGAACAGTTTTCATAGGTGAGTTTGTACGGAACACTCAGTGCGCGAGTCCAACTCACATTTGCCCGGCTTTTTATCAAAATATCTTAATCGAATATCTCAATCTCACTGAAGACAGATAGTATTCGCATATTAAGTTACATAGGGCGGGTTTCTAAATTGAGTATTTTGGGTTAAGAACGTCTCGAACCCTACATAGATACTAAATTTTGACCGGTTTTCAGACTAGAGTTTGAGAAATACTCAACTTCAAATGCTTAAACCCGAAAACGAGGGAAAGTCGTGATTAAAAACAGGCATATCTAAAATCTCTAGCCAATTTACCTTTAAACATAAAATATGATGACATGTGGGCGTACCTACTACCTATATATATACACTTTTATCTGCCTAGACCCCTCAAGGACTGTGGCGCGAGGTTATGTCACGTCTAGCCATTCTTGAGTGGTCTTCACTAACGACTAGACAGGTAGACAAATAACAAAGAGGTCAGGGTTCTGTATTTTTAACCGTTCATCTTACAAGACAA
Organism: Mythimna impura; assembly: GCA_905147345.3. Lineage (NCBI taxonomy): Eukaryota > Metazoa > Arthropoda > Insecta > Lepidoptera > Noctuidae > Mythimna > Mythimna impura. Next base: position 24,052,434 of record LR990348.1, on the reverse strand, counting down.
CAAAATGTCTCGTAACTCGTGTATCACAGCTGAGTTCACGTGACATATTTAAATACCAGCCAGAGAGTACAAACACTTGGGAAAATGAGATGTACGAAACCTTATAAGAAATAGATATACATTGTAGCAAAAATAACAAGAATTTATTTAGGAAAACATTAGAAATAAATAATTAAATAATAAGTAATAATTAAATCAAATAATTTTATTTCCATACAAACCGTCTAAAAATATTAGAAACCTTAAAAAAAATGGAATCGGTAAAATCGATCTCAAGTTATGGCGTTCATAACTAAGGGAAATAGTCAATTTCATATAGATAGACATAGATATTCGATTCTACTTGACCTAAAAGCTACAATTATAATCTGTGCAAGGCCAAAAAGGCGCCTAACTTGGAATATGCTGCGATATTTAATTGTTGTTTCTCAAAATGTAGGTTATTAACAAGTTTGAGAGGCAGGGTCCTAAAAATTTTAGTACAGATTTACAACATACCTACCTAAAGAACTGTCCGTAGGGGCCCAGCAGGGTCGAAGCCTACTGGGGCTAAGGGTCTGCTTCTGGAAGGAAGACTCAAGAAGAATTCTGCCTAACCCGTTCCATTAACAACAACTATAATAATGCTGTTCCAATCCCTTGTCAGGAGTGGAGTAGAGTACTGCAGCTCAATATGGAACCCCCATTACGATATTTATAAGAAAAATATAGAAAAAATACAAAAGCGCTTTCTCTGGCACCTTTCGTATAGCTGCCATTTAGCTAGGAAAATCCCGAGGTACTCAGATCGACTTCAACATTTTAAATTGACTTCCTTGTGCGATAGGCGGCAACTTCTTGACCAAATGTTTTTGTACAAACTACTTAATGGAGAAGTTGATTGTTCAGAGTTGGTGTCAAAAGTATTAATACATGTCCCCGCAAAGAACCCCCGGCCTAGCAAGTACAACCTGTTTCGCTCTCGACAAAGTAAAACTAATCTAAGCAAATACTCGCCTCTGAACAGAATAACGTCCGATTACAATGTTATTGCTAAAGTCTGCTCTATCGACATTCTGCATGATAAAAAACAAAAGTTTAAGAAATCTATCTTGACTTACCAATCCCAAGCATGTAAATCCATTTGATTTAATTTTTAATTTTTTAATTTTTAATTTTTGATTTGATTTTTATTTTATTTTTGTATTAATTTAATTCAATTTGACATTCATGTATTTCTATAATGTTAATTCTAATTATTACTATTGATCTCCTTGACTTCGCAATGCTAATTAACAAATCTTATGTGTTTTAAAAATCAAATGTTTTGTGTTAATGTTGTGATTGTCTCTAAGTGTTGCAGCACTTGAATATAGTTTTATAATTGATCCTGTAAATTCCCAGTGCATGTAATGTTGACGATCCTAATAATAAATAAATAAATAAATAAATTATCGGACCACCAGACGTACGGCGATGCGCCACCGGTACATGGTGGACATCCCACCTACACGCACAAAACGTTTGGGAACACATCTATTGTGCGTACAGCTAAGGAGTGGAATTCCTTTCCGGAATCTGTGTTTCCTGATGGCTACAACCCGGGAATCTTTAAGACAAGAGTGAATAGGTTACTTCTAGGTAAGCGCGCTCCATCGTCGACCGCATCGTCGCTTTCCATCAGGTGTGATAGCGGTCAAGCGCGAACCTATCAAGAATAAAAAAAATGACGGCCCTGGTATGAAAGGCAACGAAGGAACAAGAGTGGGTTTTTAGTCAGTAAAAATCTGACACACCCTCGCGCTCCGCCCAAGAGCAGGGGATTTCATTGGATGATTTTCCCACCGAAAAAAAAAACCTAAAGAACTGTCATAACTCCTCAACCTACTGTTTGTTTCTCTTTACTTTTTGACACAATATTATTATTACTATTTAAAACAATTAATACCTAACGCAGCTCTTTCTTGTTATTGATATTTTTGATGAGTTCACACCCCAAAACAAAAATATATGGACAGCAGAAATATTGTCAGGATCGTATGGTAAATAATCGTATATATCCGACAACGATCTCATTACCATACGCCAGATTTACAAATCGAAGCAACAACAACACGAGCCTCCCTTTACATTGGTTAGCTATAATGTTGTAGACTTAATGTGTAATGAGACAAGTGGCAAAGTGACTAGGTAATTTGTTTCAAGGTTGTTTTAAAAAACTTTTTTCAGCTTTTTACTGATTTACTTACGTAAAGATGGTCAGTTAGGTAGGTCTAACTTCGAAAAAGAAGTCAATCATCGAACCCGACTCGTCTGGGCAGCTTTCGGGAAGTGGCGCGATATTTTCTCGTTCAACATACACACAGTGTCTCAAGACTAAAATCTATGGATGAACCAGTTCGTGTTGTCAGTGATGACATATGGCTCTGAAACGTGGTCGCTCAAAATGAGCCTCATCAGAAGGTTTAACGTTACCCAAAGTGCAATGAAAAGGGATATGCTCGGAATTTTCCTGGCGGAATCGAATCAGAAATAAAGATATCCGTAGGGGAACGAAGGTTACCAACATAGCCGGAATAATTGCTAAACTTAAGTGGCAATGGACCGGGTACATCGCTTACAGAATAGATGGTGGATGGGGCAGGAAAGTTCCGAAGTGGCGACGGCGTACTGGAAGATGCGGCTTTGGAAGGCCTCTCATAAGTTGGACCGATAACCTGGCGATAATCGCGAGTATCCGATGGATGCAAGATGCAAGGGATCGATCGTTGTGGCTCTTGGGAGAGGCCACCAGTGGGCGTCTTTTGGCTGAAATGATGATGATGATGACTTGCTTATAACTATTATTGAGTAAAGGTCAAGTGCAAGTTCAAGATAAATAAAAAGAAATATGTTTTTGTTGAACATGTCCAACCGATGGACCTGATTAAAACAAATACAAACTTGCAACCAGACAGCAGAGGAATTTCCACGTGTCAGCATAGCGTGAATAATGTGGCGGAACGTTCAGGAAAGAATACGCTTTTCGCTTTAGCATTTTTGATAAGATCAGCAGCACATTTTGCAGAACTAACATAACTATATCTGTCTGTTTTCAAAGAGGAAACATAAGTGGTGATTCTGACTGTTACTTAAAGATCATCTGCCTCGCCTTTTTAAAACTGTGTTGTTTTCGGTTTAAGACACGGTGACACGAACTGACTCCGGCAAGAGTCGTTTATTATTAAAATCCTTGTGGTAATACCAACCGCAAGGGTTAAGTCGATCGAGAGTCGCAGGAAGGCGAGCAATGAGTAGCTCGCTTTCTGATAAGGACTAAGCCTTGGTCGAATACAAGTCTGAAATTCCCTCTTGCTCCACCCAGAACGGGAGGAAGAAAATAGTAAATAAAAAAAGTTCGAGCCGATGTGCGTTTGTAGATAATTATGTAGTTACAAGCCTAAAAAACCGTTCAAGTGCGAGGCGGACTGGTGCATCGAGAGTTCCGCGCAAACTTACCTATGTAAATAGTTCAATTCCTGAAACGAGTCACGAAGATGTCTTCGAATCGCGATCCATATTTTTTTTGTGACGTAAGTTCTACTTTGCAGTTTTGTTTTCACACTTTTTCCTCTATTTGTAAATATGAGGCCTTGCTTCATACCAAATTTCAGAATTCTAGGTCATCGGAAATACCGTACAAGTTTTGATTTCTGAGCGTCAAAATATATATCCTGAACGGAGCATAAACAGCTTTATCGTTGACTTAGGAGTTAGATTTTTTCACTGCTGCTTGGGGTCGCAGATTTGACTATTTGATATTAATTTCGCAGACGCAGCGTTGGAAGGCCTCCCACAAGGTGGACCGATGACCTGGTGAGGGTCGCGGGAATCCGATGGATGCTAGACGCACAGGACCGGTCATTGTGGCGACATTTGGGGGAGGCCTATGTCCAACAGTGGACGTCTTTCGGCTGAAATGATGATGATTGATGATGACATTAATTTCAGCTTAATACCTCAATGCGTTCCTGAGGAAAAGGGCCTTGACAGACGCAAAGACGGACAATAGAGTGATCCTATAAGTGTTCCGTTTTTGCCGACTTAGTTACGGAACCCTAAAAAAAACAGAAAAAACTGATAATAAATTATTTTTCAGAAGTATCCAAATTTACCCAAACCGACACAACTCCAGCAACACTCTATGAATTTTGATTTCCTTGAGAGTGTTGAAATACACGTTTTTTGCGACATAAATGGCCGTATCTTTTTTTTTGTTAACTCAGTAATTTGATTTTATCACAGCTTTAAGAGACCGCAGACTTGAGTATATGGTTTTAATTTCAACTCGATACCTCTACGCGTTCCCGATATAAAGGGTCTTGACAGACAGACCGAAAGACAGACGGACAATAAAGTGATCCTAAAAGGGTTCCGTTTTTGCCAAATTAGGCACAGAACCCTAAAAAAAAAAAAAAAAAAACTGATAATTAATTATTTTTGGAAGTATCCGAATTTACCCGAACCGACACAATTCCAGCAACATGATATATGTATTCACATTGTTTATTTAAACAATCGGGTGCTAATGAACGAGCGCTCGCTAAAGCGCTACTTACCCTTGTTTACCCCTCAGTTATGCACTGCCAGGGTAAATTACCCTGTTTGTTGAATTACCCCTCATTAGTCCCGTTGCAATTTGGTGTTAACGAAATGCGTCGAGCTATTAATTTGGCAGTAATTAATGTTAAATTAAATATTATTTTGTGTACTATATGCTATGTAATGGTCATTTAATTATGCGGGGATGTTTAATAGCAAAAATAGTCGCTTATAATGTTCTTTCCAAACAGGGTTGATAGACACAGTTCAATGCCCATTCATCTTCATCATGATTTCAGCCGATAGAGATCTACTACTGAATATAGGCCTCTTATAAATGTCTATTACTCGAACGTTCCTGTGTTTCTTGCATTTAGCGGTATCCTATAACCCCCGCCATGTCATCACTCCACCATTTGGGCCTCCTTGCCAATATGGAATCTGGAGGCAACAATCCTTTAATACAGGGTCGTTTTGACCTCATACCGCACTGCAGAAGTAAAACTTTTTAATTTGGCCTAAAAAAGCTTTTAGTTCCTTAAACGCTATGGGATTTAGTAAGCCCCTTAAAGCCTTAATGATAGTTTTTAAACGAGTTCATAACGCCCAGTACCACAGGAATGTAAATAGTACAAAAATGAGTGCCGCTGACATGTCAACGTGTTAAGAGGGTCCTTTTTCACTCGCCTATCGTCAACATCGAGCATGGTTTAAAAGCTTGTTACTTCATCTAACGCAACCCAACGCGATGTTTGATGAAAAGGCAACGCGAAAAAAGAAAGTCGCCTGTAAACTCTGTTAGCATTCGGTAATTCCGTGATTTACTCGAATATTTTACGTAACTTGTTCCAGGAAATACGTGTTTTTTTTTAAACCCTTAAAAGTTTTTGAAATAAATTGTCGTCATTCAGAATCTTGATTAAATTTGCAAGGCTTCTATAGTTATACTTTTTTGACTTTTTTAATTTTTGAGTAAATTACTAAGTGTTCATGCAAATTAGCAGATTTTCAGAAGTCTTTACTGGATTAGTTTTACACAAATTTATAAATTGATTTCAATAGAAGCCTAGATAATATCCACAAGATACTGTGTTTCCAAAATATCTAATGAAAAATGTGTAGTAAACTCATAATCGCATAAGAGCGGTTGTATGAAAAACAGTGAAAATGTATGTCGAGTTACATCCTCAATGACAAACGCTGTCTGCGAATTTCATTTGTGTTGTAAAAGTAATTCTGTATAGAAATTCATTTTATTCTTGCGCTAATACGCTTATTATTTTAAAGCTAGAACTACATTAGACCGACGCACACGTGTAACACGCCTGATTTGTACGTAGAACGACGTCGCGTGGCGGGGATCAAGTGTAGCTCTACAAGTCTAGTTTCCATATAAAATGTATGGAGACCGACGCGCCCAGATCGTCGTGTGTGGCACACGTGTGCGCAGTGTAGTTCTAGCTTTACAGTACCTAGTACCTACTTTCTAAAGAAACGCGTAGGTGTCAGGCGAATACAAAATTTACTTATAATCCGTCAGGCCCACAGTTTATATTATTTATGCAACAGCAATTCTGCCAAGACTGTCTACTTCACGTAATAAGATTTCTTACACGTGAGGCTCTAATTAACATTTCTAGCTTATTAATAATGTATCATCTTCTAATTATTAATTATTTGAGACGTCGCTGGTGAGCTGGAAAGAAATGTACGTGATAATTTTATATTAGGTTCTACAGATGTCTTTTGTATTAGGCAGCACCTTTGTGCGCTTCTATCTGTATTTATTCTATTTACTTTTGAGTGTTTGTGTACCTATACATAAATTAAAACATTGTAGGTGTTTGCGAAACAGGGTGTAAACTGTGTAAAGCCCTGTAAACCTCTGTTGAAAAGGGAGGGAGGATCCTCCGACCAGACAAGTGTTGTGTCTGCTCCGAGCAACCGTACCATTGAACTATTGGGCACGCCATGATTATGGCGGTAAGTCCCCTCTTTGAGAAGTGGCTGGAAAGACAACACGGCGTCCTTACCTTCCGCACGACGCAGGTCCTCACCGGACATGGTACGTTCGGGAGGTTCCTGCACCGGATTCGGGCGGAAGAAACGCCACCATTGTATGGACCACCCGGAGGACACGGTGGAGCATATGGTAGAGGAGCTGTGTCCTCGTGGGGGCTCTCGGCGGCAGCGATCTCGCGCGCCGGGCCTTGGTACAAGCCATGGTCCGAAGCAAGGAGGAGTGGCAGGCGGTCGCCTCCTTCTGCAAAGCAGTTAACAAACAGGGCGGCAGCACGCGCGAGGCAATGGCCCTCGCGCCCCAGCCACCGGGATTCCGATCCCGATTTCCACACACCGTAGGCGCGGGCTTGCGGATGGCGAGCAATGGGTAGATCACCGTCCGACCGTCCGATAACCGTCCGGAGCGAGCCCAAGTTGTCGACGGCGCGTAGTGTTCCACGCGCGTCTCAAGGTGATGTCAGCAACTGTAGGGGCCCAGCAGGGTCGAAGCTTACTGGGGCCATGGGTGATGCGAAAGAGATCCCCGGAGCCCTGGAACAATGGCAAAAAGGAACAGGAGTGGGTTTTTAGTCAGTAAAAGTCTGACACGCCCTCAAGCTCCGCCCAAGGGCGGGGGATGTCATTAGATGAATTTCTCACGAAAAAAAACCCATTGAACTATGAGAGTTAAGGAACAGAATGCACATGTATGCGCACATGCTTGAGTACTATAATTTCTTCTGCGCACCTGATCCAAATTCGGTCTAGGCGATTTATAAAACAATTCAAAAAAATTTACTAAAGAACTGAGGTATTAGATATGATATTTCGATCGTTTTTTCCAAAAGTCGCTAGATGTAATTATTTAAGTACCTGCATATAACAGATAATGTTCCTATTACACAATATATAAAATATTAAATCATAAAAAAAAAAAATAAGTACAATGCCCAAATTAGTAATTAGTTCCCTAGCCAATACCCAGAATGCAGAATTATGTCATAAGAATATAGCTTTTTAAACTGAAATATAATCAACAAAAAGTCCTATTTTTTCATTTTATTATCGAGTCCTTTATAAGATTTTAAATTAATATCATAATTATCATCATAATTATCTAGGATAGTTAGGTAGTTTACTTTTTCTGCATTTTCTGGGTAACAAACGGGCATAATTCTTTATCGCCACCATTTCTCATGTGAGAAAAGCGCCTTTCATTTCACAGTACCTATATTTTTTTCAAAATGTAATATTTTATGAAGTGACTCTTGAATTTGAAATAGAGCTCTTTGCAACAGCCATAAGTCACAGACTCGGCGTCCACACAATGGGTATCAGGGTGTGTTTCCTGCACTTTTTGTACCATTCAATAAAACCGGGACTACTCTGTAGCTTTGTACTAGTTTAAACGCCAAATGGTACAATATTTATTACCCTACTACACTGAAAACAAAAAGCAGTATGATTAATGTATCTCGCAAGAAATGGAGAAAGTATTCGACGTACGGTTTTCTAGGGTTCCGTACCCAACGGGTGCTACCGGCACCCAATTACGACAGGCCTGTAAGTTGGTCTAGTGGTCAGTGGCCCTGACTGCTATGCCGGAGGTCGTGGGTTCGATTCCCATCCAGGACAAATGTTTGTGTGATGAGCACGATCATTTGTTCTGTATGTGGGTGTAATTTATCTATTTATATTTATTTTTGTGACGAAGAGAATTAAATGATAAATGATATTTATTTTGTAAATAGGTTTAAAAAAACACTTTTACACGTCAATTTTTTTTTTCGTCATTTTTAAACTAGATGAGGCCGGTGTTTTCTAGCTGACTACCCTAAGAAGAAACACCGAAACAAACTCAGGGGTCAGAGTCTTCTTTAAAGTCCATACAGTAAATATGTAATGGTCAAATCACATGAGAACCATGCAGATTTATCTGAAATGGTCTTTCGAAGAAAGAACCTTACAGATTTGAGTGGACCTTTCCAGTCAGTGCAAGCATTTGTCAGTATTCGTAAAGCTCAACTCAGGACTACTAAAAAAAAAAAAAGGAGCTCAACGACTTGACGAACAATACCAAAGAAAGGACATTTGAGTAGGCCGCAGAAAATACTCAAATTGCCAGACATACGTTAAAATTACTGAAAAGGAGAAAAAAACAGCAATCAACATAGTCCTCACGTTCACACTAATAAAAGCAAAAATATAGTTTACAAAATAATAATAATAATAATAATAATAACCCCATCGCCGTATCTCTACGTTGACGTCGTGGTGGGGCTTGCGTGCTCCAATATACCCCAGGTCTGTATCGGTAAAGTTTGCTTTGCCGTAATATGCCTAGGGTGAGGGGCCAGACTAAGAGAGATACAATCCGCAGTGCAGTTTTGTGGCGAACTGTTGGGCATTAGCGACCCCACGGACCCGATCTCCCGGGAAAATTCTTGTTCTTCATCTCCGGCTTGCCTTTATTGGCCGGCCGTAGTGAACACTGACGAGGAACAGAGCTCCCACCTCTCTCTTGCCTATTATTGGCTGGCTTGAGTGGAGATTCGCAAGAGCAAACGTGCTCGGGAGAAGGATGTATAATCCAGTAAGGTGCTGGTAGGGATCTTGACCGTACTTCCGGGATTGTCCTGATAGCCGTGGTATACCTCTCCACTCCTTAAGCACCCCAGGATATGTTGCCCTCTTGTTGCTACGTCACTTCGTGCTAGCGACCGTTAATGGGGGCCCATTTATTGAGTGTGCAAGTCACCCCCTGCCTTTTGTCGATGGATATTAATAACATTGTTTAAGCAGGGGCCATAGTCTTAACATAGTTCCTGGTAAACAGTCCACTTAAGACCCCATAAACCATAGCCTTATATCTTAGTTTTCCAAATGTCGCAATAGTTTCCCACCAACCGGGGGTTGTCCTTGGATGCAACTAGCATAGTACGTACAGGGATAATCACCGGTTTGTACCACTTTCCATTAAAGCGTCTAAAAGGGCCTCTGCGAGTTGGTTTCGGCTCCTCGTACGCCTTCCAAAGGTCCAGGACCTCAGGGTCCTGAGATAAATGAATATATAAAAATAATAATAAATTTATTAACAGAAAGGAAGGTACATCTTATCTATCCTAATCACAATACAATGTATTAAATAAATTATGTTTACTTTGAAAAGATAGAGTAAACGACGATGTCTGTGCTAGTATTAACTGTGTGACAGACATCGGCGCCTTCCTCCTACAGCTTTTCGTGTTAGTACAGTATTAAAGTTAAAAAATAAAAATAAATATTTTGATACAATTTCATTTTGCTAATTGGTCCGAATACAGAATATGTTTAATAATTATAATTTAAAAAATTGATTGAATTAAATTGATTGATAATAATATGATTTAAGTACATGGATTATAAAATTTACATAATTGAATATTTCATCATAATAGAGGTAATTAGTAACATAATTTAATTTAATTGAACTTAATTTGATAATTTCATTGATAACAAAAAAAATAAAAAAAACTAGAGTAAAAAAATAAATAAATAAATAAACAACAATTAGTTAATTAGTTAATGCATGCATGGAAATACGTGTATGAGTACGTGTAGATATGATTGCACTTAACATTTAAAATTCAAAATTCTCTACCGAATAGTCTTTCTGTCTCGTCGTATGTAAGACCCTGAAGATATTGACTTACAACACTCTTACACTTGTGTTTCGGAAGAGAATATATTTTGCAAGTCTTATTGAGCGCATTGTAGAGGCGACTGCTCAAATTTGGAAAGTGACGACTAGCTAAGGCAGTATTTACTTTAATAGAACGGCATACTAAGTCTCTGCCAGCAATTCTGGATCATAAATCAGTGACGAATGTTTACGCAGGACTATATGAAGTGCACAAAGTTGCCTGACGTTAAGAACAGATATGTCCCTGTACAATTGAGTAGTAGAGTATCGATACGGTTTTTAAATGTAATACTTTAGCAAAGTAAACATTGATGTCAAAAATTAATAGAGAAAAAAAAAGTCAAATTGCAAAATAAAAATAATCTACAATATCAAATTGTAATAAATAATAAAAAGCACAATTAAAAATAAAAACAAAAGAAAAAAAAAATAATAAGACAACAGTTGCAGTGCGTACTGGACCAAGCCTTTTGGTCCTCAACATAGTCCTATATAGTGTAAAAAGCCTTTTGGAAAAGTTTTCGCTTTACAAATAATTTGAATTTATTAAGGCTTAGTTGTTGAATATGACTAGGAAGTTTATTATAGAAGTGTATACATTGGCATCTAAATGAGCCCCCTATTTTTTTCAGCCTGGTTGTAGGAACCACAAATTTGTGTTTGTTCCTAGTATTAAAATTATGAACATCACTGTATTTTTTAAACATGTTTATATTTTTATGTGCATACAAAATATTCTCGTAAATATACTGTGAAGGTACAGTCATTATATTGATTTCTTTAAATTTATCTCTGAGGGAGTATCTGGGACTTAATTTATAAATAGAACGAATAGCCCTTTTTTGCAAAACAAAAATTTACTGTATTTCGGCGGCATTTTCCCACAGTAGAATACCGTACGACATGACACTATGGAAATAGCTAAAGCCTCAGTGACCGACAGTACGGGTTTCGCCGCAATCGATCTACTGGGGACCTACTAGTTTATGCCACCCACTTGTGGGGCGAGACCCTCGAGAAGAATGGGGAAGCGATTGCTGTTTCCTTAGACGTCTCGAAGGCCTTCGACAGGGTATGGCACGCTAGTCTATTGAGTAAGCTTCCAGCGTACGGCATTTCCCCTGGTCTGATTAACTGGGTAAAAGACTTCCTGAGTGAACGTTCTCTCCGAATTGTTATCGATGGATGCTCATCAGAGCCCATGACGACTAATGCCGGAGTTCCTCAGGGGTCTGTTCTCTCTGCAACTCTCTTCCTGCTGCATATCAACGATCTGCTGATGCCCGGTATCTATGGGTATGCAGATGATAGCACAGTTGTAGAGAGATACCTGCCAGGTGCTCGAGCTAGTAAGGAGCTAATCCGGTCCGAAAGAGAGGCTATGGTAGAGCGTACGAATGTCTCACTTCAGGCAGTCTGCAAGTGGGGTGAAGCCAATCTGGTGGTATTCAACGCCGCCAAAACACAAGCGTGTCTATTCACCGCTAAAAGGAGCCCGTTCACCTTGGCTCCTGTTTTTCAGAATGTATCCCTGGAGTACACCGACCGCCTTCAGCTCTTTGGAGTTGAAATTTCCTCAGACCTTAACTTTGGGCGGTTCATTGAGTCCAAAGCCAAGGTAGCTGCTAGGAAACTCAGCGTATTTGCAAAGGTCCGGCGGTACTTCACACCAGGACAGCTTTTAATATTATACAAAGCACAGGTCCGTTCGTGTGTAGAGTACTGCAGCCACATATGGGCTGGTGCTGCAAAATGCCACCTGGCAGCTTTGGACTCGGTGGAAAGGCGTGCAAAGAGGCTAATTGGTGATCCAGATCTGGTTAATTCCAATCTACAAAGTCTTGAGCACAGGCGTAGGTTAGCCAGCCTTTCGGTGTTTTACAGAATGCATTTTGGAGAGTGTGCGCAGGAATTGCATGACTTGATTCCACCATCTCATTTCTACCATCGGACAAGCCGACGAACAGCGAATATCCACCCTTACGTTGTTGAAACCTCTACGGTCCGGACCAAGCGTTTTGCCTCGTCGTTTATACCGCGTACATCGAGGGACTGGAATAATTTGCCTGCTGCGGTTTTCCCGTCCGATTATAATTTGGGTCTCTTCAAGGCTAGAGAGAATAGGCTCTCAATAAATTAGTGCGCCTCACCATCAACGATTGCATTACCACTTACCATCAGGTGGGATCGCAGTCAAGCACTAGTATATATCAATTTAAAAAAAAATAAAAAAAAATAAAGTAAACTAAACGGGCAGTTTCTACATCAGTTAAATTTTGAATCTGTCTAACAGCGTATGCTGCAGAGCTAAGTTTTTTTGATAATTTGTCTATATGTGGGCCCCACTGCAGCTTAGCATCTAGAGTTATGCCAAAGAACACTGTATTATCTTCAGGACTCAACTCTTTACCTTTTATTAGCACACTAGTTTTTACTTGCCTAACATGAGGCATGGTAAACTTTATACATTTAGTTTTTATTTCATTAAGAAGAAGGTTATTTACATCAAACCAGTGTACTATTTTTGAAAGTGCTATATTTATATCGTCAGTAACCGGCTGCTGACGTTTAAGTTTAAACAAAAGTGAAGTATCGTCTGCAAACAACACTATGCTATGGTTATCCTTTATAAGGTAAGGTAAATCGTTTATATATATAAGAAACAAAAATGGGCCAAGAATTGAGCCCTGGGCGACACCCATTTTTACTACAGATCCAGGAGATCTTTTTCCGTTTACATCAACTCTCTGAATCCTTTCACACAAATAGAGGAGTTCCGGATTCCGTAATGGTGTAGTTTCCTGATTAATGTTTCATGGAGAACGCAATCAAAGGCCTTTGACAAATCGCAAAAAATGCCCAGGGCATCGCATTTGTCTTCCCATGCATTATAAATATGTCCTAAAAGTTCAACACCGGCATCGGTTGTTGAACGGCCCCTAATTAACTAATAAACATACTTACATATATAAATTGGAGATCTCAGCTAAGGTGAGACAGTACTTCACGGCGGAACAGCTGCTTAAACTTTATCAAGCGCAAGTTCGATCGTGTATGGAATACTGCTCTCATCTTTGGGATGGGTCTGTCAAATACTAACTTGATGCTCTGGAGTCGATTGAGAAGCGAGCCAAGAGGATCATCGGTGATGATGCACTTGTCGAATCAAAACTCCAAAGCCTTGAGCATCGACGCCGAGTTGCTAGCCTGTCGGTTTTCTATCGATTACACTTCGGGGAGTGTACGTTGGAATTGCTCAATTTAGGTTTTTGTTTGTAGCCTTATACATGTTGGTCAGCGACGATTCTGCTTAGCTGTACTTGCGATATTTTCTTAAACTTAGCTAGTTAGTCAGTGGCGTAGGTGCCTAACTGCACTCATGTTGGTTCTTTTGGTATTGTAAGTCGGTTGTGTTGGTGGTCTAACTGTACTTATTTTAAATTCATGTTATTTTAAGGATCTATACAGTAGCGACATTCCAAGGTTGTATTTATTTCTGGTTTGTTGATTATAGTCTTAGTGGATATTTTCCGTAGTCTTATTATTCCGTTCTTTCCTAGAACAATTTTTTACCTTTTTTGGGTTTATTGTTTTTGGAATTTATATTTCCATTATTTTTTTTTCTTTTTAACTAAGCTTTCGCTTTAGTCTTTTTTTTCAAGCATAAAAGAAATTCTTTCTTTTATTTTTTCGGGGAGGGATGTAATGTAACGAGTCGAAATCGTCTCGCCACATGATTCGCTTTTAGGCGATTTACGAAGCGATAATGTGAAGGCGTTCCTAAAAAGTCGTGTAACCAAGTAAGGAAATTATTTAAAAAGTGAGCTGTCAGATTGGTTTTTTTTTTCAATTTCTGACCCGATCATATCATAGCCAGCAGCTATTTTTTGTTTCTGTTAATTTTTTTAAAAGATCGACAGTAATCGTCGATATTTTGTGCCCCATAATGGCCTAAAAGGAAAAGAAGGAGTCCAACCTCTATTTTCGGATAGGATCGCTACATATTTTCCGGTAAGGGTTCATTATTGGATTTTTACATGACACGTTGTCGTGGGATTTTGTTCCGATATTTTATGTCTCGTTGTCATTTCCAGTTCGTGAGTGATTTTCGCCCAACTGTTTGTTTTTGATTTTCACCAAAGGACGTTGTACGACTGACGCTGGTGTCACTTTATTAAAACATATATTTGCAGCGTGGGAAGAAGCGCAAGATGCGATAGGAATTTTTTGTGACCTCTCAAAGGCTTTTGATTGTGTTAATCACGAAACCTTGCTTTTAAAGCTAGAACATTATGGACTAGGTAAACTTGCACTCAGCTTGGTAAAATCTTATTTAATTGACAGGCAACAGCAAGTTCAGATAAACGGTGTCAATTCTCCGGGTTTGAATGTCAAAATGGGTGTACCACAAGGCTCAATATTAGGTCCTTTCCTCTTTTTAGTATATATAAATGATCTACCGCATCTATTAAAAAAACAACCACATATTGTATTGTTTGCTGACGATACGTCGTTAATTTTTAAGATCAATAGACGTTCCACAAATCTTGATGACGTAAACAATGCTTTACAGCAAGTCCAAAACTGGTTTACTGTTAATAATTTAGTATTAAATGGAAAAAAAACTAAGTGCATAAGATTTGCGTTACCGAATTACTCCGACATAGTATTGAACAAGGAGAAACTCGAATTCGTCGAGAATACGGTTTTCCTAGGGATCACGCTTGACTCGAGGCTACAATGGGGTCCTCATTTAACATCTCTGGCAGGTCGGCTTAGTTCAGCAGCATATGCTGTCAGAAAAATCCGTCAATTTACTGATGTGGATACTGCGCGACTAGTTTATTTTAGTTACTTTCATAGTATCATGTCTTACGGTATTTTGCTATGGGGACGGGCTGCAGATATAGAGTCTATTTTTATTCTGCAGAAAAGAGCTATCAGAGTCATATATCAATAAGGAATTTAAATAATCCTATTTCGTATCAGGAAACGGCAGATTTACACCCACCAACACGAGCCAATACAAAATTTTTTCGCCACTAAAAACTCCAATCCCAACACATTACACCAACACCCACATAAATTAAATATTATTTATCAAAACATTCAAAGCTTAAAAAATAAACGATACATTTTAGAATCAATTACAAATGAATACAAAATAGAAGCACTTTGTCTTACAGAAACTTGGATTACAATAATAAAAAAAGACCTATTACAATTACAGGGATATAACTTAGCCGCTAAATACTGTCGCGCGACCCACAAGGGAGGTGGTGTTTGTGTATTTTTAAAAGAAAATATTGAATTTAAGTTCCGACATGACATAGCAGACATGTCAGTTGAATGCATTTTTGAAACCTGTGGAGTGGAGATACCTAAACTTAATCTTTTACTTATAGTTATTTATTGGCCGCAGAAGAACAGGGAAACTGAAATATTTTATACTTCCCTGGAAAAACTCTTACATAAACTTAACATAAAGAATAAACACAGAGACATAATCATCGGAGGAGATTTTAACATAAACATTTTAGAAAAAAATAGAAATTCTTTTGCTCTCCTGAACTTTATGACTAACTACAACCTCCGACAGCTAGTGACGGAACCTACGCGAGTAACAGCTACGAGCTCAACATGTATCGACCTAATATTCACAAACAACCACATTCATGAATTTGACTTAAAAGTTTTAAACCAGGGACTCTCAGACCATAAAGGAATAAAGATTTCAATACCTACCAACGACCCTATAATAAAAAATATGACACAAATGACAACTAAAAAGAGACTTTACAACAAACAAAATATGGAAGCGTTCAAAGCTAAACTACGGAAAGTAGATTGGAGTAATATAATTGATACAGATCAAAACACTAACACAAATTACATATCCTTCCATAACCATTTACAAAAAATGTTAGACCAGTGCATCCCGAAGAAAAACATAAGAATTAAAAGTACGCCCCCTAAAACGTGGCTAACTACTGGTTTAAAAGTGGCATGCAAACATAAACGGTTACTAAAAGCACTAATAACTACAACCAATAATGATATACTACATAAACATTACAAACAATACGAAAAAATACTCAAGAAAACGGTAACCTACTCCAAAAGACTAAATTATATAAAAAAAATAAACAAATCTGAAAATAAAACCAAAACAATGTGGCAAATAATTAAAGAGCGCACAAATAGACAAAACAAAAAAACAACAGGTAATATGCAATTGCGCGTGAATAATAATCTTATAGATAATGCGAAATTGATAGCAAACGCTTTCAATGACTATTTCATATCAGTTGGCAAATCGGACAGTACAATCGGAGATAGTGCTGCAACTGGCCGCCCGGGGCCCTCACAAAGCGAAAACTCTATTTACATTAGCCCAGTGGACCCAACCGAAATAAAATTTATAATTAAAAAACTAAAAAATAAACGAAGCTATGGACACGACGAGCTACCGCCAACACTAATAAAATTATGCGCTGAGGAATTAGTAATGCCACTGACTCTACTAATAAATCAGTCCCTTGACGAAGGCTGTGTTCCCGACCTGCTTAAAGTAGCAGTAATAAAACCGATCCATAAAAAGGGAGATCAGACTGACACAAATAACTTTGGCCTATAGCCGCATTACCTACATTCGCGAAAATTTTTGAGACCGCAATGTCAAAACGACTTTACTCATTTTGTGAAAAGTACAAAATCTTCAACGATAGTCAAAATGGTTTTAGGAAAAATAAATCTACTAAACTGGCAATATTCAAATATATACAAGAAGCACTAAATATTATAAATAATAAAAAACATGCAGTAGGGATTTTGCTAGACATGAGCAAAGCCTACGATAGAGTGTTTCATAAGATCCTTCTAAATAAATTGTATGAAATAGGTGTCAGAGGCACAGCCTACAAATGGTTCTGCTCTTACTTAGAAAATCGGGAACAATATGTAGAAGTAGAGTATAAAGATGCACAGACTGGCCTGATAACGCGTGTTAAATCTGATAGAGCAAAAGTAACCATGTCAATTCCTCAAGGTACTGTTTTCGGGTGCCTATTGTTCCTAATATATATAAATAACCTCCCTAAAGAAATAAATTCATATAGTGTCCTATTTGCTGACGACATTTCAATCATTTTTCCTTATGATAATAACGGGACCCTTAACGAAATCTTAAATGACATTCTTACTAACATAGTGGCATGGTTGAAAGACCATAATTTAGAAATAAATTTCTCGAAGACGAAGTTGATGCAATATGGACCATATCAGAAAGAAAAGGTAGATATCGACTTCTCATATAATAATATAAAATTACAATGTGTAAACGATTTTACACTGCTAGGCCTGACTGTCGATACAAATATAAACTGGAAAGCTCATATACAAACCCTGTCAAATAAATTGGCTAGCTTTATATATGCCTTAAGAGAACTAAAAAAAGCAACTGACTTCAAAACAGCTCTTTCAGCCTACTACGCATACGCATATTCGTGGCTAAACTATGGAATTATAATGTGGGGAAATAGTGTAGATATAGAGCGACTATTCATTTTACAAAAAAAATGCGTTCGAATCCTAGTAAATATAGAAAGTACGGAAAGTTGCAAACAATACTTTATAGAACATAAAATACTTACGCTATCAGGTATTTATATCCTAGAAGCTAGTAAATTTGTGAGAAAATACCCATCGCTTTTTCCGCTAGCGAAACATCAACGCCCACAGCAACGCAGTCTTAGAAACCGATATCTAAACGAATTAGCGGTACCAACCTCAAAACTAGCTATGTTTCATTCTGGGCCTCTGGCCATGTGCGTTAAAATCTATAATAAACTCCCGAATTCAATTAAGGATACAGAGTATGACAACAAATTTAAAAATGACCTACAAAACCACTTAAACTTAAAATCATATTATAGCCTAAAAGAATTTTTAACCGAGAAATAAATAAATTAATATTGACTTGAACACATTACACATACATAACTAGGTACTCTATACAACACTAGTCCGCTACTACCTCATTCCTGTATTTTTTAGTGATTACTTTCTATTTTATTTTATCTGAAAATGTGACATATTATAATGTAAAACTAATCTATTGACATTAAATTAACTGAGATAATAATGACATTTAGGCTCATTGCAAATGACATAAATTGTAGTAAGTATAAGATTATAATGTGAAAATGATAATTTATTTATTTTATTTAGTTTATAAGAATGACATTATGTATAATATTAATTTTAAATTAATCTATATTAACAAATTATTTGAATAATGATAGCATGTTAAATTAATTAAAACCTATCGCCTATACATTGCTGTGCCCTAGCAGGGTTCATTGTTTGGAACTATCATAATGTAACAACCTGTAAACAACATGAAATGCAATAAATGAATGATTAAATGATTAAATGAATTAATATATAATCTTCGCAGACGCGATTCTCTTAGGGAACTATTTAAGGAAATAAACATCCTGACGGTCCCTTGTCAATACATTTATGAAAACATTATGTATGTTCGGAAAAATATTCATATTTTTACTAAGATAAGTGACAGGCACAATTTTAATACTAGGAATAGGAACAAATTAGATCAACCTCGATTCAGATTGGCTAAAGTACATAGTTCTTTCATGGGGTACTGTGTAAAATTTTATAATAAAATACCAGTTGAGATTCTACAACTAAATGAGTCCAAATTTAAAGGTTGCATTAAACGCACGCTATGTAGACAAGCGTATTATAAACTGGAAGATTATATCCTTGATAAAAACGCTTGGCTAAATGCCGGTCCTGCTCCGCAGCCACAGCCACTTTTACCTTCAAATTAGTTTTTTTTTTTATATATCTATAAATATTAGAAGAGATTATCTATTCCCCTTTTTGTATTGTTGTTTTCGAAATGTTTTTATTTTTTTTATTTTATTTTATTTGTTTATTTCAATAGAGCTTATGATAATTTATTCCCATTTGTATTTGGAAACAGTAGCATTGTATAATGTAGAAGCACTTTGTTTTTCAAGTTTTGTGAATGTGAAGTACCATGGGGCATTTTTATTAGGTTACAACTTGTTTGACATTACGAGCATGGCAGTTGAGAGTTTGTCATGCTCACTCAAATGTCTCGCTGATGGTGGCACGTGTTATTGGGTCATTCAGTTCCCTTAAAAATGGTTGAGCTGAGTGGGGCTGATGCACGCGTCATGCTCGTGAACGGGTGCCGTCAGTTGAGACTGGTCATCTCTTAGCTGCCAGTGACTTAATTCAATTTCTATTTTTTTTTTAATTAAGTAGTCTTTTTTAAGTATATTTTTTTATTTTAATTATTATTACTTATCTACATTGTGCTCACATATTAGAAGCGACAAGAAATAAATGTAACCAAGATTTATGTAACTCATAACATGATTTAAAAGAGTGTCCATGGAGTTTCTTGCACGTTCTTCTCCATAGAGATCTACGCTTTGGAACGTGCAATTTAGCTTCACTTGTTTTTTTTTGACTGACTGACATTTTGACAATTCAAAAGTGCCTGTAATTGGTCTATTTGAAATAAACGTTTCTGATTTCTGATGATTTGAGGCGCACTCAACGAGTAAAAGAAAAAAAACGGTGAGTTTCACTAAAAAATACTACGCGACCTCGTGTTTAAAACTCGAAATTTTCATGGTAAACGCACCCATTACCGCCAGTTTAAGCGGAGTTCAGATTGATATCCAAAAAATAAGCACATTCTTATTATGTGACTTCAATAAAAATATTTTTTCAAGTACTGAAATTATCGATTTTTTTAGTTATGTATAAGAACAGATAATCAAAGAATTACTTAAAAAAATAAAAATTAAATAAAAGGAAAAAGGGTCATGTCCCTATTACCGACTCAAAATATCGGGTGTGTGCCTAATACCGTTTATGTGACACCTAATACCGACCACTAAATAAATGGAAACGTTAAAGTTAAATAAAAATGCTCGTGTATATTGAACTGTTTATATAAATGCTCCAACACAGTACAGAATGCTATCAACACTTAACAATTATATGTATTCTTATAATAGTATATTCTTAACAGCGTTAAATCAATAAAAAATATCATATTTATACGAATTATGTATAACAAATTACCAAAGGCCAGCATTGATTATAACTACCATAATATATAACCAATGGTACAACATTTGGTATTATACAAAAGTAAATGGCATTATAGAATCTTAGTAAAAATGTAACATAATCATATAAAATTACAATAACATTTATGAGGCGGTTTACCGTCCACTAGCGCCGCTAATTGAAAAAGTATCATAACTCGTAAATAGAATAAAAAATACAAAATGTGGTCTATTAAAACAGTAGAAAAGGCATTTGACTGTAAACCGCCTCTTAAGTTTAGTAGTCATGTCAAATCAAATCTTGAATTAAGATTTTTTTGCTGCCTCGTTGCACAATGACTTGTTTTGCCTTAGGACACAAAAAGTATCCAGTTTCGTCGCAATTAAAGATTCTTGCTGGATCATCTAGTACTTCAATTAAATTATTTTGTTCAAAATATTGATGCACACGACCAAACCATAATCTTATAGACTCTTCTTTCACTTCGTTTTTGTGTGTTGGCAAATTCTGCGCAACTCTTTACGAAATTGTGGGATGTCTTTTCAAAAAATTTTGAAACCAGTGTCGACCGGGTACTCCGTCTTTAAATGGGTTCGGGCGCTTTAATGTTTCCACTACTTTTGAGACCGTTTCCAGTAGCTGGTCTTTTGTTACAGGAAAACCTAATCTTCCCAAATAGTGAATCCAGTCTATTAACTGACGTTCTTCGTCTTTGGTGAAAACGGTCTGAACACCACAGTTTTCATTAGAGTACTTGTCTCGAAGAGTTGTTCTGGGAATCCCAAACTTCTTCGAGGTTTCATAGATACTTGATCCATTAGTGATAGCCATCAGTGCAGCGTCAAGTTGATTAACTGACGACTGACTGTCGTTTTAGTCGATCCATGTTTCTGAAAAAAAAATATTTACTAAGTCTAGGATATACTATAAACGGATAGCAAATAGCAATTAAAATTACCATATGACTTCCACTTAAAAATGTTAGCTAAGTATTACTATAATATAATAAAGCTTATGTTATTTTAAATCTGTATGTTTATTATGGAATACTATAATGTCTATTAAATAACTTTATGTTTACTTGAAAATAAATACCAAATAAAAAAAACATGTAGTATGGGGTCCGTCATAAATGTACAAGTAGATCGGTAATAGGTTTTCTTAAGGAAATTGTATAACCTATTACCGACCCAAAGGAATGTGTATGAATTGTGTAAATACATGTGATTTTTGTACATGTATATGATTTTAAGTGGTGCGGTTGCTAAAAATATTTAATAATAATGATATTTCAACTATAAAAATACACTATTTAAAAATTATACCTCCTTCATTCATCAAAATATTTACATAAGAACAAAGTTAGTGTATACGGCTACTAAAGCTCTTGAATATATGGCGTTAATAGCTCAAATATAAGTTAACATACTAAGGAACTGAGTTATTATAGCCTCCTGCCTATTCATTTATGCATTTTAACAAAAATCATGGCACACAAAAGATACGACAAGTACTTATCAGCGACATGGGTCGACAATAGGAATAAAATTGTGATTTTTGTTCCTATTACCGCCTATTTTTAATATTGAATTTTAAGCAAAATAAAATAGTATCTCATTAAAATGAGTCATTACTTGTGTTCCTGAAAGTATCAAAAATGCATCAAAAGAACTAGAAGTTACATTAAAATGCTTGACGATATAATCTTCTGCTAAAAAAGAAACAAGAGTACTTACACCATCGGGAATGCCACACTATGGAAAATGCACTAAAGTCGGCGTCCACCGACGAACTGAGCAATTATTATTTAAATCGTCGAGTTACGCATACAAACAAGAGATGAACATTTGCAATACAAATACATCTACATTTTTTTTAAAGCAACCAATTGTGTAGCTTTAATACATGACATAAAAATGATAGTTTTCTGAATAGGGCGGTAATGAGCGCGGATTTTAACGGGTCGTTATTAGGTGCGTTTACGTTAAACTAATAATTTCAATCGGTTGTTTCAGCCGTCTGGCGTTTTTTTTTTTATATATTTACTTTCCATTTTCTCATATTCGTCGATGTTGGAACCCTTTGGACTGGTCTGCATTGCCTGGATGAGGATTAATTATTAATTTCTTTAACTTAGCTTCAAAGGTGCAACAATACCATATTAGTTCCAATAATCTTAAACAATGTCACTTATTAAACATTTCATGGGTATCTAAACCTGGTCATGAACTGCGGGCTGGGAGAAATTAAAGGCAAAAGCTTGACTTTTATTTTTAATCGTTTATTTTTCCTATATAATCTACCGCCTGAAGATTAAAGGCCAAGGCTCTCCAACTTGTAGTGAATCCGAGTTTATTTTTTTGAAGATGTACCTGGCGCCCGAATTATCCATTTACATATTGGTGCATCTTCAACCCTCTATTAACACACACATTTAATTACCCAGTACATTACAATCCTTTATGAGGTAAGGTAAATCGTTTATATATATAAGAAACAAAAATGGGCCAAGAATTGAGCCCTGGGCGACACCCATTTTTACTACAGATCCAGGCGATCTTTTTCCATTTACATCAACTTTCTGAATCCTTTCACACAAATAAGATGTAAGAAGATCCAGGGAGGAGTTCCGGATTCCGTAATGGTGTAGTTTCCTGATTAATGTTTCATGGAGAACGCAATCAAAGGCCTTTGACAAATCGCAAAAAATGCCCAGAGCATCGCATTTGTCTTCCCATGCATTATAAATATGTCCTAAAAGTTCAACACCGGCATCGGTTGTTGAATGACCCCTAATTAACTAATAAACATACTTATATATATCTAAATACATGTCGTCTTCCCTCAATTTCGGCTCTTACATCGAGGTTATGGCTAGGCAGGCAAAAAAATTGGAGATCTTAGCTAAGGTGAGACAGTACTTCACGGCAGAACAGCTGCTTAAACTTTATCAAGCGCAAGTTCGATCGTGTGGAATACTGCTCTCATCTTTGGGATGGGTCTGTCAAATACTAGCTTGATGCTCTGGAGTCGATTGAGAAGCGAGCCAAGAGGATCATCGGTGATGATGCACTTGTCGAATCAAAACTCCAAAGCCTTGAGCATCGACGCCGAGTTGCTAGCCTGTCGGTTTTCTATCGATTACACTTCGGGGAGTGTGCGTTGGAATTGCACAATTTAATTCCACCAAGTCCGTTACTTCTAGGCAAGCGTGCTCCATCGTCGGCCACATCATCGCTTACCATCAGGTAGATATAGAGATAGTGGTCAAACGCGCCTATCAATAACAAAACAAATTATACAATGTGTGTATGTATTTAGAAATATATAAGTATGTTTATTAGTTGTCTAGTACTCATAGCACAAGCTCTGCTTAGTTTGGGACTAGACGGCGTTGTGAGATAGTTGTGGAATATTATATTTTATTAATATTATAAATAGTAAACCTGTGCTGTCTGTCCTTCCATCTGTCCGTCCGTCTCTCTATCTGTCCGTCCGTCTGTCAGCGGGCTGTATCTTATAAACTGTAAGAAGTAGAGAGTTGAAATTATCACAGAGTGTGTATTTTCTATTGCCGCTACAACAAAAAATAATAAAGTTAAAAATTAAACAGTGGAGATCCCTTTAATTTACCCCTACACGAGATGTTATTTTATCGGCGTGTTTTACTCGATTTTAATATTGTAGCGCGGTACCCTTTGTGTGCGAAACCACCTCGAACTTGGCCAGTTTTTTTGTTTACGTTTAATTTTCGATCAACACGTTTGTTTGAGGATCTGAATTACCTCCTTGTTTTAACTAACATCATGAAGAAGTGAAATTGTTTGTTTGTGTTTATGTTTGCATCTACCCGCACATGGCCCACGTGGTGGATTACAGCCAATTCCCTCTCCTACAAAGAAAGAAAGAAAGAAGAAAGAAAGAAATAGCATTTTATTTGCCGGAAAAGGCGCAAACTTATAACTGACAAATTGCAAACATTTTGCAAGACAAAAACATAATTAATTAAAAATAACATATATGCGCCACGTCCGAGCAAAACGGCCGTACGCTCAGCATAATGCCGTGTCCACACGCAAAAATGCGACGAGTCCACAGCGCTGGTTTTCAGCGTGGGCCGGTGACTTTATCGACTAACAGACGTCGGCAACGGTATTTTGTACCAATAGATTTGAGTAAAATAAGTACAAATAATTTTTTAGGACAAAGTCATAAATGGAAATAACAGTAATAAAGGATACGTAAGTCCCAGCTGTGGGAACACTATAAGGCCGATAATGCTTTGTACACATGGTTGCACAAGATAATCGGTAGAAGTATGAACTTATCAAATAATGAAAATTCATTCACTACTAGAAAGTTGATAGAAACCCCATCCTTTTTTTTTGAGGTGCGAAATCATGAAATTACTTCCCTGGCTCTGTGTGTAGCGAGAAGTGACTTTTGCTGAGTAAAACCCACCTGTGTTCCTTCAGATGCCTTTTGTATTCCACGATCAGAGTAACTCTTTCCAATATTCTCGCAGCCTAAAAACTCTATAATTCGAGTAGCAAATGTCGGGGAAAAAACATCCAGGTTTAAGTGGGAGTAGGCTGGCCGTCGCGCGAATGCACCTGGACAAGTATACGAAGATCGTCACTCATTGGATGCCTGAAGGACGGTGCCGTCGAGGTCGACCGCTTCAAAAGTGGTGTGACTGTCTGATCTTGTGCGCGGGGCAAACTTGATCAGAGATCGCTTAAGACAGAGAGGTTTAGAAAAAGAAGGGCATTTGCCCAGCAGTGGGAAACAATGTAAGCTAATAAAAAAAATAGAAAGCTACCATTACTGACTCTATAGAATATTTTACTAGGTTTCTATGGGCTAGGCCAGGGGAGCAAGTAATGCAAGTAAAGGAGGCGGCGAAAACTGTGGTGTGGAGACGAGCCTCACGTCCTGTCCTCCGCCGGAAACGCCCCCGGCGTCGGAAATCGCAGGACGACTACCGGCCACCACAGGTGCAGGTTTGCATACGACGAGCAACGGATAGCTCCCCGTCCGACCGTCTGGACCGAACCCGAGTCATCGACGGCGCGTTGTGCTCCACGCGCCCCTCAAAGAAATATCAGCAAAGTTGTAGGGGCCAGTTAGGGCCGACGCTTGCCAGAGCTGTAGACTTTTCAAAGGATTCACCACTCCCCATGCATTTCGGGGAGTGTGCGTCGGAATTGCATAACCTAATTCCGCCTAGCTCGTTCAACCAGCAGGCGTACGGCAATGCGCCACCGGTACATGGTGGACATCCCACCTATACGCACAAAACGTTTTAAAAACACATTCATTGTGCGTACAGCTAAGGAGTGGAATTCCTTGCTGGAAACTGTGTTTCCAGATGGTTACAACCCGGGAATCTTTAAGTCAAGAGTGAATAGGTTACTTCTAAGTAAGCGCGCTCCATCGCCGACCGCATCATCGCTTTCCATCAGGTGAGATAGCGGTCAAGCGAGAACCTATCAAGAATTTAAAAAAAAAATGTACATTTCAGGCTTTTGTCCACTTGGTGTCTTTAACCCACACGACGTCACGATGCCACAGTTGGAGCAGTGGTTGAGTTAGTGGTTGCTGAGCAGCGTATCGCGGGTTCGATGGTAAAAAATATTACGACTGGCCTGTTGGTCGAGTGGTTAGTGGCCCTTACTGCTATGCCGGAGGTCGTGGGTTCGACTCCCACCCAAGACAAATGTTTGTGTGATGAGAACACACAACCCGGGAATCTTTAAGTCAAGAGTGAATAGGTTACTTCTAGGTAAGCACGCTCCATAGTCGACCGCATCGTCGCTTTCCATCAGGTGAGATAGCGGTCAAGCGCGAACCTATCAAGAATAAAAAAAAAACAATTCACAATTAAGCTGTTGATCCCCGCATAAACGCCGGCGTTCACGCGCCATTGTCTTACTATTGTGACTCTAATTACGCACTCAAAAGGTTAAATCACAAAAATAACAATTTATTTTGATACGCAGTATTAATTCAATTTACACCCAGTGATTCATGACAATCAAGATATTCATGACAAGTCACAATTAAACAAAGGCTTCGCACTAATGTTAGTCTATTATTTCTTAACGATTCGAAGTTATTGAAGCTATTAATGACAGTGGTTTTATTATCAATGGTAAAATCATTACACCCTCGCGATAATTAAAACAAAACTACATCAGAGCTGATGTAGCAGATTTTTCGAAAGAGTCACTGAGGCCCTGGATTACAAAGGGCAACTGAAGAAACACGGATAAGCTTTTGTCAGGAACATAGCAGTGGGTTTTAGTCGGTAAAAGTCTGACACTCCCTCTCTCTTCACCCAGAGCGAAAGAAGTTATTTGATGATTTCCATCGAAAAAAAGGCCAGTCGAACAATTTTTTTCTCGCAATATTTCACTGCGAGAAAAAGGTAATGTTAAATAAACGTAACATTATTTGTCGATAAAAAGTCATTATTATCGTGTTTATGTGTTCCGGAAGAAACATTTCGGGCCCGATCATTTCTTTTCGGACGAAGATAAAAACTTAATGCCATTATTATATTTTCCTTGTCCATAATGTTGCCATTTAACGCGACTTAACTTTTTCCTGTTAATTTCGTGTTTTTCCTATAAGTTGGTGATTATATTTTTGTGTGGGTTTAAAGGTTCATTATTGGTTGAGTAATTATTATTTATTTAATTTTCATGTAACCACAGCCCTTTCCATTGCCCTTTGAGTGAATTTATGCCTTCTGATGAGGCCCATTGTAAGCGTCCACGTGTCGGAGCCATAAATGTCGTCACTGGCAAAACGCACTGGTGGACTTTCGTCTTGAGGCACTGTGGTATATTGGACGAAAAGACACCGTGCAGCTTCCCGAACGCTGCCCAGCCGAGTCGAATTCGACGATTGACCTCTTTCTCGAAGTTAGACCTACCCAACTGGACCGTCTGTCCAAGGGAAACATATGGCGACCACGTACCGGAAGACGCAGCCTTGGAAGGCCTCCCACAAAGTGGACCGATGACGTGGTGAGGGTCGTGGGAATCAGATAGATGCAAGACGCACGGGACCGGTCATTGTGGCGACACTTGGGGGAGGCTTATGTCCAACAGAGGACGTTTTTCGGCTGAAATGATGATGATGAAAAGTATAAAGGCAGAATTAATTATGGTAGATACTCGAATCACTATGGCAGGTACACAAAAAATAACATTTGTAACAAAACAACAAACACGAAAGATTAACTTAAGACGTGCTAGTTACTTAGTGACCCGCCCTCCTAGAACTAACTATGGAAGAAGAAATTTGGAGTTTGAGGGTGTTACAATTTATAATAAATTACCATCAGCAATAAGACAAGAACAAAGTTTTGCTCGGTTCAAAAAGCTACTAAAAACTCACACAATTAATACATACAAATAAGTGAATAGATGGGAAAGGAAAAAAAAAGAAACAAAAAAAAAGAAGCATCATATAAATACACTAACATAAATAAAATACACACGTTATATAGATTAACTTTATACCTTTAAACTAAAAATATAAACTAGTAATTACATTAAATAAATAAAAACAAATAACATCCAACACTTCCCAAACATACATACCCAAAATATATAAATAGAACAATAAATTAAAAATAAAATAAACTTATAATAATAAACGAGCTAATAACATACGATTCCATCAGTGCCATATCTAGTATAAATCAAATACGTGCATCCATGTTATGTTTTGTTAAATTACAATTGAGTATGTTATCTGTTTAGATTTACCCATATTTTATCTTATTTTATTTATTTTTTCCTGGCTATCTTGTTTTGTTATTTTACATACGTACTATCTGTGTGCTATAATTATTAATTTTAGTTTTAAATAATATAATTCTTTATGACAAATAAAGGTGTTCTTAAACCTGAAAAAAAAAATATTATTTAGAAAACAAGGATTAGGTACCACACCGCAAAAAAAAACACCGCACGTGAATTCGTTTTACGGTAAAACGAATTCACGTGCGGTGTTTTTTTTTAACAAACTCACATATTGGTTGTTGCAGGTAAACAGTTTACCTGCAACAACCAATATGTGAGTTTGTTTCCAACCTGTTAACATACATTTTACTTGCATGGCAAAAAAAAAACTGAAAACGAACATACGTATTTTTTATGTGTATTTCGAGTTTTACCCCGGGGCATGGCAGTTAGGTAAAAAAAAAAAACTTAAAAATATAGCTACGACGGAACAAAAATATTTACTATAATTTGAAAAAATAAATGTCTGTTTGTTGATTCTGTTATTTCATGCTGCCAAACCGAGCAACAGTTTTTTTTTTTAATAATTCTTAACTTTAACTACCTACATATTGTATGGTATGGTACCCCATGGTTGGCTGCTGTGTTGCGTGTAGCAAGTTTGATTTCCGTACAGACCAAACATTTGTATTACCTACATATTAACAAAATTGTTCCTGGTTTTACTCTTGTATCGTCGATGCGTTCAGAACCATGTTCTTACGCACTTTTACTGGAAAAAGTGCAAAAAGCGTTCCTTAGGTTCCTGTACAAGCGGAAACACGGCTATTATCAATACCTCTATCCGACAAAATTTGTATTGGGTTGCCTCGGATATAACTCACTAGAGGTAAAACGAGCGCGAGATCAGCTCACCATAGCCTGCAAGACGCTCCGTGGCACTATTGACGCGCCTGATCTGCTTACTGTGCTAGCGCGTTTCTTTGTCCCGGACAATTACAGCCGCGGCAAAAAGCACAGAATGTTTGCTGTGCCTCAGTGTCGCACTGTTGCCCGTGCGCAGTCTCCAATACCTCGCACTTTGGCTGCACTAAATGATCTCTTGGATTCTTATCCAACAAACGATCTGTTTGCGGATGAATGGAAGATGATTTTATTGGTATGTCAGAAGTACTGTGAGAGGAATTGATGAAAGTACATGTTGTTTATAACTTAAAAGTTTTTGTTTAGTTACTGTAATTGGTTGTTTAACCGTTGTAATTAATTGATTAAATAAATAAATAAATACGTGCACAAGACACCCAAACTCAGAACAAGTAACGGCTGGCCATTCAAATAATATATAATATAATAATATAATATTCACACAACTATCACACAACACCATCTAGTCCCAAGCTAAGCAGAGCTTGTGTTATGATTACTAGACAATTACTGATAAACACACTTATATATTTCTAAATACATACAAATTATAGATAAATTACACCCAGACACAGAACGAATGATTGTTCTCATCACACAAACACTTGTCCTGGGTGGGAATCTAACCCACGACCTCCGACATAGCAGTCAGGGCCACTAACCACTCGACCAACAGGCCAGTCGTAATATTTTTTACCATCGAACCCGCGACATGCAGCTCAGCAACCACTTACTCAACCACTGCTCCAACTGTGGCATCGTGACGTCGGTGGGTTAAACACACCAAGTGGACAAAAGCCTGAAATGTAGATTACCTAATTTATTTATGTAAGCAATTTAGTAGGTACGATTATGCAATGTAGTAGGTACGTTAAAATTTACTCCTAGCATTTTTAAAGGTTAAACTCCTACGTCATTTTTAGCAAAGATCCTGTCGTGGCATCTACGAGAGTACTCGAGGCGTCGCGTCGCAGAAATATTTTAACCGAAATACTGAATGATATTTTCTCCGCTTTTTGGAAACGATGTTAATACGGTGGATATCTTACGAAAGGACTTCGTTTCTTGTAGAAACCTCTATTATGTGCTAATGTGTTTATTACATATTTGAAAAATATGTATGGTTATTAACAGGCTTTAAAAAAAGAGGTTTTCGATTTGTAATTTTTTTATTATTTTACAAAAGTACAATTTAGAACGAGGTTAATTCATTCAAATACTATATCGTTCCACGGATATCTGTGTAGATAGATCACTTCATAATATGGCCAACTAAAACTGGCCAGATCGTTGAAACCTTAACATTTGATGATGTACTGTTTGTGTACTTATCTCGAATTCACGGGCAGTCGTTTACTAGCCGTTGCTGAAGACGTCCGTCTTCAGCAACGGCTAGTAAACGACTTATTAGTATTAAACCTAACTGCTGGTGACGTAACGAGCCAATGTGTTTACCCCATGTGTCAATGCGTCCACTACAGATGATACCTATGTCAATTCTCGTTTGGCCATAACACTGATGTAGGATTTCTATAATAACAAAAGGTCTAAAGAAAGTAGGCCTAACGAGGATTTACATATCATCAAACTTTAACGTTTAAAACGATCTGGATAGTTTTACTTGGCCATTTCATGAAGTGATCAATTTCTATGATCTGGCTACGACATAGATATTTCACTTCCACTGTCTTTAAAAAAAAAGATCTAGTGTAAACGTTAAAACAATTCTTTACGTGCAAATCGTGGACTTTCCAATGGCAGACAGGCCTGTGTTAAGGCTAAGGGTGAACATTTTGAGTAGGAATATGTATTAATTTCTTGTTTACGTTCTCTATTATATTGTATACAATTTTTGTAAGAATATTACATTCGTTTTTTTTTTTTTATTTGTAACAGAATATGGTCATGAAAAAGGCAATGGCCTTGCCATTGCTAGGCTATGCTCGAAGTTTCCTTGTGTGATCGTATCAGGAATGAAGATATCCGTAGGAGAACGAAACCCGGGGCCCTGGGACGAAGGCAACGAAGGAACAGGAGTGGGTTTTTAGTCAGTAAAAGTCTAACACTATCTCGCGCTCCGCCCAAGAACGGGATTTGTCATTAGATGATTTTCCTTCCTAAATAAAAAAAATAAAAAAAGGAGAACCAAAGTTACAGACATAGCCCGAAGAATCGCCAAACTTAAGTGGCAGTGGGCAGGGCACATTCCTCGCAGCGTTGGAAGGTGGACCCCCCACAAGGTGGACCGATGACCTGGTGAGGGTAGCGGGAATCCGATGGATGCGAGACACAGGAGCGTTCGTTGTGGCGACACTTCGGGGAGACCTATGTCCAACAGTGGACGACTTTCTGCTGAAATGTTGATTATGACCAGTATTTTACTTGGATCGAATGCTTTTCTGACTTCCACAACTCAGTACAGTCGTTATGGATTGTCAGAGGCCAGAAGTCTGGCACCAGTCTTGACAAGCGGTTTCGTGTTACCAAATCACTATCACTATCACTACATAGTATAAAACAAAGTCGCTTTTCGTGTCTGTCTGTCCCTATATATGCTTAGATCTTTAAAACTACGCAACGGATTTTGATGCGGTTTTTATTAATAGATAGAATGATTCAGGAGGAAGGTTTATGTATATAATGCATGCATAATAAAGAAGAGAAATACTGATAATTTTAGATATTTCTAATGTGATGTCGTAAATAAACAATTTTTTTTGTGTTTACATTGCAAACGCTGGCTGAACTCTACGAGATATATCAAAATAGTGTACTACAGTATTGTTAACCTTAAAAAGGTCTACAAAAAAGTCCGCGATGGTATATGTCCATCTCTTAGAGATAACCCACTATAACCATTTTTTATCCTTTACTTTTTACGAGAAATAATGGCTTATTTACGAAACAATTTTAAGCAATACAGCATTAATATTTATCCAATTAAGTACCTTAAATAAATTGTGTATTTAATATAGATCAATATAGCCCTTTACAGCGTGTCATTTAACTGAATATTTTCGAAGATATTACAGATTTAAAATGCAGGGAAATAGCGGTTGCGGTAAATAACTTGATTCTACGTTTGTTACCTCAGAACTCCGTCGTTTATGGACCGACTTGCAACATTTTTTTTCCCCCAATAGGATATGCTTTCAGATTGGTCCTATTTTTTTCAAAATCCAGTTCTAATGATGGGATTCATAAGGAATCGAGGGAACTCCTCAAATTTTCTAGGCAAGTATATAATGATTTTAGTATTTTCATCGAGAACTTAAGCATTTACAGTCAAAAAGTAACATTTGACGAAGTGGAACTGATGCAAAAGGCCAGAAATGACCAAAGGAACTTCAACCCTACATAGATATCACAATGAAGATTTTTTTTTATTATTATTGATAGGCTCGCGTTTGACCACTATCTCACCTGATGGTAAGCGATGATGTGGCCGACGATGGAGCACGCTTGCCTAGAAGTAACCTATTCACTCTTGACTTAAAGATAGTTAAGTAACTATGACAATGCATATAAATAAATGGTTCTGAATAGTTATGTTGAAAATGGTAGCATCAAAGTGATCTGATGATGATGATGGAGCTGGAAGATAGGCACTGGAACTCCGTAATTAATTAATGTAACCTAGCCGTGTTTGGGCTTATTAGAATTGTCATCAGATGCACTTTGGCTATAAGGTACTATCGAACCGACCTGATGATGGAGCTGGGAAGTGGATAAAGACTTCATAATAAAATAATGTATCCTAGCAGTGTTTGGGTTAAATCGAATTGTCATGAGAAATAGGTACTCTGGCTATAAATGTATCACAACTAAAAAGAGTGAAATAATTTTTTTTTTACAAAAAAAAAAACAAAACAATAAAACGATCAACATAACTTTAATTTCGGAAGTCAGTTAAATAACAAGCGGATAATACCAGAAACACTGACTTCCAAAATTAAAGTTATTTTGATCGTTTTAGTGTTTTGTTTTTAGGGTTCCGTATCTAAAAACGAAAAAACGGAACCCTTATAGGATCACTTTGTTGTTAGTCGGTGTGTCTGTCAAGACCCTTTATCTCGGAAACGCATAGAGGTATCGAGTTGAAATTAAAACCATACACTCAAGTCTGCGGTCCCTTGAAGCTGTGAAAAAATCAAACTTCTGAGCTTACGAAAAAAAAGATGCAGCCATTTATGTCTCAAAAAACGTATATTTCGACACTCTCATGGGAATCAAAATTCATAGAGTACTTCCCGTTGACCTAGAATCCTGAAATTTGGCATGAAGCAAGGTCTAATAGCACAAGTATAGGAAAAAAAATGAAAACTGTAAATTTGTAGTTACGTCACAAAAAAAAATATTTCCGATTCGGAAAAATCTTCGTAACTCAATTTTGGAATTGAACTGTTTTCATAGGTAGGAAGTTGCACGCACTGAGGGTTCCGTAATCACCTAAGTGATTACGGAACCCTCAGTGCGTGAGTCCGGCTCGCACTTGCCCACTTTTTATAGTGAAGTCGGTTATGTTTTTTTTTTGTAAAAACTTTTTCCTACAGTACCTATTTGTTAATTCTTTGAACCCGTTTCGTCCGTCATATTTTATTAAAAAAACCTGAATCCATTTAAACTTTGCAATGGCACGCGTTTGCTGGTAAAATCACTAAAAACTGTCATAATAGAGTGCACAATACTCACTGGACGTGGTAGCGGAGAAGATGTGTGTCAATGGAGTTTCTTGCACATTCTTCTCCATAATGTTTTTTTTTTAGGTGGGAAAATCATCTAATGACAAATCGCGCTCTTGGGCGGAGCAGGAGATAGTTGCAGACTTTTACTGGCTAAAAACCCACTCCTGTTCCTTCTTTGCCTTCGTCCTAGGGCCCCGGGTTTCACTTTCACACTATCCGTGGACCCAGTAGGCTTCGACCTTGCTGGGCCCCTACGATTTACTGGATACGTCGACGACTTGGGCTCGGTCCGGACGGTTTACCGATGGTCGCCGTCCGGAAGCCCGCCCGTGCCTATGGTGGCCGGAAATCGGGATCACAATCCCGACGGCGGTTGGGGCGTGAGGACCGTTGCCTCACGCGATCGGCCGCCTCCTTTGCCAGCATTACTGCTTCGCAGAAGGTGGCGACCACCTGCCACTCCTCCTCGCTCCGGACCATGGCCTGTACCAAGACTTGGCGCGACAGATCGCCACCGCCGATCGCCCCCACGAGGACATGGCGTTGCTCTGCCCAAGCGGGGCACACCTCCAACGTGTGCTCCATCGTAAGCTCAGGGCGGTCCACACAGTGGCAAGTAAAGATATCATTTTTTTGCAATGACCAATAATAAATCGCAGGGTCAAACTTTCAACGTTGCAACGTTATTGATCGTTGAGTGTTTTTCACATGGCCAATGATATGTCGCTCTTTCAAGAGTAACCTCAAAAGTGTTTGTATTATCTAATGACAAAAAAAAGCTGTGAACGTTGTACATATAGATATTCTGTAGTATAATTAGTACTGGCGACCCGCCCCGGCTTCGCACGGGTGCAATGCTGATCAAAACCGCATCAAAATCCGTTGCGTAGTTTTAAAGATCTTCTTCTCAGTCGGTACACTCTTGCCAGAGTGGTCGTGGTCATCACTGTGAATCACGATGAGTGATCATCTTGGTAACACGGTGCCATTCATCGCGGTCTGCAGCTTTCCGAGTACATTCATAAACCGAGCACTTAGTTGCGGCCTTGATCTGGTCTGTCCATCTCATTAGTGATCTACCACGTGTCCTGGTGCCCTCAACTTTGCAACTGCACTACGAGATGCTCTATGGAGTCATTACCACAACGAGATACATGGCCGAAGAAGTTAAAATGCGCGACTGCACTGTGGATGATAGGTGCTTTCTAATCTAAGCATAGTACATAGGGACATACAGCGGGAAGCAACTTTGTTTTATACTATGAAGGGATCAGCATTGCACCCGTGCGAAGCCGGGGCGGGTCGCTAGTTGTTTATAAAGAATAATGCCCAAATTAGAATAGAGCTCTTAGCCATCAATACCCGGTGGCTCGCCGTCCGACCGTCTGGTAACCGTCCGGACCGAGCCCAAGTCGTCGACGGCGCGTACTGTTCCACGCGCGCCTCAAGGAGATGTCAGCAACCATAGGGGCCCAGCAGGGTCGTAGCCTACTGGGGCCAAGGGTCTGCTTCTGAAAGGAAGACTCGGCCCTGGTACGAAAGGCAACAAATGGACAATAAAAGTCTGACAATACCCAGAATGCAGACCTATGTCTCATGACAACTTTTTATTGCACTTTTAAAGTAACCAGATTTTACTTCATACAAAGCACTAGTTCAAAAGTTATTGGACGATATAATACATGTTAGCTTCCAACTGATGTTTTTCATACATCTTGTAGTTTTCAGACAACTTTACTATCTGTTATTCACTAGGCATTCGTTTTCATTTTTGAAAAAATGCTTCTTTACTTGAGTTGTGAACCCGTTGAGTCGATTGTAATTGAGAAAAACACAACAAAAAAACAAAAAATTGCAGATAATATCTTTATCTTCAAAATACTCGTATTCAACTGCATCCAGCATAGTCCTGAACCAACAAGAGACGCCCTGAGCGTTGGGAACTGCTCCACAATTCCCTGCCAGCGTAGGCACGGGTTCGAGCACGGCGAGCGCTGGGTAGCTTGCCATCCAATAAGAACCAGATCCGTATTGTCGGCTCGTCATGTTCCACGCGTGTCTCAAAGAGATAACAGCATGATTGATAGGGCTCGCTAGGACTACGAAATTGTTAGAAAGAGTTACCGTGGCCCTAAAACGCAAACGGCAACTGAAGGAAGACAGTTGGGCTTGAGTCAGCATAGCCATGAAAAGTCGAAGCTGTAGTTAACCAAGGCCAGCCTTGGCAAATATATCACGAACTACTAATTATGCACAATTGTTGTTGGTTCGCGTGGGTATCTTATGTATGCGAGTTTACATTTTGTGAATGCACCCACACTTATTGTACGTACAGCTAAGGAGTGGAATTTCCTACCGGATTCTGTGTTTCCAGATAACTACAACCTAAGGGTCTTTAAGTCAAGAGTGAATAGGTTACTTCTAGGCAAGCGTGCTCCATCGTAGACCACATCATCGCTTACCATCAGGTGAGATCGTGGTCAAACGCGAGCCTATAAATAATAAAAAAAAAATTAAAAAAAAATCACGATACAGGAGTCATTCTTAGTGCGGAGTTTTTTTTTTTGGTGGGAAAATCATCTTATGACATCTCAGACTCTTGGGCGGAGCGAGAGATGGTGTCAGACTTTTACTGACTAAAAACCCACTCCTGTTGCTTCTTTGCCTTCGTCCCAGGGCCCCGGGTTTCACTTTCACACTACCCTTGGTCCCTGTAGGCTTCGACCCTATTGGGCCCCTAAGTTTTTTTTATAAAAAAGAAAGAGAAATTAAAGATATTTTCTCTCTCTCAATTGTTATTTTTGTAAAAAAAAAATAATAACTTCGATTGATAATATTATTTTATGGAATATATATATTTTATTTCATAGAATAATGTTATCAATCGAAGGTATTATTATGAATTACCTAGACTTCTTTCCTTATTTAGACACAATTATGTATAGTTACAAAACTATTCGGCCGAGTTACATTTACACGCAAAACCCGAAACTTCCTTAATTGACCGACGCAATTGCTAATTAGTTTGGTAAATTTTCCCTTTGATTCGACACACACATCTATTAGCAATACCTAATGATCATTTTATCTATTTTCCTCGCATAGAATAATTTCTAGGCGAGGAAAATAGGTAAAATGAACCGAACTATGTAGTCAAAGTTCGGTTGATATTTTTTTTATCTACGCTTACCAAATTGTTTCTGGTACTTTTTTCAATATTACTAGTCTAAACGCAAGATAGATTCATGAAGTTATTTGCGAAAAATATAAATTTTCTGTGATTCTAATAAACTAAATTCATAATACTAGCTTCTAGCAAACGGCATAACTGGCGTGAAGATAGTTTTCTCTATACAAACTTTGGACCCAGTTTCATCTCCTTATGGGTTTTGTTTCGGAAAACCCTTTCTTATTCTTTGTGTTATGTCACCGTAGAATTGTAAATACCGTTAGATTATAATCTATCTCGCGAGATTGTAAACTGTCGAAAGATTGTTAACCATAACATACTGCTTACAATTTAACGCATTATTTTTTGGTAGATTGTAATCTATCAAAGTGAAGCGGTTCCATACATGCACTATGTTTGAGATGGATCGAGCAATCCCCATTTGGCCAGTTTGTATGTGCACCGTTCACTGCAGTTCACGTCCAGGGAAAGAAAAATGTGAAAGAAGAAAGAAAAAGAATTTATTTACGTCAAACATGGCGCATACCTTAAATAAACATACATTCAGCCGAACATAGAACCTCCTCCTTTTTGAAGTAAGTTAAAAATAATAACAAATAACAATAACGACTTATAATATAAGTGGTAGGATACACGTCACATCCGCGCAAAACGAGCCAGCGCTCAGCAAAATGCTGGGACTTGTGTAAGACAGAGCCACAGCGCTGATTTTCAGCACCAGCCATGTGCTAATGATTTTGTCAGATAATTCTAAAGAGATTTATTCGGCTGCAGAGAAGCGAAAAACAAAAGCTTCTTGTCGGCAGAAGTAGTATGGATGTAACTTGTAATACTTTCTTGCGTAAAAACCTCTTTCACGAATACTTATAAAGAAAACTATTGTTGTTTTTCCAAGTCTTTTATACCTCGATGTGCAAAATGGATTTATTTGTGGCACTGGGGTTGAAAGGTATCCATTACGGGTGTATGCCTCCATTTGTGACGAATTCAATTGTACAAGACGTTTGCGGTTTAGTTTATTTAATATAAAGGAGACGGTAGACAGCTCACCAGCGCCGCCAACTGAAAAAAATATAATTCGAAAATACTTAAAACTTATTATGATTTGAATTTAAATATTTTGACTTGGAGTTTTAATTTTTTAATTTATCCAGTTTTTTAAATGTGATCGTAATTTTAATTCTCTGTCTGTTACTAAATTGTTTTCATAGGTAAGTTTGTACGGAACCCTTTGTATTATAGGTATCGAATACCATTTATTATACAAGAAAAAATGTTTTAATATTATAATCAGACTTTTTAATTTTATTTTTCATGTAAAGGTAAAAAAAAAAATCACAAAAAGACATCGGTTTTATTAATCTCTTATCATGTTTCAGCACACAATAAAAGAACACATTCATTATGCGTACAGTTAAGGAGTGCCGGAGTCTGTGTTTCCTGATAGCTACAACCTAGGGGTCTTTAAGTCAAGAGTGAATAAGTTACTTCTAGGCAAGCGTGCTCCATCGTCGGCCACATCATCGCCATCAGGTGAGATAGTGCTCAAACGCGAGCCCATCAATAATAAAAAAAAATTCAGCCATTTCCAGGAAAGAATTCTCAAACATCTAAAGGCAAAAATGTAACTGACGTAAGTAGTTCGCCCGTTCACATCGAGTGAACGACCGAATGAAAATACATTCAGAATTCAGAGCAAATATAATGGAGGCACCCGTTCGGATATTATTTGTATTGTACCTGTCAATACCTGTGAATGGAAGAATGGAATGTGCAGTTACAGTCTTTTCAAAGTATGGTTGCAGAAATAATAGGAAGCGTCGATTTTGTGCTATGATTTGAACATGATATTGTTTCTTTTGTCTTAAATGGTACCAGCCTGTGGGGACCTTTTGCGTCCGGCAGGTCATGGTACCGAGTAAGAGGAAGGTCATGGTACGGAGTAAGAGGAAATGGGAGGCAGTCATCTCCTTCTGGGAAACAATAATGCGAGCAAAGGAGGCAGCCGAAACTGTAGGGTGGAGACAAACCTGATCGCCCCAACCCCCTACGGAGACGCCTCGTTTTTTCGGCCACCGTAGGCGTGGGCTTGCGAACCGCGAGCAATGAGTAGCTCGCCGTTCGGCCTTACTATAAAGAACAAGCCCGGGTCAAAGAGATATCAGCAAATTTGACGGGGCCAGTTAAGGCCGATGCTTGCCAGAGCTGGGGATTGTTCCGCGGTTACCACGTAGCCCACGCAAAAAGGGCAACTGAAGGAACACTGTGGGTTTTATTCAGTAACAAACTGACGTTTCCTCCCTCTCCATACAAAACGGGTCATTCGATGTCATTTAATGAATTTTCCACAAAAAAAAAATTAACATTTGGTAGATTTCGTTTGCGTGTGGATAATAAAAAGTGATAATGGGCAGGCACATTGCTCGCAGAACAGATGGTCGATGGGGCTGAAACGTTCTGGAGACCACGTAACGGAAGATCCAGCATTGAAAGGCCTCCGACAAAGTGGACACATGAACTGATGAGGGTAGCGGGAAACCGATGGATGCGAGACGCAAACAGGACCGGTTGTTATGGCGCCACTTGGGGAGGTCTATGTCCAATGCTGGACGTCGTTGGACGTCTGAAATGATGATGATGATGATTGATTTGAAACGAAATGAAACGAAATGAAACAAAATGAAACGAAATGAAATGAAACGAAATGAAACGAAATGAAACGAAATGAAACGAAATGAAACGAAATGAAACGAAATGAAACGAAATGAAACGAAATGAAACGAAATGAAACGAAATGAAACGAAATGAAACGAAATGAAACGAAATGAAACGAAATGAAACGAAATGAAACGAAATGAAACGAAATGAAACGAAATGAAACGAAATGAAACGAAATGAAACGAAATGAAACGAAATGAAACGAAATGAAACGAAATGAAACGAAATGAAACGAAATGAAACGAAATGAAACGAAATGAAACGAAATGAAACGAAATGAAACGAAATGAAACGAAATGAAACGAAATGAAACGAAATGAAACGAAATGAAACGAAATGAAACGAAATGAAACGAAATGAAACGAAATGAAAGGAAATGAAACGAAATGAAACGAAATGAAACGAAATGAAACGAAATGAAACGAAATGAAACGAAATGAAACGAAATGAAACGAAATGAAACGAAATGAAACGAAATGAAACGAAATGAAACGAAATGAAACGAAATGAGCGTCGACTAAGGCCTCCTCTCTCTAGGAGAGGGAATGGGCCGTAATCCACCACGCGGGCCCAGTGCGGGTTTGTGAATGTCACATGTCTTCGAATATTTTGGTTCTAGGACATGCCGGTTTCCCCACGATGTTTTCCTTCACCGTTTTGAGAGCAGTGGTGATGAAATAAATTACACAAAGTAATGCGCCTGGCTGGGTTTGAACCCGCGACCTACAATCCGTAAGTCGGGGCCGTTACCACTCGGCCACCACTGCTCTCTAAGTATATGTATATTGAAATTTAAATTATATGTGTAGGTTCTTCTCTTGATTTTTCACAAGGCTCGAAAAAGTTTCCAAAGAAAAGCGGTTCCTTTGTACTCATATTCTTTCATCGTAGCGGGAAACCGATGGATGCGAGACGCAAACAGGACCGGTCGTTATGGCGACACTTGGGGAGGTCTATGTCCAATGCTGGACGTCGTTGGACGTCTGAAATGATGATGATGATGATTGATTTGAAACGAAATGAAACGAAATGAAACGAAATGAAACGAAATGAAACGAAATAAAACGAAATGAAACGAAATGAAACGAAATGAAACGAAATGAAACGAAATGAAACGAAATGAAACGAAATGAAACGAAATGAAACGAAATGAAACGAAATGAAACGAAATGAAACGAAATGAAACGAAATGAAACGAAATGAAACGAAATGAAACGAAATGAAACGAAATGAAACGAAATGAAACGAAATGAAACGAAATGAAACGAAATGAAACGAAATGAAACGAAATGAAACGAAATGAAACGAAATGAAACGAAATGAAACGAAATGAAACGAAATGAAACGAAATGAAACGAAATGAAACGAAATGAAACGAAATGAAACGAAATGAAACGAAATGAAACGAAATGAAACGAAATGAAACGAAATGAAACGAAATGAAACGAAATGAAACGAAATGAAACGAAATGAAACGAAATGAAACGAAATGAAACGAAATGAAACGAAATGAAACGAAATGAAACGAAATGAAACGAAATGAAACGAAATGAAACGAAATGAAACGAAATGAAACGAAATGAAACGAAATGAAACGAAATGAAACGAAATGAAACGAAATGAAACGAAATGAAACGAAATGAAACGAAATGAAACGAAATGAAACGAAATGAAACGAAATGAAACGAAATGAAACGAAATGAAACGAAATGAAACGAAATGAAACGAAATGAAACGAAATGAAACGAAATGAAACGAAATGAAACGAAATGAAACGAAATGAAACGAAATGAAACGAAATGAAACGAAATGAAACGAAATGAAACGAAATGAAACGAAATGAAACGAAATGAAACGAAATGGAACGAAATGAGCGTCGACTAAGGCCTCCTCTCTCTAGGAGAGGGAATGGGCCGTAATCCACCACGCGGGCCCAGTGCGGGTTGGTGAATGTCACATGTCTTCGAATATTTTGGTTCTAGGACATGCCGGTTTCCTCACGATGTTTTCCTTCACCGTTTTGAGAGCAGTGGTGATGAAATAAATTACACAAAGTAATGCGCCTGGCTGGGTTTGAACCCGCGACCTACAATCCGTAAGTCGGGGCCGTTACCACTCGGCCACCACTGCTCTCTAAGTATATGTATATTGAAATTTAAATTATATGTGTAGGTTCTTCTCTTGATTTTTCACAAGGCTCGAAAAAGTTTCCAAAGAAAAGCGGTTCCTTTGTACTCATATTTATTATTAATTAATATTACTATGACTACTGACCTCCTGGCGCGGGGAGAGTCGTACCAGGCGGCGGTCGAACTAGCGACACGCGGGGTTGCGACAGTCGTGTGCAGGATCCAGGAGTTGGGACTCGAGGTGGCATTGCACAAGTCCGAGGCCATGTGCTTTCACGGCCCTCGGAACGCGCCACCACGAGGTTCCCAACTAACGGTAGGAGGAGTCCACATCGGCGTCGGGTCGACGATGAAGTACCTGGGACTCGTTCTCGACAGCCGATGGGATTTCGAGGAACATTTCCGACGTCTGGCCCCCAAACTAAATCGGACTGGGGCTGCCCTCGGGCGGCTCCTGCCCAACCTGGGGGGTCCAGACGCCTCCTGCCGAAGGCTTTACGCGGGGATCGTTCGGTCCATGGCCCTTTATGGCGCACCGGTATGGGCGCCGGCGCTGCGGAAGCAGCCGGCGGCCCGGCTGAACGCATGCCAGAGGGTCATGGCCATACGGATGGTGCGAGGATACCGGACGATTTCCCGCGAAGCGGCGAGCCTCCTTGCTGGCCAGCCACCATGGGATCTGGTAGCAACAGTCCTTGCACACATGCACGATCTGCGCATGGAGATGCAACGCCGGGGCGAAACTCCGCTGCCGCGACAAGTCGCAGCATGGCGGACAGAGCTCCGGCGGGTTCTCATGGTGAAATGGCGACAGCGACTGTCGCAACCCAGTGCTGGGCACGCCACAATTATGGCGGTAAGTCCCTTCTTTGAGGCGTGGTTGGAAAGACCTCACGGCGTCCTCACCTTTCGCATGACGCAGGTTCTCACCGAACAAGGTAAGTTCGGGAAGTTCCTGCACCGGATTCGTGCGGAAGCGACGCCCGGGTGTCGCCACTGTGTGGACCGCCCGGAGGACACGGTGGAGCACACGGTGGAGGTGTGCCCCGCTTGGGCAGAGCAACGTCGTGTCCTCGTGGGGGCGATCGGCGGCGGCGATCTCTCGCGCCGGGCTTTGGTACAGGCCATGGTCCGGAGCGAGGAGGAGTGGCAGGCGGTCGCCTCCTTCTGCGAAGCAGTAATGCTAGCAAAGGAGGCGGCCGATCGCGTGAGGCAACGGTCCTCACTTTCCGGCCACCATAGGCGCGGGCTTGCGGACGGCGAGCAATGGGTAGCCCGCCGTCCGACCGTCGGGTAACCGTCCGGACCGAGCCCAAGTCGTCGACGGCGCGTATTGTTCCACGCGCGCCTCAGGGAGATGTCAGCAAATCGTAGGGGCCCAGCAGGGTCGAAGCCTACTGGGGCCATGGGTAGTGTGAAAACGAAACCCGGGGCCCTGGGACGAAGGCAACGAAGGAACAGGAGTGGGTTTTTAGTCAGTAAAAGTCTGACACTATCTCCTGCTCCACCCAAGAGCGGGATTTGTCATTTAGATGATTTTCCCACCTAAAAAAAAAAAAAAAATTACTACTGACCGAAAGCTGGCTTTTCGTCATAAAAAAAAAATGAGAACCCGATTGAAACTAGTTCAATAAAATTGTACCTATCGGGTTAAATTGTATTTTCAAACCATCCAGGAACCCACTTAAATATTCAGACAAAGTTTCATCTAAATCGGTCAAGCCGTTTAGGAGGAGTAAGGTGACAAACACACGTACGGAAGAATTATATTAAAGACTAGCTTTTGCCCGCGACTTCGTCCGCTTAGAAGTCGTTTTTTTTTTCTTTTAGGGTTTTTGTTTGTTTTTTATTTTATTATAATTAATACCTCTTGTCACGTAGAAATTGGAAATACTTGTAAAGTGCAAGTATATTTACTGCTGTTTAAGATACACCACGCTATTACCATTTGCCTTACTGGACCAGTCAAAACTGTGGTTGATCACGTTATTGCGAAGAAATTTAACTCCGAGCCTGGTTCCCCTAGTTTTTGCAGTAAAATATACTTAATTGGTGTAACCATTTTAATTTGACCGAATGTGAGGGAAGGCTACTCGGAGTTGGTGAATTAGGGAATTTTTGAGGTTAATGTGCCGCATCTTGTTGATCCATTACATTATCAATGGAAATGTAGTTGATACTTATCTGCTCGCTAGTATTTCTAGCCGCGAAAATTGTCATTGGTACATCTACTGGTAGTCTTTATTTTCTATTTGGACTACATCTGGATAGACTTTGGAGATTAGATCCTTAATGCTAGTAACTTTCTCACCTAAATACCTACCGGTTGCATTTCGGGGAGTGTGCGTCGGAATTGCATAACCTAATTTCGCCTAGCCCGTTCCATCATCGGACCACCAGGCGTACGGCAATGCGCCACCGGTACATGGTGGACATCCCACCTATACGCACGAAACGTTTTGGGAACACATTCATAGTGCGTACAGCTAAGGAGTGGAATTCCTTGCCGGAATCTGTTTTTCCTGATGGCTACAACCCGGGAATCTTTAAGTCAAGAGTGAATAGGTTACTTCTAGGTAAGCGCGCTCCATCGTCAACCGCATCTTCG
Organism: Mythimna impura; assembly: GCA_905147345.3. Lineage (NCBI taxonomy): Eukaryota > Metazoa > Arthropoda > Insecta > Lepidoptera > Noctuidae > Mythimna > Mythimna impura. Next base: position 24,008,043 of record LR990348.1, on the reverse strand, counting down.
CTTTCCATCAGGTGAGATAGCGGTCAAGCGCGAACCTATCAAGAATAAAAAAAAAAAAAAAAAAAACGATCAATTTCGATTTTGTTTTCATTTTCACAATTAGGTCCCCATCGTTTATTAAAAGTAACTTTGAAGGAAAAATTGTACCTCCACTCAAATGTGCTCTCAGCGCTTGCACTTTGACGTTTCCGTTGAGTCTTGACTCAACAATGTCAGCTCTAGTTCCCCGAACTATTACTGGCAATGTAAAATCTTCAGCAAACTTTAAAAGTGATTTCATTCCACCCATGATTTTATTACAGCTTCTTATATATTTAAGGGTCTCTACATGAGAGATCTATGAATGCATTCATCCCAATATGATTAAACTGATACTTACCTAGCAAATTTTTCCCAGAGGGCCATTTTTACGGATCGAACACACGCTATCTTTCTACAAAAACACAGTCAGAGGCAGTTCAAAAGTTGAAGGAGCGGTCCTAATAGAGTCGCAAGACACAATGTCAGCTCTAGTTCCCATAACTATAACTGGCAAAGGTAAATCACCAGCAAACTTGAAAGTAATTCCACCCATGATTTTATTACAGCTAATATGTCTTTAAGCGTCTCTACGTGAGATCTATGAATGCATTCATCCTATATGATTAAACTGATATCTTGCAAATTTTTACAAAGAGCCATTTTTACGGATCGAGCACGCGTTATCTTTCTACAAAAAAAAAAAAAAAATAGTCAGAGGCAGATCAAAAATTGAATGAGCGGTCCGTCCTGATGGAGATAGGATCTCTTTATAGCAATGCAACATCATGTCGATGAGATAGGCGTTGGTAGGGTACTTGTTGATTGTGTTACTGACAAGAAAAAATATGCGCCTGTGATACAAGCTGTGCTGTGTTTGTTAATCTGCCCACTCTGCTGAATAACCCAGATCTTATAATACGTCCACCTAATAGAGTAACGCGACGGCTGCGGCCGTGCGTGTAGAAATTGCTCATTATTTTACTACGGCGTTATTTCAAAACTATGATATCTCATAAGATATTCATCGGAATCAAATGATGTTAAAAGCAATTATGTTCAAAATAAAATACTTAAAATGAATATTGTAATTATTTGGATAAGGATTAATATTAATTTTATAAAAATAACTTCCCAAATAATGCATTACTTTAGGACTTTGATTACCATAAAAAAGGTGAGCCAATCCTAAAAGATTGGGCACGCCATAATTATGGCGGTAAGTCCCCTCTTTGAGGAGTGGCTGGAAAGGCAACACGGCGTCTTTACCTTCCGCATGACGCAGGTCCTCACCGGACATGGTAAGTTCGGGAGATTCCTGCACCGGATCCGTGCGGAAGAAACGCCCAGGTGTCGTCATTGCGTGGACCGCCCGGAGGACACGGTGAAGCACACGGTGGAGGTGTGCCCCGCTTGGGAAGAGCAACGCCGTGTCCTCGTGGGGGCGATCGGCGGCGGCGATCTCTCGCGCCGTGCCTTGGTTCAGGCCATGGTCAGGAGCGAGGAGGAGTGGCAGGCGGTCGCCTCCTTCTGCGAAGCAGTAATGCTAGCAAAGGAGGCGGCCGATCGCGTGAGGCAACGGTCCTCACGCCCCAACTGCCACCGGGATTCCGATCCCGATTTCCGGCCACCGCAGGCGCGGACTTGCGGACGGCGAGCAATGGGTAGCTCGCCGTCCGACCGTCCGGTAACCGTCCGGACCGAGCCCAAGTCGTCGACGGCGCGTACTGTTCCAAGCGCGCCTCAAGGAGATGTCAGCAATCGTAGGGGCCCAGCAGGGCCGAAGCCTACTGGGGCCAAGGGTCTGATTCTGAAGGGAAGACTCGGCCCTGGTACGAAAGGCAACGAAGGAACAGGAGTGGGTTTTTAGTCAGTAAAAGTCTGACACTATCTCCCGCTCCGCCCAAGAGCGTGGGATGTCATAAGATGATTTTCCCACCGAAAAAAAAATCCTAAAAGATACGCTGTTGAAATTTTTTTTTAGAACTTTTAAACGGAAACCATTTCGTAGTACATAATTTTTGTGTAACTTTAACCATTTACGCAGCGCACGCAACAGGAGCTCTCAAATGGAATCATTGTCCCCGTTTTTGTAATATTTTTATCGATGCTCTGCTCCTATTAGTCATAGCGCGATTTCATATAACCTATAGCCTTCCACGATAAATAGGCTATCCTGCACTGAAAGAATTTTTCAAATCGGACCGGCAGTTCCTGAGATTAGGGCGTTCAACCAAACAAACTCTTCAGCTTTATAATATTATAGTATAGATTTTTATATACTTTATTGCACACCTTAAGTTATCACAGGAAAACATTAATAATATTTACTTATTACCGTTTCCATGAGTGTACATGATTAATAAAATAAATACATTTCCTGGTTTACCATCCTGATTTATAAAGTTTTAAACGTAAAACTCAAGCAAGTTCTCTTAAGAGCATTCATCCGTTAAAACCACGCAGAAGCCAAAATCAATGATTTCCGACGGAAAATATAACAATAATGTGCACTACAATACAATTAATTATTTAGTATCACTGTAGAATAGAAAGACTAAAAATCTGAAAGACCTCGGCCGGTACAAAGCGCTGACGCGATTTCGCGTCTATTATATAGTGATATTAAATAATTAATTGTAGTGTAAACAAATAAGTTATTAAAAAAATTATTGTACCATATCATAGATCGTAAATGCGTTCAATTAATAAGTCTAAAAAAAAACAAAAATGCCTCATATATTATCCTAAACTAACACGTTTAATATCTCCAAAAACGGCTAAAAATGACAGTTTTGAGATTAATTTTCTTGAATGAAAACTTACAGCAATCGTGTTTTTTTTTGCGCCATGTACTAGTCAACGTTATCATTTTTTTTTTTTAAGTAAAATGTTGTAAGTTTACCATACACGGTTTAACTACTATCTCGCATCTGCGTAGACCGTCGACCGCTAGTTTTAAAAACGGCTTGGATAAGAACTGTTCTAATGGGAAAACTATACATTCATTTGAAAATGTTTTTGGAACATACACTAGATTATGAAATTCCCAATAATATGACGTCAATATCTTATCTAGAAATTAAACACATTATCTATTGTTATATTGTCCGTCGGAAGTCATTGATTTTGGCTTCTGCGTAGTTTTAACGGATGAATGCTCTTAATGATTTGATATTTTTCTTAGTATTTATTAGTGTATAATTTTAGCATATTTATGTATTTTATTATTATATAAATAACTTATTTTTTATTTTATTTTCTGTTTGAAGTATCTGTTATTTGTTTATTGTGCAAACCTACCACAGTGTTGTCTTTTTTAACCCAAAGGTTGTTTGGTAGAGAATGCCTTGTTGCATAAAGTCCGCCTATGTACCACTGCAGTACTGTACATGAAGTTTAAATAAATAAATAAAACTAACTAAAAATATACTGCCGCCTCGTTATTTGACTGTCAGAACCACAATTAAATATAAAACTGACGTACAATTCGCTAACAAAGCGTCATTTAGCGGGCTTCAGAAGCCGTAAGATATGTTAGATTCCGACTAACAGAAACGTTTTCTTTGGGGGACCAATTTTTACGCGTTAGGAGACATGAAGGGAGTCGTCTATCATTTATAAAAAGATTTGTGATAGCATCAAAGAGAATTCTTCTCCTGAATATAATCGTGTCGCCAAAGCGGTGAGAGTACGGTGACCAGAATTTGTAAAGAATAAAGGATATCACTATCACTACATAGTATAAAATAAAGTCGCCCGCTGTCTGACTGTCCCTATGTATGCTAAGATCTTTAAAACTACACAACGGATATTGATGGGGTTTTTTTTAAGATAGACAGATTCAATAAGGTAAGTAGGTAGGTATAGGTTTATACGTATAATACATGAGAAATAATGGCTTATTTACGAAGCGATTTTAAGCAATACAGCATTAATCCTTATCCAATTAAGTACTTTAAATACATTATGCATTTAATATAGATTAATATGGCCATTTACAGCATCTAATTTAAATGAATATTTTCGAAGATATTACAGATTTAAAATACAAGGACATAGCGGTTGCGGTGGTACCGGCAGGGGGGCCGGCGCGGCGGCGCGTACCTGTAAAAACATGTTTGTGTTGTCTAATAACAAAAAAGCTGTAAACATTGTATATAAAGACATTCTGTAGTATATTTAGTATCAGCATTGCACTCGTGTGAAGCCGGGGCGGGTCACTAGTTTATGTAATAAAAGCTTGTAAAAAATAATTTATTCGTAAAAAAAATTATCAAAACCAATACAAATAACGTTATATTCATAAGTCTTATTAAAAAAGGTTAATAAGTTAATAATGTCTTTAAGGCTACAGTGAATAGGCTCTTAATAAACTAGTGCGATTCACCATCAACAATTGCATCACTGCTTACCATCAGGTGGGATCGCAGTCTACTAGTTTATATCATTAAAATAATAATAATGAGAATAAAGAAAGCTTTTAGGAGGAAATTTGACAAATAACTCCTTCCACTCTGGGTGAGAAGCAAAGAGAGGTGAGATAGTGTTAAACTGTTACTGACTAAAACCCACCAGTGGTCCATCAGTTGCTCTCTGTGTTCTAGGATCACAGTATCTCTTTCGAACTTTCCCGCAGCTTAGTGACCCGCCCCGGCTTCAACAGGTAAAAATTATATCCATAAACCCTCCTTGTTAATTGCTTTTCCGATTAGTGGAAGCCGGTTGTTGGTGTTAAGGGGTGACGAGACGGTTGCAAACTAGCGTTCCAACCAAGGTCACCTTGGTTTATATGTTTAGTTTGTGTTGCGGCTACATGAATGTAAACCACGCGCCAATACGTTCGTTGGTTGGGACAACGCACTTCCCAACCAAGGGCGTTGAAGGTCATGGATTACAACTGCTGTCTACATGGATTGAAACTAGCAAGGTCACCTTGGTTGAGACGTTGGTTTGCAACTATCTGGTTACCCCTTTACTAGATAAACAAACAGACGCAAAAAGCGATTTATTTTACCTATGTAAAAAAAGAAATTTTCAAATGCTACAATGTTAAGCTTGATGTCTTGCCGTCATGACCCAGAGCGGAATAAGTTATTAGAAGATTTTTCACCTCAAAAAATAAGGCCGTATCACTAGTCATACTCGACCAGTGCGTGTTAACAGTGATGACATATAATATGGCTCCAAAACGTTGTCGCTCATAATGGGCCTCATCAAAAGGCTAAAAATCACTCAAAGGGCAATAGAAAGGGCTATGCTCGCAGTTTCCTTGCGTGATCACATCAAAAATGAAGATATTCACAAGAAAACCAAATTACCCGGCATAACTCTAAGAATCGCCAAACTTAACTAGCAGTGGGCAGGGCACATTGCTCACAGAACAAGTAGTCTTTGAAGCCGAATGGTTGTGAAGTGGCGGTCGCGTGCCGGAAGGCGCAGCGTTGGAAGACATCCCACGAGATAGACTAATGACCTGCTGGGGATCACGGGAATCCGATGAATGCGAGATGTACAGGACCGTTCGTTGTGGTGACATTTGGTGGGGGCCTATGTCCAACGGTAAACATTTTTCATCGAATCAAGGAATGTCTCATAATAATCGGAAGCATGGCGACCACAGTGCGAGGGTGGGCAATCATATTTTAGCGCATTCTTTTGATGTCTATCCCTGTTTTCTCAGTGGAAGTAACACGAAATAAAATGTACGCAAACGATATACATATGTACCTACGTTTATTTGGCAAATACACGAGTAATCGGATGACATCTCATCATTTGTCGAGGGAACAAAAAATCTGAAACGTTGTTGTTTAATCTACTTAGTTCTCTTGCATATCGGTGAAGGAATACATCGTGAGAAAACCGGCATGTCCTAGACTTAGAAATTCGAAGAAATGTGACCTCCACCAATCCGCACTAGGTCCGCGTGCTAGATTATGGCCCATCCCATCAGTAAAGCTCTGTATGCTTATGCTGTTGCATATCTAAAGAGGGGATTTACTTGACGAATTTGCCCGTGGGTGTAATTATATGGGCCATATTTACTTATTCTCACTATCAGGTCAATCTGCACAGACAGACATATAAATTGCTGGAAAAAACTCAACTTTGAGTTAAGCTCACATTTATACATGAACCATTTAATCACTAGGTACTAACACGGGTATTATGTTATGTTTGGTGTACAATAAAAGAAATAATAGCGAGATCTTCTGATCATAATAACGAGACGTCCCGGGCGATTTCCGCCATCGTAGGCGAGGGCTTACGGAGGGCAAACAATGGGTAGCTCGCTGATCGGCCGTCCGGTAAACTGGATGAAAGAAGACATCCTTACGCCCCAGCCGCCGCCGCAAAAGACACCCCGGGGATTGGGAGTCGCAGGGCGATTTCCAGCCACCGTAGGCGCGAGCTTGCGTACAATTTGCTCGCCGTCCGACCGTCCGGTAAGAGCTAACCCCAAGGCAAAGAAATATCAGCAAAATGGACGAGGCCCACTAAGGCCAATGCCTGCTAGGGTTACGGGATTGTTTGAAAGAGATACTGTGGCCCTGAAATACACATAATAAATAAAAGGTTATCTGAAGAAAAACAGTAAACCTCTGAGACCTCCTTAAGCTCCACGCAGAGCGGGAGAAGTTATTTAATAATGTCCCACCTCAATAAAAAGGGCTTGTTGTTATTAGGACCCGTAGTCGTTCTTAGTCCACGAGCAAGTATGTAAGTGAATTCTCCGCTTAAGCGACGTCTACCAGCCATCTCTTAACTAATTATGGCCTCTGATTAGTGGTAAACGCACACTAGACTGCTGGCCAGTAACACCAATTTATATTTAATATTAATAATAATAAAATTTCAAACCACATACGTACAATTACACATACACAAGCAAATTACACATACAGAAACAAATTAAAGTGACAAAACTTAATACTAATTAAAATATTTAAATGACACACGAAGAGTCTACATCCAATGCTATATCATAGGGCTGTCCAAATTGTCGACCATATTATGTCTATTATGTCTTTTGTGTGTTATGTGCATGTTGGAGCTATCGTGCATTGCCGTATTATAATAGTCTTTACCTATGAAATTGCCGTTTTTTAAAACGGGTTGCTTTGAAGTGTTATATCTTTGGATTGACTTGGAATTATAAGTTCAAATAACCTTTATATTAAAGGAATACACTACATAAATACGAAAAATTTTATTCCGACAGTCACAAATACGAATTTCAAAATACCGATTTTCATAATTCCGAATGGTTCAAAATTCCGAATATAACAAGTTCGACTTATCATTACTCCTATTTTTATAATTCCTAAATTTCAATATTCCTAACGTTTATAATTATTATTCTCAAAATACCGAGTTTCAATAAATCGAATAACAAAAAGTCCGACTTAATGATAATTCGAAACATCAAAAATACGAATTCCGATTATTAAAATACCGATTAATACAATTCCGAAATAAAAACGCCTTGTAAAACTGTATAGCAAGACAAATAAACACATAATAGCTCGTCAGAGAAAAGTATAATATTATGTATAGTATGAGGGGTAGAATTAAAAAAGTAATGACAGATGCGTTTTCCTACTCATAATTAACCTAATCTAACCTAAGTGATTCATCAATAATACAGGGTATTTGCAGCATGCAAGCAGGTATGCAGCGTGCAAGCAGACATGCAGCAGGCAAGCAGGTATGCAACATGCAGCAAGCATTGTTTCTGTTACGGCTCTGGAGCTGCGGGGTTTGGGCGGCCTCACGCGAGCTTATCGTCGCAGATGGTTTTAACGCTCACCACCGGGGGCGGGCCTTCAAACCACCTGCTCCTCAACTTGCGGGTCGCCCCAGCCCTCCGCGCCTACGCGGGTTTAAATTACACTCTAGGAGTAGGACAGACAAGACTGCGTGATGTCGGTTTTGCAGCGATTCGTTTCTGTTACTAAATGTTGTAGCACATGTCGACTTTTAGTTTATTCGAAGTATTGAAAATCGGAATATCGTTTTTCAGACCGAGAACCCTTCGAGCATTTGATTCTTCGAACGTATGAAAATTGGAAAACTAACAAATCACATTTACGACTTTCTGTAAAATAAATTTCGTGATTTTTATTATTAGACATTATAATTCCTAAGTATTATGAAATTCTGACTTTTGAAAATCGGAACATCGAAATTCGGAATAAAATATTTCGGAGTATTTGGGTGTTCCCATAATAAAGGTACGTTATTCTTTGTGTTTTGTATTTTCTGTAATCTGTAATGTCCTGTCACCCATCATGCTATCACTAACTTCCCTTTCTTTCATATCATTCTTCACACAATCCATACATCTTTTCTTTGGCCCCCCTCTCCTCTTCATCCATTCACATGTATACTCATAACTATTTTTTTTAGTAACATGCGTTTCATCCATGACCACATTACTAAGACAAAATCTTATTCTTATTTGGAACGCATTGTACGTAGCAAGATTTTGTATCAAAATGTTACTTTAAGTCTATCTCTGATGTCTATATTTCAAAATCGTTTCATTTGGTCTCAAAGGGTACGAAATCTCATCAATAATGAAATTGTACTATCGAACTTTTTACTTTCCAATATTCAATGAATGAAGAAACCGCAGAATATTTTTTGAAATTCATAATCTCCTTTGACGGATATTCCTTTGAGGTTTCTTATACAATTACTAGCTTTTTCTCGCGGTTCTGCTGCTAGCTATCTCATAGCTGCTATATCAGAAACCGTGCATTTTTTTTCATATAAAACGCTAATGTTAATAAATAGCGTAGCATTGCATAGTCGGCCTTATAATGTTCCCACTGTTGTGACTCAGGCCTCCTCTCTAGGAGAGGGAATGAGCCGTAATCCACCACGCGGGCCCAGTGCGGGTTGGTGGATATCACATGTCTTCGAATTTTTGGTTCTAGGACATGTCGGTTTCCTCACGATGTTTTCCTTCACCGTTTTGAGAGCAGTGGTGATGAAATAAATTGCACAAAGTAATGCGCCTGGCTGTGTTTGAACCCGCTACCTGCAACTCGTAAGTCGGGGCCGTTTCCACTCGGCCACCACTGCTCTTAAATAAATGGTGGTCTTATATGATGTTAATAAATAGTCTATGTTAAATTGGCTATTTCGCTAATTTACTTATATTGGTTAAAAGCCTATGTTCCTAAATAGCCTATGCCAATAAATAGCCAATGTTAGTAAGTAAGCAATGTTCCTAAATAGACTACAATAATAATGTTTCATTTTTTAACAAAAAATGTACAGCAATTTTCCTTTTTACGGTGGTAGTACGTACCTAATTACATTTAATAAAGAAAAGTTATAATAGCATCTGTAGCCAAACTAGGCAAAATCTGTATTTTGGTTATCAGAGCATTTCCTCTTGAATAGTACATTAAACACCGTAGCCATTCAAGTTAAAGTGTCACAAAATTATATCTTAACTTTTTTTTTGCAAAATGCCAATGTCACTATAAATAGCCTATGTCACTTAGTGATAGTGTTGCTGTCCATCAGTATAAGTATTTTCGTGATAGGACAAACACATCGAAAGATTAGCATTTTTCTGGAGGGAAACATTTCCGCAAACCAAGAAGGCATCAGCCCTACTTGACAGCTTCAGTTTGTTGACATTTCATTGAGTTACACGTGAAACACAACGCGCCGTCAACTCGGGCCGTGTTCTTACCGGACGGCCGGACCTCAAGCTACCCATTGCTCGTCGTCCGGAAGCCCGTGCCGGTGGCCAGGAATCGCCCTGTGACTCCTGATACCCCGGGCATCTCCTATGGTGGTGGCTGGGGCGTGAGGATATCCACTTCTCTTTCCCCCTCGAACCGGACAATGGCCTGAACCAGGGCCGGACGCGAGAGACTGCCGATCGAGACTAACCTTCACAAACATGAACAAACAAACAATTTCATTTTATTGTTCTATATGTAAGAAACTCTCTGAATTGTTAAACTTTTGAATGTTCCAGGAAACCATCCTTCAAACCGTGTTGATTCAAAATGGAGGAAAAATGTTGAATATATTTCAGCTTGAGCCCTTTTCGCATGTTTAAATACTCTTTAGATGATGGAGTACATAACTAAACATTTGTCGATTCAAATGGAGTTCAGGTGCGTACGTACTTTCCGCAGGGTTGCGTTTATTTAGAATGGCTTTATTGCCAATCATGTTATTTTCAACAACGATTATTTGAATATCTTCTCAAGCTCAGGGCTCCGCGGTAAAAATGGAACTCTTTTAAATAGGACCACTTTGTTGTCCGTCTGTCTTTTTTTTTTTCAGTAACTCGTGGAGGTATTAATATAGTGCGTATAACACTTTTCATGTACAATATAATAACGCCTTTGGAGCTATGCTTAAGCTGCCCTGGCGGTGTAGTGCGACTGGCATGTTCGTAGAGAACAGAGTTACTGATTTTTACGGGCTCTTGAGAAGACTCAAGGCATCTTTCCTGACTCGACTGACCCGATTTAAGAATGGGATAGTATCTGAAGTGTTTCATGGTGTGTACCTGCGCGTTTAAATTTTATTGATTTGTTGATGCTAATTGATGATAATGATAATAATTTTATTAATTCATTTATTAATGTAATTCAATAATTTATCAATACTCAAGTTTGCTATTCTGTGAAGCAGTGAAAAAATCCAACATCTAAGTCAACACAATCTAAAAATATAGCCTTTTATACTTCGCTTACGCGAAGAAGGCATATTTTGACACTCGCAAAGAAAACAAAGCCTATAGGGTATCTACTTCCCGTTGACCTAGAATCCTGAAATTTGGAAAGAAGCAAGGTCTCATAGCATTAAAATAGGAAAATTTCTGAAAACTGTGTATACAAAGTAGTTACATCACAAAATAATTACTTTTTGCTGTTCGAAAAAAATCTTCGAGCTTCGATTCGGAAATCGAACTATTTGTTAAACCTCGGTGCGCGTGTCCGACTCGCGTTTGACCGATTTTTTTCTGTACGTATTGTTCGAAAGGTTCTAGTGAGAGTCACGGAAATGCGATGGATGCGAGATGCACAGGACCGTTCGTTGTTGTGTGACCACCACCAGCAGTGAACGTCTTTTGACTGAAAAGATGATGATGATGATTATTATTCGAAATGAAGATTTAATTCTAAGGCTGCAGGATTGTTTGAAAGGGTTACCGTGGCCCTGCCATTTGCGTTAATTTTTAGTCAGTAAAAGTCTGACAGTCCCTCTTGCACCACTAGAGCCTAGAAAAATATAATACTTCCACATATATTTTAAGCATTTTTTAAAGATCGCCGGTCCACCTTGTAGGAGGTCTTTCAACGCTTCGTCTTCCGGTACGTGATCACCACGACCTGGTGAGGGTCGCGGGAATCCGATGGATACAAGACCTACAAGGCCGGTCATCGCGGCGAAGCTTGGGGGAGGTCTTGGTCCAGTGGTTAACGTCTTTCGGCTGAAATGATGATGATGATAACTTTTTGTAAATAATTGAAATATTAAAATATTTATTTCAGACCAAGTACACAATAATGATACAAGTCTGCATTTTTTAAAGATCGTCGGTCCACCTTGTAGGAGGTCTTTCAACGCTTCGTCTTCCGGTACGTGATCACCACGACCTGGTGAGGGTCGCGGTAATTCGATGGATACAAGACCCACAAGACCGGTCATCGTGGCGAAGCTTGGGGGAGGTCTTTGTCCAGTAGTTAACGTCTTTCGGCTGAAATGATGATGATGATGACTTTTTGTAAATAATTGAAATATTAAAATATTTATTTCAGACCAAGCACACAATAATGGTACAAGTCTAAGGGTCGCCGCACACGGGCCATCGGCCACAATCACAAAACACCGCCACCGGTATATATTTCTTAGGTAGGTTTCATAAATTTTATATGGATTCGCCGCACACGGTTGATGCCGGTGGCCGCCACATGATACAAATTGCTGCTGCTCGCTGCTTGTGACTCGCAATAGCCACTAAACGCCGATACTAAACGCCGTCACACGACACTCGCGCATTTAAACCTTCTTCGTCAGAGTCCATTATGATACTGCTCGTATGGGTTAAAAAAAGTAGCAGCCACCGGCCACAAGTGGCTGTCGTGCTTCAGCTTCTTTTGTGGCCGCTTCTAGCTTCTCGTGGCGGCCTTTGTGGCTGTGGCATGTGGCCCATGTGCGGCGACCCTAATTATTATGTTAGTAGATACAAACTTATATCTGAGGATTAGGCGCACAATGCCACATTCGCAAAATGACATATTGACGCAAAATGCCACATTCGCAAAATGACATTTCGCAAAATGCCATACTAGCAAAATGCCACATTAGCAAAATGCCACATTCGCAAAATGTCTTTTCTCAAAATACCACATTAGCAAAATGCCACATTATCAAAATGACACATTCTCAAAATGACAAATTCTCAAAATGACACATTCTAAAAAAATCATAATTATCACATAATGTACGATTTACGTGGTGAATGACAATAAAAATTGTTAAAATGACTTATTTACTTCTTGCAGTGGGTTTTTTATTAAAATTATGAATAAAAAATAATACCAATTTAATCTTTCCAGTATTTAATCACATCTTGTAATCTAGCAGTTATTAAGTTTTAGCTAGATGGCTTTCCATAAAAACATACTAACGTCCATCATCTTTCTGCCCTTGTCCCGTGTTATTTGGGGTCGGCGCAACACGTTTTTTTCTTCCATTCTGCCCTGTCACTCGTCATGCTATCACTAACTTCTTTTTCTTTCATATCATTCTTCACACAATCCATCCATCTTTTCTTTGGTCTCTCTCTCCATCCATCATAACTCTTTTAGTAACATGCGTTCCATCCTCCTCCAACAATTCCCAACCCTCCTGAAGAGGGTTGGGAATTGTTTGTCTTCGTATGGTCATGTGAAGACATGACCATACCAAGACAAACAATTCCCTTTCAACTTTTCAGTCACTGGCGACTCGGATAGATTGACTGATAGATTGATAGATTGACTGATTGATTGATATATTGATAGATTGATAGATTGATAGATTGACAGATTGATAGATTGATAGATTGATAGATTGATAGATTGATAGATTGATAGATTGATAGATTGATAGACTGATAGATTGATAGATTGATGGATTGATAGATTGATAGATTAATAGATTGATAGATTGATAGATTGATAGATTGATAGATTGATAGATTGATAGATTGATAGATTGATAGATTGATAGATTGATAGATTGATAGATTGATAGATTGATAGATTGATAGATTGATAGATTGATAGATTGATAGATTGATAGATTGATAGATTGATAGATTGATAGATTGATAGATTGATAGATTGATAGATTGATAGATTGATAGGTTGATAGATTGATTGATTGATAGGTTGACAGATTGATAGATTGACAGATTGACAGATTGATAGATTGATAGATTGACTGATTGACAGGGAATTGTTTGTCTTGGTATGGTCATGTTGATTGGTTGATTGATTGATTGATTGATTGGATTGGATTATACAATCCAATCCAATCAAAAAAGAAATGAGTGAGAAATGAGTATACACTCATTTCTCACTTTATCGATTCTCATCACACCACACATCCATCTTAACATTCTCATCTCCACTACGTGCAATCTTTCTTCATCCTTCTTTTTCGCAGCCCAACATTCTGATCAGTATGACAGGCCTTATCACGGACTTGTAGATTTTACCCTTCAACTTGAGGGGCATCCGTGGGTCACAAGTTGTTCCCGTGACCTTTCGCCATTTCATCCATCCTGTGTTGATCCAATGTGTTACGTCCTGGTCTACCTCACCATCCCCTTGGACAAAAACATACTAACGTCCAAATTTTAAAAAATACCGATTTCGAAGTGACATTTTGGCATTGTGCGAAAGTGGCATTTTGCGAAAAGTCATTTTGCGAAAGTGGCATTTTGCGAATATGGCATTTTGCTAATGTGACGATTTGCGATATGGCGTTTTCAGAATGTGACATTTTGAGAATATGACATTTTGCGAAAATCTAATGTGTCATTTTGCGAATGTGGCATTGTGCGCCTATTATTATTATTTTGAACGATTTGGCTGTCCTCTCTGTCTGACACCACGCCCAGAAGCGTGTTGATGCTACTCCTTAACGTAAAGACTGACATGGGAGAGTGGAAAAAGAAAACTTGTTGTACCAAACTCAAGTCACATGGATCAAGGGCAGAAATATGATGACCTTGAAGTAAAAGTGAGCCCGTTCCATCATCGGATTACCAGTCGGAAGGCGATGCACCACCGTTACATGGTGAACATCCCAACCATACGCACAAAACGTTTTGAGAACTTATTCATTGTGCGCACGCTAAGGTGTGGAATTCCCTACTGGAATCTATGTCTCCTGATAGATACAATCTACTAGCTTTAAGTCAAGAGTGAATAGGTTATTTCTAGGCAAGCGTGCCCCACCGTCGATCACACCATCGTTTAGGTGAGATAATAATAAAAAAACTGTGAATGAAACTATCTCATGTCTTTTGTTATTTTTATTCAAGATGAACCAATCATCTAAGATAAACTCGTTTGACTACAGAACGGTTTTTTTTTCATCAATCTTTGTTTGCCATGAAACTCTCCAATACAGTCAACGTATTGGATATTCTGTCTGTACAGACTTACGTACTCAAGAGATCAATCTGTCTATTGCCAGTAATCTGTCAAAGGCTGGGTTACCAATTCAAAGTGATGGCATACACGTCATCGTTCGTCAGCCTAACGCAATCGATTGGAATATCCAATCTAGTCTACACTGGGTTACGTGATTTCAAAAATACTGAACAATACTGGGGTCTCACCATGACGTGTGTTGTGATGGAGCAATACACCCTATAGTTTATTTATTTAATGCTTTATGCACACAAAAATACAGAAGCGGACTTAATGCCTTAGGCATTTTCTACCACTCAACCTTTGGGTCATGCTGAGAAAAGTAGTGGTAGGTGCAATAAAAGAGAGAGAAAAAATCGAATACAGGAATAGATTTACTTATAGACCATAGAATAGATATACTAATAACCCTTAGAATAAATATAATACAATTATACAATACATACTCAAATTAATACACTACATACACTAAATACCTACTTAAACAATTGGTCCAAATCGACAATGGGTAAACATTAACGCTGTGATGATACTACTGCCAACTTTTTACGAATTAGCTAGCGAACTTTGGTTTTGAATGATATAATCGGCTTGCTGCCATCCTGATTTCCTAGGGGAGCGCAATCCACAGAGAAATAGCTTGAATAAAGAAGGAATAGTAAAGAAAGTCAGTACGATGAGTGGGACAATAGAGAAGGCGGTTATGAGATGAGCGCAGATTTCTATTGTGGTTAGCTCTATCCCTTTAACAGTTCAGTTTTGGTCGTAATTTGGAAAGGTAATACAGAAAAGCTGGTACGAGCAAATAAATCAGGGGTGCGGAAATGTTCAAATGTTCAATATCTATATACATACATATATTATTATCTATTGTTTCTTTCAGTTTCGTTCCAAGTTACATTCTAGGGTATTTCTCAAATAATAATAATAATAATTGTCAGAAAGTTCTTACAAATAGACGAACATGAAATAGGTCTACTTCAGAACGCATCTTCCACATAACACACCACACGCTACATTTACTTGGCTTGGCTCGTAAATGTAGTTAAATACCAGCCTAAGAGCTGAGAAGTAAAAACAGAAACAAAAATAATAATAATAATTACCGTGGCCCCAGAACGCAAAGGAGAGAACAGGACGGTTTAGACAGAGAACTCTCTATAGAGTGGAGCGAAAATGGAGTCGGACAAATGCGAGAAATGCGAGCCGGAGTCGCGCACTGAGGGTTCCGTACAAACTTATATATAGATGTAAATAGTTCAATTCCAGAATGGAGTCTCGAAGATTTTTGAGAATCGCAATTTTTTTTTTTTGAAGTAACAACAAATTTACTGTTTTCAGATTTATTGCTATACCTGTGCTATAAGACCTTACTTCAAGCCAAATTTCAGGATTCTGGATCAACGGGAAGTACCCTATGAATTTTGATTTCCTTGAGAGTGTCGTAATCTCCTTTTTTTGCGACATAAACCATCGTATCTTTTTTTTCGTTAACTTAGAGGTTTGTTTTTTTTTCACAGTTTCAAGGGATTGCAGACTTGAGTATATGGTTTTAATTTCAACTTGATACCTCCACTCGTTCCCAACATAAAGGACGTTGACAGACAATAAAGTGGTTATAGGATTATAAGGGTTCCGTTTTACCTTTTGAGGTACGGAACCCTAAAAACGAATCAAATTAATTAAAGGATACTTGAAATAGGGTATTTTAATTGTTTGTGAATGTTTTAGTAATGATAACTACTCAAGTATCTACTCTAATGCTCAATCCACAGATAAATAAGCTGAATCTCAATTACCTATGTAGTTAACAAGTATCTAATCTATCGAATGCGGGCTGCGGCATTGTTTGAAGGAGTCGCAACGGTTCTGGAACGTAAAGGGCAACTGAAGGAACACAGGTGGGTTTTAGTCAAAAATCTGATACTCCCTCTTGCTTCCTAGAGCGGAACAAGTTATTTGATGATTTACCACCCGAAAAAAAACTTATCGAATGCACGATGACGACATTTTTTTTTTGTAAATTTTAATTGGTGCGAATTGCACACCATGTTTGTAAAGAGAGCGCTAGGTTATGCCTCCAGGCATAATTTAGCGCTCTGTTTATTAAAAATAAGATCGGTATTTCTTTACCTACATATGTTAACAAAAAAATAAAAATTATTACATATATTATTTATTCCCTTAATTCAATATTATTACATATTAATTACACTTTTAAAAATACAAAAAAAAGTAGTCAGCCGGTGTATATTTTCTAATTATTGGACTTTATTGGTTAATAGTTTCCGTTGTGCAAGTGGTAGGTACAATTTACTATTTTTTCTTACAATGGCCATCTTTTAGCCAAGTTGCTCTCCAAGTGCAAACGAACCATAATAGCAACGTACGGGTTAACTAGTATTTCCGAAGGCTTACAGTACAATACGGGCAGTGGGCGTAAGTTTTTGATTAATGGAAGCCGTGTCCGGCACAGTCGGCCATTATCAGTTGTTCGTTAATCGACGATGGGCTCTGATGGGCCATCGAACGAGGCCCATAGACGCCCATGACAATACTTTCTTTGTTAAAGGCTTGTGTTAGATAGAGGGGTTTTTAATTTGGTGTGAATTGGAAAAATAATTAGTTTTTTTTTTTTTGGACATGGTATTTTAGTTGATGTACTTTTTTTTGGAGTAGTCTTGGCCCAGTAGTAACAATTACGCGGCGCTTTACTTCATAATGTGTGTAATTAATTTCATTACCAGCGCTCTCAAAAGGATGAAGAAAAACATCGAGAAAAAATAGTATGTCCTAGAACCAAAACTTCGAAGCCATCGTGACATCCAACAACCCGTACTGGACCCGCGTGGTAGATTACGGCCCGTTCCATCTCCTATAGAGGAGGCCTGAGACCTTACAGTGGAAACATTGTGAGGCTGATTTGTCAATTGTTTTCTTTTACGCACATCTCCTTAATATCAAGAAACATATGAAGCTCAACGCTCAATCAAATGTGCATCTTTTTTTTTCAAGGGGCATAAGTATTCTTTTGCACATAAATGAAATAAATTATCATTTATTTTATTTTAATAATATTTTGTACATATTATTTTTCTCTATTTTATTTTTATCCCATTTCTAATATAGATAACATACTTAATAAAATTGTTTACTCTGTGTATGTGTTGGTTGTAACTACATTGTAAAATAAATAAATCTTATACAATGAAAAAACGTTTACGCGCATTTTTCCTCCAAAACACGCACTTCAAAAAAAAAAACGTTAACCTACATTTTTCCACAACCTTTGATCAATATTGACGCAAGTACTTACAAATACATACCTGTCAAATACTGTAATATTAGCCACTTGACCTTTTTTATAAGTATCAATTTCACGTACGAATCAATCACAATGAGTTCGTTTCACCTGAAATGTATGCGGAATAATACCGCACGTACCGATCAAATTCAGCTAATGTAAATATGGAATGCTAAGGGACCACTCAATGTGCCTGGAGGTAGGAAAACATTTATGCACTGATTAAATAATTTTTAAAAATATTTACGGGTTTACTTGAATTTTTAAACAACGACTTTAGTTCGTAGAAAGTCGATCGCAGACGAAATGCTGACTTAGTGTATCTTGACAATGTGAGTTACAACGTGTTTACCCAATCTCATCATCATCATCATCATTTCAGCCGAAAGACGTTCACTGCTGGACATAGGCCTCCCCCAAGTGTCGCCACAATGAACGGTCCTGTGCGTCTCGCATCCATCGGACTCCCGCAACCGTTACCAAGTCATCGGTCCACCTTGTAGGAGGCCTTCCAACGCTACGTCTTCCGGTACGTGGTCGCCATTCCAGAACCTTTCGGCCCCAACGGCCATCCGTTCCGCGAGCAATGTGCCCTGCCCATTGCCACTTTAGTTTGGCGATTCTTCGTGCTATGTCGGTAACCTTGGTTCTCCTGCGGATATCCTCATTCCTGATTCAATCACGCAAGGAAACTCCGAGCATAGCCCTTTCCATTGCCCTTTGGGTGACTTTAATTCTTCTGATGAGGCCCATTGTAAGCGACCACGTTTCGGAGCCATATGTCATCACTGGCAACACGCACTGGTCATAGACTTTCGTCTTGAGACACTGTGGTATATTGGACGAGAAGATACCGCGCAGCTTCCCGAACGCTGCCCAGCCGAGTCGGATTCGACGATTGATCTCTTTCTCGAAGTTAGACCTTCCCAACTGGACCGTCTGTCCCAGGTAAACGTAGTCGTCTACAACTTCGAGTGTAGAGTCCCCGATCTTGACAGGAGTGGGTGCTTTTTTTTTATCAATGATAGGCTCGCGTTTGACCACCATCTCACCTGATGGTAAGCGATGATGTGGTCGACGATGGAGCACGCTTGCCTAGAAGTAGCCTATTCACTCTTGACTTAAAGACCCCTAAGTTGTAGCTATCTGGAAACACAGACTCAAGGAATTCCACTCCTTGGCTGTACGCATAATAAATGTGTTCTTAAAACGATTTGTGCGTATGGGTGGGATGTCTACCATGTACCGGTGGCGCAACGCCGTACGTCTAGTGGTCCGATGATGGAACGGGCTTGGCGGAATTAGATTGGGCAATTCCAGTGCACACTCCCCGAAATGTAAACAATAGAAAACCGACAGGCTAGCAACTCGGCAGCGATGCCCAAGGCTTTGGAGCTTCGACTCAACAAGTGCATCATTGCCGAAGATCCTCTTGGCTCGCCTCTCAATCGACTCTAGCGCATCAAGCTGGTATTTGGCTGACCCGTCCCGAAGATGAGAGCAGTACTCCATACACGATCGTACTTGCGCTTGATAAAGGCTACATGGCTGTTTAACATGACTTTGGTTTTGTCCATATTCATTTTAAGTCCCACTCTTTCGGAAGCTCTACTGAGGTCACCAAGCATTGTACTGAGCTCCTCCGTAGTCTCAACCATGACTACTATGTCGTCGGCAAATCGAAGGTGAGTGATGTACTCGCCATAGACATTAATGCCTAGCCCTCTCCATTCCAAAACCTTGAGGACATCCTCCATTGCTGCCGTGAACAGTTTCGGAGAAATAACGTCTCCCTGCCTCACGCCCCGCTGCAAGAGGATAGGTTTCGACCCAATCTGCGTATTTAATAATAATTATGTCTATTAATGGCAATTGAATGATACAGTACGTCGAAGAAAAGTAATTTATATTATATTTAGATGCATAAACGGAAATATATCTAGGTATATAGGTATACAAAATAAAAAGACCCTTCGGACTGACGCACAGCCGAAACTATAGGGCCTAAGAGCGTGAAGTTTTAAGTTTCCTTTTATGACGCAGGCGAGCACTAAGGGAGGATTTCCCAAAATTCACCTCCAAAAGGGATGAAACGGGGGTCCAAAGTTTGTATGGAGATACTATCAGTATCAGTATCAGTATCAGTATCAGTGTCAGTATCAGTATCAGTATCAGTATCAGCATCGGCATCAGTATCAGTATCAGTATCAGTATCAGTATCACTATCACTATAATTATCACTATCACTATCACTGTCACTATCAATATCACTACCGCCATCACTATCACTATCACTATCACTATTACTATCACTATCACTATCACTATCACTATCACTATCACTATCACTATCACTATCACTATCACTATCACTATCACTATCACTATCACTATCACTATCACTATCACTATCACTATCACTATCACTATCACTATCACTATCACTATCACTATCACTATCACTATCACTATCACTATCACTATCACTATCACTATCACTATCACTATCACTATCACTATCACTATCACTATCACTATCACTATCTATTTCCTTACCGAATGTCAAAAGTAGTGATTGTGACGTAATACTAAACGATGAAAAACTAGAATTTGTCGACAAAACTGTTTTCCTGGGGATAACGCTTGACTCTAGGCTACAATGGGGTCCTCATTTAACATCTTTTGCAGGACGGCTTAGCTCAGCTGCATATGCTGTTAGAAAAATCCGCCAATTTACGGATGTTGATACCGCTAGACTAGTCTATTTTAGTTATTTTCATAGTATCATGTCATACGGTATCTTACTATGGGGACGGGCTGCAGACATCGACTCAATCTTTATACTACAGAAAAGAGCCATCAGAGCTATTTACAATCTTCGCCGGTGCGATTCTCTAAGGGAACTGTTTAAGGATATTAATATCATGACGGTGCCTTGTCAATATATTTATGAAAACATCATGTACGTTAGAAAAAATCTTCGTCTTTTTAGCAAAAGTGGCGATAGACATAATTATGTTACAAGAAATAGGGACCAATTAGTTCAACCAGGTTTCAGACTGGCTAAAGTGGCCTCTTCTTTCATGGGGTACTGTTTGAAATGTTATAATAAAATACCTCCACAAATATTAGAACTCAATGAAACAAAATTTAAATCTTGTATTAAACGCACACTATGCAGGCAGGCATATTTATAAGTTGGAGGATTATATTCAAGATAAAAATGCTTGGCTCAATGCTGGTCCAGCTCCACTACCACCGGGGTGAACAAATTGATTAGTTTGGAAATTATTGTTATTATTTTTAAATGTTTTTATTTTTTTGAATTTTTAAATAATAAAAGTATTGTATAATGTAGAAGCATTTTTTTCAAAGTTTGTAAATGTGAGTACCATGGAGCTATTTTATGGTTTTTTATGTTACTATTGGACTTGTTTGACATAAATCAGCATGGCAGTTGAGAGTTTATCATGCTCACTCAAATGTCTCACTGATGGTGGCGCATGTGTTGGATCATTCGGTTCCCTTCAAAATGGTTGAGCTGAGTGGTGCTAATATTGGCGTCATGTTCGTGAACGGGCGCTGTCAGTTGAGACTGGTCATCTCTTAGCTGCCAGTTGCTATTTTAATATCTATATTTAGTTTGTTTTTTACTTTATTTACATTGTTCTCACATGATAGTGACAAGAAACATGTAACAGAGATATTTGTAATTACAAAACATGATTGAAAAGAGTGTCCATGGAGTTTCTTGCACATTCTTCTCCATAGAGATCTACGCTTTGGAATGTGCAATTAGCATCTTTTTTTTTTTCTGACTGACTGACTTCATGACATTTCAAAAGTGCCTGTAAATGGTTTATTTGAAATAAAATGCTTTGAATCTTTGAATCTGAATATTGAATCTATCACTACCACTATTACTATCACTGTCACTATTACTCTCACTATAATAATCACTATCACTATCATTTTCTATCTATCTATCTTACTTTAACGCGGTCAAAGCCGCTGGCAGAAGTTAGTACCTAATATATATTATAAAAGGCTATCCACTAACATTCGTACATCCACATCTCAACGCTTCTTACATACTAACCCTGTCAGAACAAAATAAACATTCGCCGACCTTCCTCGGATCGTCGGCAAACATCAATTTACCTGCCTTCAGTCCATATTTTAGTAACATTATAGTCAGTCCACTGCTGGACGTGGGACTATCAATATATTATTGTAACCACTAAAAAAAAATCAGCTGTTCAGTACATTTATGTTTGCCTAATGTACTGAACAGCTGATAATTATTTTTTTCGCGATTTCGGCTTTGCTCCCATAGTAAAAATTGTTTGTTATCATGAGCACAATCACGTGTTTAAGTATCGTACACTAATTACCAGTCACCCTATATAGATACAGCCTATAGCCTTCCTCTATAAATAGGCTATTCAAGTGAACTAGTAGTTCCTGAGATTTACGCATTAAAAAAAGAAACATATTATTTAGCTTGCCTGTTGGTCTAGTGGTTAGTGGCCGTGACTGTTATGCCGGAGGACGTAGGTTCAATTCCCAGCCAAGGCAATTGTTTGTGTGATGAGCACGATCATTTGTTCTGTGTCTGAATGTAATTTATTTTTAAATATAAGTATTTTTACCCGACTACGGCAAAGCCAAAGGAGGGTTATGATTTTGACAGGCTATGTATGTATGTATGTTTGTTGTATGTATGTATGTGAGTATGTTCATCTGTTCCCTCATAGCTCCTAATCTACTTATCGGAACTCGACGTATGAGGTATCGTTAGAAGGAGGAACCATCTTAATTGTCCGCTGAACATAGGCTACGTGACGTGTCACAAAACTCGATATGGCGCCCTCTAGCGGACAAAAAGTGGTGTGTTAAAAAATAAAAATGGAGACAAATACGCCGTGTTTGGTATCATTTGAAAGGGCTTCACTAGTACATTTCCAAAATATTGCTCAAATTAAAAGTGACGTCCTCTAGCGGACAAAAAGTCATGTGTTAAATTTAACACCAAAATTGTTTAAATAAAAATAAAGTAAAAAACTAAAACCCGACTACGACAAAAAACAGGCGCTGAAAAAGTAGTTTTAGTCGGGTTTTAGTTTTTTACTTTATTTTTTTATCAGTTGCCTAGTACTCATAGCACAAGCTCTGCTTAGTTTGGGACTAGATGGTGTAGTGTAAAAGTTGTGGAATATTATATTATTATTTTTATACATTTATTTATCTCAGCACCCTAAGGTCCTGGACCTTTGGAAGGCGTACGAGGAGCCGAAACCAACTCGCAGAGGCCCTTTTAGACGCTTTTAATGGAAAGTGGTACGAACCGGTGATTATATACGCACTATGCTAGTGCATCCAAGGACAACCCCCGGTTGGTAGGAAACTATTGCGACATATGGAAAACTAAGATATAAGGTTATGGTTTTTGGAGTCTTAAGTGGACTGGTTACCAGGAACTATGTTAAGACTATGGCCCCTGCCTAAACAATGTTATTAATATACATCGACAAAAGGCAGGGGGTGACTTGCACACTCAATAAATGGCCCCAATATTATTATTATTAATATAATGATATACGGCCATTGAAAACCAAAAAAGCGTGATTTTCCTTCTTCCTAAAAACTATTTCTATAAATGTCTTCAAAATTACCGATGTCAGGTAAATTGTAGTAAGATTTTATTACTTCCAATTTGTTATGACAGAGTAGCCGTCGACGAGAGCTCAAGCTACGTTTGCCGCAAATTAATTCAAAGTGAAATGCGAAGTTATTCTAACTCGGCTTTTTGAAGACCCTCCGGTCGAGGTCAGGTGGTAATGATATTTCAATTGGTCTGTTTTACTTTCGACCTGGATTCAATAAAACTGTCCCTTTTTACAAAACTTTAATTAAATTGCAATGTTTTTTATAAATGTTTATTTCAAATCTTGCAAATTAATTTTAAAACGGTTCCTCCTAACCCTAAACTGAATACTATGCAATTAAAATAAGAATAGGACCGACTTAGCGCCATGTTGTGACGTCATAGCTGTCAAATCGAATCAGGTATGATGAGCAAAACAAGATATTAAAAAAAAAATTACGAATCATGAACGAAAAAAGTTTAAGTATACAGAATTTAGTTCTTCAATTCTACTCATCTCTGTATCACTGTTTGAATGAAGTGTCTGAGTAGTGGCGAATGGAAGAAGAAGGCGAATTGGTGCCAATAATGAAAATAAGAAAGAAAACAGTTTTTTTTAACTAATTATAGCTCGCCGTCCGACCGTCCGGTAACCGTCCGGACCAAGCCCAAGTCGTCGACGGCACGTAGTGTTCTACGCGCGCCTCAAGTAGATGTCAGTAAACCGTAGGGGCCCAGTAGGGTTGAAGCCTACTGGGGCCATGGGTTCGCTTCTGAAAGGAAAACCCGGCCCTGAAATACAAGGCAACGAAGAAACTAGAAGTAGGTTTCAGTTAAGTTTAAGTCTGACACGCCTTCGCGCACCACCCAAGGGCGGGATAGATGATTTACCACCTAAAAAAAATCCGTACATAAAATCTTTCGCGTTCATATTATTAGTCATGTTCATGTCTCAGGGCTGCGAGATTGTTTTAAAGAGTTACCTTGGCCCTGGATCGCAAAGGACAACTGAAGGTAGACAGGTAAGTTTATGTCAGTAAAAGTCTGACACGCCTCCCCGCTCATCCCAGATCAGGAGAACTTATTTGATGAATTCAGATCTCAAAAAATAATAATTATAAGTCCAAAATTCATCTTTCTCCCGTCTTTAAACCGTCTTCCCCTCTGAATATGTTGCTAGGTACAGGTCGGAAGGATATCAGTCCAGTCTTAACTTGGGTTCGCCTTACACCGCAGTATGTATTTAATAGCTCTTCGCAGTTATAAGCTTGTAGCTCCGAGACTGCTGAATTATCAATTGATATTAAATCTTGTAAATTGGGAAACAGTAGGTGATGTGTGCGCAATTGCGGATAATGATTTAACAATACTACCATTATATATGTGGAGCCTTGTAAATAGCTCATCGTGATCTACCTTGTCATTATATTTTGTATTGTTTGTATAAAATAATTAATAAGCGTCCGATTGTACATACGTCTGTACAACTCGAGTGATCTTGAAAAACGCTTAATTGTCGTTTTGGATACACGAGTGTACGAAATTTATTCGGCTGAAAATTGTGGTCTCTATGTCTTCGTTTTTGATAGAGAAATCCAGAAAAAGTTTTGTTTTATTTATTTTTTATGCTTTTACTTAAAAACGCCCAATTACATAATAATAATACCCCTATACGCGCGAGGGGTTAAGGTAAATGTAACTAAAAAAAATATAAGTGGAAGTTGGGACCGCAGTCCTGGTCTAAATCCGACCGAGCCCCACGAACCTTCGCAGGCTACCACGAAACTCAAATTTCTTAAGTTTTGAGTTTTGCGTTTTTCATTAAAATATGTTTTGCAACAGTAGCAAATATGCTATTACTGAATCTCTCTCAGTTCTGCCTATTTCTTACACTAGCATGTCATGTTTCAATGAACACAGAACGTCAGGTTTAAGGCATGTTCTTATTAAAGTATATTTAGGCTGCTGATCCTACATGGGATAGTGTTAATAAGTTTTTTTTATTCGGTTCTGTTATATTTCAGGTTTATTACATAACATACATATATATCTTTTTACTTGGAATTCTCAGACCAACAGGCTCATGGGTAGTGTGAAAACGAAACCCGGGGCCCTGGGACGAAGGCAACGAAGGAACAGGAGTGGTTTTTTAGTCAGTAAAAGTCTGACACTATCTCCTGCTCCACCCAAGAGCGGGATTTGTCATTAGATGATTTTCACACCTAAAAAAAAAAAGACCGACAGGCTATTTTTAGGTTTGTTAAATAGCATACATAATTATGTATCTGTATACTTGGATTTCTCTGACCTAGAGGCTATTTTTAGGCTCATTACTTAGTATACATATGTATCAGTGTACTTGGAATTCTCAGAGCTACAGGCTATTTTTAGCCTCCTTAAAGCGCCCACACACAAAACCCACCTCCTATTTTTGCTTTGACAATAATTTGTATGGCAAAACAACATTTTCCGAGTCAGCTAGTTCTCTAATAAAATTATATCTGTCATTTAATAAACTTAAGGCTAAAAGTTACCCAAAGGGCAATGGAAAGGGCTATGCTCGGAGTTTCCTTGCGTGATTGCATAAGGAATGACGTTATCCGCAGGAGAACCAAGGTCGCCGACATAGCCCGAAGAATCGCCAAACTAAAGTGGCAGTGGGCAGGGCACATTGCTCGTAGAACGGATGGTCGATGGGGCTTAAAGGTTCTAGAGTGGCGACCGCGCACTGGAAAACGCAGCGTTGGAAGGCCTCCCACAAGGTGGATTGACGACCTAGTGAGAGTCGCGGGAATGCGGTGGATGCGAGACCCACAGGATCAGTCGTTGTGGGGACGCTTGGGGGAGGCCTATCTCCAACAGTGGACGTCTTTCGACTGAAATGATGATGAATAAATTTACCTACTGAATCTAAAAATACTACACCCATTTATCTATGAGAACAGAGAATCGTAAACTGTAATATTGTCAACACGTATCGACATATATTATCTTGTCGGATCGTTTGTCCTTGCGAGAGCTGAATGTTTTGCAAACGTGCCTCGTTATGTATCGAGAAATGCTTTAGCGAATACAAGACGTGTGTATTTTCCACGTTCAGTAATATGGAGATGTGAGAACATTGTACTCGTAAATTGTATTGGAACGTATTAAAGGTGTTTTTAAACGACTTCAAAAAGGAAGAGGTTATATGATCGGCTGTATGTATTTTTTTATGTATTTTCACAGATTTCTCGGTCAATTGTGGACCTACTTTTTTTTTATATATTCATAAATCAATGTATTCTAGCCATTTTTGGCATTATTTAAATTATCATAAGATGCACTCTGGCTATAAGGTACCATCGAACTCATCTGACGATGAAACCGAATGGTGGAAAGTATTTAAGTTTGGCTGAGGGGTACGAGTAGCATAACTAAAAAGTACTTTTTCCAAAAAAATACAACGGACTTCAATGTAAAAAAAAAAACACTAAAAAGTGCAAAATTATTCTAACTTCGTAAATCGGTGTTAATTAACGAAGAGACAAAACTATTATAGACACTAACATTAAACGCTATTAAACACTGACTTCCGAAATTAAAGTAATCTTGGACCTTTTAGTGTTTTTTAGGGTTCCGTACCTCAAACAGAAAAACGGAACCCTTATAGGATAACTTTGTTGGCCATCTGTCTGTCTGTCAAGACCTTTTATCTCGGGAACGCGTGCAGGTATCGAGTTGAAATTTAAACCGTATACTAAGGTCTGCGGACGTTTGAAGCTGTGAAAAAATCAAACTTCTGAGTTAACAAAAAAAAAAAGAAACAGCCGTTTATGTCGCAATAAACTAATATTTCAACACTTTCAAAGGAATAAATTCATAGAGAAGGTCCTGTTGACCTAGAATCCTGAAATTTGGCATGAAGCAAGTTCTCATAGTACAAGTATAGGAAAAAATCTGAAAACTGTTTTGCACTTACGTCACAAAAAAAAAACTTTTTTTGCGATTCGGAAAAATCTTCGTAACTCAATTCGGGTATTTAACGGTTTTCATACGTAAGTTTGTACGGAACCCTCAGTGCGCGAGTCCGACTCGCGATTGCCCAGTTTTTTTTAAATTATATTCAACTGAGAAAGGTAAAGGTGCAAGCAATATTTAGATTTGTGCACTACCGTTTGTTTGAAGGAGTTATAAAAATAATAGCACGGATTAATCTCTAAGGTTAAGGCTACGCTTGCCGAGTTCGGCCGGTAGATGAGTGACCATCCTAACATACCTACCGAGATTATTTCGTGCCTCAGGAAGCACGTTAAGTCGTTGGTTCTGGCTCTCATTTGTAGATCTTTGACAGTAGTTACGGATAGTAAAAGCTAGAAAATCTGACAACCCTCTTGCATAAAGGTATTATCATGTTACCCAATTAATGGGTTGTGGAGGCTTAGGCAGTTTTTCCGCCGCCGCCGTTAGCCCCCACGAGGACACGGTGATGCTGCCGCCAAGCAGGGCAGACCTCAACCCTCCAGGGCAATCCGCATAACGGTGATACCCGAGCATTTCTTTCCGCCAAATCCGCAACAGGAGGGATGGCCATTGCTAGCGACGGCATTGTCAAAATTTCCTATTTTTATCATGCGTATCCGTGACAGTCCCTGTTTCCTCAATTTCTTTAGCTTAACTCCATGCATTAACAGCACATGCGCGAGTACCACGCACCTTAAACTAACATTTACTGGATACGTCTTTGACTTAAATATGGGGGCTCGGGAGTGTCATGCACACTCAAACGTCTTAGTGAAGGGGCCGCATGTACTGGATTTTTCTTTTTTTTTTAATATATATATATTCCACAACTATCACACAACGCCGTCTAGTCCCAAGCTAAGCAGAGCTTGTGTTATGGATACAAGACAACTGATAAACATACTTATATATTTCTAAATACATACATATATAGATAAATTACACCCAGATACAGAAGAAATTTATCGTGCTCATCACACAAACATTTGTCCGAGGGGATCGAATCGAACCCACGACCTCCGGCATAGCAGTCAGGGCCACTAACCACTAGTTCAACAGGCCAGTCAATTATTATTCGGAGATTAGATTATTCGGTTCCCTTCGAAATCGATAGCTGAATAGTCTTAGTCGTGAACAGGCGCCGTCAGTTGGGGCTGGTCATCTTTCAACTGCCACGTTTTAATTATTTGTTCTTTGAATGGTTTTACTCCGGACGCTTTTAACGGACACGTCTATCGACATCGTTCGAAAAAAAAGGGAAAAGGGGTTTTGATTGTCTCCCATATTTGTGTAGAAAATCATTCCGCAATTTTCGCTTAATGCACACTGACCGGTGGTTTAAAGTTTTGCCCTGGTAACACAACAACCTTGGGGTGTAAGTTAGGAGCCCGAACGTGAGTTCAATAATTTTGTTTTTGCTGTATGGGAGCATTACCACAAAATAGATAAGGTACAGAAGTCAATCTCATGTATGTACTTCACTTTTCATACCTAAGCTCGGCGTTCGCGCTAGGGTCAGCGCGTGGCGCCGAACTGTCCGAGTGCGACCGGGTGCGGTGATAAATGCCTACGTAATCTGTATTGTAAAAATATTATATGGCCAAAAAATCATCTTCTCTTTCTCGGCGCGGGGCCTGTTCTGTGTTACGTTAAAACAAACCATCAAAATACGAGCAAATATCTACTTACCTCTCTGAAACCACTGGTAGCCTAAAAAACGTCAATTTTCTGTTTAATGTTGAATTAAAACGACCGTCCACAGAACAGTTAGAATAAGGTTTTTTTTTGTTGGTCTATTTTTACACAAAAAAGTTCACAGATGCGTGTCTCAAACGGATAGCACTCGAGCTCGCATTGAGCTGAATTGAGTCGAGATATCGTGTCCGTGAGCAGTGTCTATGTGTGCGTTGCTCGAGCGCGCTTTGTATGTAGATTGACTTCTGTACCTATCTACTGCCGGGTAATGATCTTAATCATTTTTTTTCCCCTACAGGATCACTTTGTTGTCTGTCTATCTGTCAAGACCCTTTATTTCAGAAACGCGTGTAGTTATCGAGTTGTTTAAACTATATACTCAAGCTTGCAGTCCCTTGAAGTTTCGAAAAAATCAAACTTCTGAGTTAAAAAACAAAGAGATACGGCCATTTATGTCGCAAAAAACGTATATTGCGACACTCTCAAGGAAATCGAAATTCATAGGGTACTTCCCGTTGACGTAGAATTTTAAAATTTAGCATGAAGAAAAGTCCCATAGCACAAGTATAGGAAAAAATCTGAAAACTGTAAATTTGTAGTTACTTTACGTCACAAAAAAAATACTTTTTGCAATTTACTCAGTTCGATATTTAATAATATTTTATTATGTTCTTTCTTTTCTTATAAAAACAATAAATGAAGGAATTTTTATCGAAGTTCAGAAATTATGATAAAGTGCGTTTATTGATACCCGATAAAACTCATCAAGAAATGTCAGCGAAGCGAATTTACACTAACGAAGACTATTATTACATTTTGAAATAGAGTATTATTATAATAAAGTATTGTAGGTAATAAAAAACTTTTTACAATAAAAAAATACAACCGACTTCAAAGTAAAAAAAAACACGGAAAAGTGCAAATTAACTTTAATTTCGGAAGTCGGTGTTTCTATAGGTAATAATTTTGTTTCTTCGTTATTTAACACCGACTTCCGAAATTAAAATTATTTTGCACTTTTCTTCAGTGTTTTTTTTTACTTTGAAGTCGGTTGTATTTTTTTTGTAAAAAGTTTTTTATTTTACACTTTTTAGTTATGGTACCACCACTAAAAAGTACCCCTCAACCAAATTTAAATACCTTATAGCCAGAGTGCATCTCATGACAATTCTAATAATCCCAAACACGGTTAGATTACATTAATTTATTACAGAGTTCCGGTGCCTAACTTCAGGCTTCATCATCAGATCAGTTCGATATATCCCCCTCTACTTTCAGTCAGTCATCGACTACACGTATAAACAAAGCAATTTTACTTGTTACGACGGTTCTACTGTGATCCTAAGAGGAGTTCTGTTCCATATCTTCGAAGTTCATGATCAGATCATAACATTATTAATATGGGACCAACTCGGAAGCATAACCTTTCAATAAAAAAAAAAAAATATTTCGAAATCGGTCCACAATTGACCGAGAAATCGGTGAACATACATAAAAAAAAAAATACATTCAACCGAACATAGAACCTCCTCCTTTTTGAAGTCGGTTAAAAAACTGTGTCACTTCTGGCTGCGGTACAAAAATCTATATGGATGACATGTCATTACACTACGTTGAACGAAACGCGTAAGTGCCATGAAATTTATAGCGCTTAAGACGTTTTGGTCGTGAAAAAGTATCCTCTTTAAGCTATCTAGCGCTGTATGTTTTTAACCGACTTCAAAAAGGAGGAGGTTATATGTTCGGATGAATGTATTTTTTTTTTATGTATGTTCACCGATTTCTCGGTCAATTGTGGACCGATTCTGAAAAATTTTTTTTTGATTGAAAGTTTATGCTTCCGAATTGGTCCCATAGAAATATTGTTATGATCTGATCATGAACTTCGAAGATATGGAACAGAACTCCTCATAGGATCACAGCAGAACCGTCGTAACAAGTAAAATTGCTTTGTTTATACGTGTAGTCGATGACTGACTGAAAGTAGAGGGGGAATATATCGAACTGATCTGATGTTTTTTTTTTTTTTTTTAATTCATATAAACCCGTGCTTGACTGCGATCCCACCTGATGGTAAGCAGCGATGCAATCGTTGATGGTGAGGCGCACTGATGAAGGCTGAAGTTAGGCACCGGAACTCTGTAATATATTAATGTAATCTAACCGTGTTTGGGATTATTAGAATTGTCATGAGATGCACTCTGGCTATAAGGTATTTAAGTTTGGCTGAGGGGCACTTTTTAGTGGTGGTACCATAACTAAAAAGTGTAAAATAAAAAACTTTTTACAAAAAAAAATACAACCGACTTCAAAGTAAAAAAAAACACTGAAAAGTGCAAAATAACTTTAATTTCGGAAGTCGGTGTTAAATAACGAAAAGACAAAACTATTATAGAAACACCGACTTCCGAAATTAAAGTTATTTTGCACTTTTCAGTGTTTTTTTTTACTTTGAAGTCGGTTGTATTTTTTTTTTGTAAAAAGTTTTTTAATTGTTTTGTTAGACGATATAATGCGAAAGTAGCGCTGCAGCGATTTTTTATTTTAACGTTTAAGTATTTTGACAAATAGTTTCCGTGAACGTTCTTGTCTATCGTTAGAATATAAGTCGATGCTTATAAATAATTCTGTTAGGGTTTTACTTTTGAGGTACGTAACCCTAAAAACGTATTGCGTCAATTTCAATTAATCTAGGGTAAGGGTAAAAAGATAATAATAATAACATGATCCCACGTACAAATAGCGAGGAGATTTGTAACAACCTCGTATTTGGAAACACAATATTCATTGTCGTTTTCCTGATGATTATAATCTGTTACATGATTTGTTCATCGTGCATTAACACTTTTTAAAGCAGCCTTTATTCTTTCTGAAAACTCAGCGAACACGGCCCACTGATTGAGTTCCAATTAATCTTCTGTACGTATATATAATACTAGCTGACCCGGCAAACGTTGTTTTGCCATATAAAAAAATAAAAAAATAGATGTTGGCCGATTCTCAGACCTACTCAATATGCTCACAAAATTTCATGAGAATCGGTCAAGCCGTTTCGGAGGAGTACGGGAACGAACATTGTGACACGAGAATTTTATATATAAGATATATAAAGGGCAAAGTCCTGACAACTCACATACGCATCAACGCCCAGCCCAAATCGTTGAACAAAGAACGCTGAAATTTTAAAGTAAGGTACCTTTTATGACAGTATAGTCGGCTTTAAAATGTTCCCACTGTTGGAACTCAGGCCTTCTCTCTAGGAGAGGGAATGGCCCGTAATCCACTACGCGGACCCAGTGCGTGCTGGTGGATGTCACATGTCTTCGAATTTTGGGTTCTAGGACATGCCGGCTTCCTCACGATGCTTTCCTTCACCGTTTTGAGAGCGGTGGTGATGAAATAAATTACACAAAGTAATGCGCCTGGCTGGGTTTGAACCCTCGTCATTGACAA
The DNA here is from genome assembly GCA_905147345.3 of Mythimna impura. Classification (NCBI taxonomy): domain Eukaryota; kingdom Metazoa; phylum Arthropoda; class Insecta; order Lepidoptera; family Noctuidae; genus Mythimna; species Mythimna impura. The sequence continues at coordinate 23,975,231 of LR990348.1, read as the reverse complement.
ACTACGTAGTAATCTTAAATATGTATTAACTATAAATACTTATATACTAAACCTAACTATGTAAGTACATATAATACAAAAAGACAACATGCACTCAGGCGTCGATGTACTCCTCCACATCGCTGTCATCCAGAAATGTGCCCAGAACGCTGGCAGCATTGCCACGTTGAATGTCAATGCTAATTCTTTGGGCGAAGAACTAGCCAGCCCTCTGGTCACGCAAAGTGTCGATCAGTGAAATTTCCTTGAAAAGGAGACGCGCACTCGGACACCAGGACCCAAGCGTTTCGACCCCAAACGGTTCAAAACTGTAATTACCAATAAGGTTACAGTATTTGCGTCGTTTGAGGGTCTCAGCAGCCGCAGCCGCAGCGCGGCTTTCCTAAGTCGGGGCCGTTACCACTCGGCCACCACTGCTCTCCTTTTATGACACTTACGGAGTATACGAAAGGATTTTCCTCAACCCCTGTTTCATCCGCTTAAGGAGTCATCCTTAAGCGGATGAAACAGGGGTCCAAAGTTTCGATGGAGAAATCTGCTTTCTCGTGGGCAAGGCCCCTGGTAGAAGGTAGTTTAGTCATATAAGTGGATAAATTCCGTTCGCAACAACTCTACAAAATAAATATTTTTATAACCGCATCACCCCTGTTATCAGGTATTTTCAGTGGTAATCAAAGCAAACAGGAATTCTCGTTAACGGCATCAAAGGATCCAATAGGTTTTTAATATCCAAGGATTCCTGAATTAACTGTGTTCGGTGAACTATCCTATGTTATTTTTATACAAAAGAACTTTGTGTCGTTGGCAACTATTTAGTTTTTGCAAGACTATAAGTAGATTTCTGAATGTTATTACTAAACGAGTTCTGAGTGTACATTAGGAGAAGGAGGCAAAAGAAAAGATTGCGTGAGTAGTGATATGAAAGAAATTTTAGTTAGTTATAACGTGCCGATCCCAAGCAATATGGGACAAGAGCAGAAAAATGATGATCTGCCCTACTTAGAAATCTGCCCGATTTCTAAGTATAACAGATCACAACAACTAACAACTGCAACAACAACACTACGCAACGCAACGCTAAAGCACACTTATCTTACTTGCTAAATCAACGCTAGTGACAACTAGCGCCTGCCAACCGTTTTGCCCACGTGACAGTAGCAAATAATAAATAAATAGTATAGCACTTAGGAATAGTGCATTCGAGTGGATTTTCAGAATCAGTTCAGCAGTTTCAGAGATAATCCCTTACATAAAAATTTACAAATTTTTCCTCTTTATAACGTAAAAGCTCCTATTAACGACCCCCTATAATGTGTACTCTATTAACGATCTAATTTTAAAATCACTCATATTAGACATAATATAGGGTTCCAGAAAAGTCATAACTTAAAAAGTAGTTACGTATTTTTGTTGGACAACAAAAAGAGTAAAGTTTGTGTGTTTAAATAGCCAGTGAAATAAATAATTTGACAGTGAGTGGGACGCGCCCGAAGCGGAAGCACGTTTCATAGGTTCGCGTCTCCAGCCACGTAAGTACACCTAAATATTACTTAAGGAAAATGACACACTAAAAATGGATTTGTCTTCTTTCTATCACATTACAACTGTAACGTATATATTCGTTTCCTGAACTAAGTCTTAATATAATACTTTTTATTGGTTTTTGTGTTATAAAATCATGTTTTAATTTAGGGCGGTAATAGAATCCAAATTTCAAAACTTGATTCTAATAACGACCCATGGCGTTGTTAAATTTTGAGAACATTTAGTATTTTAAAATAATATCTATTATAAACTATCTCATTTGATTTTATTTTTTTCTTGTTCAATTCTTAAAATTATTTTACTTCGTTAGATCTATTAACGACAAAGCTATTTCTTAAAGTTTTTGTGTAAAACTCGATTCAAAGTTAGACAATATCCCTATTATTATAATGATATTATACTGTAAATAACCTTTATTATCTGAATTAAAGACTAACTGACATTAAAAAAAAATAATATAGCAATGAGATCGAATTTAACAGTATTCCTTAAAGCGAATATTTTATCTGTTTATTATTAATTTTATTGGTCGCTAATAGAATATTGTAACCTTCATACTTGATTCTATTACCGACTCACAGCTGTAACGATATTATTGGTTATATTACAGTACACAAAAACAAAATGTATATTTTTGAACCAATTGGCTTATTTCTTGCATACCTACGTGACGTTTTGAGAGATTTTGTCACAGGACTTATTATTAATGTAAAATAATATTTGCTATCCAGTTTCTTTCATGGCTTCATGGCATTGGCTATATTTCATATGTTTTCAAATCGAATAAAAATGGCGGGACGGAATAGGGGCCATGTAACTTTTTAAAGCTTCTTTCGAAGAACTAAATTCTATATCTCTTTAAAGATTGTGTTCTTTTATAGAATCATGGAGCCGCAGAAGCGCAAGCAATACGCCTCTGCTCAACTAGAAGCTGCGCTTCTAGCTATAAATGAAGGGACCAGCATATACGAAGCTTCAAAAACCTATGGCATACCGAGGACAACTCTGCGTGACAAGAGAAATAATAAATATATAAATGAACATTGTGGAAAACTGTTTTAACGAAGGAGGAAGAAAAAAGACTGGTAGACTGGATTTTCTATCTCGGGAAGTCAGGTTTTCCTGTAACTAAGGACCAATTGTTGGAAACAGTAGCAAAATTGGTGGAAAACTTAAATCGCTCGAATCCTTTTAAAGATAGTGTTCCCGGAAAAGGATGGTTTCTTAAGTTTATGGCGAGGCATCCTACCATTTCAAGGCGAATTACTCAGAATTTGCCTACAAGCCGTACACACATTACAGAGGAAGCTGTAAGAGCATGGTTCAATCGAGTACATAGTTATTTTGAACAAAATAACCTTCTTGATGTTTTGGAAGATCCTAGTCGAATATTTAATTGTGATGAGACCGGATTCTTTTTGTGTCCCAAAGGAAAACAGGTTCTTGTCCGAAGAGGCAGCAAGAAAGTATATAGTAGAGTGGCCAATGACGAAAAGGAGTGTTTAACAGTGCTAGTAAATGTGTCTGCAGATGCTGCAATAGCACCTCCCATGGTCTTATATCCATACAAGCGTTTACCAAAAAACATTGTTCCAACTGTACCATCTGGATGGGGTATCGGTCACACTGAGTCAGGATGGATAAATATGGCCGCATTTTATGAGTACGTTGCTAATTGCTTTTATCCCTGGCTTATTCAGCATAACATACAATTTCCTGTAGCTTTTTTCTTGACGGTCACACTTCTCATATATCTCTCCCTCTGACAGTATTTTGCAAAGAAAAGGGAATAATCCTAATAGCATTATTACCTAATGCAACGCATGTTCTTCAACCCTTAGACGTTGCTGTATTCAGACCTGTGAAAGGAACTTGGAGAACCGTTGTTCATAAATTTAGAGTTCAAAACAAAACAACTTTGCAAAATTAAGACGAATAGATTTTGCACCTCAAGTGGATATTTGCTTAAAAAATACTCTTGTATCACAAACAATTAAGAATGGATTCCAATGTTGTGGATTATATCCTTTTGGACCTGATAATTTAAATTATGATAAACTTTTCACAAAAAACGCTAATACAACCAGTGAAGAAAGTGGAGACAATGCAGATGATATTAGTAACCATGGATCGAGTACTGTTACAGGCAATGAGAAATCTGTCGACGATACAGAAAAGTTTAAAAAGCAGTTTGAACGTCGCTTATCACCTGAAGTTCTCCTAATGTTCAAAAAATCGGGATTGGTATGGAATTGCGATGTGACTTACAAAAAAATATTTGAGTTTTGGAGGGATATTTATCCTATAGACAATACACTTTTACAACAAACTTTCGATAACAATTTAGAATTGGGTGATACCACGCTTGTCAACAATATTGGTGAAGAAGAGACGTTGACTTATGAAGTCAGTGCAAGTGGATGTCTTGTTCCAAACCGTTTTGATACCGTTTCTAATAATGTTTTAATGTTTCCCATGGACGAATTGCTATCTCCAATTATATCTAAAGAATCAGATAGGGTATCTTTATTGAGCACTCAGCCTGAATCGAATCTTTTGGAATACGTTAATGAGATACCCCCCAAAACAATTATTGCTTCAACTGATTGCGTCAGAGAGTTAAACAGTGAAGATCACAATGCAAGAACATCAACTCCTAAACAATCCAATAAAAACTTTAGTGATGAACCTATGCCTTCAGTGTCCGGACAAAATCAACTGAATAAAAGTCATAGTGACGACACATTGTTCACTATAGTTAATAATGAAACCCCATGTAAGTCAATCCAAAATTCTAGTAATTCAAGGTTTATACCAAATGAGCTCAATCTTACAACTCCTTTTAAAAATGCTCTATTCTTTCCTAAAGTTGACACTAAATCAAATAAGAGTTTCCAAAAAAATTACACCAACTGTTGCAATATCAGATGAGTTCATGGAATACCAGAAAAAAGCAGAAGAGAAAAAAGCACAAGAAGAAGAAAATAAAAAAATACGGAAAGAAAAATTACAAAGAAATAAAATAGAAAGAGAAAATAAACAAGCAGATCTTAGGAAGGCAAAAGAAAGGAAAAATGTGGGAGCTGTGTCTAAACCAACAAGTGTGAGAAAACATAATACATCAAAAGTATTGGAAATATGTCGTTATACCACATCAAGTTCAGAATCTGAATCTGACTCAGTATTAATCCCACGACAAAATAATTACAAGGTGAAAACTAAAAATCGTATACATTCAGGTCATGCTTCAACATCAGCTAGAGTTCTTCCAAATACATCATCATCTGATATTGATGAGTTACATGTACCAAAAACTGTTTCGTATAAACGACATATTATTTTTCCATCTGACTCTGATTCTGATAATATTTTTTTATTTTTTTATTTTTTTTTATTTATTTATTTTCACAAAATGAGGTACAGTCTAAACAGTTTACAATAGTTAAATGACAATATAAGTGTAGAAAAAGGTTGTCCTGGCGTCCTAGCTAGGTTACATAGTAACCTGTATTAAGGTTCGCCAGCCCAAGATCAGATAATCAGACTGCCTAATAGTGCAAAAAAAAAACTTAAGTTTGCCATCAAATGTATAGTGTAAGTATGTGTGTTTGTACGTATGTATTATATGTTTAGTGTAAGAATGTATGATCTGTGCTTAGTGTGAAGTGTGAGTGTGTGTGAGTAGAAGGTGGAAATTAGAAATAGTTTGGGTTTAGACACGGAGTGTTACTTGGAAAGCGCTAAGATTGTGATGTAAGCAGAAGTTCAGTGTCGTCGTAGTTTTTATTGGCTAGGAAGAGTGTTATCTGCTTTTTACAAATGCCATAAGAAGATTGATGAATAGGGGTAATTTTACTTAATTTGTTGTATAAGAAAGGACCTAGATAATAAAAGAAACGTTTAGTAAAAGCAAAGCGTGTGAATGGTACTTTGCAAATTTCGTAAGTTCGTCTAGAGGAAGATTGTGTTTGTGTGAAAGGAGTTTTGGTATGTTGATGTAGTATGGTGTTGAGAATGAATAATTGACGAATCGTAAGGATTTTGCACTTTTGGTAGAGGTCAAAAGTTGGGTAGAGCATTGGCCGGAAGGTAGCAACCTTAAGGATGGCTCTTTGTGCCACTTCCAGAGGTTTTAATATTGTTTTCGCTGCTCCACCCCAACTGGTAATACAGTAAGAGAGGACTAACTGACACATGGCAAGATAAACGGTGCGTATTAATGAGGCATTGGCGATGTGTCTAAGTGTTTTAAATAAATAAATTAGTTTGCGTACCCGGCTAGTGAGGTGAGTGATATGTGCTTTGAAATTGAGGTGTTTATCAAGAGTGATACCAAGGTATTTAGTTGTGTCAGTAGAGGCTATAGTAGGGCAGTTGCAGGAAGATGAATTAGTTTGGCAGGTGTGAGCTTTGAGAGTAATAGGTATAGAAGGTTGTGTTGTAGAGTTTAAAGAGAATGTAATGAATTTAGTTTTAATAGCGTTAAGGGTTAGTGAATGAGAGGTAAGCCATGCAAATAGGTGACTGAAACCAGTTTGAGCCGTTGCTTGAAGTTTGTCCCAAATTTCTTTATTTGAACTTACAAACGTTGATTACTCTCTCTCTTCTCTCAGCCTTATTAATCCCAAGCATCTTGGGGTCGGCTTCTGTATTGAGCGAATTATAAATATGTGTACCTATTATAAAGGTATTTTGTGATTGTATTATAGATAAAAATATTTTTGTTACTGATTTATAATATCTAATTAGTATATAGGTAATTAAAAAGTAAGCATTTAATTATTTGAAGACTGTTTTCTGAGACTGATTATATTTTTTATTAATTAAAATAACAAAAAATAAGTGCTCTAAGCGTTGTAATAAATAATTATGTTCATATTGTAATAATAATGATCTCTTATCTAAAGTTATTATATAATAATTACCTTAAAAACGATTTTTTATTTTATTTAATATTATAGAAGAAGTGACAACTTCGTAGCGGTCGGTAAAAGAAATAGAAAAATCGGTAATAGAATCTTGCCGCATTCTATGGGTCGGTAATAGAATCAACTACTCTTTTAGATTAAATAATTATTTAGTAACTATTGTGTTATTGAATATTGAATTTAAGTACTGAATTGCAAAGAATACTTCGTTGAGATTAATTATAAATTATAACATCTTTTCTAACATAACAGCTTATATCTATTTTTTTAAAGTGAATCCTAAGACAGCTAAAACTGGCGGTAATAGGAGCATTTAGTTAATATTAGTAGTCTCATTCCCTCTCCTCGAGAGGAGGCCTGTGTCCCAACAGTGGGAACATTATAAGGCCGTCTATGCTATGCTATGCTATGCTAGTAGTATCATACAAAATATTTGATCCGTGCGGGAATTAAATCCGTAACATGCAGCGCAGGAGGCGCTGAAAAAATTAGCACAGTTGGCGCAGTGGTTGAGCGATTCAACCACTGCGCCAACTGTGCCAATTTTTTTTTTTACAACTTTCACACAACAACAAGAACTTGTGCTATGAGTACCAGACAACTGATAAACATACTTATATATTTTTAAATACATACATATTATAGATAAACTTCACCCAGACACAGAACAAATGATCGTGCTCATCACACAAACATTTGTCCTGGGCGAACCCACGACCTCTGGCATAGCAGTCAGGGCTACTGACCACTAGACCTGCAGGCCAGTCTTTCTTACTGAGAATTCAAAGTTAAGAACGTCTCAAATTTTACTTAAGTGTGTTTTAAGGCAAGTTTTCAGGTTAAAGGTGAACGGAAAAGTGTTTTTCCGAGCCGAACGCGTTGAACGAATCGGAAGAAAAGAATTTTAGAATTCTTTATGCTGGGGTAGAGCAGTGGTGGCCGAGTGGCAACGGCCCCGACTTACGTGTTGTAGGTCGCGGGTTCAAACCCAACCAGGCGCAGTACTTTGTGTAATTTATTTCATCACCACTGCTCTCAAAACGGTGAAAGAAAACATCGTGAGGAAACCGGCATGTCCTAGAACCAAAAATTCGAAGACATATGACATTCACCACCCCGCACTGGGCCCGCGTGGTGGATTACGGCCCATTTCCTCTCCTAGAAAGGAGGCCTGCGTCCCACGTCCCAGCGGTGGGAACATTAAAAGGCTGATTATGCTATGCTATGCTGGAGTCCTTCCAAATTCAGACGATTCGATGCGGTTAGGTGTGCGGATTTCACAGGATTTCACATAAAGAATTCTTAAAATGTTTTCTATCAATTCGTTCGACGCGTTCGGCTCGGAGTGTGTCATAGAAGTAGACAAATACTCAAGTTTATATTCCTAATTCAGAAATTGAGGATAAATCTAACTTTGTATGCCGTGATGGCTTAGGTATTAGTTAACAAGCTCTCTTTTCAAGCAACTGTGGGTTCATTGCCTACTATGCGACTTTTCCATATTTTATTTATTTATATTAAATATCACTTGATGGTTTATGTCTATAAATATATTCAGTTTTCCTTAAATTCTGGGAGACCGTAGGTTTATTTTTAGGGTTCCGTACCTCAAAAGAATAAAAAGGAACCCTTATAGGATCACTTCGTGGTTCGTCTGTCTGTTTGTCTGTCAAGACCCTTTATCTCGGGAACGTGTGGAGATACCATTTAAAACCATATAATCAGGTCTGCAGTCCTTTGAAGCTGTCAAAAAATCAAACTTCTGAATTAACAAAAAAAAAAAAAAAGATACAGCCGTTTATGTCGCAAAAAACGTGTATTTCGACACTCACAAGGGAATCAAATTCATAGGGTACTTCCCGTTGACCTAAAATTTGGCACCAAGCAAGGTCTCATAGCGGCAAGTATAGGAAAAATCTGAAAACTGTAAATTTGTTGTTACGGCACAAAAAAAAAAATATTTTGCGATCCGGAAAAATCTTCGTAACTCAATTCGGGATTGAACTGTTTTCATAGGTAAGTTTATACAGAACCCTCAGTGCGCGAGTCCGACTCGCACTTGCCCAGTTTTATTTTTTTAAATTTTATGTACAACGACGCAGGGCCGCGGCTGACCACGAAGGAGATGGCGGGATGACCTGGGTGGCTTTTTTAAGAATTGAAATGAGAAAGCGAGGAACCGTGATCGTTGGAAAGATTGGAGGGAGGCTTTTGCCCAGCTGTGGGACAATACGGGCTAGCTATAATAATAATATTAATAATTATGTAAAACAGTGGTACATGGGTACAAGTGTCTACCAGTCAACCTTTAGGCTTAAAAAGACTACATGATGGCGATAAATTAAAATCATTCCAAGAAAACATACTCCCTGGATAAAAAGTACCCTATGTGGTATTTCATGACATGGCCCGTTTACTAAGTTTCATCGAAATCCGTTCCGCCTTTCGAGTTCCATGAAGTAACAAACATACAGACAAATAATAGGTCTTTACGACCTATGAAATTGGAGATTTTTAAAACGGGTTGCTTTGAAGTGTTATATCATTGGATTGACTTGGAATCACAAGTTCAAATAAAATTTATATTAAAGGTATGTTATTCTTCTTTTGAAATTAGGTATTTACTGGTTTCTTTGTGTTTTGTATTTTCTGTAATATCGCAGTACTTATAACCATGAAAGCTAATAAAAAAAACGTTTTTTCATATTAAGAGTTTCAACGTAGATACTATGCATTGCAAAGGGCAAACAATATCAATGTCGCATACCTACGACTTTCTTCTAACAAAAAAACTCTGTGTTCTTGGTTTAATAGATTTCGTTTTGGAAATTTTGTCTTGTAGCCGCCCTAAGAAATAAAGTTATTCCTGAGATAAAATTTCTCACATGAAAGTGATTGAAACCAAAATAGACATCTCATTCATTAGCAGTTTTAAGTCCGTATACATCATCAATATTGCATATCACTTGAGTCCCATTGTTTCCACGGTAGAACTCATATTACAAAATAATGCGAGTTTTCTTAGATTTCATACAAAAATGGTTATAAGTACTGCTATATTACAGAAAATATAAAACACAAAGAAACCAATAAATACCCAATTTCAAAAGAAGAATAACATACCTTTAATATAAATTTTATTTGAACTTATGATTCCAAGTCAATCCAATGATATAACACTTCAAAGCAACCCGTTTTAAAAATCTCCAATTTCATAGGTAAAGACCTATTACTTTCAACTACATAATATTAGTGTGATAACGGTCCCCGTGGTTTCACTCTCGTCTTTCTTTACACCAGTTCTACTCCTGTAAACACTAAAAGATTTCCAAGCTAACTCTTTTAAACGTTCCACAGCCCTAGATAACCGCGTCCCTGGACAGCAAAGGGTAACTGAAGAAACACAGATGGATTTTAGTAAGTAAAAGTCTGACACCCCCACTTGTGAGAGTCAGTCATTTGAGTACTAATAATACAATTAGGTACCTGATTCATTTTTTTTTAATGTTTGTTCCTATCATTAAGTAAAAACTAAAATCGCAAATAGAAAGATATTTTCAAACTTGATCAATATTAATCAAGTTAGAAACCTTTCAAATGTGGTGGAAGGAGAAACTGTCAAATAATAGTATAAAGTTGCACATACTGAAATGTGACGTCACTGCCATTAGGTTACTTGTGCTCAAAAGAGATAGCGAGTTATTCCCACCACGCCCCCACTCTTCCTTAAACCAATATTTGGATTGCTACTTCATATAACCAATTGAGCAGTGGTGGCCGAGTGATAATGACCCGTGACCTTGTGTAATTTATTTCATCACCACTGCTCTCAAAACGGTGAAGGAAAACATCGTGAGGAAACCGGCATGTCCTAGAACCAAAAATTCGAAGATATGTGACATTTTACCGACCCGCACTGGGCCCAGACGTGGTGTTTTATGGCCCATCCCCTCTCCTGAAGAAGAGGCCTGAGTCTCAGCAGTCGGAACATTATAAGGCTGATTATGCTATGCTATGCTACAACCAATTATTGTGATGCTATTTTCAGCAAAAGATTTCTTTTTACACTACAATTGCTATAGGATGGTGCGGGTGACAGCTGTCAGATTCGGGTCTCCCTTGTTTGACCGAAAGGAATTTGACAAATTTTCAATACCCAAAAAATTTTTTTGCATAATTTCATTTGCCAAATTATTACTTAGCAAAAAATCTAGTCACAAAAAATTGTAACGCAAACCATTGTTTGGGAAATGAACGTTTAAACTATAACTTGTTTACCAACTAATACTTTTAACGTTTTTTATTTAGTCAAATGTTTCAATTGGAATAACAGTTTTCAGTAGTAATAATAATATGAATATTAACTATTCTTTTTTTTTAGTTAGTAGCGTTTTTTTTTTCTATATATTGTAGTTCGTAGGATCACACTATCACAGTTTTAACCTAACCTAACCAATTTTTTTTTTAAATAAATAATTATCCTAATCTAAATAGTTCAGTTCCGGGTAACCTACTAAAAACAATCTCTTTTTTCTATTAATGCAAGTCGTTTCTGGCACTCGCCGGCCACTGCCTCGGCACCGCTCGCTTCGCTCGCTCGGCTCGTGCGTAGGAGGTCACAGTTTTAACCTAACCTAACCATTTTTTTTGATAATTAACCTACTCTAACTACTTACATAAATCAACAAATCATTTCACCAAACGTTTATTGTCTGAAGATTGTTTGTTGTAATAAATCATTTGATTAAAGACCAAATGCCATAATGACATTATACTTGATAATATTTTGCCAAGTAAAAATTTGACCAAATAAAAATATGCGTACTAAAATCATTCGAAATATTGCAATGATATAAAAAAAGGTTGCTAAAATTTGTTTGGGTAATGAAATTTTGTCAAAATCTTTTCGGCAAAACGGCAGGCACCAGTCAGATTCATTCAATGTCTCCAGATACCTATCCATTTCTCTCCACTTATAGATCCATATTTTCGTCCTACTGTCATCCTACACATGCTTAGTAAAAAAGTCCTTAGTGTCATTTATTGTTTACTACCTATAAAATATTATACAAAAAAATAAGTACAAGCAAATACCCAATCCAATTGTTGTAAACAGTTGTAAACATACCTAAAGTTTTGTGCAAAACAAATAATTAACTTTCTTGAATCTTGCACAAAACACACGCAGACACTGCAAAACTACCCTCATTAAGCCAATTACAGCTTCGCTAATTGTTACTGCAGACTGTAGGCTGTAGGTAAATCGAGACACAGACAGACAAACAGACATCCCAATTAAACTGTACTTGGTAGTCTGTGTAACTTTCTAAAGATTTATCCAGCAATTAGTAGTTTGAAGTTCCAGTCGGCCAACGGATCACCAAGTTTGTTTTTAAACTGTTGTGAATACGAAGTTTTTTTTGTTTTGTTTTGGTAAATGTTTGTTGTGGCTTGTGTAACTTTTTTTTTGCTTTGTTACAGTGTTTTTTAGGGTTCCGTACCTCAAAAGAAAAAAACAGAACCCTAGGTAGTCTAGGAGTTTAGAGCCCTCGCCCACGGCGACTTTTTGTAGCGATGCAGTCACGCGTTTCGAGTCGCATTTGCAAGTGCTATAGAAAAAATACCAACGCGCTACTAACGCGCTACAGCTTAACGACTGTATCGATGCGAACGAGCTACAGCATCGCTACAAAAAGTCGTTGTGGGCGAGGGCCCTAATTCATTACAATCAAAAACACCAATCTTTCCTGTTTTTAATAATTATAGAGATAGATTATCAGTCTCTTTATAATAATAATAATAAATCATCTTTCTTAAATGGTAGATAGAACGCCATTCAGCTTTAAACAAAGTAACATATTTATAGACATTCTATTAGCGACAACGATGGTCAATTTATATAAAAAGTAGACCTTATGTGTTCTTACAATTTTTTGTCGTTGAAAGAAAGTAGACCCCCCCCCCACCCCTTATTAGCACCACACCCTTGTAGCACCCCTTATTTGCCATAATAAGGTATTCCTATAACTAACTGTCACACTCGAATCTCGCATAAACTCCAGCCAGGTTGTTATCAATCGGTGTATTTACTGGCCCGAGAAAATCTCCAAAATAAATCTATGGAACGCTGCACTGAACCCCGATCGACCAAGTTATCGAACGCCGCAAGTGGAACTGGATCAGTCACACGCTACAAATGAAATGAACTCTGAACAAATACCAAGGCAAGTCCTTTGTGGAGCAAACAGGTAATGGATGGTTAATTAAAAAAAAAAGAACTAGTAAAAAACTTTTTTTTAACTGTTTTAAACAAAATTAAAAGAAAAAATAAATTCAGGATCATTTCACACAGTTTTCAGATGGTAGATTTTTAGGTACAAAAACACAAACACTTAAAATACTACATTATTACAAACTTCGTATCTAGAAATACACAAAATAACTAGGAGAACCCCACGGTGTTCTCCCAAACATGGGTAAAACCACGGTTTTTTTATGGTTTGTACAGGTGTAATATCAAATTTAAAAAGTTATAGAATAAAAATACATCGCAGTGTATGCGGCGCTACACAATACTACGAGTAATTTTATGTAGTGGATAAAGATAATGAAACTAAAAAAGGCAAATACCATTTATGCCGCGATAAATTAAGTCACAAATCAACAACAGTAAATTTGAGGAACCTTCTAAAAAGGAAACACATTAGTTTTACCTCCCTAATGGAGGAAGAATACTAGCAAAGTTTATTGTTTTTTGAAATCCCTTTGAAAATGAGCCGGTTTTACATAAAAGTAGTAAAAGTAAATCACTTCATATATTTAAAACTTAAAACTATTAGTAGTTTTATGAAACTGCAACTAAAAGTGCGTTTTTTAATCCCAGATAATGATTTGACAAGTCCAAATGTCAAACTCCAGAAATATGTTGCCTGCTTTTTGATACAAGTGATGTCTCCAAATTCGATTTTTTTATACCGGTTCTTTTAATAATACAACCTCTAAGGAAAGTAGGCCCAAAATACGATAGTGTTTGTTAATAGCAAAGTCTAATATGAATTGAAGATTGAAATAATTAGAAATATTCAAAAATATTACCATATTTTTTTACACTCGGACTTTAACTTATACTGAGAACTCACAAAACCGTTTTTACCCGCATCCGCTGCGGTTGCGGGCCCGCAGCTTCTGTAGAATGCTAGAGATATATGTATCCCGCTCCCCGCTGCACCGGCGGGCAACTAGTAGAATGGTGTGGGCCACGGTCACCCGCAGACTCGGCAGGTTGCGCCCGCACTCTCTGCGGTCGGTTAACACCCGTAGTGGCCTTCAGGGGGTAGAAAAATCCGATGCGAAATCCAAAAATCGATTGATGCACCCAGAACTTTATAGGCCTTCTTTTTTTAATTTTTCTGTGAAGTAAGTATAACGCAACTGCTCGTTTCTGGTGTATGTCCACGGTGGTCTGGAGCTCAATTGATAATGAACCGGCCGTCTTGCGATTGTCATCTGCCAAGTTTTCAAGCGATAACCCCAACTGCGACGGCTGTATAACCACACAAAACTCCGGTCTCGTGAGTTTAGAAATAAACTAGCTCCACCGTGGCGGGCGCGGTTGAAAACCGGTTGAAAATCATGAATTCTTAGCTACTTTCTTTTACCAGGGAGCTCCAGTCACAACACAATTTTATATCCGGTTTACAAGAGCGGAACGAGACAGTCTCAGTTTATGCTTTAGAATTAAAAAAGTTATCATCATTGGTCGTCAATATTTTTTCAAGATGGGAATTCATCCAATGACTTCTCCCGGTATGGGCGGGGCAGGAGGGCGTGTCAGACTTTTACTGCCTAAAACCAGATCGGCTCTACTGAGCTCCTCCGGTTTGCTGACATCTCTTTGAAGAGCGAGTGGATCACTAAGCGCTGTCGACGAATGGGGCTCAGTCCCGGCAATTACCGGACTGCTGGACGGCAAGCTACCCATTGCTCGACGTTGGTATTGACATTGTGGTAGTCGGGATTGGGGTCTCGGCGACTGGAGCGAAAATATGTTCGTTCCCTCACTCGTGCAGCCTCCTCCTTCGCTAGCATTACTGTTTCGCAGAAGGAGGCGACCCCCTTCCATTCCTCCTCGCTCTGGACCTTGGCCTGTACTAGAACCTGACCATGTCCGGTGAGGACTTGCTTCATGCGGAAGATGAGGACACCGTGACGCCTCTCCAGCCACTCCTCAAAGAGGGGACTGACCGTCATGATTTTGGCGTGCCCATTGGTCGTCAAGCTGTGAATTCACATGACTGCATTACAAGAAACGGACACTTGATTCGTTTATCGCTACAATTTTATAAGAGATCCATGCGAAAATAGTACAAAAAGAGGACTTATGATTGTTTAATTTTAACTATTATTAGTTTTCAAACCGAAGTCCTATCATTACCTATTATTAAAGTTGTAATAAAATGTCAGCAAAAATATCACTGAGTAATTCTATATTTTTGTCTGGGTTTGGTGATAACAAATCGAGACGAAAAAATAAAATGACGCAGCTTTTGCTAGTCTTTAATTCTTAGGCTTAAATTATATTTTATTTTATGAGTTAGACATTTGCATCTTTCAAATTACCTTCAGAAAATACAAAAACTTACCATAATTAGTTGCATTTTAAAATGAAACTATTTTTTACGAATATTTTCGGTTTTTTTGTTCAATATCGGTTGCGGTACCTCACTATTTATGAAATGGAAAAAACATGCAACATTCGAATTGTCAAATCATTATCTCTAATTAAAAAACAGACTTTACTTAACTCAACGATAGTTTCGTTTTTTAAGCCGTCTTCAAACCAGTTGCGACGACGAACCTTTCCTGCAAACTGCAATTACTTTTCGCAACGATAGTTTCGCCTCTTAAACCGTCCTCAATCTAGTTGCGACAACGAACGTTTTCTCCAACTACTTCACTCAACGATAGCTTCATTTTCAAGCCAGTCGCGACGAGGACCGTTTTTTGAAACCGTTTCTGTTGTTGCAAGAACGGTTGCGTTTCGTCCGTCAAAAATTCGTTAACGCAGCGGGCACCCGTTCCATGCAACCGCCACGCGCCGTTGCTTTAAGTACACGTGAATTATATAAACGCGCCATTACAGCATCGCTATGTGCTATAAGCTACTTTACCTTAGGAAAATGCTTGGTTACTACAGAATAGGCCATGGGAGCAAAACCGCAGGAAAAAGCCAATCTTGTAAATATTCGAAGTCGCTGTATTTCATACAGTTAAGAAGAACATACGCAAGTAAATCTACCATGAATAAGCAAACTGATCGAAAACCACGAGTTGAGGATAATCTCAGACTTTCAACGTGTGCAAACGTGCCTTCCGCATGTATTCGAGAGATTTTGACGGTCTTCACTAGCTGACGTTAAAAATATTAAGCTACAGACTTTACTGAATTGGAAATCTTAGATATTTATTATTGTAGGCGATATTTTTAGAGAGAAATTTGAAGCGGGTCATTTTTAGGGTTCCGTACCTCAAAAGGAAAAAAACGGAACCCTTATTAAATCACTTTGTTGTCCGTCCGTCTGTCTGTCTGTCAGTCAAGACCCTTTATCTCGGGAACGCGTGGAGGTATCGAGTTGAAATTAAAACCATATACTTAGGTCTGTGGACTCTTGAAGCTGTAAAAAAATCAAACTTGTAAGTTAACGAAAAAAAAATATACTTACTTCGGTTTATGTGGCAAAAAACGTACATTAGACACTCTCGAGGAAATCAAAATTCATAGGGTACTTCCCGTTAACCCAGAATCCTGAAATCTGGTATAAAGCGGGGTCTTATAACACAAGTATAGAAATAAATCTGAAAACTGTAAATTTGTGGTTACGTCACAATTTTTTTTTTTTTGCTATTCAGAAAAATCTTCCGAGAATCCATTCTGGAATTGAACTATTCACATAGATAAGTTTGTACGGAATCCTCAGGGCGCGACTCAGTCCGACTCGCACTAGCCCAGTTTTTTTTTAAGGTGGGAAATCATGCAATGACTTCTCCCACTCTGGGTGGACAGGGTCTGTCAGTTTCTTAGTGAATAAAACCACACCTCTGTTCTTAAGTTTCCCTTTGCGTTTTGAGGTCACGGGTGTCCTTTTTAGCAAATGCTATACCAATAAAAATGCGCTAGCGGGCATTGGACCTGCTGGGCCCCTACGGTTTGCTGACAGCCCGTGAAACACTACGTTATATTACCGGACGGCCGGTCATCGAGATACACATTGCAGCGAGCTAACCATGGTTGGGTAAGGTTAGAAGAAGATTTAGAATAGAATAGAATAGAATAAAACTTTAGATTAGACTACTACTTACTTACTTTATTTTTTTGAAGTGAAAACTTCTTTAGCGGCGTTGTACACTTTTTTTGTAATGGGTAAAAAATGTTAAACTCGCGTCAGGGTCACGTGACCGTCAGGGTCACGTGACCTGATCGAAAATTCGTAAGACGGATGTCGTGCAAAATTGTGTGCAAAAAATTTTGTAATGGGTAAAAAATGTTAAACTCGCGTCAGGACACGTGACCTGATCGAAAATTCGTAAGACGGATGTCGTGCAAAATTGTGTGCAAAAAAAAAGCAATTCGTGCAAAATTATTCCATAACCATTCCAAAATATCCAAAACGCACAACGCTAATACTTAAGTTTTCACTTCTGCCGGCACTCCCAGAGTGCAACCGATTTTTTTTTTCTTTAGATTTGTTGGTTATTTGAACAAATGTTTGTATAGCCTACAGATGATTGTTCCGGATCTGGGCATATGTGACTTAACATGTTTGTGACACCCACGATACAGCAGAATTTTTAGTATGGCGCAATATTTTCATCATCTTCCTGCCTTTGTCCCCTGTTATTTGGGGTCGGTGCAATTTTTTTTTTCCATTATGTCCTGTCACCCGTCATGCTATCGCTAACGGCCTTTTCTTTCATGTCGCTCTTACCGCAATCCTTCCAAGATGAAAGGATTGCGTTCTTAGCCTCGCTCTCCCTATACATCAATTCACTTGTATACTCATAACTCACTTGAGTTGCATCCCACCTCTTCACATGACCATACTAGGACAAAAGATCCCCCTTCAACTTTCCAGTCACTGGCGCCATTTCCAAATTTCCTTTAATATACTCAAAGTCAAAAGTATTTATTTGTTACTCATTTTATCCATTTTCGTCACACCATAGATCCATGACAACATTCTCATCTCCACTACATGTAATCTTTTTTCATACATCTTTTACACAGCTAAACATTCAGATCCATACAGTATGACGGGCGCAAAGAATTATAAAATAAAAATTGATATCGGACGCAGTTGAGTAGGTTTACAAGTAGTGATTGCCCATGATACCCGTTGACAAGACTGGTGTCAGATTTTCTAACTGCCAAGAACCACAATAAAATCATAGATCTATATATCAAAGCCAAAAAACAGCTTAACCTTGACGTTTCTACTTTCTGAAGAACGAAAGAGTTTCAGGCATGTAAGTAATAGACGTTGCTTAATCTTGAAAATTGACGCCTGCCTTTTAGAAGTGGGTAAAACTGCTTTCAATATAAAATATATATAAGCGTAATCAGCCTTATAATGTTCCCACTGCTGGGACTCAGGCCTTTTCTCTAGGGGAGGAAATGGGTCGTAATCCAACAGACAGGCCCAATGTGGATTGGTGGATGTTTTTTTTTTTTTTTTAATTGTTATAAACCAGCGCTTGACTGCGATCCCACCTGATGGTAAGCAGTGATGCAATCATTGATGGTGAGGCGCACTAGTTTATCAAGAGCCTATTCACTCTAGCCTTGAAGACACCTAAATTATAGTTGGACGGGAAGATCGTAGCAGGCAAATTGTTCCAGTCCTTCGATGTACGCGGTATAAACGACGAAGCGAAACGCTTAGTCCGGACCGTTGAAGTTTCAACAACGTAAGGGTGGATACTCGCCGTACGTCGGGTTGTCCGATGGTAGAAAGGAGATGGCGGAATCAAGTCATGCAATTCCCGCGCACACTCTCCAAAATGCAACCTGTAAAATACCGATAGGCTGGCTACCCTGCCTGCCTGCCTGGATGTAACATGTCTTCGAATTTTTGGGTTCTAGGATATAAATTACCCACTTCAAATTTCTAAATTTAGAAGAACAGAATATCGCCTATCTACACTAATATTATAAAGAGGAAAACTTTGTTTGTATGTTTGTTTGTTTGTACTGAATAGGCTCAAAAACTACTGTACCGATTTTAAAAATTCTTTCACCATTCGAAAGCTACATTATCCACGAGTAACATAGGCTATATTTTATTTTGGAAAAAAATAGGGTTCCGTAAGATATTTGGGTTTTTCGGACACAAGGTGTAAAAAATCAACCAGAAAAGTTACTTATTTTGCGAACGCTGCCTAAACTATAAAAGATAGAACCATAAAATGTTCTAATTAATTGTAGATCTTATAAATATCTACAAAAAAGTCCGCGACACACTATACCCATCTATGTCGAGTGAGGCACAGCAACCATTTTTTTATTTAAAAATCTTGAATTTTTTTTGGACTACATTTAAACGCGTTTATTTTACTCATGCTATTAATCCTTATCAAAATAAATGATTTCATCACTAAGAACAGTTTATGGAGATAATATTTGGTCTTTGAATGATTAAAATTGGACGTTTGGTTTTGAAGTTATGGCGAAATTAAAATATTACGATTTCTGCTGCACGGCCCGTTGCGAAGTGGGCGTCACCAAGGCGGGGGTGCGCGTGCGGGAGGGGAGTTTAGATCTATGAGTAAGGTACCCGCGCGGCTCAGTCGCGAGGTCGGCTCCTTACGCAGCGGTCGTGCGCGAAGTCTAATAATTTTCGTGCGATTTTTTTTAGATTTCGTTCTTAAAACTACACCTACGCAAAAGTTCTTCTCAGAGCTAAACAAAAGTTCTTTTCAGGGCTAACCAACAGTTCTTTTCAGGGCTAACCAACAGTTCTTTTCAGGGCTAAACAACAGTTCTTTTCAGAGCTAGACTATTACACGCTATTAACATTTTCTTAAACATTTGAAAATGCCTAAGAGAGCCAGGTCTCAACTTTCTAAACATAGTTCTCAAGCACGGGCAGCAAGAATACGTCGTATGGGAGAATCTTCACCTGAACGTTCACAACGCCTTGCTGAACAAAATCAGAGAAACTCTCAGGTACGCGCACGAGAGTCGAGTGTCGAACGTTCGCAACGCCTTGCACAACAAAATCTGAGAACCTCTGAGTTACGTGCACGAGAGTCGAGGCTGGAGCGTTCCCAACGTCTTCATGAACAAAATGTAAGGACCTCTGACTTACGCGAACGAGAGTCAAGTGTCGAGCGTTCGCAACGCCTTGCCGAACAAAGTCTGAGAACCTCCGAGCTATGCGCTCAAGAGTCGAGGCTGGAGCGTTCCCAACGTCTTCATGAACAAAATATAAGGACCTCTCAGTTGCGCGAAAGAGAGTCGAGTGTCGAGCGTTTGCAGCGACTTAGAGCTCAAGCAGAGAGACAGCAGTTGTCCACAAACACAGTTCGCAATCGAATTTTAGCTAACAGCAACAGACTGGCTTTCAGATATGATCCGCAGGTTGATTATGCACAACAAGCGTCCGTCCAAATCGGAGTCATGAATAAGATCTGCTCTAACTGCTCTGCCAAGAAATGGACAGACGAACCTAATGGTATATGCTGTGCTTCAGGTAAAATTTGTCTTCCTAACCTTCAGGAGCCACCACAACCAATAAAAAATCTTTTAACTAATAACCATCCATTATCTGGTCATTTTTTAACAAACATACGTAGATACAATAGTCTTTTTCAAATGACTTCGTTTGGCGCAAAAGAAATCAGGGAAGGAAATTTTATGCCCACTTTTAAAATTGAAGGACAGGTGTATCATCTCATTGGTAGCCTTTTACCACCGTCAGGCCAAAACCCACAGTTCTTGCAAATATATTTTATTTCGGATGCAGACCAGTTATCGTTGCGATCAAGCATCGCACCAACCTTAAAAATGGATTTAATTCGTGAATTACAGACCGCTTTGAATAATCATAACGTGTATATACGAAGTTTTAAACAAAACTTAGAACTTAACTCCTCAGATAATTTAAAGTTAATTATTCATTCAGATCGCACTCCACAGACAGCACACAGAGGCAGATATAATGCTCCTACTGTAAACGAGGTAGCCGTTCTCTTGGTCGATGAAGACAAAGGTCCCAGGGATATAGTCTTACACGGTAGAGACGGACAGCTCAAAAGAGTTTCTGAGCTACATCGGTCCTATGATCCACTACAGTATCCTATAATGTTTGCGACAGGAGAAGACGGTTATTATTTGACTATCCCTCAGCAGGGTTCTGCGCGTAATAAAACTGTTTCGTGCATGCAATTTTATGCATTTAGATTAATGTTTAGAACTAACTCTTTTAATCCGTTACATTATTACAGAGACTTATTTAGTCAATATTGTGTTGACATGATGGCGAAAATGATATCGGAAAGATTAAATTATATTTCTCGGAATCAACAAAGACTGAGGGCTGATGACTACATTCATCTCAGAGATGCCTTAAATCATGACGCAAATGTTGACCCAACAAATATCGGTCAACATGTCATATTGCCATCGTCATTTACGGGTTCTCCGCGTTTCATGCACGAGAAAACGCCGGACGCGATGACGTACGTCCGAAATTATGGTAGACCTGACTTATTTGTCACTTTTACATGTAACCCCGAATGGCCTGAAATTAAAGCGGAGCTGCTACCAGGACAACGGTCTTTCGACCGTCATGACATAATTTCACGTGTATTTCATTTAAAGATGAAGAAATTCATCAAATTATTTGTCAAAGAACAGATATTCGGTAAAGTAAAATGTTATATGGCAAGTGTGGAGTGGCAAAAGCGCGGTTTACCTCATTGTCATTTGCTTTTCTGGCTAGAAACTAAAATACAACCAGATGAGATCGACAGTGTCATAGTTGCGGAGCTACCCGATCAACAAAGATCCGGTACTACACGACATTATAACTAAAAATATGGTACATGGACCCTGCGGAGAACATAATTTAGCTGCACCATGCATGAAGAACGGTGTCTGCACAAAAAAATACCCTCGCCGTTTCATGAACGATACCCAGACCGGAGAGGATGGGTATCCAGTTTATCGTAGGCGCGATACAGGAAATGGCGGTCGGAGCACTACGCTACAAATCAGGGGCAACATGGTGACGATAGATAATAGGTGGATTGTTCCATACTCCCCGCTACTATGTAAGACTTTTAACGCTCATATAAACGTGGAGTATTGCCACTCTGTCCAAGCCATTAAATATATATGTAAGTATATAAATAAAGGTTCAGATCAGGCAACTTTTAGCCTTAGAAACCCACACGATGAGGTTGAAAACTATTTAAATGGCAGGTACATAAGCACATCTGAAGCTGTCTGGCGCTTATTTGAATTTCCCGTTCACGACCGGCATCCTACTGTAGTGCATTTGGCCGTTCATCTAGAGAACGGTCAAAGGGTGTATTTTACACCAGGGACAGCTCATCAAGTGGTCCAAAACCCACGCAATACAACATTACTGGCATTTTTTGCTCTCTGTAATGAAGATGAATTCGCGAAAACTCTTCTGTATCATGAAGTCACGCAATACTATACATGGGCAAATAATAAATTCACTAGAAGGAGGCGTGGTGAAGATGTAGTTGAACATCCGGGGATAAAAAAAGATACCGCTTTAGGTAGAGTCTACGGGATACATCCATCCCAATCAGAGTGTTTTTATCTTAGGATTCTACTGCACCACGTACGCGGTCCGACCTCATTTGCATACCTTAAAACTGTAAACGGTATTGTCAAAGAGACGTATCAAGCAGCTTGCCGTGACCGAGGTTTACTTGAAAACGATGACCATTGGGGTAACAGTTTAAGCGAAGCTTCGTTATCACATTGTCCAAAAAAACTAAGGGAGTTGTTCGTAGTCATACTTTTATTTTGTCAACCATCGGAACCATTGAAGTTATGGGATACTTTCAAAGATCAGTTCTGTGAAGATATTAGACATCGTATCAGACAACAAAATCAGGATAACACTTTACCCTTCACTGAAGTCATTTATAATGAAGGATTAATCGAAATAGAAAACAAACTTCTAGAATTAAACGACAAAAATTTAAGTGATTTTGGATTACCTTCTCCCGTTCGTACCCAGAATAATACTATTGACACAATGGTACAACAGTATAACAGAAATGATCTAACAGCGTTTGTTAATGACAATGTGCCAAAATTAGTACCAGATCAAAGACATGCTTATGAGACTATTGTGGACAGCGTGAACAATAACATGGGGAGATTATTTTTTTTGGACGCACCAGGAGGCACCGGAAAGACTTTTCTCGCAAATTTGATACTTGCTAAGATACGGCAATCAGGGAAGATAGCGATTGCAGTTGCTTCGTCAGGAATTGCTGCAACTCTCTTGAACGAAGGAAAAACTGCTCACTCTACGTTTAAACTCCCGCTATCCGTATCTTTAGATCAACGGTCTACGTGCTCTATTCGGAAAAATGGGCCTCTTGGTAAGTTGCTGCAAGACGCGTCGTTGGTAATATGGGATGAATGCACCATGCGTCATAGAGCTCATGTGGAGGCCGTGGACCGTACTTTAAAAGACCTCCGAAGCTCTGCTAATGTCATGGGTGGTATCACTTTTGTATTTGCTGGAGATTTCCGACAAACGCTTCCAGTCGTCAACAGAGGTACGCGAGCAGATATTATGAAGGCATGTTTAAAATCGTCTCACCTTTGGACATCTGTTCAACATTTGAATTTGCGCACCAATATGAGAGCTCATCTACATGGAAATACGCATAGCAATTTTCCACAACAGCTGCTGAAACTTGGAGAAGGAATTTTTCCATCTTTAAATTTGGGCACCGATTATGCGGTTACTTTGGATGAGTCTCTAGGCCAAATAGTCCATAATTTAGATAGTCTGATAGATGCTATATATCCTGACATCGAAAACTTACATCAAAATGATTTTCGTTGGCTGTGTTGTAGAGCAATAGTTTCTCCCAGGAATGAAACAGTCAACGAAATAAACAGTTTAATTATGCAGAAAGTACCGGGTGAAGTTAAGTGCTATAAATCCATAGACACCGTCACTAACATCGAGGACGCTGTGCACTACCCCCAGGAATTTTTAAATTCTCTGAACCCCGCTGGGCTACCACCTCATGAACTGTCGTTAAAAGTTGGCACGCCGATAATGCTTCTCAGAAATTTAAGCCCCCCCAACATGTGTAATGGCACGAGACTTCTTATAAAGGAGCTAAAAGATAATTTAATAGTAGCGAAGATTATCACCGGCCCTGCAGCTGGTGAATTAGCTCATATACCAAGAATACCCATGATCCCTACTGATTTGCCTATACCCTTCAAAAGGCTCCAATTTCCAGTAAAAATTTCTTTCGCACTAACGATAAACAAATCCCAGGGCCAAACATTCAAATTAGTAGGAATTGATTTACGAAAAGAATGTTTTACGCATGGGCAACTTTACGTTGCCCTATCACGGGTCGGGGCTCCCGACCATCAGTATATTTTGTTACCTGAAAATAATTTAACGTCAAATGTTGTTTATGGAGAAGCTCTACAATAATCGCTTTAGTTTTCTATCCTTAAACAACGGGTTGCGCTCCGGGACTGCCGGCAGAAGTGAAAACTTAGTATTAATTACATTTAAATATTTTCATCATTAACAACTTAACATACACAGAAAGACAATCTGTGCAGCCTGCGGATAATGACTGCGTCGTCAATGTTACTGTCGGTGTCTGTGAATTGACCTGGGAATCATTTTGCTGACCGTGTCTTTCCTGGGTAGGCTTTTTGCAGCGGTAACCGACATCCACGCGGGCGGAGCCGCGGGCGACCGCTAGTAATAATAATAAATATCTAAGATTGTCAATTTAGTAAAGTCTGTAGCATAATATTTTTAACGTCAGCTAGTGAAGACCGTCAAAATCTCTCGAATACATGCGGAAGGCACGTTTGCACACGTTGAAAGTCTGAGATTATCCTCAACTCGTGGTTTTCGATCAGTATGTTTATTCATGGTAGATTTACTTGTGTATGTTCTTCTTAACTGTATAAAATGCAGCGACTTCGAATATTTAAAAGGTTGGCTTTTTCCTGCGGTTTTGCTCCCATGGCCTATTCTGTAGTAACCACGCATTTTTCTAAGGTACCTAAGGTAGCTTATAGCACATAGCCATGCTGTAATGGCGCGTTTATTTAATTCACGTGTACTTAAAGCAACGGCGCGTGACGGTCGCATGGAGGACGGGCTACCGCTATGTTATCGAATTTTTGACAGACGAAACGCAACCGTTCTTGCAACCCCCACCAACTGTGTTCCCATGTTGTCGTCGTGGTGGGGCTTGCGTGTCTCTGTGATCTTGAGGGCTATGCCGGTAGAGCTACTCATACCGGAAGGCCTCAAGTGAGAGATCAGGCCAAGAGGATGTGACCCGGCTCCTGGGCTCTGAGGGAGATCCCTAGCCGAGCTGCAGTAAATTTATAAAGGAATATTATCAGGTCAGGGAGAATTAAAATTACTTGCGTGCAATTACAAAATTTATTTCACATCACCCAATGTGTGGGTACATAAGTTACATTAAAAAAGGTTGACAAAATTCCCTAAACCTTAACAGCAAAGTAATTCTCTAACCCACCTCGTCTCCGTACCGAGGTGTGTTACAGAACCAGCCTGAGAATAAATCACAAACTCAAGGTCGCTTGTGAAGGATCCGTGAGGTGAACCATCGTGACACCAGCTCAATCGTGTACGTATAGAAATTCTAGGCCGTGCACAACATCTAAGATATAAAAATAGGGGATCAAGACCAAGAGACACAAACCTATCTAATTCCTACTCTCTTTCTCTCTCTCGGGATATCTTGGCGCACGCGGTAGGTTCTTTCAAGAATGGTATTCCTCCATGAGTGTCTGCGTGTGGTCTCTGGTAGTGGGATACCGATAGAGCCTTGCATAGGTAAGCAACCTTACGGTACGGGCCCCTACGGTTTTGCTGACATCTCTTTGAGGCGCGCGCCATCGATGACTCGGGCATGGTCCCGATGGTTACCGGACGGCTAGACCGCGAGCTAGCAACCCATTGCTCGCCAACCGCAAACACACTCCTACGATGGCTGGAAATCGGGATCGGGTCCCGACCACTGGGGTGTGAGGGCAGTTCCCTCGCACTTGCAGCCGCCTCCTTCGCTAGCTTTACTGCTTTGCAAAAGGAGGCGACTGCCTGCCATTTCACCTCGTTCCGGGCGATGACCTGTACCAGGCCCCGGTTAGAGAAGTCGTTGCCACCGATCACCCCTACGAGGACACGGCGGTGCTCCGCCCAAGCAGGGCACACCTCTGCCGTATGCTCTACCGTGTCCTCCAAGCGATCCACACTATGGTGACACCCGGGCGTTTTTTCTTCTTCGAACCTACACCTTATCTACATACATCGTTTTACATATGATTATATACTCGTATTTTGTATACAAGGTAGAGTTTTGAATCTGCCAAAAATTTTTAGGAGGCAATTCTGTTAGTGATTCTCGAACCGAATCAAAATTAAAATGTAAGTATAGGTATTTTTTTTAAATTTTATTCTTATTTAACGGTAACTTATTTTATCGGTAAAAGCGTTTTGTAGACTAAGTGGGCGGAGCCTTGCACAGATTGTCGCACTCACGCACACAGTAATAAATCGACACCTCCCACGCATAAGACCGTAAGGCAAAAAGTGCATTTTTCTAGAAGAAGCGTTTTTGTAATCTGGGCGCACGGTAGTGCCCCTGCCAAGACGAGCCAAGCGAAGCGCAAGGGCACTACCTACCTTTTCTCGAAGTGTATCGTCGTTTTTTTGAACCCTCATAGAGTTGGTTTCCGATGTACCAGATAGTTCATATTCTCAGGATATGATGTCAATAATAGACTAATTAAATATACAAAGTCTCAATTGAATAGCTTTAATCCTTTAGTTTTTATTGATATCTAAAATACACCGATTTCGTCACTGACACACTCACTGATACACTGACACACTGATGATCATCAAAATGTTTGGCTACTTCCTGAAGTGCTAGAAAGCTGAAATTTGGTATGTAGTCTAAGTTTAGTACCTATACAACCAACAAAAAAATTCATAAACTTATAACTTTCGCCCCCCATCCCCTAAAATGGAGGGGTGGAAGTTTGTATGAGACTTTAAAATGTTAGGATACTTCCTGAAGTGCTAGAAAGCCGAAATTTGGTATGTAAACAAAGTTTAGTATACAAAAAAACACTACTGTGCCCCCAGATAAACTTATAACTTTCGCCCCCCATCCCCTAAACTTGGGGGGGGGGGGGGGGGGTTGAAGTTTGAATGAGACTTCCAATTTTATGAATTAGGACATGAAAGTTTACACGGGACTGTAGACCGTAACTAAAAAACCTATTAGTGAGTACTTACAAAAACCTCTGCCTTAATCAAGAGTCTCATGGTAGGTCTCAGTTATTTACGCCCTTCGACGACGAGGTGCGTGACGCTACCGTCGTACCAGTTTGCTTGTTAGGTCCGCTAGTTCTGCATATCAGTAAAAATGTATGGCTTGGCTGTTTCGTTACTTACTTCAGAAACTAAATATTCGCATCACCTCCACGACGGTAGCGAAACGGAATATCGTGCGTCGACGCACCGTCGGCGTTGCTGGGAAGTTGACCAAACTTGATAATTTAGAGGAAGTAAAAGTCGTAGCAAGGTTTCCGTAGAGGAACCTGCGGAAGGATCATTAACGTGTAAGTAATACAATCCAAAGACAAAAATACCTAACGGTATGACATAACATAGAGTAACGACGCCATACAGTTCGTTTGATACCTACAAGAAATATGGCTCAGCAACTTAATGATGCCATGTTACAAGGTATTCTCCATCCGGAAATTAAACTCGTAGCCACAGATAGTGTCGATTATCCTAGACATCTTATAAAAAGAGCTCGCGAGTGCATTGAAAAGTACAAGGAGGATTCTTCTATGACAGCAGGCTTAGAAAAAACTATAGTTATTAAATTTTTTATAGCCTACGCTAGATAACATTTATTTAGTGTTGTTAAAGAAAACAACGGTTTAATACACTTTTAGTCAAATATAATGAAATAATCATATTAAAATCATACAGCGTTGTTTCATCATAGCATAAACCAAAAACAAACTTAAACTAACACCTTTTCCTTTTAGGGGTAAGTGGGCAGAACCATAGTTTATCAACTACTTCGACCTCAACATGTCTGTTTATGTTTATTGATGTTCATAAGTTTATTTGATGTATATCATGAACGAGTTTTCTATTACTGGTGAGCCAAATAAATAAAATAAATTATATATCTGGACATAAAAAATACATTTTACATAATACATTTACTGAAATTAATTTCCGTTAAATGAATTAGATGTTTTTAGCACGAATCACAAGCACAGAATTAGATATTAATTACGTTTGTGCATTTTTACTAACTTGACGCAGACAAAGTCGCGGGTAACAGCCAGTAATTATATATTTTTGAATAAAATCTTTATTTTACTTTTTACGTTAATGTTAAAAAAGGACTTATAAACTATGAAGTTCAGTAAAAAAAAAATAGTTAAAAAAACTAAAAAACACGCTTTTTTATGTTGGATTTAAGTCACGTGACTATTTTTTTCGTATTTCTGACAGCAAACCCTTTTATTTGATACCCATATCATGGGGGTGCATTTCAAATACGTACGTATCTTTAAAGTTAAAAAGAACCCTAACAAAATCATTTAAAAGCATCGACTTATATTCAAGCGATAGACAAGCACGTTCATTGAAACTATTTGTCAAGTTACTGAAAAGTTAAAATAGGTTCGCTGCAGCGCTAGATTGGCATTATGTCGTCTAACAAAACAATTAAAACATACAGCGCTAGATAGCTTATAGACTTATAGAGGATACTTTTTTCACGACCAAGCGCCTTGAATTTCATGGCACTTACGCGTTTCGTTCAACATAATGTAATGCATCCATAGAGATTTTTGTACCGCAGCCAGAAGTGACACAGCTTTTTACCTACAATTATTATTTCGTTTATTCGTATAGATACACATAAATTATATTTTTAAATATTTCAATAGAAAATAAAAAAAACATTTAAAAATATAAAAAATAGTGTCCCACCGGTATCGGGAACAGGGTCCAAGCTACCGGCGGTCAGGGCTCCAGAGAAAGGAACCTCCTAACAATACGAGCCGTGTCCAAGAGTACCACTTTCTGAATCAAGCCCTTGATCCAGCCGCCTAACGCGAGCCTCCTAAGGTGTTGGTCGAGGCTCTTGGCTATTAAGCCATTGGCTGACACGACTATCGGTACAATGATCGCCGAGTCCACATCCCACATGTCGACAACCTCGCAAGCCAAGTCAATATACTTGATTTGTTTATCTTTCTCGGCTTTCACGAGGTTCTCGTCATGCGGAACGGATATGTCAACAATCATTGCACGCCTCTCGCTTCGGTCCACCACCACTATATCAGGCTTATTGGCTACAATAGTCCTGTCAGTGATGATGGACCGATCCCAGTACAAAGTGATATGACCATTATCAGGAACTGGGTCGGGCTCATACCTGTAGTACGGCACTTCCGATTCCACAAGAGAGTATTTCAGAGCAAGTTGCTGATGGATAATCCTGGCTACAAGGTTGTGCCTATGCAACTACTCTCCGTTAGCTAGACGGGAACAACCAGAGATAATGTGACGAATTGATTTTCCCGGACGGTGACATGCCCGACAGATGTCAACCGTGCCGTCCTTCACAATAAATCTCCGGTAGTTATTCGTCATGATAACTTCGTCCATAATTGCACAGACAAAACCTTCGGTTTCCCCAAAGAGGTCACCGAAACGCAGCCAGGCTACGGACGCCAATTGTTCTACATCGGGCCCGTGAAGGGCCCGGCAGAAGCGTCCGTGAAGTTCCTTGCTCTGCCATACTTCCCTGCGATCGTTAGTGTCAAGCACTACCGGTTTGCGCCAGTTCTCATTAGCCAGGGAGAGCGGGGTGAGTCCCTTGTCCACTGCCACTACATCTCGATGCATACCCACGTCGGCAGCTAGGAAATATTCCCTGAGACTGCATACCTCGCGGTTGTGTAGGGTCTTAGCATTTAAAAAACCTCGCCCCCCACACTTCCGCGGGATATACAGTCTCATCACCGACGATCGTGGGTGATGCATTCGGTATGCAGTCAGCAGAGTGCAGACCCTCCTATCCAGGGCGTCAAGTTCCGTTTGAATCCATTTGAGTACACCGAAAGAGAACATCAATACCGGCATGACCCAACCATTGAAGGCGCGCACCTTGTTTCCGCCTGAAAGAAGGCTATTGAGTACCTTCTTCAGGCGTCCAAAGAAACGCTCCTTCAATGATTGCTTCATGTCAATGATATTGATGCCTAGAGCTTCCGACATACCCAAATACTTATAGGTTTCGGTTGGAGAGAGGGATCTCAGGTTTATGGAATCCGTGAGTTGAGTGCCCACGGATTCCACAACCTCCCCTCGCTTTACATGCATGACCGCACATTTGTCCACACCAAACTCTATCCTGATGGCACTACTGAAGGTTTCAGTTACCTTCAGTAGTTCCATCAGTTGCAGATTGTTGGGGGCAAAAAGTTTCAGGTCATCCATGTAAAGTAGGTGAGATATTACCTGACCACCTCTCTTCAATCGATAGACTAGACCTGAATTCTCCAGCAGTGTGCTTAGAGGATTCAAGGCTAGGCAAAACCAAAGTGGACTCAAACTATCACCCTGGAATATACCTCGCTCGATCCTTACAGGTTCACTATTCCTCTGGATATGTCGACATCCTGGATAACGAAGGACCGTACTCCATTGCCTCATACACGACATCAGGAAGGTGCGTAGTGTTGTATCTATTTTATACAATTCCAGCACCCTCATGAGCCATGTATGAGGAACAGCCTTTTTATAATCTATCCAACATGTCGACAGATTCTTTCGGGAACGTCGAACCTGTTGGCTGATGGTCATATCAATGAGGAGCAGCTCCTTAGTACCGCGGGACCCGTTCCTACATCCATTCTGAGAAGGTGACATGATCAAATTTTTGTCAATATGACTATTAATTTTGCTTCGCAGTATGGATGTAAGAACTTTATAGACCGTCGGCAAACACGTGATCGGTCTATAATTTTTAGACTCCGCAGTACTACCTGACTTATGGAGCAGGTGGGTTATTCCTGTTGTTAGGAACTGGGGCAGCGACCCTGACTCTAAGGCAGACTGAAATTGATATGCCAAGCGAGCATGCGATCTTGTAAACCACTTAATCCAGAAATTGTGCAGCCCATCCGGCCCTGGAGATTTCCAGTTTGGCAACGGACGGACTGCACGAGCTACATCTTGGGGGCTGATGTCAATTGCCCCCATTTGTGGTATTGGATCGCACGCACGCTCGACCTCCCGAGTCCAGTCACCCTCGGTGTGGCTGACAGGCACCGACCAGATGCTGCGCCAGAATGAACTCATGGCGTCATCATCCGGGAGGCGCGCGTCAGTCACACCTTGGTCCGGTCGCTCCCAATCCCTATAAACCCACCTTTCATTACTCCGGAATGTGCGATTCTGGGTGTATCGCTCCACCCGCCGCTTATACCTTCGGATACGGTTTGCCCATGCATTCACCTTCTGTTTCAGGAAGTCGATGCGCTCCGTGACACGGGACATATAGTCTCGGGGACTGATGTCAGTCCCCGAAAACGCCCGCCTCACAAAGCGCATCACTCTAGGACGAGTGTTGCCCTCCCTGAAGCAGATTAGTTTGCCGATGAGTGCTCTGGCCCCACCAATACGAAGCTCGATTCTGCACTGCCAAGCTGGCACGGCTGGTTTCGGTCGTGTAGCTACGTCACAGTTTGGAAACTTGACGTGAGCTACACGACATGCCGCTACAGCTGCGCAGTACAATAACTAGTGTGTATCAGTGAGATTTTCGCAGTCGTCAAAATAGTTTGACAACTGCGAATCCAGAGCAGCCACCAGCGCCTTATTCTTATTATGCATGGGCAAACGAGGTAAGCGCGGCCTAAGTTCAAGCGGCATGTTAATAGCACACTCCAAAGCACTCCTCAACTCATCGTTGCACTGGGTACTTACATGTGTAACCATATCAGTAATCTCTTCGTCAGCGTGGTTGGAAAGAAGGTAGGACGGTGGTACTGGCTGTGCTGGTACCACAATTTGCGACGAAGGAGCAATGATATGGTTACTCATTTCCGTTCGGAGGCGATCAAGTACAGTATCGTCCAACATATGATTACGCTGGATGACCCGCACCTGATCCGACAGTCGTTGGGCCGAAACGTTGACGGCTGGCTCAAGCACCTGAAACAAAGAGAGCATCCGAACACGGTACGCGGTCAGATTGTTTCCTCCCTCTGTAGCCCCATAGTATGAGCGCATGACGTTCTCATTGATGGATTGCGTCCATCGCATGCGCTGCACACTACCGCCAGGAGCTGGGACCCTATCAGAGACCGGTGGGCCTCGAGGTCCTAAGCGACTCGGCGGCCGGCGTCCTCTCCGTCGACGCGCAGGTGGTGGTGACGTGGGCGGCGAGTAGTACTCGTCGCTCGAGCTCGACGCAGCTGCCGCGGCCGGTGTCACAGCACTCACAGTGGGGCTGGGTTCCGGCGGCGGCAAGGCGGAGCTGAGCAACGAGGCCGGAGGTGGTGGGCGTGCACGGCGAGCTGCGGCTCTCGTCAACATGGTTGTATGATTTTCATTTCGGCTAGGTTTCGTCTATTTTATTATCGTTCATGCTGGTGACATATGTCATCTGTCTGGTTTACGCATTTTATCTCTTCGATCTCTTCTATGTGGTATTGAATATATATTTCTTTTAGTTTTTATATGTAGTGAAATCTTCCTTGTTATCTTTATTGTTGAATTTTGATTAGAATGGGTCCAGAAATCAATATTTTAAAATTTAAAACTGTGATTGAAAAAAATACAGCTCCTGTTGACATCGGGTGTTATTATTATTATTATCTCTTTATTTATCTCAGCACCCTAAGGTCCTGGACCTTTGGAAGGCGTACGAGGAGCCGAAACCAACTCGCAAAGGCCCTTTTAGACGCTTTTAATGGAAAGTGGTACGAACCGGTGATTATCCCTGTACGCACTATGCTAGTGCATCCAAGGACAACCCCCCGTTGGTGGGAAACTATTGCGACATATGGATAACTAAGATATAAGGCTATGGTTTTTGGAGTCTTAAGTGGACTGGTTACCAGGAACTATGTTAAGGCTATGGCCCCTGCCTAAACAATGTTATTAATATCCATCAACAAAAGGCAGGGGGTGACTTGCACACTCAATAAATGGGCCCCCATAAACGGTCGCTAGCACGAAGTGACGTAGCAACAAGAGGGCAACATATCCTGAGGTGCTTAAGGAGTGGAGAGGTATACCACGGCTATCAGGACAATCCCGGAAGTACGGTCAAGATCCCTACCAGCACCTTACTGGATTATACATCCTTCTCCCGAGCACGTTTGCTCTTGCGAATCTCCACTCAAGCCAGCCAATAAAGGCAAGAGAGAGGTGGGAGCTCTGTTCCTCGTCAGTGTTCACTACGGCCGGCCAATAAAGGCAAGCCGGAGATGAAGAACAAGAATTCTCCCGGGAGATCGGGTCCGTGGGGTCGCTAATGCCCAACAGTTCGTCACAAAACTGCCCTGCGGATTTATTTATTTATTATTATTATTATTATAATACTCTATTTCAAAATATAATAATAGTCTTCGTTAGTGTAAATTCGCTTCGCTGATATTTCTGGATGAGTTTTATCGGCTATCAATAAACGCAAGTCATCATAAATTCTGAACTTCGATAAAAATTCGTTGATATATTATTTTTATAAGAAAATAAAGAACAGAATAAAATATTAAAAAATATCGAACTGGTTATAAAACACCACGTGAAGTCTGTGTTCAGTAAACCAGTTGTAGGTAAAAACTTACAACTGGTTTTCGTACGGAGGAACATCTGTATGTTAGTCTATGATTGTAAAATGGGGAGGCGTTTAAATAAAATATTATCTTTTCTATTGTAGGTATTGTTACGATATTAGAAGCTATTAAATCGCTTGGACAACCAGTAATTTTACTTAGTTGCTTATGCATAAGCATAATCAGCCTTTTAATGTTCCCCCTGCTGGGACTCAGGCCTCCTCTCTCTAGGAGAGGGATTGGGCCGTAATCCACCACGCGGGCCCTGTGCGGATAGGTGAATGTCACATGTCTTCGAATTTTTGTTTCTAGGACATGCCGGTTTCCTCACGATGTTTTCCTTCACCGTTTTGAGAGCAGTGGTGATGAAATAAATTACACAAAGTAATGCGTATGACTGGGTTCGAACCCGCGACCTACAACTCATAAGTCGGGGCCATTACCACTCGGCCACCACTGCTCTTTACTTAGTTGACTACAGAATTATATTATTTATGTCC
Organism: Mythimna impura; assembly: GCA_905147345.3. Classification (NCBI taxonomy): domain Eukaryota; kingdom Metazoa; phylum Arthropoda; class Insecta; order Lepidoptera; family Noctuidae; genus Mythimna; species Mythimna impura. The sequence goes on along the minus strand of LR990348.1, from coordinate 23,941,074 downwards.
AGGTTTACTTTGATTCGAAGTTTATTAGCGCCGCTCTCACGCTGCGTGAACGTCAAAATTGTGCGCAGTACATATATTTTATCGATGTTTTTAAGTATGTCTGTCTGTCAAGACACTTTTGTTAAAATTAATATCAAATTCTGGGTCTACAATGAAAAGATCTTTTATGTCGCAAATATTGTCACTCGCCACGCCAGGGAATCAAAATCTAAATTTAGCAAAAAACTCTCTTATATACCAGATCTTAGTAGTAATTTTTAGTATTACCACTAAAAATGCTTGTTACATTTGCAGTTGTGCATGTATGACAGAATATTTTTTTAACTACAAAATTAAGACAAAAGCCAGCGTCAGCGGCAGCACCATTCGACAGCGACATTGAATTTGCCGTCATGCCAAACATGCCATCATGCCAAACATGCCATCATGCCAAACATGCCATCATGCCAAACATGCCATCATGCCAAACTCACAGCTGTTGTTAGAAAAGTATCAACATGATGTTTTCGAAGTCTTTTTACAATCTCTGAGGTTCACTACTGAAAATGAGATCGAACAAAATTATGAACAATGGTCTTGGACCACTTCAAAACATAGTCTAATGTGTTTATCTCTCGCATGTACATTAAGACGACACTAAAAGCCAGCTACCTTGAGCGAACAAAAGAGGGAGTTAGCGTCACTCCCCGCGCATCAAGATTATTCGAATAATAATGTGTCCTTCATTACGCAATGTGAATAAAAACCGTATATCAAAAGATTGGTAATTAAATTATCTTTTAGTTTGTAAAAGTTTCATAAAAATACACCCAATCGTTTTTGCCTGATCTTCGCTTTTTATCAGTGTTAGACATAACTTTGAAAATAAATCACAACAAGTTCTATGAAAAAAAAATGTAAACATTCTTATATCAAATTATTACGCAAATAGTCTAGTTTAACATACATTTTTTTCAAAACATACAGACCAACCGTTTAGACGTGATGTCGGATTTAAAATCTCAAAAATCATATAATTATCTGCCCCTTAATTTAAGAATTGTATTCACTACCTATATTACACACATAAAAACCGGGCAAGTGCGAGTTAGACTCGCGCACTGAGGGTTCTGTACAAACTTACCTATGAAAACATTTCAATTCCCGAATTGAGTTACGAAGATTTTTCCGAATCGCAAAAAAAGTTTTTTTTGTGACGTAACTACAAATTTACAGTTTTCAGATTTTTTCCTATACTTGTACGATATACACATTGCTGGCTGGAACAAGTATGTTAAAGACTCTCATAGGGAGGCTCGGCTTAGTTTTGTGAGGTGGCGTGCGTGTGGAAAACCAGAGTCAGGCCCTATTTTGAAGGCAATGTCTGAGAGTAGGAAGCTATTTAAAAAAAAATCTTAAATCCCTATAAGACAATCGGGAACAGGTTCGTATGGATATTCTAGCGACGCATCATGACAATACTTCAGGCAATTCCGGAAGCAGACCAATAAACTGAATCCTGGGCCGGGTCTGCCGGTGAGTGTGCAGGGCAAAGTAGAAACAGTGGACATAGCCAACACTTTCAGGGAGCACTTTCAGACAGAGCAACAAGCACTAGTGCAGAAGGAATTGCCCCAGGTTGCGGGTCCTCCACGTGACGAGCCCGTTAGAATAACATTAAAGGACGTATCGCGGGTTTTGCAGAATAGCTGTAAGGGTAAGTCTCCTGGACACGACAGACTCAGCGTGGAGCACCTGAAGCATGGGGGAGCACGTGTGTAGGGTGTTGGCTATGCTTTACACTTTTTGTTTACGTCATGCGTATTTTCCTGACGATATGATTAAGGCGGTTGTAGTACCGATTGTGAAAAATAAGACTGGGGATGTCAGTGACAAACACAATTACAGGCCTATTACATTGGCTACTATAGCTGTCAAGGTACTTGACGGTGTGCTGAATGGTTATCTTTCTCAGTATGTGGTAGTCGAAGACGCCCAATTCGTGTTTAGGCCAGGGCTCTATACTGAGAGTGCCATATTAGTCCTGAAGCACACCGTCAGGTACTACACTGACCGTAAGACGCCAGTATATGCTGCCTTTTTGGACCTCTCAAAGGCCTTTGACCTTGTAAATTATGGCAGGCTGTGGGAGAAACTCAGGGAGAATAGAGTGCCTAAGGGTGTTACTAATATATTTAAGAATTGGTACCACCATCAGACTAATTATGTAAGGTGGTCAGGGTCCTTTTCAGATGCGTATCATTTAAAGTGTGGTGTGAGGCAGGGGGATTAAGCTCCCCTACCCTCTTTAACATTTATGTAAGGGACCTCGTCCGGGGGCTCAACAGTACCAAGGTAGGCAGTTTTATAGATGGTCAGATTGTGAACAATATAAGCTACGCTGACGATATGGTGCTGTTGAGCCCATCGATCAGCGCCCTGCGGAGACTGCAAGGCATCTGGGAGGAGTATGCTAGATCGCACGGATTGACATATAATGTTAAGAAGAGCGGACTGCTGGTGTTTCGGGCGGGGCGCATGACGCCCTCTTGCGTACCGCCCGTTAAGCTGGGCGGAGTGGCGCTAAACAGGGTCAGCCAGTTTGTGTACTTTGGACATGTAGTAAATGAGGACTTGGTTGATGATCCGGATGTGGAGCGGGAACGCAAGGGGCTGACGGTTCGGTGTAACATGCTGGCCCGCAGATTTTCAAGGTGTAGTAAGGAGGTAAAAAAAACGTTATTTAGGGCCTACTGCCTAGACGTTATTTAGGGCCTACTGCTATTACACCTGTAGCCTGTGGGTCAGCCATACACAGCGGGTCGTCAGCGCCCTACGGGTCCAGTACAACAATGCTTTCAGGTTGCTGATGGGACTGCCTCGCTATTGCAGCGCGTCTGCGATGTTTGCGGAGGCACAAGTGGATGGCTTCCATGCCAATAATAGAATCCGTGGACACTCAACTCACAGATTCCATAAATCTGAGATACTCGTACCTCTCTCCAACCGAAACCTATAAGTATTTGGGTATGTCGGAAGCACTAGGCATCAATATCACTGACATGAAGCAATCGTTGAAGGAACGTTTCTTTGGACGCCTGAAGAAGGTATTCAATAGCCTTCTTTCAGGCGGAAACAAGGTGCGCGCCTTCAACGGTTGGGTCATGCCGGTATTGATGTACTTTTTCGGCGTACTCAAATGGACTCAAACGGATTTTGACGCCCTGGATTGGAGGGTCCGCACACTGCTGACTGCATACCGAATGCATCACCCACGATCGTCGGTGATGAGATTGTATATCCCGCGGAAGTGTGGAAGTCGAGGTTTTTTAAATGCTAAGACCCTACACAACCGCGAGGTATGCAATCTCAGGGAATATTTCTTAGCTACCGACGTGGGTATGCATCGAGATGTAGTGACAGTGGACAAGGGACTCACCCCGCTCTCTCTGGCTAACGAGAACTGGCGCAAACCGGTAGTGCTTGACACTAACGTCACATTATCTCTGGTTGTTCTCGTCTAGCTAACTGAGAGTACTTGCATAGACACAACCTTGTAGCCAGGATTATCCATCAGCAACTTGCTCTAAAATACTCTCTTGTGGAATCGGAAGTGCCGTACTACAGGTATGAGCCCGACCCAGTTTTTGATAATGGTCATATCACTTTGTACTGGGATCGGTCCATCATCACTGACAGGACTATTGTAGCCAATAAGCCTGATATAGTGGTGGTGGACCGAAGCGAGAGGCGTACAATGATTGTTGACATATCCGTTCCGCATGACGAGAACCTCGTGAAAGCCGAGAAAGATAAACAAATCAAGTATATTGACTTGGCTCGCGAGGTTGTCGACATGTGGGATGTGGACTGAGCGATCATTGTACTGTGGCAACCGTGTATAGGTTCCACTACTAATTACTAACTTGCAAAACTGGCATGTTAGACTTTTAAGGTTTACGTAATAAAAAAGTTTAGTTAGGACTGACGTTCGAAGGAAGAAGAAAGGGAGACGTCAAGGAACGGACATATATATTATATATGTAAAAATATAATGAAAGAGCCAAAGGCTATAAACTAAATAATGTCCACTCGAAAAACATAAAGCCTTTCATTTGAGCTCCCCATCCCTACAAATGGTGGAGGGCCGTGCGACAATTATATATTTTCAGACATAGAAATCTGACAGATCCAGAAAAACAACTAGTTTGGCTACACGGAAACCCTCGCAGCCAAAGCGAATAAATACGACGAGTGAGCTAGCACAGCAGGCGAGGAATATACGCCTGGAGATATATGAAAGCTGAGTGATTTTATATATTAGTAGAATAGTAATTTGTATAAAAGGAGAGATGATGTTCTCGGGCACAGACGAAGTGTGCTTCGAGGAATTTATCGCCGATTTTAGGCAGACCGCCAGGTCGAACGAGTGGTGGGAGAGTGATTATGCTCTCATACTAGGAGGCTACTTAAATGGAGCGGCAAGCCACTATTACAAATATACGTATAATTACGATATGGACTTCGCGACGATAAGCAAGTTATTGAGAGAGGAGTTCCCATGTGGGTGTTTTAATTGTAAAGAACGTGCAGCGACTGCATCATTAGTAGCATTTAACACTGAGGATAAAACCGCAGATTTGCTTGGAGAAGGCGAACCATCAAATATTTTAAATAAAGATGATAATGCTGTTTTATATTCTAGCATGATGATGGACGAACCACATACTAATGAGCAGAATGATGACCATGATGACCAAAGTAATGAAATTGATGACCAGAGCTGTAATGAAAGCAGCTTAGTCGATGACGAGATGAGATTGGAGTGTACGGATGAAGCCAAAAACCCGGGTGTGTCCATTCCAATCATTTGTTCTCCAAATTTATTTCCAGGAAACCAAGATTCGTTTTTTTTAGAATCGCAATGTGATCAGGATGAACAAACGAACAAAGATCACATTGACAATGATCACGATTTAGAAATTAATTATGAAATTAATAATAATGAAACTGGACAGAGTTTTTTCCAGAGTGAAGTGGAAGATATGGTCCCGAGTTCAAGGGATGAGGTTCATTCTCTGTTGGTAACAACAAAATCAAATAATTTTAATTTTGAGTTTATTTTTTATAACAAATTTTGTTGTCATGCCACATGTCAACCAGAAAAAGGTTTGGCACCAAGGAAGTTCGTCCATGCTAAGTTGAATCGTCGTGCCCAAATTAAGAAAAAAAAATGTATGGTAAAAAGGAGGTTAATTAGAAGAAAGTCCATTCGTCACCTTCATTTAAATAAAATAAAACCTCATTCATTAAATTTTAATTTTTTTTAAAGATAATAACTTTTTAAAACAATCCTTTTTAGTGAAATTTAAGTTTTGGAAATTTTATAAAAAGAAATTAAACTGTATTTTTAGTAATTATAAAATAAGAAAACGATTCATTTTGAGAATTTTGTAAATATTTTGGTTTTTGTTTTTGTTATCATGTCACTGCATTATTTTTGTGAGGTCAGCAGGGCATGAATGATTAATCATTTCTTTTTGTTTCATGTTTGTTTTCAATGAGAGGCGCCACGCGCCGTCACCGAAGAAAGAAGACAAGAAAACTGTGCGTTCAATAGTTTTTTCTTTTCGTCTGTTTTTTTTTAATTATTCGATTAGGTAAATATGATCCAGGTGGCGTTTTAGCTTGCAGCAGTTAAATATATTTTGGGAAACTGTGGTCCTTTCTAATGAGGGGGAGTGGCGTATCAATAAATGCTGATACCGACTTTGCAGATAAGGCATAGCCTTCGCAAAGGGTGTCTAGTTGACACCATTGGTTTAGCTGATGATTGAAGTCCCACAGTTCAGTCAATATGGACTGATAGATTATATTAGACTACATGAATTTTTTTAAAAGGTTTTGTAACTGGAACATATTCAATTTATAGCGATGATAGGAACTTGCACAGTGCTGTCTTTTTCTTCTCTGACACGATGAGCGTCCGATGAGGTTAAAGTCATAACCGTAAGAGTTGTAGTTTATATCATGTTAGATCCCTTCTGGATAGATGTCAATTATGACAATTAGGGTGCAGCACCGTGGCTTTTATTTGAGGTTTTGCCGCGGTGGGGTCTAAGCATGACAACGTTGAATAGTGAGCGCCAAGTTAGCGCAAAGTAGAATTGTAAATAGATTTTGAATTTTACTTATCGTTCGTCATGTCTTAGGTTCGCTCATAAAGAGACGACCACCACTATGTAAATTACTTTCCTCCACAGGTAGGGACATCTGTGTTAGGTAATAGGCAGGATATACATAAACCTTAAAAGTTTCTTTTTTTTGGAATAGAATTGCTTTGCGATCCTCAGCATTTCTATTCGTAGGGGCGTAGCTCATGTGGCAACCGTGTATAGGTTCCACTACTAATTACTAACTTGCAAAACTGGCATGTTAGACTTTTAAGGTTTACGTAATAAAAAAGTTTAGTTAGGACTGACGTTCGAAGGAAGAAGAAAGGGAGACGTCAAGGAACGGACATATATATTATATATGTAAAAATATAATGAAAGAGCCAAAGGCTATAAACTAAATAATATCCACTCGAAAAACATAAAGCCTTTCATTTGAGCTCCCCATCCCTACAGTACCGATAGTCGTGTCAGCCAATGGCTTAATAGCCAAGAGTTTGCTTAATAACCAACACCTTAGGAGGCTCGCGTTAGGCGGCTGGATCAAGGGCTTGATTCAGAAAGCGATAGGTACTCATGGACACGGCTCGTATCGTTAGGAGGTTCCTTTCTCTGGAGCCCTGACCGCCGGCCGCTTGGACCCTGTTCCCGATACCGGTGGGACACTATTTTTTATATTTTTAAGTGTTTTTTTTTAATGTGTTTTTTCTAAAGAAATATTTAAAAATATAAATGATATGTATATAAAAATAGTTGTACTAAATGTAAATGAAGTTTTACATTTAGTACAAGTGATTTTAAAGACTCTACGCTTCAGCATGTCATTGTAACTTGGCGAATTTATGACTAGCTTATGAGTGGAGATAATTGCATGCATTGTATAGAGCCCTCGCACGCTAAGTAGATCAGCCTCCTTGTAAAGATCTTTTGTTGGAAATCTAATAGGCTTCTTTAACATTACTTTTAGAACTGACCTCTGCGCTCTTTCCAACAGCATGAGGTGTGATGTCGATGTGCAACCCCAGACGCTTATTTATTTATTTATTTTTAAAGAAAGCTTACAGGCAGGCAGGCTTTTATACAGTATGATAAGATAGATTGACACAAGGAGATATAAATAGCTCTAATAAGTTTCATGCAAGCAACATCTCTAAGTTCCTTAATGACATAGATTAACTTTCTGGTTTTGGCTGAGAGTGCAGTGATATGCTCCTTGTATGTGAGTTTTTCGTCAATAATTACTCCAAGATATTTCATGGATTGTGTTCTGTATAAATTACAGCATTGACATTTGGTGTTAGAGCCTTTGATCGCATGTATGTATTTGAATATTTAGTATAGAAGAAGGTGAGGAAGCTGCAGTTTCGTGAAAACATAGAAACTTGGTTTTGTTGGCATTTAATGTTAGTAGGTTATTGTTTAGCCATTTTGCGATTATATTGATGCCTTGTTCAGCATTTCTAAAATAGTCTTTCCAGTTACTATCGTGAAATACAACAGCAGTGTCATCTGCATAGCAAACTATTTTAGCATTTTTCAGAGGTAAATTAGTCAGGCTGTTGATATATATTAGGAACAGCGTTGGTCCCAAAACGCTGCCCTGAGGCACTCCAAAAGATATTTCTTGTTTGGTACTGAGCCAGGAGTTCAGCTTAACGCATTGCTTCCTTTCAGTTATGCAACTTTTGTACCATTCAAGTGCAATACCTCGTATTCCGATGTTTTCCAGTCTTCTCAGCAATATTGGAATAGCCACGGTGTCGAAGGCTTTTGCTAAGTCTAAAAAGACTCCTACGCACGCGAGGCCATTGTCTAGATGGTCAATGATTTCATTTGTTAATAGATTAACTGCGTCTTCTGTAGATTTATGTTTACGAAAATCAAATTGAGTGTCCGATAAAATTTTAATTAATTCTGGGTATTTGACAAGACGGTTATTTACTACTTTTTCCAATATTTTTGAGAAAACAGGAAGCAGCGATATTGTTCTATAATTATCAGGTACGTCAGTTTCACCCCCTTTGTGAATTGGCACTATAACTGCAGTTTTCCAGTCTGTAAGAACAACTCCCGTGGCTAAACTTTGATTGATTATTTCCTTTATTTATTTTATATACATATTTTGTACATTTTTAAATATTTCTTAAAACATATATATATATGATTGATTATTATTGTTAGTGGTTAAACTAAACTATGTTTAGCCATTTTTATCAATATGTTATTAACACCATCTAATCCCGGAGCACTATCAGTTTTTAGGTTCATGATTTTATTTTCTATTTCTTGGGTGTCCGTGGGCTCAAAAAAGAAAGATTTTATTGGAGTTGAATCATTATCAAGCTGTTGTACCAATTCAGACAATTATAATATCACTCAAATAAAACCATTTACGTTAACAAATTCTTTTTATTATTGAAAGTTTTAGCACAGATCACATAGAAAATAAGACAAAGGCTAGTGTACAAAATGTTTTAGATTCTTGTTACCAAAATTCAGTCGGTAGATGGTCCTCGAATGGTAAAAGCTACGGCCCGAGTATAGCAATGTCCTTGTTAAACTAAGATCAATAAAGTGAAATTTGACTAAGTAATCTCGTAAGTAATCTCTCCCATAGAGCAAAAACAAAATTATTGAATTGACGTTCGGGCTCCTAAATTTCACCTTAGGAGCGCCTAACCCGGATACAACCACTGTTACGTGATTATGACATTATTACACATCTTGCTCTAGACATTTGGGAAACAGATATTTTATAGATATTATCTAGGTTTCTATAGAAACCAAAACATAAATTTGTGTAAAATTAATTCAGTAATGACCTCTGAAAATCTGCGATAATTATAGACCAATACATGAACTTTGGCCCTTCATAATTTACTTCTAAATTAAAAAAAAGTAGAAAATATAATTAAATACGTATAGGTAAACTTTGCACATTTAATCGAGATTCTGAATGAAGGAATTTGTTTTCTAGAAACTTTACAAGGTTTTTAAATAAATACGTATTTCCTTGAACAAGTTTTATGAAATATTAGAATGAGTCTCCCTCGAAGGAAAATACGTTTTTCTTCCATCCCAAAATCGCTTTCAGAATAAAGGCTTACATAGTAACTTGTATAATTTTATAAATAATATTGAGTGTCTCAGAAATAATTCCTTTTGTAGAGCCAAAAAAAAATAGGAACACATTATATTACCTATTATACGGTGTGATCAAAAAGTAAGGTTACTTTATAAATTTCGCTCGCTTTATTAAATACATTCTAATTTCAAATTGACTAATTTTGACTTTATAGCATTGTGTTGTTTTTCTGTGAGAAGCACAAAATTTGCGTGATCGGTGATTTTTTGCTGTTGACAATAATGGAGCAGAGAGTTTGTATTAACTTTTGTGTTAAAAATGGTATTAAGTGCTCAAAAACTCTTGAAATGTTGACAGTGGCATACGGAGATTCGACTCTGAGTAAAAAAGAATGTTTATAAGTCGTATAAATTATTCCAAGAGGGCCGAGAAATTGTTAACAATGAACCTCGATCCGGACGCCCCAGCACGTCGAAAACTGATGAAAATGTTCAGAAAGTGAACGAAATTGTGATGAAAAATCGTCGAAATAAGAACAGAAAAGTAGCTGATGATCTTAACATATCGTATGGCTCATGCCAATCAATTTTAACATATGTTTTGGTTATGGCTCGCGTGTCAGCTAAAGTTCCAAATTTGCTTAATTTTGATCAGAAGCACAATGGCGTCCAATGGCCAAAAACAGTACTGTAATAATGCCTCAGCCACCATATTAATCAGACTTGCCCCCCTGCGACTTTTTCCTCTTCCCAAAATTGAAAAAGTTCATGAAGGGATGAAGATTTGTGACGATGGAGGAGATTAAGGCTGCATCGCTGCAATACCCAAAAGTGCATTTCATAAGTGTTTTAATGACTGAAAAAAGCGCTGGCACAAGTGCATTGTATTAGAGGCGGATTACTTTGAAGAGAGTAACATAATTTTGGTTGAATAAATGAATATTTTTTTATATAAATGAAAAGTCACCTTATTTTTTGATCACACTATGTATACGCATTAATTTACAAAATCCGAAACAGAAGACATGGAAAAATAACTTTATTCAAATGTCGTCCTTCGCGGCTCTGGCACTCTTCAAAGCGATCTCTAATATTTTCATGATAACGTGCCTCAGAAGTTAAGTAGAAATATTTATTATTAATATCAGAATATTTGTTTTTTTTTTTTTTAAGTATCTACAAAAGTGAATTATTTTTGAGACAATCAGTACATTAGACGGTTACAAAATACATGAAAACAAACATGTTTCTTAAGTAGGTAATTATTTTTTTGCTGTTTATTAGAAAAAATGCATTAAAATTTATAATAAACATATAGAGACAACATAGCACTTACAATCAATGTCGTCATTTGGGATTTGTTCATTAACCCCCAGTTACATAGATCTGTTTTACAAATGCTATAAACAACGGTTCCCTCAAACGTTTTCAGTTCCTTGTGTTCTTCACCAGCTTTTAGATACGATTTATCAGCACAATCTCGGGTTACACCTTCATATCCTTTATCTAAGTTCGTGCAAAAAAAAAAAAACTAAATTAGATTTTTGTCACTCAAATGAAGTCTATCATCTACATAATAATATACATTTAGTTATACATAAGCAGTGGTACACAAACATAGAGCAGTGGTGGCCGAGTAGTAACGGCCTCGACTTACGAGCTGTAGATCGCGAGTTCAAACCCAGCCAGGCGCATTACTTTGTGTAATTTATTTCATCACCACTGCTCTGAAGAAAAACATTGTGAGGAAACCGGCATGTCCTAGAACCAAAAATTCGAAGACATGTGACATCCACCAACCCGCACTGGGCCCGCGTGGTGGATTACAGCCCATTCCCTCTCCTAGAGAGGAGGCGTGAGTCCCAGCAGTGGGAACATTAAAAGGCTGATTATGCTATGCTTATGCTAATCTCTCCAGAAGACGTGGAAAAAGAGCCAGTAGGTATAATATACAAGAAGAAACGAAAAAAAATTGCGGAAATACCGAAGGCGTAGAGAGATGGGAGTTACTGAATACATTTAATGTGTAATGACAACTAGATAGATTATAAAAATATACTCACACCTCTGAATTGAGCACGAAGAATTCTTGTTGCTTGGACATGTCATGTTAAACTGGAAGTAATCATCCCAGCATCTTGGACTGGCCGATGAGTCACAAACATAGCATTCAATTGACGAGGCTGAAATGTGCGAATATACTATAATATAATAAATGAAAGAAAGAAAGAAGAAAGAAAATATGTTTATTTGGTACACCATGATTCATTAATCAACAAATAATTGATTTAAAAACTAAAATTAAACATAAAAAAAAAAATAAGTAGAAATAAAATTAACGATAACAAAATGTCTCACGGCTACGCCAAATAGGTCCAGTTCAGCATAATGCCAGACAACTACGTAGCAGTTGCCTGACGCTGGTTTTCAACTGAACCTTAGAGTGATCTGAACCTTAGAATAAAAAAAGTGTAGGCCACTAACCCCTAAATTTCTTGCAAAATATTGTAAAAGTAATGTTATAAATTGTCAAGCGCACATTAGTGCTATGATTGTTTGTTTTCAATCAAATAACGTCTGTAGTTATAATTTTATAATTTTCATCATGAATTCAAATCAGTTACATTTCAGTTAACTGTTTGAAAGAGACAAAACAATCTTATAAACACGTGTAACGTGAAATCTAATAACATATTAGATAAGATAATAAAGAAAGAGTGTAAATTATGTGAGGCTGAATACATTCTTCGTGTGAAGTTTAGTAGCTTGGTGAAATCATTGAAATAGGCGCGATCTCAGTAAAATGGAGCTGAGAATTTTATTGTAGTTTTGGCTACCTTAGCGAAGTTTGCTGAGAAGGCTGAACATTTGCTGCCAGATACTACAAAAACGGATATGGTCGAACGACTATATAGTCTTCCCTAAGGGGTAAACAGAAAAAAAAAATCACCCATTTGAAATGTTTCTAGCCAAGAGTTTTAATATAATTCAAGAGTAGCTTCTACCTACCAGTTGTTTTGCCTGCGTGTAAATAGGAAACATAATCTATGCAACTTAGTGATAAAGTAGCATTCTACTGAAAAATATTTTTTAAAAATCGTTTTAGTAGTTTTTGAGTTTATTCATAACTTACAAACAAAAATACATCTGCAAATCATTTCTCTTTATAATATCTATTAGTAAAAGTATAGTAAGTAAGTTTTGCCCTGGTATTGCCCAGGTTATTTATACTAATAGATAAGCTGGGCAATACCACCAGGTACCAGGTACCAGGGCAAAACTTTAAACCACCGGTCAGTGTGCATTAAGCGAAAATTGCGGAATGATTTTCTACACAAATATCGGAGACAATCAAAACCCCTTTTTTCATTATATACACACATATATATAGATGTGTTCCATGAAGTTTTAAATAAATAAATTATTTAAATAAAAAAAAGAAAATCAGCAGTTACAAAAACTCAGCATATTTCACAGACAAGCAGATGGACAGTGTGACCATGAACAAAGTAGCCATCGAGAACTTCATTTTAATTTTTGTGTAGTTGACGAACTCAGGGGATACTAACGTGAATTCAGTTCATTATTAACACGCGGTCTTACTTTTATACCATATCAACTAGAAAAACTAGAAAAATAATGATAATTATACCAGTATATAGTTGGGTCAGCTACAAATTTTAGTTTAAGGTGCGTGGTACTCGCGCATGTGCTGTTAATGCATGGAGTTAGGCTAAAGAAATTGAGGAAACAGGGACTGTCACGGATACGCATGATTAAAATAGGAAATTTTGACAATGCCGTCGTTAGCCATGGCCATCTTTTTAAAAAAAATATCTATGGTGTACCAACACACAAGTGTTGCATGAAGTTTTAAAAAAATAAATTAATAAAAAAAAGATAATCAGCAGTTACAAAAGCTCACCATATTTCACAGACAAGCAGATGAGCAGCGTGACCATAAACCAAGTAGCCATCGAGGACTTCATTTTAATTTTTGTGTAGCCGACGAACACAGGGGATACTGAACGTGAATTCAATCGATTAATAACATGTGGTCGTGCTTATATACCATATAACCAGGAAAACTGGGAGAGTAAAGTTTTTTGATAATATTCATATAAGTACACTCGTAAGCACAAAATAATTTTTTTTTTAGGGTTCCGTAGCCAAATGGCAAAAAACACAGCCACTTTTTTAAGCGAATTTCGAAACTATAAGAACTATACTGTGAACCGCATTAAGATTTTCACACAATAATAGAAAAAAACAATTAATTTTGGGGGTTCTCCTTAATTAGAATTGAAACTCAATTTTTTTTTTTTCATCAAACCCGTACGTGTGGGGTATCTATATATAGGTCTTCAAAAACGATATTGAGGTTTCTAATATAATTTTTTTTCTAAACTGAATAGTTTGCGCTAGAGATACTTCCAAAGTGTTAAAATGTGTGCCCCCCCCCCCTGTAACTTCTAAAATAAGAAAGTGATAAAACTAAAAAAAATATATGATGTCCATGCAATCTTCCACCGAAAATTGGTTTGAACGAGATCTAGTAGGTAAATATTTTTTTTTAATACGTCATAAATCGTAATCCGCAATTTACCTTTCAAGTTTGTACGGAACCCTCAGTGCGCGAGTCCGTCTCGCACTTGCCCAGTTTTTTTTTTTTGTGTATACTGACTGATACGTGTGTTTTTATGTATTTTGTACATATATTATAACTAAATAAATAAACTAATTTTCAATCTTACTTCTCTTCTTACTCTCAATCTGGTTCAGTTGGAAACCAGCGTCAGGCAACTACCACGCAGTTGTCTGGGATTTTTGCTGAACTGGACTTATTTGGCGCAGCCGTGAGATACACAATGTTAATTTTCTTTTTTTTTTAATCCTAAATGTCAAAGATTCAAAGATTCAAAAGCATTTATTTCAAATAAATCATTTACAGGCACTTTTGAAATGTCAAGAAGTCAGTCAGTCAGAAAAAATGATGCTAATTGCACATTCCAAAGCGTAGATCTCTATGGAGAAGAATGTGCAAGAAACTCCATGGACACTCTTTTCAATCATGTTTTGCAATTACAAATATCTCTGTTACATGTTTCTTGTCGCTATCATGTGAGAACAATGTCAATAAAGTAAAAATAAAAACTAAATATAGATATTAAAATAGCAAGTGGCAGCTAAGAGATGACCAGTCTCAACTGACAGCGCCCGTTCACGGACCTGACGCGAATATTAGCACCACTCAGCTCAACCATTTTGAAGGGAACCGAATGATCCAACACATGCGCCACCATCAGTGAGACATTTGAGTGAGCATGACAAACTCTCAACTGCCATGCTCATTTATGTCAAACGAGTCCAATAGTAACCTAAAAACCATAAAATAGCTCCATGGTACTCACATTTACAAACTTTAAAAAAAATGCTTCTACATTATACAATACTAAATACAATAATAATTAACTACAATAATATTTTATAAATTTAACAAATAGTTTCAAAACTAATCAATTTGTACTCCCCGGTGGTAGTAGAGCTGGACCAGCATTGAGCCAAGCATTTTTATCTTGAATATAATATATTTTATTGTCTACATGTTATTTATTTATTTATTTCATACTTCATGCACTTAAAGGTACTTTCATGTACATAGAGGCGGACTTAATGCCTTAGGCATTTTCTACCAGTCAACCTTTGGATGATGCAGAATAGTGGTAGGTGCAATAAAAGAGACAGAAAAAAAAAGTTAATATAAAAAAGATAATTATACAAATGAATCACAGATACAATACAATATAGGTAAATATAATATATACATAATTTAATGACAAAAAAAAACAAAAATTGGTCCAAATCGACAAACAGAGAAACTTTAACGTTGTGATGCTACTACTGCAAACTTCTTACGAATATGCTCGCGAACCTCAATCTTGAATCTTAATCGGTTTGTAACCATCCTGACCACCCATGTGTGTCAAGTAAAATATTTTTCTTTCTTTCTTTCAATTCTTTCTGCCTCTCACCCATCAAAGCACCTTGTCCACTTTAAAGAAATATTTAAAGCCAGAAGTGAGACGAGAAATTGTTTCTCACTGGTGGTTTTTTTTTCTCATCATAGTTTTTCTCCATCTCCATCGCTCCATCACAGATGGCATTTTAACCTCGTTATTTTGCTTTTACAGTTTTATAGGTACCCTTTGCCGGGCCTTGGTACAGGCCATGGTCCGGAGCGAGGAGGAGTGGCAGGCGGTCACCTCCTTCTGCGAAACAGTAATGCTAGCAATGGAGGCGGCCGCACGCGCGAGGCAATGGCCCTCGCATCCCAGCCGCCGGGATTCCGATCCCGATTTCCAGCCAAAGTAGGCGCGGGCTTGCAGACGGCGAGTCGACGGTGCGTAGTGTTCCACGCGCGCCTCAAGGAGATGTCAGCAACCGTAGGGGCCCAGCAGGGTCGAAGCCTACTGAAGCCATGGGTGATGCGAAAGAAATCCCCGGGACCCTGGAACAATGGCAAAGAAGGAACAGGAGTGGATTTTTTTCTCAGTAAAACTTTGACACTCCCTCCAGCTCCGCCCAAGAACGGGGGATGTCATTAGATGATTTTTCCACCCGAAAGAAAAAAGCCACTTTTCCCACGGGGACGGGAATTAGTTCCCGGGGAAGGGCATCATTGAAACGGCTGAACCGATTTTGACGGGACTTTCACTAACGTATAGCTAACGTTAGGTAGAAGGACTAACTTAGGTTACTTTTTATTCTCCTGCGGGAACGGGACTTAATTCCTGAGGGGACAGAATTATTATTATGACGCGGACGAAGTCACGGGAAGCAGTTAGGGTGAAACAAAATATTTTGGATTTAATTAGCAACAATTTAGTCTTCGCCAAACATTTAATTAGCAATCGCCACGCTTGGCAGACGGGTTGGCGATCGCAGTTTGATTGTTGTAATGCACAGAGGCTGCTGCTGCCCATTCTCTGGTATGTCCCTTAGTCGCCTCTTACGACACCCTCGGGAAGAGATGGGATGGTGTTATTCTTAACGTCTGGACACCATACGGAACCTAAAACCATACTAACCATACGAACCTAATCACTAAGGAAAAATATTTTGACTAACATTAATAATGTGGTAGAAATATGCCAAAATTGATTATTATGCGCAATTAAAATATATTAGTAGGTTTAACATTGTTAATATCCTTGATCCTACTGATTACATTAGCAAATATATTCGGTTTTGATAAAATACCTCAAACTAATTATAACACGCAAAAGGAAAAAGTTTGGAATTTGTACAAAACCGGAAGTTGCTATAAAACTCGATAACAAATCAATAACAATTGTTATTTTAGGTTTTTTTTTAATTTTCAGTGTTATTTAGAATAACTCTCTTAACTCACTCGTTTTTATTTATCGCACGCCATATTTCGATACCTCAATGCATAAAGTTGTAACAAAATTTTTGAGTAAACTTGTTTTATAAAGTATTATTTCTTATTACATCCAGCGTCTGGTAAAATGTTCTTAAACTGATTATTGATTACATAATTCAAATACATAAAAGGATTTTTACAAATTACTTACATAATTAACCATTACAAAAACGCTTCTTGTAGAAAAATGCACATTTTGCCTTACGGTCTTATGCGTGTCACATATGGTGTCGATTTATCACAGTAAATTTTGTGTTTTAGGAGTCTTGAGTTGTCTAGAGTTGAAGAATACAGGTGGATTTAAGTCAGTAAAAGTCTGACACGTCCTCTCACTCCACCCAGAGCGGAAGAAATTATTTGATGATTTATTAGGTATCACTATTTCATTTTATTCATTATACTTTATTGTGACGTCCACTGGGCCCGCGTGGTGGATTACGGCTCATTCTCTCTCCTAAAGAGAATCTGGTTACCAGCAGTGAAAACATTATAAGGCTGATTATGTATGTATGTTATGTACTTTATTGTACCTACTTACAACAAGAAACAAAAGAAGGAACTTTGGCATGATTTACTTTTTTCTTTTCGCCAGAAATGAAACCTCGGCCTTTATTGGCCTCTAACATATAAGTTAGAGGTCAATACGAGGAATCAATAGCAACCTGATAGAACACTGGCTCATATGGCGAGAGAGAAAGCAGGTCTCTTTGCATCTCTCTTCGCCCATAATTCTCGTCTTGACACTAGCAGCGCTACTCCACCGAGTCTACCTCACTGCGACACTTCGATTCCCGAGGTTCGCATAAGGAACAAAGAAGTTCTGTGAGCACTGTGTCGTCTAGACGTGAGTAAAGCTAATGGACCAGATGGTATACCAATGAACATGGTAAAAATCACCTGTTATACCTCTGCTTTACCAGAGGATAGTGCCCATTGAACATAATATATGTAGCGACATCAATGCCGAAGAACTAAAAACACACAGCACAGCACAGCCCTCCGCGTAATTAGAACATATACAACAGCCCGAAATCATCTAACGGGCAATTGCCTGGATCTGACAAAACAACCATCTGGTCAGAGAATCGTCTCTTTTTAATGGAGGTTTGTCGGAATTTGCACCCTGTTCCACATGAATTTTTGAGAGTTCAAGAAGTTAGCGGTTATAAAAAATTTAAAAGTAAATATGTCTATCTGTTTGTTTGTAAACTTATCACGACTTAACAGCATGTCAAACGAAAGGATCATGACCAAGTTTGGGACGGTGTTGTATTTCTATTTTATATTATATTTATATTAACACACTTTTCAAATAGGCGTAGCCACGGGCAAAAGCTAACATTTAATGAACCTGATCATAATTTAAACAAATTAAACTAACATTTACAAATCTTACTCCACATTTAACTTAACCTGTCTTAAATAGAAGGTAAAACTTAAAATTTAACAAAACAATTACGAAAGCTCAAACGAAGGAATGACTGCCATAACATTGCGTTAATAACATTCTGTGTTAAGTCTTAAATTAGTAGAAATAAAATAACATATATTGCAGGTTTTATTGTCTTCTGCAGAAGGCACTAACATCTTTAATTTAAGAGGAATTTTCTCTACAAATAGTGATGTGACAGATGCTCTCAACTTCGCTGGATTCTGGGTGTTTTTAATATCGTGTTTGATCGGTTTTGATCATGCATGCGGGATTGCCCCGTACGCGGAACTACCGCAAATGTCCTTTTCATAGAAGTATTTATTGTAATGCGTGGAATACGCACGCGGGACGTGATCCCGGACAGCAGCCCCGCACGGGGTTTATACAACCACAACGCACAGCAGCCCGTAGAAAACTAGATCGTAGACCAGCGCGTCTCACGCTTCGTGAAATTTTCTGCATGCGGGGCAATCCCGCATGCGTGATGAAATCCGCACGATACTAAAAACACCCTCTGCGAGCAATATTTTGTAAGGTTATGCCCGTGACTTAGAAGTAGCCATAGGTTTGAAAAGAAAAGAAAGAAAGAAAATCTATTTATTTGGCGTCAATCACCTAGAGCACACAACGTAAATGAAATAAAGAGTTACAGTCAATAAAAAAAACTATTAACAGTGTATGCGAATTTCAATATAGACTGGCATTTTTCTCCTAACCTTCCCACTCAATCGCTAGGCCGGGCGGCTATTTCGACCTGGACACGCAGCGATCGCAAACTACAAGAATAAATAAAATAAAAATACAACGGAATAGTTAAGAATATTTCCTATTTTCAAGCTTATGGCACCCAAGAGCTGCAGCTGAAAATCAGCTTCAGGTTGGCCTTGTTTTACCCATTTGGCATCATGCTGAGCTGAGGCCCTTTTGGTATTACTCAATGTACTATTTGTTTAATTTTAAGGTGTTTCCGTTTTTTTTTTTTTTGTAATGCCAATAAACGCAATTTTCTTTCTTACTTTTTTTTAAGAAAACGATTTTCTATGGCATTTTTTAAACTGTGTTGTGTGAGGGACAACACAGTGGCGGACAACTCGTTTTTATTTGGGTACCAGAGTTCCGTGCAGCACTTGAGCAACTAATACTGTCCCACTCTTGGACAAAGATCTCCCACTGCTTCTTCCATCTTTCGCGAGTCCGTGTGTCGTCTCTCAGTTTGAACGAAACCTATTTAGTTCTTCTCACATCACCTTCATGTTCTGCTTGTCTCGTTATCTTAGGGCACCAGTTCTGTGCTAGTAGGGCTCACGGTTCGACAGACGTTTTAATTTGTAGGAAAACACGGTAAAAATACGGTGTCATCTGGAACCAAGAATATGTGACATCTAACCAGACTCCCTATTACTGAAAGATTTTCGCAATTCGACTATTGCGAAATTCTATCAATGATCGTACTTGATCTTACAAATAATTTATAAACACGCTAAGATATTTTGAACCTGCGCAGGCGACCTCAACGAAAAATTTACAAGACCATTCTATATACGACACATGCGGCACGCTACAACATAAGGGTCGATATATGTATAGCAGTTGACCTACAGTTTGGGTTTTTTTTTTTGTCAAATATATACACTTATAACTACACTTTTATAATTATGTTTTTAGATTCATAAAAATAATAATAAGAATAAAATTCAAATTATATAAAATGTAATAATTAACTTAAGAAATCAGGGGGCTGGTTTCGGCAGTGATCTCTCGCGCCGTGCCTTGATACAGGCCATGGTCCGGAGCGAGGTGGAGTGGCAGGCGGTCGCCTCCTTCTGCGAAGCAGTAATGCTAGCAAAGGAAGAGGCCGACCGCGTGAGGCAACGGTCCTCACGCCCCAACCGCCGCCGGGATTCCGATCCCGATTTCCGGCCACCACAGGCGCGGGCTTGCGGACGGCGAGCAATGGGTGGCTCGCTGTCCGACCATCCGGTAACCGTCCGGACCGAGACCAAGTCGTAAACGGCGCGTTCTGTTCCACGCGCGCCTCAGGGAGAAGTCAGCAAATCGTAGGGGCCCAGCAGGGTCGAAGCCTACTAGGGCCACGGGTAGTGTGAAAGTGAAACCTGGAGCCCTGGGACGAAGGAACAGGAGTGGGTTTTTAGTCAGTAAAAGTCTGACACTATCTCCCGCTCCGCCCAAGAGCAAGATTTGTCATAAGATGATTTTCCCACCTAAAAAAAAGGGGGCTGGGGAACATTTTAAAAATGTGTGCCTGCAAACCCTAAAAACGGTTCCCTAAAATCAGTTTCTTGTTAAATAATATAATTAGTAATCGATAAACAATCATAGTGTATGATGTAAAGAGGCGATGTAAAATATAAAAACAATATATTTTTGAATGAGTTATTTTTACATTTTTATACGATAATGTTAATACATACTGAAAAAAAAACAAATTCGTATAATAAATTCTCTCATTTTCCTTTACTCAACATCCCTAGCCAGTAAAAGCGCTCATAATACTGCCTACCTTGTGCCGGAATTCGGAACGACACTTCACCATCCACCACGCATTATCCAGAGAGAGGGTATGAAGGCACGCATCGTAGTCGTGTCGTCAGGCCCTCGTAACCTTATCGTTTCCTTATTACCCTTTCGTCAAGCTCGAATGCCTTTAACTTTCGTGGTAAGTGGTCTCTTAGAATTTATACACATGAGCGGAATGGTGCCAACGGCAGAGGTAATTGCAGCCGTCGACACGTCGGAGACAACTGTTGACCCGTCGACGACGGCCGTCGACATTCCAACTTTAAAGATCAGCCGCAGCAGTCGTGTGTGTCAAGTGTCACTATACTATAGGTCGACGGCTGCAGTTACCCATGCCGTTAGTAACATATTATGCCACTCGTGTGTATGAGTTCTTACCTTTAACCCATTAAACAACAAGATATTTTTTTTTACATAAAAAACTTTTTACAAAAAAAAAAAAATACAACCGACTTCAATGTAAAAAAAAACACTGAAAAGTGAAAAATAACTTTAATTTCAAAAGTCCGTTTTTCTATAATAGTTTTGTCTTCGTTATATAACAACGACTTCCGAAATTAAAGTTATTTTGCACTTTTTAGTGTTTTTTTTTTTACATTGAAGTCGGTTGTATTTTTTTTTTGGAAAAATTTTCTTTATTTTACACTTGTTAATTATGGTACCACCACTAAAAAGTACCCCTCAGCCAAACTTAAATACCTTATAACCAGACTGCATCTCATGACAATTCTAATATTCACAAACACGGTTGGATGACATTAATTTATTACAGTTATATTAAAAAAAAACTAAAATAATAATAATAATAATAAATCTAAAAAAGTATTTTTATTCTCTATATTTTTTACTGATCAAATATTTTGTATGACCTACAGATAGTTATTCCCAGTCTGGGTGTCGTATGAAAGTTTTTTTTTTTTTTTTATAGGTGTGAAAATCATCTTATGACAAATGCCGCTCTTGGGCGGTGCGAGAGATAGTGTCAGACTTTTACTGACTAAAAACCCACTCCTGTTCCTTCGTTGCCTTCGTCCCAGGGCCCCGGTTTCGTTTTCACACTACCCATGGTCCCAGTAGGCTTCGACCCTGCTGGGCCCCTACGATTTGCTGACATCTCCCTGAGGCGGTGTCGTATGAATGTGAGTTTACGTGTTCATGAACGCTTCCACGGTATAGGAGTAATTTATAACGGGTGATAATTAAATAGACTTCTATTTTAATAGCATTATTCGCGTCAAAAAAATTACATTGCCTTCTAAATTACTAAGGCAGACACAATTAACGAGCGTCTGAATGATACAATCTTAAGGGTAATTCTTTGAAACCGAGAAAGTATCTCATTCTTCTGGCCTAGTTTTCGTACCTATATATATTATTTTGTATCGTAAGCCACTGAGTGCGCAAATGAGTGCTTTTGATACATTTAGTGATCGGGGAAAATTGATATGTAAATAAAAATATCAAATTATAAAGAAAAAACTAGGCCAGATTAATGAGACGTTCTTTCAGTTTCAAAGAATTATCGTTAAGATTGTATCATTCACACGCTCGTTAATTGTATCTGCCTTAGTAATTTAGAAGGCAAATGCCCTTAACCACTTTCTAGTTATATATAAAACATGAAGGCTAACCTGTCTGTGTCGCAGTGACCTATAATTCCGAGCTCGCTTCGCTCGGTCTTGCACTTAGAATTTTAATTTTTATTTTATTTTATTTTATTTTATTGGGGACAAAAAACAGTTACATGCTAGAGAAATACAAAAAAAAATCCTTAAAACTAGATGCACAAACATGTAACCCACACCAATGTCCACATCTTGACATTGTAATAAAAGAAGTGAAGGACTGTGGTAAGAGTTTACAGAGTACAGTGCCTTCTGCGAAAGCTTCATGTATAACAAACTAATTTCTATAATCATAATTAATATAGTATATAATTCAATTCATAGCATAGCATAATCAGCCTTTTAAATGTTCCCACTGCTGGGACTCAGGCCTCCTCTCTCCAGGAGAGGGAATGGGCCGTAATCCACCACGCGGGCCCAGTGCGGGTTGGTGAATGTCACATGTCTTCGAATTTTTGGTTCTAGGACATGCCGGTTTCCTCACGATGTTTTCCTTCACCGTTTTGAGAGCAGTGGTGATGAAATAAATTACACAAAGTAATGTGCCTGGCTGGGTTCGAACCCGCGACCTCCAATTCGTAAGTCGGGGCCGTTACCACTCGGCCACCACTGCTCCCAATTAATTCAATTCAATTATTATTAATTTCATTTAATTTACATAAATATTTTTATTTCATTCAATTCAGTGCAATTTATTATAATTCAATTTAATTCAACATTATTTATTTTAATTCAATACAATTATATACAATTTAATTTATACAACTTATTTAATTTAATTAGAATTAACGTCTGCTCAATTCAGTTTAATTGTTATTCCATTTGATTAATTTCTATTTAATTCAGTTGAAATTAATTATTCCTATTTATCTTTCTCCTTATGACAGCTTTTTGGACAAAATATCTATAGCTTTTTTTTTAAACAACCGGTTAGAGAGAGCAAATATGTCAAGCTCCATAAAATGAGTGTTGTATGTTTCAACAAGGCGACGAAGAGGTGCGCGCACGCCAGCATTAGATTTGCACATGCCAGTGTGAAATAGTCGGGGCACGCGCACCCCTCGTTGTAAAACAGTTCTGGATACTCTATAACATAACTGATTAGTAAGTTCAATGCAGTCGAATTTATTGTTACTTATGCCATGCAGTGTCATTACACTCAGAAGCTGCCTCCTGGACTCCAAACTTAGAACACCATATCGCTTCAGTAACTGCACATATGGAACCTTTGAATTAAAGCATTTATAGTTCATAGACCGCATAAACTTTTTTTGTACCATTTCCAACCTAGAGCAATATTTTTCGTAGAAAGGGTTCCAGATTTGAATGGCATATTCTAACTGGGATCGTACCAAAGTTTTATATAACAATAAGAACGTAGAGGGCCGCAAAAAGTCATTAGATGATCTCATGACGAACCCATACATCCGATACGTCTCTCGTCGTATGTTGTCAACATGGATGTCAAAATGCAAACGTGAATCCAGTGTGACACCCAAGTCTCGGACGGCTGCAACACTGCTCATGCGTGCGCTATTAATAAAATAATTGTGACGTATAATTTTCTTATTTTTAGTAAATGTAATGGTATGGCATTTTGGAAGACTGAGAAAAAGCTTATGTTTAGTGCAGTAAACATAAAGCCTATTTAAATCATCTTGCAATAGCGCGCAATCTTGCATATTTTTACATGACCTGTAAACTTTTATGTCATCTGCATACATTAGAAAATTGGAATTTTTAAAGCAGCTTTTAATGTCATTAATAAATATAATAAAAAGAAGGGGACCCAAAATGGAACCCTGTGGAACCCCGGACCTAACAACAACTGGTTCAGATTCATAACCATTAACTACAGTTCTTTGTGTCCTATTAAAAATATATGAAGCGAACCATCTTAACAAATTACCTCGAATACCATTGAAGGCTATTTTTTCTAAAAGAAGTGAATGATCCACCTTGTCAAAAGCCTTCTGAAAGTCCGTATAGACGGCGTCTACTTGAACTCGTTGATCTAATTTTTCAAAAAGATAATTTGTAAATATCAACAGATTTTTCGTGGTGGAACGATGTTTGACAAAACCGTGTTGTTCAGGTATAATAAGTTGATGAAAATGGGGATACAAGGCGCCGTGAACAAGACTCTCAAAAACCTTAGACAAAGTGGAGAGAATTGAAATGGGGCGGTAATTCTCTACATTATTCTTATCACCAGTTTTGTACACAGGAGTAATAAACGCACGTTTCCATATTGTTGGAAAAACTCCCTCACGCAAACATTTATTAAAAATGATATACAAAGGAGTACACAAGCCGTCACATGTTTTAATGAAAAAGTTTGGTGGTATACCATCCGGACCCGCCCCTTTAGAAGGATCTAAAGATTTTAATTTCAAACGTATAACTTCCACAGCAAGGTAAATTTCAGATATGCAAGACGAGTTATCTGCAAAGCTGTCAGAAGGCTGCCAATTTTCAGGGTCAAAATTAGACGGTTCATAAACAGATGAAAAGAAAGAGGAAAACAGATTGCATATGTCCGTAGGGTCATCAGAAGAAACATTTTTGAAGTACATATTCGCAGGATAATTAGCTTTTCCCTTTTTGGATGTGATGTAAGTCCAGAAATACTTTATATTTTTAGGAATGCTGTCTTCGACTACTTCAATGTACTTGTGATAGCATTTGACAGCCTCTCCGTGGAAAAGCTTCCGATAATTAGAGAAGTTAAAGTAATCCGATTGGTTGTTGTACATCTTCCATTTAATCCAGGCGCGTTCTTTGGTTTTAAAGATTTTTATGAGAAAAGGGGAAAACCTGACTGGAAAGCTAGAATTTTTGGTTCTAGTTAGTGGAACATGCGATTTGATAATTCCGTATAACCTCTCATAGAAAACGTTAACAGCTTGCTCAGACTCGAGGTGAGAAAGTGTTATATCCCAATCAATTTTACTTAGTTCATAATTTATGGCATCGTAATTGGCTGTAGGAAAGTTATATCTATGAACTATACGGCATTTCAGGGGAGTATATTGCGTAGTCAGGCAAGTCAAAGCAGAAAATGCTGGGTGGTGACTATCGAGGTCAAGTAAAGCATTGCATGATACTACCTGACAATCTACATTAGATATAAGTAAATCAAGTATACGACCCAATTTATTTTTTATGATATTATATTGCAAGCCATTGATTAAATTCATAAAATTCACCAATATTCGATCTATTGAATTTGAAACCTGTGCAATTGCATGATTCCCTTGGTCCAACCAAGCGATGTCCGGTAAGTTAAAGTCACCAAAAATGAAGTAAGAGCCAGTGGTGCTAGCGTTAGCTAAGTTTTGCAACATGTCTAGGTATTGTGTGTATACTTCTTCACGTGTTCGTGGTGGTATGTACGTAGCACTGATAATATGGTGTTTATTGTGCTGGGAGCTGGGAAGAAGGTAGTTGCACCACAACGTGTTCGATTTCTGGGTGAAGAAATTTTGTTGTTAGAGAAGTAGGACGCAATCCACGGAGCACCGCTATCAAAACGCCCCCACCGTCATGTTTTTTAGTCGCAGAACGATCGCGATCGCACCTAAACACTACATACCGATCGTCCATAAATTCGTTATCTTGGATACTGGGAATCAGCCAGGTTTCAGTCAGTATGATGACATCATAAGAGCAAGCCATTATATTCATATAAAGTGTATGTAACTTCGTACGGATCCCTCTACAGTTCTGGTAATAAATCATAACGTTGCTAGAAGCCATTGATTGACAAGTTTACAACAATTAGAAATAACACACAATACTTTGAACGTAGAATTGAAACAGTAGTTCCAAGCCCGTAGCCCAGTGCACTACTACCCGGTGAAATTGTATGAAGGAAATTGTTAAGAAAACAAAATTTAAGTAATTTGAAATTTAGAAACAAAAACATAAAGTTGTAGTTATAATTAACAGCAAACAGACTACAAACAAGCCATTACAGAATAACAAGAAATAACAGCAATATATGCATAGTACTGAGAAATTGTAGGTACGATGAATTTTAGCTATTGTGACTGTCTGTCACTTATTCCAAATTAATAACAAGAAATTATATTTATTTTTAAATACCACGAATGGCGCCGGGCCACTTGGACACTCATAAATTGTCCTTTTTAAAGAAAGGGCCGAGAGAATTCTAAAGAAACTATTGAATTATGGGATTTCTAATAGCGCACATGTGCTAGGCAGACAAAGTTGTTAAGAACCAAGCAACCCAAACCTTTTTGAGAAACAATTAAAATCTATACAAAAACCGTCATAAAGACTTGTTGGCAAGCGTGGGAGCGTGAGGGGAGCGAAGGAGCGGGGAGTGTGGCCTCGGCCACGATAGGGCACTTAGCTCCAGGAGAGGGTAGGGTTCGGACGTCCAGCAGGAAAAGCTAACTAACTCAGTAGATATTGTAGGGCTACATAATGTCCCGTTGTAATTCTTAGAAGTGCTAGGATTGTGATACAATACTAGATACAAGTGGACTAAGTCCAGTTTAGGCTTGCATAATATTTATAATACAGATCCGTGTGTGAGTTAGAGTACGAATGGATGGGCGTTGGTTGTGGTTGTGCGTAGTAGTGTGTAAGTACGCGAGTGAACCTTAGCGACTGTGTTGGTGACCGAATGGGTGAGTGTTAACTCTTTCATCCTTTTTATTCCGTTCCATGACAAGGTGACCTAAGCTGGCGGTTGGTGTTAGGGACTAGGAGAAAGCCTTCCTTTGTAGTGAACTTGATATTAACTTCTTAGGGGTGGGCTCGACACTGATTTCCTTCGGGGTGGACTTGACCTTTGCCGGCCGGCGTACCTACTTGACGCAACTATGACTGAGGCACTGCCGATTGAAGGCTGAACCGAATATATATTCGTTGCATACTAGAGCCAGTTTAAGCTATAATAAGATCACAAACCACCAAACGTTAGCGACGGTTACCTCCCCCTATAGACTGACTGACAGTAGAATACTTTGCATTGCTCCTGCACTTCCAGGGAGAGGGGGTAGGCTTCACTAATAGCCTGAACTGCATTGATAGTCGTTCTAAGAAACGCTAGGGATCGCATCTCGTTAAATCAACCCGGCCCCCGTAGGCCAGCCCCTGATACAAAAAAAATAATATTTAACGAGAGACGAAACTTGGACACATCTCAGAAAAGTTCCGCAGCTAGGCATAGCTCGGAGGTGTGTAGGTTATATTGTCCTCACCCTGGGGCAGAGTAAGGAAGTGAGAAGTGTCGATATATAAACCACTTCGGCGTCTAGCGAGGCAACTGTAAAGAGTTCTACGGCGACTGCGTCACGCTTGTTTAAGTCTTGTATTGTATTGGCGATGGTGAATAGGTCGTTATAAGGAATTGATTGTTATAGAAAGTGTGTCTTATCCAATAGCAGAGGCCTCACAACCCTTTGCCGTAGGATTGGTCAGGACATGCACGGGCGAAAAGGAACAAGGTAATTCTAAAATAATTTAATTTGCAAATACAAGCGTCACGTGTCATATTCCCGTTTGTAGCCCTCTCAGTCCCCTAAATTTCATAACTCAAAAGAAAAGTAGATTACCCTTCCTTATCCATGGATTCCCAATCCCAATTGTTTAATTTTGTTTTTCTCTACCCTATCCCCGTCCCTCAAACTTTCTAAGTCGGGACGTGGTGATAAATCTCCTGGGAGTCCATTACTGTGGTTGAGGTCTGTCCTAGTCATCAGGATGGGGACCACAGGATGGGGCGGAGGAGGGGCCCCATCCCTCCCATTTAGTGGGAAGCCGACTTTCATACCTTCATGTAGGCAAATTCAGGAAAAACGGAAATTTTATCAGCCTAGGGTCTTTTAGGAACAGTTACACTATCGTTGTAAAAAGTCAAATTTAATTTATAAGAAGCTAATTCATTTTCCCGTTGCTTACTTATAAAATGAGAAGTTTGATGACGTGGCTAATAAAAAAATGTGTGGCTTGACTTATAATTACCTACTCATTTCTAACTAGTGATGATAACCAGTTTTTTTTTTAATATACTAATATTATTAAGAGGATAAATTTTTAAGTTCTTATGTAAAGGATTATCTCTGAAACTGCTGAACCGATCTGCAAAATTCTCTCATTTTTAGCTGCACTATCCTTAAGTGCTATGCTATTTATTTGCTACTGGCACGCTGGTGAAGCCGCTGGAAGACGCTAGTTGCATCATATGATCTATATTTGGAAATCTGCCCTTTATCACTTTCCTGCCATTGTCCTATATTACTTGGGTTCGGCGCAACACGTTTTTTTTTGTTTCTTTTTAAATTGATATAAACTAGTGCTTGATTGCGATCCCACCTATTGGTAAGCAGTGATGCAATCGATGATGGTGAGGCGCACTAGTTTTTAGGAGCCTATTCACTCTAGCCTTGAAGACACCCATATTATAATCGGATGGAAAGGCCTCAGCAGGCAAATTTTTCCACTCCTTCGATGTACGTGGTATAAACGATGAGGTGAAACGCTTAGTTGGACCGTAGAGGTTTCAACAACGTAAGGGTGGATACTCGTCGTACGTCGGGTTGTCCGATGGTAGAAATGAGATGGCGGAATCAAGTCATGCAATTCCCGCGCACACTCTCCAAAATGCAACCTGTAAAACACCGAAAGGCTGGCTACCCTACGCCTGTGCTGGCTTTGAAGACTGGACTTAACCAAATCTGGAATTCTATTCTGTCCTGTCAACCATCACGCTATCACTAACTCCGTTTTCTTTGGCTTCCCTCTCCCTTTCCATCCATCTTCATGATACTCTTAACAAAGTTAGTAATAACATTTAGAAATCTACGCATAGTCATTTAAAAACAAAATAGTTGCCAACGACACAAAGTTCAGTTGTATAAAAATAACATAGGATAGTTCACCGAACACATTTTATTCAGGAATCCTTTGACATTAAAAACCTATTGGATCCTTTGATGCCGTTAACGAGAATTCCTGTTAGATATCCAGTTTTGATTACCACTGAAAATACCTGACAACATGGGTGATGCGGTTAAAAAAATATTTATTTTGTAACGTTGTTGTGAACGGAATTTATCCACTTATATAAAAGTAGCTTTTACCAGCGATTTCGCCCTCAGGAAAGTAGATTTCTTCATATAAACTTTGGACCCCTGTTTTAACCTCTTAGGAGATTAATTTTGGAAAATCCTTTCTTAGTCTTTGCAAGCCTCATGAAAAATAGCACTGAAAAGTGCAAAATAACTTTAATTTCGGAAGTCGGTGTTTCTATAACAGTTTTGTGTCTTCGTTCTTTAACACCAACTTCCGAAATTAAAGTTATTTTGCACTTTTTAGTTATGGTACCACCACTAAAAAGTACCCCTCAGCTATATTTAAATACCTTATAGCCAGAGTGCATCTCATGACAATTCTAATAATACCAAACACGGTTAGAATAAATTATTTTTTTACAGAGTTCCGGTGCCTAAATTCAGGCTTCATCATCAAATCAGTTCTAGACTAGACTACACGTATAAATAAAGCAATTTTACTTGTTACGACAGTTCTGCTATGATCCTATGAGGAGTTCTCTTATGCATATCTTCGAAGAACCTTTCAATCAAAAAAATAATTTTCGAAGTCGGTCCACAATTGACCGAGAAATCGGTGAACATACAAAAAATAAAAATACATTCAGCCGAACATAAAACCTCCTTCTTTTTGAAGTCGGTTAATAATGAAGAACTTAAATAGATGTGTCATCAAATTCACTGAGATATTTGCAAACCTATCCTTAATTTCGAGAAAAATAAAATAAGATGTTTAAAATTTAGTAAATCCTGCAAATAAAATATGTCGATTTAGATGTTTTTGAGAGATATCAACAATTTTTTTTCTCTAAATTAAAGATAGGTTTGCAAATATCTCGCGATGAAATTGTTGGCACATCTATTTAGGTTCTTCATTTTTTTTTTGTGTAATTCAGTGCGGTTTTTTTTTAGAAATTTTGCAAACTGTAGGTGTTTCTTAAGGGCTCTCCCCTTATTTTCATTGGTCTTTGTTCGCTGAGTTTTCAGACAGAATACAGGCAGATTTGAAAAGTGTAAAATAAATTTTATCCGAATGCACGATAAACAAATTATGTGTAACTGATATAATATTCAAGGAAATAACAACGAATATTGTGTTTCCAAATACGAGGTTGTTAAAAATCTCCTCGCTATTTGTACGTGGGATCATGTTATTATTATCATCTTTTCACCCTTACCCCAGATTAATTGGAATTAACGCAATACGTTTTTAGGGTTACGTACCTCGAAACTAAAAAGGCCTTACCTAACCTAACAGAATCATTTATAAGTATGTCTGTCTGTCAAGACAGTTTTCCTCATGAACGCTTTAAGATATAAAGTTGAAATTAATATTATATACTCAGGTCTGCAATCCCTTTGAACTTCTGAGTCAAAGCAATGAAAAGGTCGTTTATGCCGCATAAAATGACACTCGCCAGGGAATCAAAATCTAAATTTAGCAAAAAGGTCTACCATTGTTAATTTTTAGTATTAGTACTAAAAATGCTATTACAATCTTACATTTGCAGTTGTAGACGTGTTCACGCCAGCGTGAGCAGCAGCGCCAGCTGACAGCAACATTGTATTTGACGCTATGAGTACAAGTTCACAGCTGTTGTTAGAAAAAAATCAACATGAACTTTTCGAAATCTGTTCACAACCTTTGAGGTTCACTACTGAAAATGACATCAAACAAAATTATGAAAGCTTTTCTAACAATGGTCTTGGATCACTTCAAAACATAGTCTAATGTGTGTTCACATCTAGCATGATAAATATCTGTTTGCACATTGGCGTTTCGCGGCGTCCACTCTCTCGCACTTCATAGTAGACCTTATTTTCAATATTTACAGAATACTTTATGAAGAACTTCTTATATACCTACGTTCTTGAACAACGGCGTCCGCGCGTGTTATCGCACCATTCTGTCAAAGACTAAGCGGACGCCGGCGTCCGCGTAAATTATAAAATATTGTGCGTTCTATTTTTAGGGTATTTTTGTTCTTCATAAAGTAGTTATTACACATAAAAATGATTATGATGAACTAGTCGTTCTGTCCCTAAACTCTGGTCTCACTTATCCTTACAATGATCCGTTACCTGTGCTCCATTCCAGTAGAACTCGAAAACATCAGGAAGGTCATTCTCTCCATCAAGCCTCAAGCGTCGGGATGTGATAATTTCACTTTTAGTATAATCATAACCATTCTGGATCACATTCTATCTTTCATCGCGCGTATCTCATTTTTCCTTGTACTCATCGGTATTTCGATGCGTAAAATGTGAAATAAATAAACAAAAAGACGTCAAAATTCAACCAATTTTTAAAATTGGCATTTAAAAAATAAAGGAGTGTCCTTTTCGTGTATTTAGGTACTATGCTAAATCTCACACTCTGCGCACAAATATTCTTCAACACGGAGGCCCAAAGTTGAACAGATAAACATATTTATTGGTAATAATTACATTTACAAGTCACAATGTCTTTTAATTAATGAAGTACTTAGTTAATATTATTATTATTAAATACTTTATGCACATAAAAGTACAGAGGCGGACTTAATGTGTGCCTTAGGCATTTTCTACCAGTCAACCTTTGAGTGAT
Source organism: Mythimna impura (assembly GCA_905147345.3). Classification (NCBI taxonomy): domain Eukaryota; kingdom Metazoa; phylum Arthropoda; class Insecta; order Lepidoptera; family Noctuidae; genus Mythimna; species Mythimna impura. Next base: position 23,909,127 of record LR990348.1, on the reverse strand, counting down.
GCAGAGAAAAATAGTGGTAGGGGCAATAAAAGAAAGAAAAGGTGAATACAAGAATAGATATATACCTACTATTATACCATAAATATAATACAAATATTTAATATATATTCAAATTAATAAACTACATACCTACACTAAATATAGTCAAACAATAACTAATATGGTTGTACAGTTGTGTAAAAATATTGCTACAATTAAATTAATAAAATAATCAATCAATAACATACAGTAAAATAACAACAATTGATCTTTAAAAAAAAGTTGATATTATAATAGAAATTATTTTTTTAGTCATTATCATTTCCTACTTAATAAAATATATGATATTTTATTATTGATCATCTCATCAATCGAGAGAGAAAACGCTTTCTGGTTTCCTCTACAACAAAAAATAACTATCTCCAAAGCACAGTACAACTAAATACTTCCAATTTTCTCTTACAAAGCTTCAACATTCGCTCGACTGACTCAAGTAATTACTTCGCACGACTAACAAGAGCGAAATTGAATATGACGATAGCAATCCTTTTGTGTTACGAGTGCATACGGAATCTAAGATAGCGACTGTAATCTCTATCATGGTAATGACATACGGCTTACTATGGCGTTTGAAAGCTAAAGCGAATTTCTGCTTGAGTTTTGAATGGCAGTTAAACTGGATCAGTGACTTCTGTTTGTTTGTAATTTCACCAAGGCACGTTCTTTAACTTCTTTAAAAAAACGTTGCACCACACTATTAGCGCTGAGTAATTTTTTTTAATGTCGCAACATGTGTTGAGATTAAGAACCTCTTTGGCCTCGCCTTTTTATTTTATATTTTGTTTTGTAATTTTATTTCAGTTTTTTTTTATTTATTTTAGTCACATCATTTTTTATTTTGTTGATTGTCCTGTACGTCACAAATAAACTTATTTTATTTCTGGGCGATGCCATAGTAATTTATAACCACTGTGAGTGTCTATAGCTTTTTTAACCGGTAATTGGACATGATATATTTTTTTTTTTATTATTATTGATAGGCTCGCGTTTGACCACCATCTCACCTGATGGTAAGCGATGATGTGGCCGACGATGGAGCACGCTTGCCTAGAAGTAACCTATTCACTCTTGACTTAAAGACCCCTAGGTTGTAGCTATCAGGGAACACAGACTCGGGCAGGGAATTCCACTCCTTAGCTGTACGCATTATGAATGTGTTCCCAAAACGCTTTGTACGTATGGGTGGGATGTCCACCATGTACCGATGGCGCAACGCCGTACGTCTAGTGGTCCGATGATGGAACGGACTTGGTGGAATTAAATTGTGCAATTCCAACGCACACTCCCCGAAGTGTAATCGATAGAAAACCGACAGGCCAGCAACTCGGCGTCGATGCTCAAGGCTTTGGAGTTTTGAATCGACAAGTGCATCATCACCGATGATTCTCTTGGCTCGCTTCTATATATATTATTCGATATTATTTTACATCAGCGATTTCGCCAGCCAGAGATATAAAGTATCCATCCTATGTCCTATTCCGGGACATGGTCCACCCAATATGCTTAACCCTAATCCCTAAAGCGTGAGTAGTACTTGCATACATACAAACTTTTGCCTTTATAATATTAGGTAGTGAGTTTAATATAGAGTAATAAGACCATATTTTTGTAGTTCAAAAGTTCAAAACTGGTACTAGCTAATCCTATTTTCTTCTTTCTTTGGCGTCTTTCACTTATCGTGAATCATCTGAACATAAAGCGAATCAAAAGTGGAGAAATGTCTTTAGTAAAGTAAAGCTTTCAAGAGGGCCAGTTTCCAAATTCAAGTAGCTTTAGTAAAACCAGTGCGTAAAAAAGTTGACAAGCATATTCCAAGCAATTATAGACCCATAGCACTTTTACCAACTTTTTCAAAATATTTGAAAAAGCTATGTGCAATCAGCTATACACCACGAATTTTTAACTAGTACAAATACTTAAAGGGTTTATTAGAAAAGGTCTTGTTATTATTTAAGTAACGTCTCAATAAATAATATTCATAAACAGCAAAGTTATGAGCGTTTCTTTATATCCCAAAAGTCATTCAATTTATGGAAATATTGTCCAGGCTATTGATTATGAATGATTATATGACGAACAAAATGGAAAAACACTGCGCGTAGTATTTTCTAGTAGCAATTGTTATGAATGATTGATTCTATTATGAATTTACCAATTATGACGAATTTTCGTGGTAAATTTTGGGAATCCGTTTTTTTGTACTTTTGACTACAAAAATATGATCAGTAACGGGTACGGATGTAGCCCCATTTTCTTTTGTACTAATTAAAAAATAGGGGTGTATAAGTTCTTAGAAAAGTTTAATATTCTTAACGATGCACAAAAACGGATTTAGAAAATGTAGATCAACGACATTAGCAGTTTATAAATATGTTTAACAAGCGCTACAACATAAAGACGACAAACAATATGCAATTGGGCTACTACTAAACATGACAAAAGCATACTACGACAAAGTCCTTTATGACATTTTACTCATTAAACTATATGGTTGTGGCGTACGAGGACCAGCTTATTCGTGGTTTAAATCATATATTTTGCACAATAGGACACAAATAGTATAAATTGAATTGAAAACTAAGACCATGGTAAAAATGAGATTAAAACCATTCGATCACAAGAAAAATGGATCACTTGCTCAATCCCACAAGGAAGCGTGTAAGGCAGTGGTCCGACCGCCGGCGAGAAAACGACTAACTATCAGCGATTTTCACTCTCAAGAAACGCACAATAAATGTATATTCCGTGTAAACGAAAGAAATGCATATATTAAAAGTTGCTCTCTGACTGTTCACACTGCCGGCGACGACTCGCTTTAATAGTTCTGTCGCTGATCGACGAGCTTTCAAAAATAAGCTCGCTCAGCGATACTCGTTTAGCGATGCTCGCTCGCTTGATCATTTCTAAATGGCGACAAATCGCTTACGTTGGCCACACTGTGGGCGACCGCGGGCGAGTGGCGCGAGTAATTGCTCGGCGCACTTGCACACTCGCTTATAGACCGGCGACAAAACTATCGAAACTACACACTCGCTTCCCGCTGATCGCCAACTCGTTTATAGTTTCTAGTTCTACTCGTTTCTCGTTCATCGTCGGCGGTCGGACCACTGCCTTAGGATGCCCACTATTTTTAATTTATATTAATGACCTTCCAAAAATATTAGATAAAGAAAACGCTCTACCCGTACTATTTGCAGATGATATTTCAATATTAATAAAGTGTGAAATATATAACCCTAGTCTACAAATACAAAACGAGGGCGTTTTGTATTTGTAGACTAGGGTTATAAAAAAAAACACAAACTACAGAACCACAACAATAGTAATAAAACTAAAATAATACAATTTATATCATACAAATAACAAAATAGTTTAAAAAACTAAAAAACACGCTTTTAGCACGCACTAAAAATTACAAAACGATTTTTTTCGTATCCCATTTAGCAAACCCTTTCATTTAATACCCATATCATGGGGGTGCATTTTAAATAGCCAATCCGCATCATGGATGTTCGCCATGTTGGATTTAAGTCACGTGACTATTTTTTTTTCGTATTCCTGACAGCAAACCCTTTCATTTGATACCCATATCATGGGGGTGCATTTCAAATAGCCTGTCCTCTATCTTGGACGTCCGCCATATTGGATTTAAGTCACGTGACAATTTTTTTTCGTTTTCCTGACAGCAAACCCTTTCATTTGATGGATTGGATTTCAAACAGCCAGTCCGCCATCTTGGGGAGGCCGCCATATTGGATTTGTAATGACGTTTCTTAGCTAGTCATGTATTGTCATCAGAACTCAGAGCGTGTGCAAAATTTCATCCTAATCGAAGACCGGGAATTGGGTCAAATTAAGATTCCAAGATTTTCTTACATACATAGTTACAAGTGAAGCTAATAAAAGCGTGTTAAAAAAACATCTCTCAATCTAAAAACAACATTTAAAAATACAAAAATAGAAGAAGTGAATATATTTAGCCTGCTTGGCATAAATATTGACAACGAACAATATTTTCAAATGCATTACATTTTTTAAAATAGAGCAAAAGGTAATAAAAAAGGGCTAAATCGAATTGTTTTAATCAACCAAAATTAAATGGTTTCATTACTAAAACCATTTAAACTGTGGTGTAACGAACCTCCTGTGGTATTTACATACCACAGGAAGTTCGTTACACCACAATTTCGATAGCAACTAAAATATTAATGAAATGCGCAATATTTTATCCGAAAATAAATGATTATTTAATATTGTTTTTCACTTCCTTGTTCGACAATCTAATTAGTACAGACCGACCAAATCTACATGGTGACGTCATTCAATACAATGAAGAAATTGATTTATTTCTTTCTTTATCTACCAAGAATGTTGCCAGGCCATCTAAAGCGCGTATTTTTTACGTATTGTATTGTATTCTAAGTCAGGCTGGTATCTACCCGCAAATCCACGCCTAAAGCATGCGTACGTGTGGCAAAATGTGTCTCTAGTTCCTCAAGGAAGGCCAGTAGCGGTTTGGTGTTACTGGCCATTTCGCGGAGGGTACCTGGATTTTTGAAGAATTTGGCCCGTATTCAGTGATCACTGGGCAGCTTATAAGCAGATGAGTTATTGTCTCGTCCTCCTCTATACAGGCTCTGCAGAGTGAGCTGACATTATTAAAGGTCCCGTGGCTTATGTCCGGCGTATGTCCAACAGGGGCGGTCCTTCGTATTGTCAAGGCAACATAAAATCTACATCAGTCTCGACCGTCGGCTTCAGTTTTGGACGATATAGAGGGAAAATTGAGGAAAGCTTTGAACACGTCTGACGCTTCATCAGCTAGAACTGTTAAATTCTATTCGAAAGTCATACTGTGACCCTGGACAGCAAAGGGCAACTGAAGGAACAGAAAAAGTCTGACACACCTGAAGTTATTTGAGAATTTACCACCTCAATAAAACCCAAGTCGTCGACGGCGCGTATTGTTCCACGCGCGCCTCAGGGAGATGTCAGCAAATCGTAGTGGCCCAGCAGGGTCGAAGCCTACTGGGGCCATGGGTAGTGTGAAAGCGAAGCCCGGAACCCCGGGATGAAGGCAAAGAAGGAACAGGAGTGGGTTTTTAGTCACTAAAAGTCTGACACTATCTCTAGCTCCGCCCAAGAGCGAGATTTGTCATTAGATGATTTTCCCACCTAAAAAAAAAAAAAAACCACCTCAATAAAAAAGCTGGGGTTCCATTAGCATCATTTGCTTGCGAAACCCTAAATGCAATCGACAACAATCGAGATCAACCGTACGATTCCTCTCTCAGTATAATATAAATAATTAATGAATAACTTTCAAGTTGGATCCGTACTATTGTGTTCATTCGCTTCGTCTCATTCAACAAAACTTATATTGAAAATGTTGAATACGGTTTCATTTACTTTGGCTACACTAAGGGAATACGGCTATTGGATAAGTTTTTGCTACATTTATTATGTCATTGTACTTTATCCGTAGTCTTTGATACCTAACGATTTTGGAAAAATTATCTGTAGATTTATGAAAAAATTTATTTATAAATGTACAAATAAATTTCGTGTTTTACTTAGGTTTAAAGAATTTACCTTAAAATCTAACTCAAAACTTTAACTAAAAAAAAGTGTAATTAAAGAGTTGCATTATACTTAAATGTGCACTTATCTGTGTTACGGAATTATGTCAAATGGGTTTACAAACAAATAATAGGTTTAAGCCTATGACTTCTTCCAGTCTAGGGTGGAGCGCAAGAGCGTGTCAGCCTTTGACTAACTACCGTAGGGGCCCAGCAGGGTCGAAGCCTACTGAGGCCAAGGGTTTGTTTCTGAAAGGAAAACTCGGCCCTTGGACGAAAGCAAAGAAAGAACAGGAGTGGGTTTTAGTCAGTAAAAGTCTGACACGTCCTCGCGCTCCGCCCAAGAGCGGGGGATGTCATTGGATGATTTTCCCACCTAAATAAAAAAGGCTTTGACTAACTAAAACCACATCTGTGTTTTCGTTTTCAGAAATTCTCTGCGGCGGCCCCAGCGGTTTGGCTGATATCTCAGTTTCGCTCTAGCGTACGGCCGTCTCCTTCACTGGCATTACTGCTTTGCAGAAGGAAGCGACCGCTTCCTATTCCTTCTCGATCTGGACCTTAGCCTGAACCAGAGCCCGGCGCGAGAGGTTGCGCCCGCCGATCGCCTTTACGAGAACACCAACCGGTGCTCCACTCAAGCTGGGTACACCTCCATCGTATGCTCCACCGTGTCTTCCGGACAGTCCGCACAATGATGATACTCGGGTGTTTCCAACTGAATCCAGTGCAGGAACCTCTCGAGCTTACCATGTCCGTTGAGGACGCCGTGACGTCTCTCCAGCCACTTCTCAAAGAAAATCAATAATTTTTGGTTTTTCCTCTTGTACAAGTAAACCTTTATTTACGCTATTTTATCGGGTTACCTAAAGTTCTAGTATCTCGATAACCTCGACTGTTACTATAGAAGTTCAAAATATGAAACCTAAAACTGTAATCTGAAAATAGTGGTATCACCAACAATGCCCCTTCGGGAAAAGATAACACAAAACTACATATTAAACTATATAGTTGTTCTGTGCTTCGGGGATCACAACGACGCTGTTATCTTATGTTAGGTTAAAGTTAAATATATACCTATACAACATGTAACCGGAATACTGTACACTCTTTTAAATCCCAATTAGAAAATCAAGTTATCTAATATATATAAAAGGGGAAACTGACTGACTGACATATCAACGCACAGCCAAAACTACTGGGATTAGGAGCGTGAAATTTTGCACAAGGTTTCCTTTTATGACGTAGGCGAGCACTAAGAAAGGATTTTCCAAAATTCTCTCCCTAAGGGGATGAAGCGGGGGTCCAAAGTTTGTATGAAGAAACCTACACTCACGCGAACGAAGCCGCGGGCAGAAGCTAGTAAAATTATATAAATTTTACATAAATGCACTTAGGTACAGCGAGTATCCACTCTTACGTTGTTGAAACCTCTACAGTCCGGACTAAGCATTTCGCCTCGTCGTTTATACCGCGTACATCGAGGTACTGGAACAAATTGCCTGCTGCGGTCTTCCCGTCCGATTATAATTTAGGTGTTTTCAAGGCTAGAGTGAGGCTCCTAATAAGCTGATGCGCCTCACCGTCAACGATTGCATCACTGCTTACCAAGCACTAGTTTATATCAATTAAAAAAAGGTACCTAGTGTTATACATAGGTAACCTAATTTGTAGGTAAATAATCTACACATACACACAGAAACATCTTAGTGACGTTATTAAGATTTATCAACAATTTCGCTTGCTACATTTTGTTTTGAAATGACTGTTTAATTTAATCAGTACTATTGTTATAACAACCGCTCATTAGGCAAACTAAAACTAATTATTTACATCTAGGGAATAATAGATATATATTCATATGTGTAACAATATTTACTGTGTTGCGGCTTTAGTTTTAGAAACTGTTTAGAAACTGCTCGACTAATTTGAGAATATCTAACTATTTTATAAATTAGGTATAGGAACTTTACAGTGATAAAATTTCTTTGTGCTAGTTATTAATTTATTTCATAAGTACAAAATGAATTAATCGCATCTGTAGCGACATCTATGTCATCAAATAGGAACTAAAAATTCAAAATCTTGCATCACGGTATTTCAGTCAGAATTATTCGGTCAGAATTCTCGCAGGCTTGCGGACGGCGAGCAATGGGTAGCAAGCCGTCCGGTCGTCCGGCACCGTCCCGACCGAGCCCAAGTCGTCGACAGTACGTAGTGTTCCACGCGCGCCTCAAGGAGATGTCAGCAAATCGTAGGGGCCCAGCAGGGTCAAAGCCTACTGGGGTCATGGGTTAAGTGAAAATGAACCCCGGGGCCCTGGAACGCAAGGCAAAGAAGGAACAAACGAGTGGGTTTTAGTCAGTAAAAGTCTGACACGACAGGACGGGAGATGTCATTGGATGATTTCCCACTTAAAAAAAAACGGTATCAGAATTCTCCGCGCGATTACGACATAATAATATACACTAGCCCGAAATCAACTAAAGGGCAGTTGACCCTGACCAGACACAACACCAGTCTGGTCGGATTATCCTGCTTTTTCAACGAAGGTTTGCGGGACTTTATACGCGGTTCCCCATACCTCTAAACATGCATTCGAAATTATACACCTATATTCTAGGCAAGCGTGCTCCATCGTCGGCCACATCATCGCATACTATCAAGTGAGATAGTGGTCTGCATAATTGTACCAGGCGGCGGTCGAATGAGTGACACACGGGGATCCGATAGTCGTTGATAGGATCCAGCAGTTGGGACCCCGATCCCGATTTCCAGCCACCGTAGGCTTGCTTAGACTGCGTGCAATGGATAGCTCGCCTTCCGATCGTACGGTAACCATCCAGACTGAGCCCAAGTCGTCGACGGCGCGCGCTGTTCCACGCGCGCGCTGTTCCCTCAAGGAGATGTCAGCAAATCGTAGGAGCTCAGCAGGGTCGAAGCCTACTGGGGTCAAGGGTCTGCTTCTGAAAGGAAGACTCGGCCCTGGTATGAAAGGCAACAAAGGAACAGGAGTGGTTTTTTAGTCAGTAAAAGTCTGGCACACCCTCGCGCCCCACCCAAGAACGGAGGATATCATTGGATGAATTTCCCACCGGAAAAAAAGGTATGCATAATAAAAAATACGTATTTTCAGCAATACAGAATGACCTCACAAAACTATTTCTCTCAAGGCACTGAAACAAAAATATATCCCAAAAAGCGATGTCGATTTGGGATTGTGTCGTTTCACAGAACATTTCTGTCACGTTACCGTCTTAGTACAGTTTTAGCGACCACTTTGTCGATTTATATACGAATAGCTTTTTGCCGCGGAGTCTCTCACATGCCCACGAGAACCGTGAATTTTTTATGGGATTGAAAGTCTCTGGCACTCAGTGTTAGTGTCGCTTTAGAGTCAGGAAAAGGAATTTGGCAATCGGATCAGTAGTTCCGGACGGAATTCTCTAAAAACAAACAAACAATAAATTTTAGGCAAAACATGTTGAAACTTTTTTGTTTTTGTAATCATTCCAACTGATTTCTATCCTACACATGTTTTTGACAAATAAAATTTATCTTATCTTATCTTATATTATCTTATCTTATCTTATCTTATCTTATCTTACCTCTTTTTAATATTAGATTAGAAAACTGAGTGATTGCCCATTGAAACTTATGGCCGGTCAAGTGAGGCTATATTTTAGAAAGTGGACGACTACGTTTTGTTTTCAAGGATCATTTAAAGGTTAGTTTTGGAAGAGAAATACGTTGCGACAGCGAAAAATGACACCATTATTCATGCAGTTTGTTCTCTTTAACTCGATTTTAAAGAACTCTGGTTTAAACTGCTGAAAGTTTAAAACAGTTTATGAAGTCGAGCCATGAAAACAGCATGTCCGAATTTCAAAAAAGGAAGTTTTTTTTTTAATTGATATAAACTAGTGCTTGACTGCGATCCCACCTGATGGTAAGCAGTGATGCAATCATTGATGGTGAGGCGCACTAGTTTATTAAGAGCCTATTCACTCTAGCCTTGAAGACACCTAAATTATAGTTGTACGGGAAAACCGCAGCAGGCAAATTGTTCCAGTCCTTCGATGTACGTGGTATAAACGACGAAGCGAAACGCTCAGTCCGGACCGTTGAAGTTTCAACAACGTAAGGGCGGTTACTCGCCGTACGTCGGGTTGTCCGATGGTAGAAAGGAGACGGCGGAATCAAGTCATGCAATTCCCGCGCACACTCTCCAAAATGCAACCTGTAAAATACCGATAGGCTGGCTATCCTGCGCCTGTGCTCGAGGCTTTGTAGATTGGACTTAACCTGATATATTTCAATACCAATGTAATGCATCAATTTTATAAGGGAGTTATCACACTAGCGGTTTGCGAGCAGCTGCGAAGCAGGGCGGGCGCGCAGCGAATGCGTCGCGAAAACGCTGCGGCTGCAAAGCGAAGACGTCGTGGACGCGTGGAAATTCGCAACATTTTCAACGCGTTTTTGTAGCAAGTTAACGACGTACAATACACTCAGTAACAAAATGGATTCCGATGAGGAGACACTGCTGTTGGCTTTGTTACTTCGAAGATGCCGGAGATCCGCATCTCGTTGCCGGATCCCGTTGCGCGTCCCCAACAAATTCGCTGTAACGTATTCGTTACGCACCCGCTCCGCTTTGAGGACGCTCGTAATCCGCTAGTATGATAGAGCCCTAACATGAAAAAGTAGTGGACAGAAGTTATCTAGCAGTTGACCTCTTTTTTGCTGAAATGGTGAGGATGAAGAAGAATAATGAACACGAAAAAGAGAACCCGGCTGTATTGTGCATTGCATCAGCTTCAAAATTGTATGAGATTGAATTAATTATCATCATGATATCAATCGAAAAACGTCCTCTGTTGAACATAATTCTCACACAAGTGCCACCGCAACGACCGGCCATTTGACAATCTAAACTGAACTATTTTAAAGGAATAGATATATACAACCTATATAGCTCCATTACTTTAACAGTTCAGGCCGTAGTGGGGCAGGGCTTTATGCCTCTTTCTTGCTCGCAAGCCTGATATTTTTACACGTCATTATCAGGCCCCTGTGCATCTCGCATCTATCGGGTTCCCGTAACTCTCGCCAGGTCATCGGTACACCTAGTGGGAGACCTTCCAACGCTGCGACTTCGTCATATCATTTCGTTGTCGCTTTTAGAATAACAGTTTTGTAACACCTCGTTCAATCTAAAACCAATGACTGACTGGCCTGTTGGTCTAGTGGTTAGTGGCCCTGACTGCTATGCCGGAGGTCGTGGGTTCGATTCCCACCCAGGACAAATGTTTGTGTGATGAGCACGATCATTTATTCTGTGTCTGGGTGTAATTTATCTATATATGTATGTATTTAGAAATATATAAGTATGTTTATCAGTTGTCTAGTACCCATAACACAAGCTCTGCTTAGCTTGGGACTAGACGGCGTTGTGTGATAGTTGTGGAATATTATTATTATTATATTAATGTTACGTACACTGGCGTAGCTACCGAAGGGCTAGGCGGGGTAGTGCCCCGGCCCCACAAGCTTAGGGGGCCCCCAAAACCGGAAAATCAAATCAATTCTTTTGAACTAGCAAAAATTAATTCACCGTCCTTCGAAATTTAATAAAATAGGTAGATTGGCTGGTAGATATCGCTGTCAGCGATAAGACCGCCTTTGTACCCATAGATTTAAGTTACCTAGTGTAAAAGTTTTGTTACTATTTTAGTGTACAATAAAGTTTATTCTATTCTATTTTATTATAGGTTATAACACTACTTTAATCATGGCAACTCGTTTTAGTCACTAAAAGTGTACTTAACACTCCCTTTCGCACCACCCAGAGCAGAAGTTACCTATTTGATCATTTCCAACGTAAAAAAACCGGCCAAAAGTGAGTCGGACGAAGGGTTCCGTACCGTCCGTCAAAAATCGACAAAAAATTACGTTTGTTGTATGGGAGCCCCACTTAAATATTTATTTTATTCTGTTTTTAGTATTTGTTTGTTATAGCGTTAACAGAAATACACCATCTGTGAAAACTTAAATTATCTAGCTATCACGGTTCATGAGATACAGCCTGGTGACAGACGGACAGACAGACGGACGGACAGCGGAGTCTTAGTAATAGGGTCCCGTTTTACCCTTTGGGTACGGAACCCAAAAAAGGGGCGCCTAATTTTATGCCCCAGGGCCGTTGGTCACCTAGCTACGCCGCTGGTTACGCACCTATCTCTAATTCTTAGGGTTTAAAGCTCTGCCCATCCAAAGAACAAGCTTATAGATAAGTTGTAACAGAAATCGAACTTCAAGTCTTTTGTTCAAGAACTTGGAGCTTTAGAACTAGGTACTTCGAAAGAGATAAGGCCTCGGATAGTGCAGAGTTATGTGTTCCGAGGTACTGCAGGTAATTTCTACTATAACGCTAGAGACTATAGTCACAAAAAAGATAGATACAGAAGTCTATCTCATGTAAGTATGTACTTTTCGTCTACGCTCGGCGATCGCGCTAGGGTCAGCGCGTGGCGCCGAACTGTCCGAGTGCGACCGGGCGCAGTGATAAATGTCTACGTAATCTGAATTGAAAAAATATTACATGGCCACAAAATCATCTTCTCTCTCTCGGCGCGGGGCCTGTTCTGTGTTACGTTAAAACAAACCATCAAAATACAAGCAAATATCTACATACCTCTCTGAAACAACTGATAGCCTAAAAAACGTAAATTCACTGTTTAATGTTGAATTTAAACAACCGTCCACTGAACAGTTAGAATAAGTTTTTTTTTGTTTGGTCCATTTTTCTACAAAAAAGTTCACAGACGCGTGTCTCAAACGGATAGCACTCGAGCTCGCATTGAGCTGAATTGAGCCGAGATATCGTGTCCGTGAGCGGTGTCTATGTCTGCGTTGCTCGAGCGCGCTTTGTATGTAGATTGACTTCTGTACCTATCTATTTTTTGTGCTATAGTTCTCGCGTTAAGAAATGAGTCTTTCACCTCTAAATCTTTGTTATAGTTGTCTCGCTCGCACTTATGGAGTTTGTAATAAACTATCATTACGTTATTGCTTCTGACATTGACTTGACCGTCTAAATACTAGTTATCCACTCTTTATGTTTATTATTCCGAAAGGACATAAGTAGCTTGGATAAGTTAATGTGTGCTGAGAATGGGTCTCTTAGGGTCAGTTCATACCAATACGCGACGCGATGCGACACTGCGCGAAGAGCGACTCAAAATTTAACTTTATTTACTACACGAAAAGATACACATTTCAGATAGATATGCCTCGCAATGCCAGGCGCAGCGCTGCGTGGTGCAACGTATTCTAAATTCTCAAAATGAAATATGCGTCATTTCGTGTAGTAAATAAACTTATATTTTGAGTCGCACTTCGCGCAGTGTTGCGTCGCGTCGCGTCTTGGTGTAAACTGACCCTTACAAAAATCTTTAAAATACTCTTCATTATGTTAAGTAGCTCATGGCTAAGACGGATAGATCTTCAAGGTTAAGCAATGCTTGTCGAGGTCATGCTGTGGATGGGTGACCTGCCACAACATACGGTGTCACTTCCGTGCCTTGGACTTGATCCCGGCTGTCATTTGAAGATCTTATTGTTAATTTTCATAAAGACATAGACATACAAAGGTAAGATTAACCCATAATTAGACTCTGATAGTTGTTACAGTAGTTAGAAGTCTTAATAGACACCAGTTTTGCTAAGAGGTATCATATTACTCAGTTACTGGTTTTTTTTTTCGGTGGTAATATCATCCAATGACATCCCTCGCCCTTTATAAATATGTCAGATTTTTACTGACTACTAACCCACTCCTGTTCCTTCATTTCCTTTCATACCAGGGCAGAGTCTTCCTTTCAGAAGCACACCCTTGGCCCAGTAGGCTTCGGCCCTGCTGGGTAGTGACTCCCACGCCATAACGTTAAATAATTGGGTAAAAATAACCAGGTGCGAGTCAGACTCGCGCACTAAGGGTTCTGTACTCTATAATATAACCATTTTTTTAGTTTTTAATATTTGTTGTTATAGCGGCAACAGACGTAAATCATCTGTGAAAATTTCAACTCTCTATCTATCACACCATGGGATCTGGAGGCAACAGTCCTTGCACACATGCACGATCTGCGCATGGAGATGCAACGCCGGGGCGAAAGTCCGCTGCCGCGACAAGTCGCAGACAGAGCTCCGGCGGGTTCTCATGGTGAAATGTCGACAGCGACTGTCGCAACTCAGTGCTGGGCACGCCACAATTATGGCGGTAAGTCCCCTCTTTGAGGCGTGGTTGGAAAGACCTCACGGCGTCCTCACCTTTCGCATGACGCAGGTTCTCACCGAACACGGTAAGTTCGGGAAGTTCCTGCACCGGATTCGTGCGGAAGCGACGCCCGGGTGTCGCCACTGTGTGGACCGCCCGGAGGACACGGTGGAGGTGTGCCCCGCTTGGGCAGAGCAACGCCGTGTCCTCGTGGGGGCGATCGGCGGCGGCGATCTCTCGCGCCGGGCTTTGGTACAGGCCATGATCCGGAGCGAGGAGGAGTGGCAGGCGGTCACCTCCTTCTGCGAAGCAGTAATGCTAGCAAAGGAGGCGGCCGATCACGTGAGGCAACGGTCTTCACGCCCCAACCGCCGCCGGGATTCCGATCCCGATTTCCGGCCACCATAGGCGCGGGCTTGCGGACGGCGAGCAATGGGTAGCCCGCCGTCCAACCGTCCGGTAACTGTCCGGACCGAGCCCAAGTCGTCGACGGCGCGTATTGTTCCACGCGCGCCTCAGGGAGATGTCAGCAAATCGTAGGGGCCCAGCAGGGTCGAAGTCTACTGGGGCCATGGGTAATGTGAAAACGAAACCCGGGGCCCTGGGACGAAGGCAACGAAGGAACAGGAGTGGGTTTTTAGTCAGTAAAAGTCTGACACTATCTCCTGCTCCACCCAAGAGCGTGATTTGTCATTAGATGATTTTCCCACCTAAAAAAAAAATATCTATCTATCACGGTTCATGAGATACAGCCTGGAGACAGACAGACGGACAGTGGAGTCTTAGTAAACCTTTGGATACGGAATCCTAAAAATAACAGAATTTCTCGTAAAAACAAGATGTACAAATCTATTTATAAATCCAGTCAGAACATCAAAGGTGAAGGTTTTCCCACATACTTAGTTTAGTTTCTTCATCTCAATTCCCACATGTTTAACTATTAAGTATATTTTAGCAAATGACCTCATGAAGGGCGGTAAGACGGTCTGACATACACATAAATATTATACTATGTATGTAAGTACAGCACATTACTACCAAATGGTAACGCCGACCGAAATATAAGGGCTGTGGTTGATTTACGCGAGAAAGAGAGATGGAGATGTATGTACATTCTATACAACATTAGTTTCAAAGAACCAGAGATTAGGTTGTTTAGTTGTAAGAATGTTGTAACGTTATGAGAACGTTAAGAGGGGTAGGAGGGAGAGGTAAAAGTAAAAGAAGCGTTAAGTTAAAGAAGGTAAGAGGTTAGAGAGGTGTAAAGTTAAGAGGGAGAGGTTAGAAAGGTAGTTTTAATAAACTCTTAAGCTGTTGATCCCCGCACGAACGCCGGCGGTCGTGCGCCATTGTCTTACTATTGTGTCTCTAATTACGCTACTCAAGAAGTTAATAAACTAGTGCGCCTCACCATCAATGATTGCATCGCTGCTTACCATCAGGTGGGATCGCAGTCAAGCACTGGTTTATATGAATAAAAAAAATAAAAAAAAATAAGATGTAGATGAGTGAAGCTAAAGAGGAGTGGTAATAAATAAAGATAATATGTGTCCTTGTGAGGTATATTATAAAAATAGATTATATAAAAACAATATGAGGTATAAAAAAGATAAAAGATATACAAAGGCCAGTCCAGAGGGTGAGGTAGAGGCCGCGTGAGTAGCAGGAGACGAGGAGGTCACGGCTCTCCGCCGTTACAGCCGGCAGAGGCCGCGTGAGCAGCAGGAGACGAGGAGGTCACGGCTCTCCGCCGTTAGAGCCGGCAGAGGCCGCGTGAGCAGCAGGAGACGAGAAGGTCACGGCCCTCCACCGTTAGAGCCGGGTACCCTGCACAAATACGTGGTCACCAGGCCATCCGGGCGACTGAGGGGTTCTTTTGCTCTCGCACCCAATTGTGCACTGCTGCCTAATGCCCGCTATGACCTGCCATGACCTGTGATGTACTTAGTGTCGGTAGTATCCAACTTGTGACCTTTTTTAAATATATTTGGGAAAAAGTATAACATGGTGTAAAAATTATTGGAATCCATTCAGTTACTGATTCTGAACAAACTATATTCAGGTTTCGCAAATACCTACTAAAAATAATGTTACATAGCTCCATCTCTTTAACAGTTTCGTTTAGGTCGTAAAATGGATTGCGTTAAGAGCTCTTGGTAGGAGCTCTGATATTTGTTTATTGTTGGCAAGCCATCAAATGATTCCTCGTGCTCTGGGTGGAGCGAGAGGGAGTGTCTTTTAAAGACTTTTTTTTTCGAGTGGGAAAATCCTCTAATGACATCCCCCGGTCTTGGACGGAGCGGGAGATAGTGTCAGACTTTTACTAACTAAAAACACACTCCTATTCCTTCTTTGCCATTTTTCCAGGGCCCCGAAGATCTCTTTCGCATCACCCATGGCACCAGTAGGCTTCGACCCTGCTGGGCCTGGGTTGCTGACATCCCCTTGAGGCGCGCGTGGAACACTACGCGCCATTGACGACTTGGGCTCGGTCAGGACGGTTACCGTACGATCGGATGGCGAGCTGCCCATTATTCGCCGTCAAAAAGCCCGCGCCTACGGTGGACTTTTACTGAATTAAACCCACTTATGTTCCTTCAATTGCCCTTCAAGTTCCAGGGCCGTGGAGTGTCTTCCGAACAATTTCACAGCCCTGACAGGCATCAGCCCTAGTGGACCTTATCCATTTTACTGTGAAACCAGGTCTGTTTTTTACCCAAAAATAGGTAGCTCTACCTATTGTTCGATGTTCTCAACCTCACGCCTAAAGTGGCCGAGAGGATTAACTCTTAACATCATCTAAACTAATGTCAAAAGTGGTACAATGGTTTGTTATGAGAGAGTCTTTGGAAGTACAGATCGTCATCATCATTTCAGCTGAAAGACGTCCACTGTTGGATATAAATCTCACCCAAGTGTCGCCACAATGACCGGTCCTATGCGTCTCGCGTTCATCGGATTCCCGCTTCCCTCATCAGGTTATCAATCCACCTAGTACGAGGGTTTTTAACACTGCGTCGTCCGGTATAGAAGTACAGATCCAATGGCTTAAATTCTTTCACTGATAAAAACTTATACTATCATAGAGCCTCACAGCTTGCTTTTTACCCCAAGAGAATGCATGGTTAGAGATATGCAGCGGAACAGGATAGAAAGTTCTGCAAACCCCCGTTGAAAAGGGAGGATCCTCTGACCCGACTGCTCCCCTAGCCAAGTTACAACCGTTTCGTTTTGATTCTCTTTTTAACCGACTTCAAAAAGGAGGAGGTTCTATGTTCGGTTGAATGTATGTTTTTTTTTATGTATGTTCACCGATTTCTCGGTCAATTGTGGACCGATTTTGAAATATTTTTTTTTTTTTTTATTGAAAGGTTATGCTTCCGAGTTGGTCCCATAGAAATATTGTTATGATCTGATCATGAACTTCGAATAGATAGAACAGAACTCCTCATAGGAGCACAGCGGAACCGTCGAAACAAGTAAAATTGCTTTGTTTATACGTGTAGTCGATGACTGACTGAAAGTAGAGGTGGAATAATATATTGAACTGATCTGATGATGAAGCCTGAAGTTAGGCACCGGAACTCTGTAATAAATTAATGTAATCTAACCGTGTTTGGGATTATTAGAATTTTCATGAGATGCACTCTGGCTATAAAGTATTTAAGTTTGGCTGAGGGGTACTTTTTAGTGGTGGTACCATAACTAAAAAGTGTAAAATAAAAACTTTTTACAAAAAAAATACAAATTTTTAAAAAGTTTTTTATCGTTGATCGCCTCGAGTCGGCCACGCCTCCTATTACTTTGTTCTGACTATGTGGCTGAGCGTTGAGATGACGTCAGAATAAAGGAATCGGAGGCGTGACCTATGGTAAAGACGAAAAGAGAATTGAAACGAAACGGTTGTAAATTGGCTAGGCTGGTGTCGTGACTGGCCCAGGCAACTGTTTTGCAGTTAATTTTAGGCTGTTGTATGTTTTCTAATACAATGATGCAGAATTTTGTAGTTTTTAGTTCCTATGTTGCGACATAGATGGCGCTACACTTGATTCCAGTAAAATAGAAAAAACTAGTCGTTAATATTTTAACAGTCTTCCATCTATCTTCAGCAGGTTTACAATTCCACCTGCTAGGTATTACACATATAATATTCTCGTTGCTGGAACGATTCCCACTAAGCGGATTCGACAACTTACTGCATTAGCTTCCAAAGAATCACTATGGGACCGCTTTTATAATGGCTTTGTGGAAACTTTCAATTCGACGTACAAGTTTCCATGCATGAAAGTGTAAAGCTGTTTCGTTTGAATATCTTCATCTAGATATATAAAAGTGAATGCTTATTTCCCTTGGTCATGTCATCACGCGTGAACGGTTGGACCAATTTCAGTAATTCTTTTTTTATTATCAGTAGATGGTTCTTATGAAAGAAAAAAAAAAGATAGTTGAGCGGAAAATTAAAAAAAAAAACTTAATGACTATTTAACGTTCACGTATTTGACAGTTCGCATGTTAGAAAGAGAGAGGGCGCCACCTTTGCCTTGTTTACATCGTACTCGTATTTAAAACAGTTTTAAAAATAGTAAAAATAGCATTTAGTCAGTGAACCGTACTCCAGTGCAAACATTTAGTGCTGATAAGTGCGTGAAACATTTAGTGTAAGGAGAAATTTCTGCAAAATCGCGAAAAACAATCAATAAAAACCGTAACGATCTTTAGTGCAATACAAACATTACAGTGCTAAATGCTTCTCAACCAGAGATAAATCTGTGATACAAATGGACGATAAAAAACTTAAGAAGATTACTAGTGAAAAAAATCAAACCATTTAATGTTTTTTGTGTTCATAACCTAAAAAACGTTATTTGCCAAATCATTCCTCTGCCTTCGGTTTGCGAACAGCGCCATCTATTGGCGAGCAGAAGAACTACTACAAGAACGAGAACTAAGCTGCGCCCGCGCAGGCACACCTCAATCGATCACACGACGATACGAAGTTCCGCTACGCATCACAAGAGGGCGATATCCATAGTTATGGAAGAAATTACGAAAATGTTAAAAAGTATCCAAGGCGAAATGAAAGAACAAAAACAGGAATTAAAAAATATGAAAGAAGAAATTACAAGATCTATCAACGAGAATATAAACGAAAAGTTTAAAAATATAGAAACAAAAACTCTAATCTTAGAAGAAAAAATTCAAGAACAAAATCGAAAGATAGAAAACTTCGACAAATCAATGAGGAAAAGAAATATAATATTTTTTGGTGTCGCTGAAGACGAATAGGGCTATCACGATCTCGAAACGAAAATACTTGAAATAATTAACTCTCAAATGGAAATTAAATGTACAAAATTGAATATAGAGCAAGTTAGAAGACTAGGAAAGCAGAGCGAGAAAGTAAGGCCGGTATTAACTACTTTTACCACAATGGGAATGAAAATAGAATTATTAAAAAACAAGAAAAATCTCAACAATACATCGTACTACATAAAGGAAGATTTTCCGTTGGAAGTTATCAACAAAAGAAAAGAGTTGCAAGAGAAACTGAAAGAAGCAAAAGCACAAGGGAAAAGAGCCTTTTTGAAGTACGATAAGTTAATAATAATATCGGAAAATGTAAACGACAAACATGCACATCCTTTTTACCGGAACAAAAGAACCCTATCGACATCCCCAGATTCACCGTTAACAAACACAAATAACATAACCAATATGCCTAATAAACCCGTACCAAAGAAAAACAAAACAAATATACAGCAATACCTATCAAGGAAAAATCAGAACACAGAAGTAATACCTCTAAATCTCTGCGATACAGAATAGCAACCAACAGCGCCCCCTCCTCCTCCTCTCCCAGTACGGCTGGTCCCCGCGGGAGAGCAAGACCACAACCCTCCATTGAAAAAGCTGTACATTTGTACTTATAATGTACGATCTCTACTCTCACCAGAAAGAATGCTGCTACTAAAAGAATCTTTAGTAAAACTGAAATATGACATTATTGGCCTATCAGAAATAAGAAGAACTGGTTACAATATTCTAGAAGATGATGACCATATATTCTGTTATATAGGTGAAACTAAAGGTCTATATGGTGTAGGTTTTCTTGTGAAGAAGAAATACAAGATGAATATTGAGAGTTTTATTGCAGTATCTGAACGTATATGCTTTTTAAATCTTAAATTCGGAGACATAACACTTACAATTGTCCAAGTTTACGCTCCTACCATTGAAGCAAGCGATCAAGAAATAAATAACTTTTATGATCAACTCCGGCAGGCTCAAATTCATTTCAACAAACTCTTAATCATAATGGGTGATTTTAACGCTCGAGTTGGACATCGGCTAGCAGGTGAAGAAAGATTACTAGGCAACTACTGTTTTGGAAAGAGAGATAAAAGAGGCGAGACTCTGCTCCAGTTCTGTAGCGAGAATAACCTAGTTATAACAAATAGCCTATTCAAAAAGAACATAAATAATTTATGGACATGGCTCTCACCAAAGAAAAAGAAAAGCCAAATAGATTATATATTAACCAACACCAAAGGGATTTTTACTAACGTAGAAATAATAACCAGGTTACCGTATCCGAGCGACCACCGACTAATACGAAGCACCATTGCAATTTCAAATTTAAAAAGAAGTAGAGCCAAGTACAACCAAAACAATACAGAACTAAAGACAAAAGAAGAAAAGGAACAGTTTATCAAATCTCTAAATAGAAACGTTTCTTCGTTAAAACTTGAGGAAGGGGAAGACGTAGAAACTTTCTACAGTAAAATTAAGAGGTCAATATCTGACAGTTTAAACTCCATTAAAAAAGAAACAGTTTCAAAACATGTCTTTTCAAAGAGTATCAAAAGGCTCATTGCAAGAAGAAGCGAATTGACAAATAAGAAAAAGTTAACAAGTGAAGAAAAGAAAGAGCGCACCTATCTATACAAAAATATATACAAACAAATCAAGAAAGAACGTTTAGAGCACAGATTAAAAACAATAGAAAACCATCTTAAAAAATCAGGAAGCTTGAAAAAAGGATACAAAATACTGAACTCGACCAAAAGTTGGATTCCCTGCCTAAATGACGACTCTACCAATAACAAAACATTTTCTAGACCAAAGATTATAGATATAGCCACAACATTTTATAAGAACCTCTACACAACTCAAGATACAGACCAAGAAACCTTGCTTCTCAATCAAAACCCTACCACACTGGAAAGATTCTCGACTTTCGAGGTTTTGAAAAAAATAGAACATTTAAAATCTGATAAAAGCAGTGGGCCAGATGGGATCCCAAACGAAGCAATAAAAACAGGTAAATATTTACTAGCATCACCTCTAACTACCCTGTTTAACAAGATTCTAGATGACAAGAAAATTCCGACAACATGGGCAGAATCTGATATAATTCTGTTATATAAAAAAGGAAACCCTGCTGATATCGGTAATTACCGACCCATCAGCCTTCAACCAAATCTGTATAAATTGTTTGCTTCATGTCTAGAAGAACGCCTCGCAATATACACTGAGAAACACCAACCACCGGAACAGGCAGGTTTTAGAAAAAACTTCTCTACCACAGATCACATACACGCATTAAACTTGATTATAGAGAAATATAATGAACACAACCGGCCACTCTATCTGGCTTTTATTGATTACGCTAAAGCCTTCGACTCTATTTCCCATAGTAGCATGTGGAAGGCCTTAGACGAATGCGATGTACCACTGGAGACTATTGAGCTTATCAAAGACATATACAGAAAAACTAAGAGTTGTGTAAAATTGGAAAAAAGAGGCCCAGAAATAAAGATATGTAGAGGTGTTAGACAAGGAGATCCTCTCTCGCCGAGAATCTTTATAACAGTCTTACAAAGCGTTATGAAAAATCTAGACTGGGAAAGAGAAGGTATCAATATACAAGGAAAATTTCTAAACAACCTAAGATTTGCAGATGATATAGTACTTTTTTCGGAAACATCAACTCAACTGGAAAAAATGGTAAATGAGCTTAATACAGTGAGCAGAAAAATTGGCTTGGAATTAAATACCACAAAAACAAAGGTCATGACCAACCACCAAATGATACCAATCAAAGTCAACAATAGCTCTCTGGAATATGTACAGGATTATATTTACTTGGGTAAACAAATATCGTTCGCTACGACCAGACACCAGGATGAACTACACAGACGAATTAATTCTACATGGAATAAATTTTGGAGCAATAAGGAAATACTAAAATCGAACCTCCCTATAAATCTGAAGAAAAAAGTACTGGATTCCTGTATACTGCCGTGCCTAACCTATGCATGCCAAACTTGGATATTTAATAAGCACACAAAAAACAAATTACAAGTATGCCAGAGGTCAATGGAACGTAGTATATTAAATCTAAAAAGAAAAGACCGGATAAGAAATTCAGAAATAAGGAAAACAACGAAAGTATTAGACGCTCTAGAACATAGCATGAAACTGAAATGGAAGTGGGCTGGTCACATTGCTCGTATGAACAAAGATAAATGGGCTCAAAGAATAACTATTTGGCCGGGACCACCCAATAAACGGAAGAAGGGAAGACCAAAGGAGAGATGGATAGACGAGATAAATGAAGTGGCGGGAAACAACTGGATATCAAAGGCAAAGAATAGAGACAGTTGGAAAAAAATGGAGGAGGCCTTTACTCGTTGCGAGGTCCTTAATTAATAATAAAATTAATAAATAATAATATTAAATAAATTTTAGTTAACTTTTACTTAAATATTAGATATTATATTTTGCATGTATTTATATAAATGTTTGAAATTAAATTTATTATTTATTTGTAGGGATTTTAAATCAATTTTATGTAAATTTTAAAATTATTTAATTTATTTTATATGAATGTTTAATTTAATGAATTTATTTTATGGGAATGTTTTAATTATTTAACTTGTAAATTATCTATTTAACTAAACTATTAACAATGCTTATGTAAATGAAATGTTAAATTATATTAAGGAAATAATAAAGGCTATAATAATAATAATAATGTTAGAAAGAAAAATACAGGACTCTGTCGAGTCAGCTAATATATATATATAAAAGGAGAAAGTGACTGACTGACATATCAACACACTGCCGAAACTACAGGGCCTAGTAGGAGCGTGAAATTTTGCTCAAAGTTTGCTTTAATCACCAATGCGAGAATTAAGAGAGGATATTCCAAAATTCACCCCCTACGGGGTTTCAACGTTTGAATGGAAAAACCTACTTTCACGCAGGCAAACCGTTGGTAGAAGCTAGTCGTAAATAAAAATGCCCCCTATCCCTATGATCGTGTAAAACAATTCACACCTTTACCCACAATTTTCCGACGGCACAGCTCATACGGCTAAAGGTAACCAAAGTAATAAATACAGAACTAGAGCTCTTATCTTAACGACATCGCGTACCTACGTATTAACTTTGTACTCAGTGTGATTCACAAATTAATGTATACTTTAACACAAATGAGTCCATAAAACTACCTAACTGCCCTCGGAAGCCAAAATGCGGTATCTCAATATTTTTCAAAATTCTGTTTTTAGGGTCCTGTACCTAAGTCAGCAAAACGGAACCCTTATAGGATCAGTTTGTTATCCGTCTGTCTGTCAAGACCTTTTTTTTCAGAAATGCGTGGAGGTATTAAGGTGAAATTAATATCAAATAGGTACTCAGATCTACTACCCCAAGCAGCAGTGAAGTCACCGGAATCTAAGAATAAGACCGTTTGTTCTCCGTTTAGGCGCATATTGTGACACTCATTAAATGGAATTCTAAATCTATAAGGTACTTCTCAGTGACCTAGAATCCTGAAATTTGGTATAAAACAACGTCTCATAGCACAAGCATAGGAAAACGTCTGAAAACTGTTTTTTTAGTTACACCAAGAAAAAACATTTTGTGATTCGGAAAAATCTCCCAGTCTTGATGAATGGGGAATTAAACTATTTAGGTAAGTACATAGGTAAGTTTATATGGAACCCTCGGTTGACCGGTTTTTTTTTTCATCAAAAAACTTAAAATATTCCGCAAGGATAGGCGTTGCGGTAATAAAAAAATACTTACTTTAAATTGTAAATGCGAAAATAACTCTGTTTATTTGTTACTTTTTCACGGTCATAATTAAATTTAACACATATAAATATGCATAGACAATACAACACTTTATTTTTTTTCAATTCGAACCGGTATTTCCTAAGACGCGAAGAGATAAGAAACAGACTGACATTTACTTTTATTTTTGACGCCTCACGCAAAAGACCATTATTATTATGTCTGTCAGTGGCACCGTAGCTCTTAACGGGTGCATCGATTTAGATGCATTTTTTTTTATTTTAAAGCAGATTTAGAAGAGGTATTGATTAAAGTTAATGCCATTTTTAGAGTTCCGTATTTAAAGGGTAAAAATTACTAAGAGCCTAAGACTTCACTGTCCGTCAGTCTATCACTAGGCTGTATGAACCATGATAGCTAGATAGTTGAAATTTTCACAGATGATAATTATATTGTGTTACCGCTAAACCACAAATATAAAAAATAGAATGAAGTAAAAAAAACAGTTTTATATATAATGGTACGGAACTCTTCGTACGCGAGTCCGACTCGCACTTGGCTGGTTTTTTTATATTTATTTTTTTCTCGAATATCTCTCTCATTGGGTTATTGCTTTTCGGCTTCCGAGGGTATACGAATGCAATGTTAATGGGGCTATTTTTGGTTAAGTTGTGACCCTCTTTTCCTCCTTAGACGGAGGCAAATACACTCAGCGGCAATAAATGTGGTCCAAGCTAAACATGAACTTGTAACTAAACTAAATATTCTCATGCACAAATCCGGTGTGAGGAAGGATTAATGTGTCATACAACTTTTTTTTTATTAATTATAGGCTCGCGTTTGACCACCATCTCACCTGATGGTAAGCGATGATGTGGTCGAAGATGGAGTACGCTTGCCTAGGAGTAGCCTATTCACTCTTGACTTAAAGACCCCTAAGTTGTAGCTATGGAAAGGAAACACAGACTCCGGCAAGGAATTCCACTCCTTGGCTGTACGCACAATAAATGTGTTCTCAAAACTCTGTCACATACCAGAATCATGATGAATTTCGACGTCATAGCAGCGTCCCAGTACTTCCAGTGGTTATCTTTTATATTATTATTATCTAGGGGCAAAGACCTCCCTCCATTCCTTACATTGATCCCGGCTCTGAGCCACTTCTTGCCAAAGGAAGACATCTAAGTCGTCCTGCCGCGAACTAGTCGTGTGATTTTAGGACACCAACTTTGTGTTTTACTGGCCCACCGCTCAATTGGCATACAGCAGATATGTCCAGCCCTTAGCCAAAAGGAATAGGAGGCGTGGCCGACTCGAGGCGATCAACGAAAAGAAAATCGAAACGAAACGGTTGTAACTTGGCTAGGAGGGCAGTCCCACTTAAGCGGGTCAGCCTTCTGAGCCACGTCAATGATCTGCGTTTTGGAGCGCGAGCGTGTTTGCAATGCGATTCGTTATTTAAGCACCGAGTATACTGCGCTCCATAGCACGTTGGCAGACCTTAAGTTTGGGCTTTTGGATGTTATAGTCAAAGACCAATTCTGTACACCATAGGTCAGAATGGGGAGAATACAAATGTAGGTACCTTCCTTTTACAAAATAAAAATTAACAAATGACTCAGTGTCTTTTTTTTAGGTGGAAAAATCATCTAATGACAAATCTCGCTCTTGGGCGGAGCGGGAGATAGTGTCAGACTTTTACTGACTAAAAACCCACTCCTGTTCCTTCTTTGTCATCGTCTCAGGGCCTCGGGTTTCACTTTCACACTACCCGTGATGACTCAGTGTCTCAGAAAAAACTCACTTTTGCAGATGCATAAAAAATTAACAAATTTATTTATATATACGCGTTAATTTACAAAATCAGAAACTAAAGACATGGGAAAATTACTTTTAAAAAATAACACTATTCAAATATCGCGCGTGGCGCTTTGGCACTCTTCAAAGCAATCTCTAACATTCATGAAAAAGCCTCGAGAAGTTGAAAAGGAATAATGTTGTTAATTTCTTGTCTAATGTTTTTCTAATATCTAGGGCCCCTACCGAGCCAAAGGAAAGGCCCTTAGTTCCATTTTTATTGTATCAGGCACTCTTGTAATCAAGTTTTTGGACTCTGCTGGTAAAAAAGCACGTTTTTCATTAGTGCATTATTTTATGAAGTTAATTGTGTAGATGAGATTTTAAAGCTGAACTTATCCACCATGAAAGATTTTAGTTGCATTTGGTTCCAATCTGGACAGAGTTTGTACTTCAATAGGTTCGTCTAAGCCTTGCAATCAACACTCGACTGATTGAATTCTATCATACCATCCGATATCTATATGTAGTCTGTAGTAACAGACAGGGTGGATGTTTGAGATGGGACAGTAAGGTTAAGTACGTTAGCCGGAGTTGCAGCCACAGGAGAATATTTTAGGAGTCTGTTGTTAACTTTTTGAGTAATTGCAATAACAGTTTTAAACGAAATGTACAGTTGGCAAGATTATGATATTTTTTACATGACTTCAAAAAAAGAAGTTTGTCTATTCGACTTTTTTTTTCAGCGAGTTTCGACAAATCATAATCGATTTTGATGTTTTTTTTTGTTTTTAAGAGAATATAAATCTCAGTGGAAATTTAAAAAATAGATCATGATAATATTGCAATAAATTATAACGTACAGTGAAAATATTAAAAAACACAACCAGAAATACCGTCTTCCAAAATTAAAGTACCTAAGTAATTTTCGGTATTAATTGGATGTCGATAGTATTTTTCTAAAAACAGAAATGTTTTACCCATGATGAGTGATAAATATTGTCAAACAAACTGTACAGTTAGCAAGACAATAGACATTTCACTCAAAAATGTTTGAGACCAATCGATCCTTTTGATCGCAGTTAGCAATTACTGAAACATTACTAGGACAGTTTTCTATGAAAGTATTCCTTCAGTTTCAACAGTTACAGTAGGTACCTGCCCTTAATGCCCCATCTCAAAAATCCACCCTGAGTATATATTATCCTCCACTATTCACTAAATATATCATTATAGGCTGTTATATGTACTGCGGGAACGATTAAAAGATTTACCGTGGCCCTAGAAGACAAAGGGCAAATGAAGTAAAGGTTAGTTTTAGTCAGTAAAAGTCGCTCCACTCTAGTGAAAGGAAAACACTGGAACTTGTTATAAATACTTTTATTTCAATAGTAATACTTGTAGATGTACCCTCAGTTTACACCTTACAGTTCAACCGCCAACGATAGATTGACTGCCCGACAACATTCTGTCAGTCAATAGCTCTGCATCTACGTCATATAAAGTGGGGGAGAGGCGCGCGTATAAAGTCAATGGATAGACTAATTTACAAATTGTGTTATAAATATCTCGTAAATGTTTTTGAGCCAACTTTTCAAACTATCAGCAATTTATTGAACCAAATTATCGTTACTAGTCAAATTGCGTACTATTAAAATTTTTAAAAGTCCGTGTTTACTTTAATAAATAAGATGGGATTATTCGATTTATTTGTAATTGCTTACATTCGTCCATCCTGACCACACAGTCGCGCCCTCGCGAAATATTAGGTAATAAAAAAAATCTTATCAAATTATACATAACAAATACAAAAGAAAAAATCCAAAATCTACTAGTTACATATTGATTAACATTGTATCATACATATTGTACAGACAACATTTCAGACAAATGTAACGTAGCTAACAAACAAATTATAATTTTACACATTTTACATCGATTAATACATAATCTGAACCAACGCAACATTAAGGTATTTATTGTACTATAAACAATTCAATATTATCATTAATAAATCATTTATAACTAATATACAAACAAACAAATAACATATTAAACAATGAGTATTTCATTGTAATTGCTCACAATAATCCTATTAGAAAACAATACAGGACTAAAACTATTTATCTATAGCATTTATATATTAACAAGTCTTTGCCTTTAATTGTAACAATTCATATTGGTCTTGGCAATCATAATTCACATTTTTACGTTATCTTTACACTTTTACTTTAACCTTTTACTTTGACTTTCACTTTTATTTTTGCTGAAACCATACTAACCATACTGACCATACTAACCATACTAACAATACTAACAATACCAACAATACTAACAATACTAACCATACTAACCATACTAACCATACTAACCATACTAACCATACTAACCATACTGACCATACCTACTGACCATACTATTTTATGGAAATTGCTGAGCTAAGCTAAGCTACGTTAAATAAAAGCTAAGCTAAATTTTGAAATCTAATAAGCGAAACTAATCTTTTCTAAGAATCCTTATTATGTCTGCATGTTTGTTGAATCTTTATTCATTAAACCACTTAGGCTTATCATGGCTTGTTCACAGGTGACCATTTTATACACAATTCATTGATTCATTTCTTTAACCATTTTCAATTTTATCATCACCGTTACTCTCATCTTCCGACTGATACTCTAGTCAGGAGTAGATTACATCTATGAAAAAAATGGCGAAATACCTTTGTTTACCCTTTTATTGGCAATAGGCGTATCTTACACTCAGTATCTGTCACTATGTAATATTTTGAATTAGCAATACGGGCCTAGACAATACAAAACTAATATTCTATCTTTCCTTCGATTGGCTTCTCTTTCTACGCTAACCAGTTGTCCTACATTTTACTGATGCAGGGTAATTCTAGCTTTATCAAACATTTGCTTTTGTTTTTCCTAAACACTTTCTATTGTATCTAACCCTCCGTTTCTAATATCTTCTACAGCATTATATCTGTAGCATTAATTTTGTGAGCTGGTAGACCTAGCGCACTCTCAGTCGACCCGTTCAGTCTTAATACAAATAACAATTTATCTGAGGTTTTAGCTACTGTTTTGTTGATGTATTTTTAAATCCCATTGTACTTGTTGCAAATACTGATCCTATGGTTTTTTTTTTATATTCTTCCATAAATCATAATCGTTAATTAATCTAACATCTTACTGTAATGCTCTAAATGCCCGATTGTGCGAGAAGTAGCAATCGTATATATATATTTTCTGTATTTAAAACATGCTTCATAAGCATTTTTTTCTAATAAACACTTTTTTGATTTTTGAGCTGGTAAAAGTATGACCTCTATCTTATTACTCGAGAAAGCACAGCGGATAAATTAAATTATTCATTGGAAACTGAAATAATCGAGCCTTAGCATTTTTAATTGGTTTAGGAATAATGAATGTATACGTATCAGTAATGGCTAATACTTCTATATCTTTATTTTGGTCTCATCCAAAGAATCTAGCGCGTAGCGGCGGGATCATGTACTATGTGAAAAAAACTTGGATGCCTTTGCCATGGGATGTAAAAGTTCTCTTTCCATGAACACACTGAACGCATGCTTGGCAGTATTTTAGAACTACTTTATTGGGAACTAGTAAATGGTTTCAACTTTGTCTAAGGTCTTCTCATACGAAAAGCGATATCTAAAATCATCGAAAGTGACAATATCACGACGAAAGCATGTAAAACTTGAATCTGACACTTTGGCTTAGACCATCTAAGTCCTTTGTCCGTTATTTTATAAAATTTTATACGGATAGGTAGCTATTTAATTTGATTTGAGTCTAAATTATCCAATATAATAATTTTGTCCTTTGCATCTTATCGTCTTTCATTTGAACCGTAGCTAACCAAACTACAATAGAATAGAATAGAATAAACTTTATTGTACACCAGAAACCAAAACTAGCTAAACTAAACTAGCTAGTCAAACTAGAATAGATGTACGATGTATTTACCCTACAACGGGTCCAACTTAGAGCGTCTACGTTCACCATAAAAATGCCTTGGTTTATGAATTATATCGCAATCAAATGGCTCATACTCATAAAAAACTATAATCGGTTACAATAGTGAATTTTAACCCTATAAGATAACTAATCTAAATCTAATGAAATGATTTACTACTGCTAGGGTTTCAACCCGTACGATGGAAAGTGCTACTCTTCTGGTGAAATAAGTTTACCAAATTAAGCGACTGGTTTCATCACTCTTTTTTTTTTTTTTTAAACTCCATCTAAACCGTGTTAGCTCGCTCTCGTAATTCTGTAATGACAGCATTTGGATTGGGTTTTATAACTTACAATAGGTCGTGGTACTACTTAGCTATGTAAATGCAATCTCTTCACTTCTTTTTCTAAGTTTGAGACCCTTTTTTTAGGGTTAGTACTACTATCGCAAAGTTTTTAATAAAATGCCTAAGAAATCAGCCAGTCCTAAGAACTGGTTAACAAATTGTTTTATTTTTTTTTGTAGTTATCAACCACATTTATTTGACACTATCTATATTCTTTCAGCTTTTCCTGAGACTTTCAAGCCTAAATATTTAATTTTAGAACGAAAGAAGTTACATATCGAGAGCTTCAATGCAAGATCTGTATTTCTAATTTTATCAAATACTGACTCGATTTAAGCACACGGCCAAACAAAATCGAGAGAATCAGAACCTTGTCCGTGCAAATATATATTCTCAAATTATCAAAGATTTTATTAATAGTTGTCAAACCAAACGGGATCTTATTAAATTGGAATTGTCCTTCTGGTGTGACGAAAGCAGTTTTTTTTTTCTTTTATCCATTACAGTTAATTCCATCGGATTAGTATCTAGATGCTAGGTCAAATACAAAATATTATAAAAAGGAAACAGTTTTTTTTTTTGTTTGTAATGAATAAATTCAAAAACCACTGAACTTATTTTAAAAAATTTGTTCACCAATAGAAAGCTACTTTATCACTGAGTGCTTCACCCGCGGAAGCCGCTGGTCGGAGCTAGTAAGTTATATGTATCCCGCTAACCAATCCATCTGATCATCTATCTTGGGCAAAGATAATATCTAATAATCTTTCAATTTAAAGCTCTATGATCTATGCAAGTGCGCTTTCTTTTATTTATTTTTTTGTTACTGGAATTATATTATTGGACTTACAAACGGATACTCTTATGATACCGGATTTTAGTTTTCTTCATGAGAGAAACTATAAGGCCTGTAAACTATAGGTTGGGGCTCAATAAATTGATGCTCATTAAACTCTGTTAGATTAGTAGCAAAGCCAGTTCGATAACATTGTATAAGATTCAACAGTCGCGATTTCTGAATCGTATGAGGACAATTAATTAAGTAAGAGTTTTAAAAGACTCACAATAATCAATTTTATTAATAGTAGGACAAACAATAATTTTAATTCGCAGTAATTACCCTCTAGCTATTAACTAAACATATGAGTTACTTCATTTGATAAAATAATTATCAACTAATGTACCATTTTCAATTAAATAGTGGGTGTCCACTTCTATTTTATCCTTTACTAATATGAACCCCGTTATGTTTTAAGAAGAGTAAACCGTCACATACGAAAATCCGGGTAGTATTCAATAACTCTCTTTTGAAGACAGTTTAAC
The DNA here is from genome assembly GCA_905147345.3 of Mythimna impura. NCBI lineage: Eukaryota > Metazoa > Arthropoda > Insecta > Lepidoptera > Noctuidae > Mythimna > Mythimna impura. Next base: position 23,877,692 of record LR990348.1, on the reverse strand, counting down.
CTTGCCATTAGTTTTTAGAAATTGGCGAGAAATTATTCATTCGTAATAAATTTTTAAGATTTTAACGCTCCAATCCTTAGGTAAATTACCGTCCAACTAGTAATGAGTATTTCAAGAATGTTCAGGGATGACGGTAAGATTAAATAGACTATTATACCTTGATCGAGTTTATAAAACTAACCTATATGTGTGTCTGGGTGTAATTTATCTATAATATGTATGTTTTTAGAAATTTCTGTTTATCAGTTATCTAGTACTCATAACACAAGCTCTGGTTATATTATTATATATCATAAATTACTATTCCAGTAAAACCTATCGAGGTCACCGAATAAGTTCTATCCTAGTCGTCTTATGTTTCAACTGAATCAACGTTTCTATTCAGCATTAACTTGCTTCGTGAATCTAAATAAACTACTTTTTCACACACGTGAGCAATTAATGATTACCGTCCTTGGCTCTCTTAAGACCCTCGCCACGGCTCGGGTCTAAATACCGCCTCGACAGCAACCACCAACATTACACACTTATATCATAATGTAGTATTTGAAAACCGTTATTACCGAATTAAAACAAATTTTGCATCTCCATTCTTTTGATAACACTCATTAGAATCGTGACCAAATATTGAACAGTACATTTATTTAACGGCTTAGTACTCTTATTCGTGATATGACCCTCTTTCCTTATAATTCCAGCACCTGATCGTGTGAATTATTTAGTATATGGTTTATCAATAGTTAAGAATTTCGTATACATATTTATTTTACCTATACTTTTTGCATTTTGCAGTTATACCAGAAAGTTGGTCGTGGTTATCAAAATCTATTGGGCAACGTGATTTTATCATATTAATAATCATCTAATTAAAGATAAACACGTATTCAAAAGTATTTGGCCGTAACTTTCATCAGACGGAAAAGCTCGAGCCTTTCTGCACCCAGCTATAATTGACAGTTATAATACTTTCGTATGATTTGTTGGTCTGTTCAATGTAAATGCTCACTATTTTCATTTACTTTATGAATCCTATACTCGAATGATTATCAAGAAAATTTATAAGTTTAAAAAAACATATCAGCCTTGCGGCTACCTCTGTTACCCTGCCTGCCAACCTGGCTGCAGCTTTGCCTGCCAACCTGGCTGATGCTCTGTCTGCTGCCCTGCCTGCTGCTCTGCCTGCTGTCCTGGCTGCTGCCCTGGCTGCTGCCTTGGCTGCTGCCCTGGCTGCTGCCCTGGCTACTGCCCTGGCTGCTGCCCTGGCTGCTGCACTGGCTGCTGCCCTGGCTGCTGCCCTGGCTGCTGCCCTGGCTGCTGCCTTGGCTGCTGCCCTGGCTGTTGCCCTGGCTGTTGCCCTGGCTGTTGCCCTGGCTGCTGCCCTGGCTGTTGCCCAGGCTGCTGCCCTGGCTGTTGCCCTGGCTGCTGCCCTGGCTGCTGCCCTGGCCGCTGCCCTGGCTGCTGCTCTGCCTGCTGCCCTAGCTGCTACCCCGGCTGCTGCCCTGGCTGTTGCCCTAGCTACTGCCCTGGCTGCTGCTTTGGCTGCTGCTCTGTCTGGCACAGGCGATGAAACTTGCAGTGGTTGAGCCACATTTCAATCACCATTGTTATCCCCATGTAAACCTGGACAGTAAAATAATACACGGACATAGCTATTCCTTAAAACCTGTGTAACTTTAAAATTATGGCGTAGATATTGACCACCATTACATATCATGAACGTAACGAATTAATTCACTGACACTAGGGAAGGTACAGTGAGATGTTATCATATTTTATATTTCAAATCACAACGACCGTTAATATTACAAAAGAAAACGTAATATTCTAGACCAATAACTGATTCGTAGTTATGAATTTAGATAACACCCCGTTTAGTCACAATTCCTAGGCTAGCAAGCGTTTTAAATAAGTCGCCAAGTTCTAATTCTTATGTGTAAATACGATTACATTAAACAAAACAAAATGTACAACAAAAAGTTTAGTACTATTTTAAAGCATAAATTTCACTGCATTTCGCTTTCTTATAAGTAACAAAAAAAAAAACAATAATACTTACGTGAATCATCCCACTTCTGAACTGAAAGGAAAACACTGGAACTTGTTATAAATACTTTTATTTCAATAGTAATACTTGTAGATGTACCCTCAGTTTACACCTTACAGTTCAACCGCCAACGATAGATTGACTGCCCGACAACATTCTGTCAGTCAATAGCTCTGCATCTACGTCATATAAAGTGGGGGAGAGGCGCGCGTATAAAGTCAATGGATAGACTAATTTACAAATTGTGTTATAAATATCTCGTAAATGTTTTTGAGCCAACTTTTCAAACTATCAGCAATTTATTGAACCAAATTATCGTTACTAGTCAAATTGCGTACTGTTAAAATCTTTAAAAGTCCGTGTTTACTTTAATAAATAAGATGGGATTATTCGATTTATTTGTAATTGCTTACACTAGAGTGGGAATCATTTTTTTTCCAAATTTCTTAATTTATATTAGGTACATTTTTTTTTTGCCATACAGCGAAAACCTCTCAGGGTTTATCTGTGTGATGGCGAGTCGCTCATGTAATATCTACTAGAGATATTATAAAAGTAACAATAAAGGCCTATCCATTATTAATTTAGTTGTTGTCTTGTTGGTTTGACTTCTATTTATAACTATTCAATATTGGAAAATGGTTTATGAATAAACCTCTTTGTTGTGAAACTTGAAACTTCGTACGTAATTGATCGTATGGAAATATCCCTGTGCTGTGGTGTTGACCACGTCAGTATTTATAGGCATAATTACTTCTGTAACGTTAAAAGCATTTTTATATAGGTTTTTTTTAGGTGGGAAAATCATCCAATGACATCTCCCACTCTTGGGCGGGAGGGTGTGTCAGACTTTTACTGACTAAAAACCCACTCCTATTCCTTCTTTGCCTTCGTTCCAGGGCCCCGGGATTTACTTTCACACTACCCGTGGGTATTATATAGGTAGATACTGCTTTTTTTTTCGGTGGGAAAATCATCCAATGACATCCCCCGCTCTTGGGTGGAGCTAGGGTGTGTCAAACGCACTCCTGTTCCTTCGTTGCCTTTCATACCAGGGCCGAGTCTTCCTTTCAGAAGCAGACCCTTGGCCCCAGTAGGCTTCGACCCTGCTGGGCCCCTACGGTTTGCTGACATCTCTTTGAGGCGCGCGTGGAACAGTGCGCGCCGTTGACAACTTGGGCTCGGTCCGGACAGTTACCGGACGATCGGACGGCGAGCCACCCATTGCTCGCAGTCCGCAAGCCCGCGCAGGTAGGTACTGTAGCGACTGGAAATCGGTGTAGCGATTGCAAGCCGTACTGCCTTGCAGAGAAATCACGCGCGTTTGGAGTAAGAAAGCGTGTCAGACTTGCTGACTAACATCCACCTGTATTCCTTCAGCTACTCTTTGCGTTTGACTGCCACGTTACCTCTTTTGAACATTCCCCCACCCTGAGCTCCTTCAGTTTTGCTGACATCTCTTTGAGGTGCGTAACACAATGCACGTCGACTCGGGCCGGTTCTTAGTCTGAATGGCCGGACGTCAAGCTACTTACTGCTCACCATCTGCAAGGTCGCGTTGCACAACGTCCTATGTTCGTTACCAGGTTCAGGCAAAGTAGGTGCCTACGAGTAGGTATCTTCTTCATTTTTCCATCTTAGAAATTTCTCAGTGACAGTCCGGAGTCTGGACCGTTCAGCACCGTTAATGGCAAATGCTTGCACCCCTACAAGAGGCAACATAGTTGGTAAAACTTTAGGACACCTTTGCTTTACCCGTCAGGGAAAATCTCTCGTCGGTGGGTTAGTTTGTCAAACACTGCACATTGATTTTCGTTTCAATTCATTCAACATAATTATGTGCCATGTACGGTTACGAGCGTAAAAATCTAGACAAATACAATAATAAAATCTTAGATCTTTATAATAAAAGTTATTGTAGAAACCACATACAATAATCAACCTTATAATGTTTCCAGCCTCTCCTCTAGGATAGGGATAGACCGTAATCCACCACGCGGGCCGAATGCGGGTTGGTGGATGTTACATGTCTTAGAATATTTTGGTTCTAGGACATGCCGGATTCCTCACAAAGTAAACCCTGGCTGAGTTTGACCCCACGACCTACATTTCGTAAATCGGAGCCGTTACCACTGGGTTAAAATTACCACTGCTAAACTATATTTGCCTCAAAACTATAAAAGCCACGTCTGGCCATGAACCATGGCCTGAACCAGAGGACGTCGCCACCGATCGCCTCCACTAGGACACGTCAGTGCCCGTCCAAGCAGCGGGGCGCACCTCCACAGCGGGATATCCTCCGGGCGATCCGCGTAATGATGACACCCGGACGTTTCTTCCGCCTAAATCCAGAACAGAAACCTCCCTAACTAACCATGTCCGGTTAGGAACTGTGTCTGTATATTTGCTTCAAAACTTTACAACCTACGACTAAAAAAATCCATGCTTCAAAAATTTATTGTTCAACTTTCAAAGAGCAAAAAGGCAGAGAATTATAAATTGAAATCGGCTAGCTACAGACGTTTCCGTCTAGCTTCCGGCCACATTCAAACGGCAAATTGTCACTGCATTTGCATCACAAGGGTCCCCGGTTCACATCCTGCGCTACGTTTAACTTAGACTTGCATTTAATAGCGGAGAGGGAAATTATTGCATAATGGGGGTTATAATTGGCCTCTTTTGGTGCTGAAATTGGCCTTTGCTGTTGTATCTGTATACTTGCTCTTTGTGAAGTGTTGTTGTACGTACGAGTACGTTTACATACGAGTACAGTAGTATAATCCTAACGCTATAATCCTTAGTTTTAATATAATCTAATCCTGGGTAAATACCCAAATGATGTGAAAAAAAATATATTTATAAATCTTTAATGTAAAATAATAAGTTATAGTTAAATAGCATTATAGTCTTAGGCTAGGTTGTAATAATTTTGTTTAAAAAAAAATGTTGCCCCACACTATACTCTGTTCGCGATAGCATTAGACAGAAGTTAAAAAAGGTTGTTTTAGGGTACACTTTGTAATAAAAGTTCACAGAATACATCTACTTACCAAGTTTCAACAGTATAGTTCTTATAGTTTTAATATTAGTTATTTCTATTTGTATGAATGTTATATAGTTATCTTGTTGCTTTGTATAGTGTACAATTCATATGTTTTGTAAGGAGGAAACTGGTTGATACGCCATTTAAAAAAAAAAAAAAAATATTTGAAATAAAGTTATGTTTATTTAAAAAAAAAACCATTTAATTTATCTATCTAAGTGTTTACTTACCTTACAACGATCAATTTTATCTAAGTAGGTAATGTTAAAATTTTATATTGTAACCATTATTTATTAAAATTGTTTGTTTATCTCGAAAAATAAATGTTGTGCACACCTGCTTCTATGAACCTCTTTTTTCTAACGCAGAAGTGAATGGAGTATAGAAGTATATACGAGCAATGGGTAGCTCGCCGTCCGACCGTCCGGTAACCGTCCAGACCGAGCCCAAGTCGTCGACTCCTCAAGGAGATGTCAGCAACTGTAGGGGCCCAGCAGGGTCGAAGCCTACTGGGGCTAAGGGTCTGATTCTGAAAGGAAGACTCGGCCCTGGTACGAAAGGCAACCAAGGAACAGGAGGTTTTTTTTTTTTTTTTAGTTGGGAAAATCATCTAATGACAAATCTCGCTCTTGGGCGGAGCAGGAGATAGTTTCAGACTTTTACTGACTAAAAACCCATTCCTGTTCCATCGTTGCCTTCGTCCCAGCGCCCGGGTTTCGTTTTCATACTACCCATGACGAAGGAACAGGAGTGAGTTTTTAGACAGTAAAAGTCTGACACTATCTGCAACCCCGGCCGAGACCGGGATTTGTCATTAGATGATTTTCCGAACGAAAAAAAAACCCACGACACGAAGCAGCCCACACAATACAACAACACACACCCACACACAACACACACACACTACTGCACAACACACACACAACACACAACTACTGCGCTAACCGTGCTGTCACACCTTAACTTACCTCTATTAGTGACACCTTGAAACAAAATGGCGGTCGCTAAAGCAAAAAAATAATATCAATTCACTTAGAAGACACATGATTCATCACTCCTGGGTTTATGATCATTTTATTTAGCGACATAAAATGAATGTAACGGCTCTGAAGGGTGCCTTCTCCTTTATACTCGTTTTATGTGATGATGATGAAAATTGCGAGATGCGAGAGATAAATGGACCGAGTCTAATTAAAAAAGGTAGGTAGAGGAAATGTTAACATTAGTTTGTTTGCTTATAATATTACTAGCTTCAGCGCCGCGGCTTTGCCCGCTTGATAGCAGAAAATTATCTCAAGGGAATATACTGCCGGGATAAAAAATATCTTATGAGTTACTAGCTGTTGCCCGCGACTTCGTCCCCGTCAAGTTCGTAAAAATACACAAACGCAACTTATAATTCTGTGCTTGTGATTCATGCCGAAAGCATTCATTTATTTTACTTTCATATAAAACGGTTAAAGGCCAAAACGAAAATTACCTCCAATATATATGTTATAATATACAATGTATTTCTTATGTCCAGATTTATATTATATATTTTATTTTATTTATTTCGCTAACCAAGAGAATACATCAAATAAATTTATGAACGTCAATAATCAGAAAAAGACATGTAGCCCTACGCTCAGGGTAAAGTGACAGGTAGTGTCAGGGTTTTACTGACTAAAACCCACTTGTATTCCTTTAGTTGCCCTTTGGATTCTAGAGCCACAGTAACTTGAGCACGCCACAATCACGGCAGTAAATCTCCTCTTTAATTCATTAAACCCCAAGCGAACCTCTTATGTGGTATTCTAGGACATGGTCTACCCTTGTGCCGAATTTCATCAAAATCCCTTCAGCAGTTTCAACGTGAAAAAGTAACAAACATACACACACTACATACAACTTTCGCCTTTATACTATTAGTGTCATATTAATGTGAAGGCAGTAAAAGGTACACAATCACTGGATGTACTGAGATCTCTATCATGACGTCATAAAATCATCATAATTCCTGAGAGAGAGAGAGAGAGAGAGAGAGAGAGAGAGACTTTTACGACTGTTGAGTTTTTCCATTGGGAATTACTCAGTAGCAGCCCGGAGTTTACAAGACGGTGGTATTCGAGGTTGTTCCGCTTGTTGCTGTTGTGTTTTGACGACCCGTTGTTTATGTCTGTGGATATTGTTCGAGATAAAGTATTTCGGCATTGTGTCTGTCGGGCTACTGCACGTAGGGATAGCATTCAGTCAGCCAACAGTTAGTCGATCCAGTGTTTTGTCGACCTAACCTAATGACTGTCGGGATAGCGTTCAGTCGAGATAAACTCCATCGACTTAGTGTTCTGTCGGTCTACAGCAGATCGGGATAGTGATCTGTCGGGATAGCATTCGTCGGGTACTCAACACACAAACATTTGTCCTGGGTGGGAATCGAACCCACGTCATCCGGTATAGCAGTAAGAGCCACTAACCACTAGATCATACCGTTGATATGCTCGCTGGCTTGTTGCCAGCGAGCACATCAACGTACTACCAAATACTACTGAGATTAGGAACGTGACATTTTGCACAGGGTTTTCTATTATGCCGTAGGCGAGCACTGAGAGGATTTTCCAAAATTCACCACCTAAGGTGATGAAACAGGGGTATGGAGAAACCTATTTTCACGCTATTTTCACGGAAGCCACTGGCAGAAGCTTTTTAACAATATAACGTTAAAATTAAAAATAAACCACAATTTCAAATTAAAAATAACGCCTTGAATAACATTGTAATTTTAGGTTCAATCGACTTAATTGCATTTTAAATTCTGACAGGCGTTCCTATTAACCCTCCTGTTCCTTGAACATCGACGGCGAGTTACTAGCCTGTCGATTTTCTACCGGTTTCATTTCGGGGAGTGTGCAACGGAATTGCGTAACCTAATTCCGCCAAGCCCGTTTCATCATCGGACCATCAGACGTACCTACGGAGATGCGCCACCGCTACATGGTGGACGTATATCTTTCCTTGCGATTATAATTTGGGTGTCTTCAAGGCTAGAGTGAATAAGCTCTTAATAAACTAGTGCGCCTCACCATCAACGATTGCATCACTGCTTACCATCAGGTAGGATCGCAGTCAAGCACTAGCTTATATCAATAAAAAAAAGACTTGAGGTGGTCACCCTTTCGGAGCGGGCACACTCGGTGCACTTTATACTTTGTTCATTTTTACTTTGTGTTTATGACCGTTGTGCTGTGTCTGTCCCGAATAAAAGTATTTCTATTCTATTCTATTCCACCCATACACACTAAATGCTTTGGGTACTCATTCTTTGTGCATACAGTTAAGGAGTGGAAATCCCTGCCGGAGTCTGTGTTTCCTGGTAGCTATAACCTGGAGCTCTTAGTCAAGAGTTAATAGGTTACTTCTAGGCAAACGTGTTTCATCGTCGACCACATCATCACTTTCCATTAGGTGATATAGTCGTCAAGTGCGAGCCTATCACCAGTAAAAAAAAAATATTCTAAAAATTTGGAGGTTCTACATTAGCCTCTATGTATTTTGTAAATGGTTCAGCTATATTTTCGTTAGTTTTAAACCAATTTTAATGATTATTATTTTGTCTGAGAAAATATTTTCCTAAGATGGTCCCGTTAAATTTTATTGAAAATCTGATGATAAACTTCAAATTAAGAGATGTTACTCCTTAATAAATAATGATTTAGGCATGTTTTTGATAGTTCTGTCCCATAATATCCCCTACTCAGTGAAAAACCTAGGTAATATACGTTAATTTTAATAAAATGGACTAAAATGACAGTTGGCGGGTTGCCGCTTGATCCCCTACTCAGTGAAAAACCTAGGTAATATACGCTAAATTTTAATTAAATGGACTAAAATGACAGTTGGTGGGTTGCCGCTTTATCGTTACGTAAAAATAGTGTTGTAAAAAACCAACTAACAAATAAATTTTTGTAAAATAACTTTAATTTCGGAAGAAGGTGTTAGTTAAAAAAAAGGTTTTTATTTAACACTAGTAATTTTCAGTTATATGTAAGTAAGTATTTTCAAAACATTAACATAACACTTAAGATTCTAACGGTTTTTAGAGTGCCTAACAATTAACCGTAATTAGTTAGTATTACACAGCGCAATTTGGGTCAAAGTTCTCATTCAAATCACTTTTAGCTTGCGTAGGTACGCAATTAGTAAAACGTTCATAATGATACTGTGTAGATAGTCACCCACTACATACTGACTGACTGGCCTGTTGGTCTAGTGGTTAGTGGCCCTGACTGCTATGCCGGAGGTCGTGAGTTCGATTTTCACTCAGGACAAATGTTTGTGTGATGAGCACGATTATTTGTTCTGTGTCTGGGTGTAATTTATCTATTATATGTATGTATTTAGAAATATATAAGTATGTTTATCAGTTGTCTAGTACTCATAACACAAGCTCTGCTTAGCTTGGGACTAGACGGCGTTGTGTGATAGTTGTGGAATATTGTTATTATTCCATTTATTTATTTTATATACCTATGTACATATAAATTACATTTTTAAATATTTCTTTAAAAAAAAACACATTAAAAAAAACATTTAAAAATAAAAAAATAGTAGCCCACTGGCGTTGGGAACTATGATTGGGAAGAATAATAATCCCTATTATTATTATTAAAACTATTTAAATTAGACAATCTTTGTTGCAGACTGGCTTCGGCTAGCGACTTCGCCCGTGTGCAAGTAGAAAATATATAGCCCATAATTATGTATATATAGACGTCCTATGTCTAGGCCTATCTCCAAATAAGCCTCCCCAAGTGTTGCCATAACGACCGATCCACTGTGCCTCACATCCATCGGATTCCCGCGACCCTCACCAATTCATCGGTCCACCTTGTGCCACTTGTGTGTCGCCACTTCAGAACCTTAGCCCTCACCTCAGTGATAAAGTAGCATTCTCTAGTAAAAGAATTTTCAGAATCGGTCCAGTAATTTTAGTGTTCATTAATTACTTACAAACAAAAGTCTAACCGTATTTTAGACTGGAAACCGCCTCCAGCATAGTTAAAAGAAGAATAAGCAGATAGAGACGTTGCACTTTTCTCTGCTCAGTTTCCTCTATATATAACATAGGGACTGAGACTCCCGCCTGACTGATAACCAGCTCGGTCCATTTTAGATTTTGTCCTGTTATAGAACCAAACCTAAAATGGACCACTTACTGACAAAAAAAAATACCATTGGTCCATATTGCTGTGTTCCACGCGCCTCAAAAAGATGTCAGAAAAACCGCAAGGGCCCAGCAGGGCCGAAGCCTACTGGAGCCATGAGTAGACTTCTGAAAGAGTTACTTCGTGGTCCTGGGACGCAAAATGCAATCAAAGGACCATAGGTTTTGTTTTAGTCAGTAAAAGTCTGATACGCCCTGTAGCTCTACCAGTGGCGTATTCTATACCATCTAAGGCCCGTGGCAAAATCATTGGATGGAGCCCCAGGAAAAGCGTCAACCTAATTTAATTAGGTTATATCACTAAAGAAATCGGTAAGTTCTCTAATACACGAGGACTTATATTTCTTCTCCGAAGGTGGGATTTACAGTGACGTATTTATAATGTGGTAAGGCTGGCAAAATATCAAGGGAAATTGATCCTTTTGTTATGAATGCGTTCAATCAATTTTAATATATTTACTTCTTTAGAGCTCTTCTGGCCCCTTGGACCGGGAGCCACTCCAGGCCAAGGGCCCGTGGCGTTTTGTCAGCCATGCCACCCTATAGTTACGCCCCTGAACTTCACTTTAGAGCGGGAGAAGTCATTGAATGATTTCCTAACTAAAATAAAAGGGCTCTTAGCAATCTTCACTGTTTTCGTTTATCAATGTGGTTTCCTAGTTTCGCGGCGAATGTCTGGTGGATCTATATCCACCAGGCCTTCTTACCTTCACAGGATCTGCGTCTTCTGCTTTATTGCTAGTCCTGCACAATCACTTGAACCTTCCAGTATTAGGCTCTATCTATACACACGTACCACAACCACACCACATCGAAGCGACAAAAAGTGGTGCAGCTTCTTGCAGTTTGCAGGCAAATTAATTCGCGATGTCACTGGTGATTACTTTGTGGTCGCAAAATAGTAACGGTGTAGTCAATATCACACACACGGTAGCGTTCAACCACAAAATGTGGTCAGTGTGAATTAAACTATTTATTTTTATAAGAAATAGTCCCCAACTTCGTGTTTTTGTTGTGGTGTGGTTGTGGTTTGATAGTGGTAGGTGGGTGATTTTCAAAATTTATGTACATTTTGGGACGTGAAAACGTCCCCCGGAATATTGTCCAGACATAACATATTAAACGATCAAATTATTGTTATTATCATTGAATAAAAGTTTATTGAGAAGGATTTCAACATTTCAGTTTAAAAAAAAATAAGTAGTCTGAAATATATGACATTCATGCTCTTAGTGTCATAATATTTCCATACATCTACTACGTAGGACACGTAGTAGATGTATGGAAATATTATGACACTAAGCGAGAGCGCGTTACAAAAACCATCATAAAGATTAACCTACTCATTTTATTGTAAGTTCTGTTTGCGGAATATCTTATTGGGTAATTATTATGTAAATTATACAAAATTGAAATAAAAAACTTTATGTAATAATTATAATATAAGCCTTTCAAAATGTGTCTTCTATTTCATTAAATTTTGTTGATCATTATTGTAACACAAATATTAGTAGATATTTGATTCTTTAATAGCAACACATTCTTGTCAAAGACATCTGCAGGTGCAGGTGTCATTGTTGTGAAAAGTGTGTTTCTTGCGGTGTAGTGTATTTTCCACAATAAAGTTTTCATTTTAGTTAATCAGCTATAAAAACAACGGTAAGTCTCTGTTTTACTATTTTTGCGTAAATTTAAAGAATAATATTGATTCAATTTGATTAAGGTGATAGACAAGTCCAACAACATTATTTTTAACCTTCAAATGTCGAAGGTCGTTATTCAACAAACCGTTGATTTTCATTTTCGTAACGATTTGTTACATATTTTGGTTGCGTACCAAAAAGGATGTAACAAATATGAAGCAAAGCCGATTTCATAATGGCATTATTTTTTTAATTATGCGTACCTACATACAGGGTAATGTATTAACTAGAGCGCAATTTTTTTACTTACAGATCATTGGACTCGATCAGCTGACGTACAAATCAATAGTGTTTCATGTACCGGATCGACCCTCCACGGGATTAAAACGATCAAAATTTCGCGGTGTAGATATAACAGTTTCCTTACTAATTATATATAAGCGATGTATAGATACTACTCGTAGTAGCTATACGGCAATTATGAGTATTTTTTATTTGGTTTATTACTAGTTCTTTCTTAATAAAAAATGCTGATAAATAAATAACTAACTTTACTATTATTTTTGTAATAACGTATTAAAAGTAATTAATTATTTTTAACCGTAAGTTCCATCACCAATGGTTGTTTTCTGTAGGCTAAACATTTTAATAAACACTTAATGACCAAACGGAATGCACAATTTGTTCTGAGACTGTATTTTGTAATTAAAGAGACTGCTTATGTTATCAATAAATGATTACGCTCTAATTTCATTGTTTTAATAGTGTTGTGAAATAACCCTAATATTTCCTTTTTGTTATTTTTTTGTAACGTTGGTCACTTTTGTAACGATATTCATTTTTGTTTCATTTTTGTAATTGTACAAAAAATTTGAAAATCACCCAGGTACGTCTGAACAGACGTTTTTACGAGGCCAATGATAGAGCTGTAAAGGTAGCTAAAAAATAGTTCTCACGAAAGAGGAGATTGAGAAAAGGCAAATATCGTGGACATAAAACTTTTGTTTCAATCAAATGGAACTATTACGAATTTCTTTACGACTGTACATAGTTCTCATACTGCCCCAAAAGTAGTAAAATTACTTACACCAGGGAATATAATAACGCCTAATAAAAGTGTTATGCAAGCCTCGTGACCTATTTATTGTTACAAATGTTTGCTGTTAGTGTCACATAAGGCGCTTTTTGTGAACTCCAGTTTGATTGTAGCAGAAGGGAAAGGAGAGAGATGAAAAGAAAGGATGGTGATGCTGGTGCTGGTGGTGGTTGATGGTCGTGGATAGATAGGGATGGAATGGAAGGATGTCGGGGTATAGGAGGGTTTGTTGAGTAATGAGTATATAATATTTTATATCCTTATATACTCGTATGTCAGGACCCTGGAGTCCTGGACCATTGGAAGGCACATAAAGGGTCGCAAATAGCTCGCAGTGGCCTCTTAGATACTTTAAAAAAACTGGTACCAATAGGCGATTATCCCTGTAGGTAACCCAAAGACAACCCTCAAATGGTGGAAAACTATTGCGATATATGGAAAACCAAGATATAGGGTTATGATTTTGGGAGGCTTAAGTGAACTGGTTACCAAGAACTGTGTAGACTATGGCCCCTACCCGAACAATGGTATTATTAAACAACGATAAAAAAGGCAGGTGGTGACTTGCACATTCAATAAACGGGCCCCAATAACAGTCGCTAGCACGAAGTAACGTTGCAACAAGGAGCAACATATCTCCAGGTGCTTATTAGATAAGCTCGCATTTGATCACTATCTCACCCGATGGTAAGCGATGATGTAGCCGACGTCGGAGCGCGCTTGCCTAAAAATGAACTGCCTGTTCACTCTTAACTTAAAGACTCCCAAGTTGTAGCTATCAGGAAACAGACTCTAACTGGGAATTCCACTGATTAGCTTTAAGCACAATGAATGTGAAATAGTCGTTTGTCTCAACTAATAAAAGAATGAGAAGTTGCATGTCCTTGTTAGAGCCCAACAAATTAATATATAGCGTTCTTCCATATTTAAAAAAAAGTCCTCCATTACGTCTGTCCGTCTGTCAAACGCGTTATGAGAGAGGTTATTTGATGGTTTCCCACCCAAAAAAAAAATCATGTATACAGTTAGATAATAATCAGCCTTATAATATATTTCCACTGCTGGGACTCAGGCCTCCTCTCTAGGAGAGGGAATGGGCCGTAATCCAACACGCGAGCCCAGTGCGAGTTGGTGGATGTCACATGTCTTCGAATTTTTGGTTCTAGGACAGGCCGGTTTCCTCACGATGTTTTCCTTCACCGTTTTGAGAGCAGTGGTGATGAAAATAAATTACACAAAGTAATGCGCCTGGCTGGGTTTGAACCCGTTACCTATAAACTCATAAGTCGGGGCCTTTACCACTTGCCCACCACTGCTCTATTATATACAAAGTTAGATACTATTATATAAATATTTAACTAAACTGCAGATCGTCGTTGCGACTTGACCTCTCTTATGTGTAAAATTCAACTTTATAAGAAAATCGATAAAAACCGTCTACTGAAAAAAATATAACGAAACTAACTACAACAAAAAATATAGGTATCAGCCATATGATTTCCTTTAATTTTGTTATTGATAGTTGAAATTAAAAGTAGTTTGATAGGTAGTAAAAAAAAAAACTGTTTATATGTAAAAGTAGTATTTTATTAGAAGCACATTATTGATCTTGAAATTGGTAAACAAATGACGATTAAATCGTCGTACACACATGAGAGTTATTGCATTCGTTGGAGCTTCAAAAGGGTGGCGTAAAAAAGTAATTTTGCCAAAAGTGACACATAAGAGGTCCTAAAGTCGCAACGACGAGATATTCCTTGTGGTGATAAACCATTTCCCTAACCGAACAAAGGTACTAAAACTATTACCACATTATAGTTAATTAACCATTAACCCAGCAAGTTGATGAAGGACTTTCCAAACTGCTAAATAAAACCCGTGCCCCAGGAAGTGAAGTTGGTAAAGCAAGTTCGAGTTAGTTTAGACCTGCGCTTAGCTCGCTGATAAATTATTTAACTGAGTTACCCTTAGTTCTATGTTAGTAGTTCTTCGTCATTATGTAGAAAGTGTATGTTGTTGTAGCTAATAGTGAATAGTTTAAATAATTTTCGAGATGTCTGCTGTTCTTGGAATCAGTTCTTGTCCTGTTTGGGTCACCAAAATGTTTTTTTTAATATTATAAATGTGAAAGTGACTCTGTCTGTCACGCTTTCACGATTAAGCTACTGTATCGATTTTGATGAAATTTGTTGCGACCGTACGCACGCGTATATTGCTACGCACTGCGTACGAGGACCGTCGGTCAAGCGTGTTGTATATTAACGCATTCAGTGCTATACCGATCGGTGGACCGACAATTTGTAAACACGTCCATTTCGTGTACGCGTTTGTGTATGTACCAGTCCGGCCAGTTTGGTTGGTCAGGAGAGCACTGAACGTTACAAACTGACAAACGATTGTACGCACCGACGGTCGGTCAAGCACTAAAACCGGCCTAAGGAAGAACATATGCTATTTTTTATCTGTCTTCGACTTTGACTTCGCGTCTGCTATAACCAACATTTATGCGAATGAAATCATGAGTAAAAGCTAGTCATTAATAATAATAATAAACTTGACTCGCGATCCGCACCAGCTTCGCATTGGGCACGCCACAATTATGGCAGTAAGTTCCCTCTTTGAGGCGTGGTTGGAAAGACCTCACGGTGTCCTTACCTTCCGCATGACGCAGGTTCTCACCGAACACGGTAAGTTCTTTATGGACCGCTCGGAGGATACGGTGGAGCATACGGTGGAGGTGTGCCCGGCTTAGGCGGAGTAACGCCGTGTCCTCGTGGGGCGATCGGCGGCGGCGATCTCTCGCGCCGGTCCTTGGGCCATGGTCCGGAGCGAGGAGGAGTGGCAGGCGGTCGCCTCCTTCTGCGAAGAAGTAATGCTAGCAAAGGAGGCGGCCGATCGCGTGAGGCAACGGTCCTCACGTCCCAACCGCCGCGCCGCCGGGATTCCGATCCCGATTTCCGGCCACCGTAGGCGCGGGCTTGCGGACGGCGAGCAATGGGTAGCCCGCCGTCCGACCGTCGGGTAACCGTCCGGACCGAGCCCAAGTCGTCGACAGCGTGTATTGTTCCACGCGCGCCTCAGGGAGATGTCAGCAAATCGTAGGGGCCCAGCAGGGTCGAAGATTACTGGGGCCATGGGTATTGTGAAATCGAAACCCGGGGCCTCGGGACGAAGGCAACGAAGGAACAGGAGTGGGTTTTTAGTCAGTAAAAGTCTGCATTTCCTGGTAGGTCTCGGCTTTTCTCTTCTATAATATGCTGTTATTAGGCGTGTGTAACTCTTTACTGAACCGACTCCCTGTTCCGAAACATTTTAGTGTTCTGAAAGATTGGAACAGCAGTTATGTTTTAAATGCATCATTTGAAACCACGGGTACACTGAAACATTCTTTACCTTAAGTGACCTTCAGTCTTTTTAAAATTCAAATTAAAACGTAAATTGTGTAAATATAATTAATGACTGCACTAAAAATATCTACGAGTACTTAAAATGATTCTTAAATCAAAATTCAATTAAACAAAACTATTAGTGTATAAATGACGCGACGTAACAGATCAAGATTCATATTAACAGTCTGTGTCCTTATCTTTTGAGCCGATGTTCCAAATGTTCCAAATGATACATATCATCTAACATTTCTCTATCTCAGTGTGACTATGACGTGACGTAACATATCACGATTCATTTGAGCCGATATTCCAAATATTCCGTTTGTATCTTTCTAGCCGCTGTTCCAAATGATACATTTCACCGTTCCGGAACATTTCAGTGATTCAGATGCAAATGTTCCAATCGCAAAGATAACACACTTTGCCCACGCCTAGCTTGTATTATACATCTTATCCATCGTCATGATCACTCTGTCTATTAGTGACAATTGCATGAAAATCCGTTTGGTAGTTTATGAATACA
The DNA here is from genome assembly GCA_905147345.3 of Mythimna impura. Taxonomy (NCBI): domain Eukaryota; kingdom Metazoa; phylum Arthropoda; class Insecta; order Lepidoptera; family Noctuidae; genus Mythimna; species Mythimna impura. The sequence goes on along the minus strand of LR990348.1, from coordinate 23,860,751 downwards.
TCGCGAATCGACAGACAGATGCGGTGGGAGACTTTAAGTATAAGGAAGGATGATGACCTTGGAAGCTAAAGAGAAGATTCCTTGTGTGAGGAGCGATATGAAAGGAAAGGGAGTCATTGACGGCGTGACAGTTAACAGGACAGATTTAAATCTGTATATAAATGGCCGCCATGGCCCACTTACAATGGTCCGCATATGACTAAGTGCGGAAACCACACTCGAACTGAACTGAACTGATCTGTACATAAATATTAAAAAGCAAACTCCTGACTCGAGCCGTGATGGCCGAGTGGTAACGGCCCCGACTTACGAGTTGTAGGTCGAGAGTTCAAAACTAGCCAGGCGCATTACTTTGTGTAATTTATTTCATCACCACTGCTCTCAAAACGGTGAAAGAAAACATCATGAGGTAACCGGCATGTTCGCACGGCACGTTGGTGAATGTCTTCGAATTTGAGTGCGCTTTTGAGTACGGGTTGCCGCACTATGGGCCTGCGTGGTGGATTACGGCCCATTCCCTCTCCTAGAGAGGAGGCCTGAGTCCCAGCTGTGGGAACATTATGGCCGATTATGCTTATGACTCGTGTTTATCTAGAAGTACCCTGATTTGATTCACTGTTGACTTAAAATCTTTCAGGTTAAAGCTTTCAGAAAACACAGACTCTGATGGAGAATTCCAATGTTTTTGCAAGCAGTTCTACTGCTTTGTCTGAACATAATGTTGATATATTTCGACATTATGTACAGACATCTGCTTGGAGTGGCTTGTTCATAATACGGTCATAATCTTCTTTGTCTTCTATTCAGTTACTCCGTTAAGAGGGCCCTTCCCACCCAGTCTATCGTCAACCTGAGCACGGCTTAAAAACTTGTTGGTTTATCCATCGCAATCCAACGCAATGATTAATAAAGAGGCAACGCGAAAAAAGAAAGATAGCTTAACGTTCTGTTGGCTCGTCATTTACTCGGATATTTCACAAAACTTGTTTCAGGAAATAAGTGTCATTTTTAACGTTAAAAAAAAAGCTTTTTAGCGCTCTTTTTGGTCTTGGCCTTGGCATGCATATGGACACTAACCTTTCTTGGGAGGTTCATGTTGCTGATGTGAGTAGGAGGGTCTTTTACTCTTTTCAGTCTCTTAAACGTCGCCAAAAATTCCTATCATTTCACACTAAGGTAAATCTTGCACAATCTCTTCTTCTACCGCTCATAAATTATGCGAATGTCGGTTTTCTAGATGCTACGGAGGTACTTCTAAACAAACTTGAACGACTGCAGAATTTGTACATCCGCTTTATTTTTGGCCTCCGCAAATACGATAACGTGTCGGAGTTTCAGACCAGATTAAAGTGGCTGCCAATGTGGCGTCGGCGAATGCTCAAATGCCTAATGCTCCTCAATACCTTCGTAAACACTTTGAGTACCTCGTCCCGAGGGGTAAACTCTGTCGCACCACCTCTTCTCTTCTCCTTCGCGCTCCACGAAAAGTCATTGGATGATTTTCCATCCTAAAAAAATGGATTGCTCATCGTTTTGGATTTCACCCTTTTTAGGTAAACGTTACCCCATTCCCTGGGGATACTAAGTACTCATGGTAGGGGGGGGTGGTAGAGGAGGGTGGTTATGTAATGAGTTCATTATTAAATGCACACAACGAAAACAACTCCAGGGCGTGTTATTATGAAAAATAAATTTCAGTGAAGGGTGCAATTAGACCCTGAAATTGGTATTTCATATACTCGTTATAGTCCAGTACCTGGAGCATTAAAATCATCAAAACTTCGGATTACATTTACTTTTAAAGAAAATAAAAAAACATATATGATATATGTAGCTAATAATAGCGTGTATAAAACATTTTACCTTTAAAAATTTAAATCTTGATTATGAAAAAAAAAAACGGGCAATTGCGAGTCGGACTCGCGCATTGAGGGTTTCGTACAAACTTACCTATGAAAACAGTTCAATTCCCAAATTGAGTTACGAAGATTTCTCCGAATCTCAAAAATGAGTTTTTTGTTTTGTGACGTAACTACAAATTTACAGTTTTCAGATTTTTCCTATACTTACTTGTGCTATGAGACCTTGCTTCATGCCAAATTCAAATGCCAAATTTCAGGAATCTATGTCAACGGGAAGTACCCTATGAATTTTGATTCCCTTGAGAGTGTCGAAATACACGTTTTTTGCAAAGTAAATGGACGGCACTTTTTTTTCGTTAACTTAGAAGTTTGATTTTTTCACAGCTTCCGCAGACTTCAGTAGATATATGGTTTTTCAACTCGATACCTCTACGCGTTTCCGAGATAAAGGCTCTTGACAGACAGACAGACAGACTCAGGGTCGGCCAACAAAGTGATCCTATAAGGGTTCCGCTTTTTCCTTTTGAGGTACGGAACCCTAAAAAAATGATTACGATAGTTCAACTATCTCAAGAACTGCTAGTTCGAATTGAAAAATATTTTGGTATTGGACAGCCCATTTATTGAGGAAGGTTATAAGCTACATAATATGTTACATCACGCTATGACCAATAGCAGTGGAGTAGTAACCAAAGACGCGTGTATAACCGCGAAAAAAATATTAATTAGACAAAAAAAAATGAAAATAAAAGAAAGAAAATTGCGTTTATTGGCATTATAAAACAACTTAAGATTAAACAAATAGTACATTCAGTAATGCCAAAAGGGCCTCAGCTCAGCATAATGCCAAATGGTAACAAAATGCCACCACATGACGCTGATTTTCAGCTGCAGGCCTTGGGTGCCATATACTTGAAAATAGAAAACATTCATTAAAAATCTAAAAGGTTCTGTGCAGAAACCAAATAAAAGAAAATGTTTCAATTCTTATTTAAAAAACAGTCCAAAAAGATTTATGTGCCCATTTAAAACAAATAATAAAACTGACATATCATTTAACAATATTAGAAACAGTTAAGAGTGTAAACACTTAATAACATAGGTAAAACTTAAAAAGAAAACAAAACAACAAAAAAGTATAAAATTTATAAAAATTAAAATAAGTGTTTAAATAGATAACAAGGCTAATAACAAAATGTTTTTTAACCGACTTCTAAAAGGAGGAGGTTATATGTTCGGTTCAATGTATGTTTTTTATTTTTATTAACTGACTTCTAAAAGGAGGAGGTTATATGTTCGGTTGAATGTATGTTTTTTATTTTTATTTTTTATGTATGTTCACCGATTTCTCAGTCAATTGTAGACCAATTTTGAAATTTTTTTTTCGATTGGAAGGTTATACTTCCGAGTTGATCCCATAGAATTATTGTTATGATCTGATCATGAAGTTCGAAGATATGGAACAGAACTCCTCATAGGATCATAGCAGAACCGTCGTAACAAGTAAAATTGCTTTGTTTATACGTGTAGTCGATGACTGACTGAAAGTAGAGGGGGAATATATCGAACAGATCTGATGATGAAGCCTGAAGTTAGGCACCGAAATTCTGTAATAAATTAATGTAATCTAACCGTGTTTGGGATTATTAGAATTCTCATGAGATGCACTCTGGCTATAAGGTATTTAAGTTTGGCTGAGGGGTACTTTTTAGTGGTGGTACCATATCTAAAAAGTGTAAAATAAAAATCTTTTTACAAAAAAAAAATACAACCGACTTCAAAGTAAAAAAAAAACACTGAAAAGTGCAAAATAACTTTAATTTCGGAAGTCGGTGTTAAATAACGAAGAGACAAAACTATTATAGAAACACCGACTTCCGAAATTAAAGTTATTTTGCACTTTTCAGTGTTTTTTTTACTTTGAAGTCGGTTGTATTTTTTTTTGTAAAAAGTTTTTTTGCGTATGAAAATTAAGTTGTCTTATATATATGTATACAGACAATATTTTTGGTTATTTGAACATTTATATGTTTGTCCATATCAGAGGCGTAGCGTGGACTAATTTAGACGTGGGCGAAGGCACATCAGCGAGGTCTTTTCTTTCATAAATTCGAAAACGAGACAGCGACTGTTGCGACCCAGTGCTCGACCACATCGTCGCTTACTATCAGGTGAAATAGTGGTCAAACGCGAGCCTATCAATTATAAAAAAAACCCTCGTTCTTAAAGAGCCCTCGCTTGTGCGAGGCCCCTTTGGGCGCGAGGTCGAAATATTTTCTTCGTCTTTACTTATCTGAATAATAGGTAAAGTTGATGAAAGTATTTTCGTTGCTTTGTACACATGCCTTTTTTACGTTGCAAAACATCACAAGGCTCCTCCCACTCTGTGTAGAGTAAGAGGGAGTGTTTTTTTTTTTTGTGTCAGACTTTTACTAACATAAATACAGTTTCACAGACCTCGGTCTGTGAAACTGGATTTTTTCCTGAAAGCTCGATAACAATTCGTTTGACTCGGGGTTTATTAAACTCAAAATCCTATGTTTAACAGTCACGCTTGTTAATATAATAGTAGCAGTACTAACTAGGCGTTTTTCAATTCAAACTAGTAGTTCTTGAGATATTAGCTTTTTTTTTATTGAGGATTTTTTTTTTTTTTTTATTATAGAGACTGTATGTTTAATTCAATAAAAACACTTAACTTACTAAAACTATATATATACACTAAAGGCAAAAACTACTAGCTAAAATATGGCGTCATAAAACTCCTTCGCATCGCTGTCGTCTGGAAGTGTGTAATCTTTGTTTTCTTTTTTTCAAAGTCAAGATCACATTTTTTTAATAGGTAAACTTTTTTAAACATATTATTAGCTACATATTATATCATATTTTCTTTTTAAATTTCATCCACAGTAACTGTAATCCGAGGTTAAAACCCCCGGCTCTGATCCATTAATTTTAAAAGTTTTTTTTTTTTTTAAAGTAAGGAATAAGGTTTCTGTGGTATTAAGTATGGTTTTTTTGTATACCTATCAGGCACTTTCATGATTAGATACTCTTCATTTTTAGGGTTTCGTACCCAAAGGACGAAGTCACAGGCAGAAGTTAGTAAAAATATAAAATCATGGTAGAACTAATTATATGCGTTATAATTGTTTTTATGTACCTATCTTAATATAAATGTGCCACTTTTATTAAATAAACGATATTCTATTCTATTCTATATTCTATTCTAATTAATGTAACTCTTGGGGTTAAAGAAACTCTCGGATCGTGAGGTCCGAGTGCTCACAAATTACTCAAAAATCTGTCTATACGTCTTGTTGATACTTCGCGTGCCCCAAGGACTGGCTTTTTCCTTGGACAGAGCAATAGCATGTGTATACATCGTAGCAATGCCGCCAGTCCTTTCGGCTCATTACTAGTCGACAGCGATATGAAGGAGTTTTATGACGCCATATTTTAGTTTTTAGTTAGTTTAAATTAGTTTAGGGTTTTATTATTATATTTTGGTTTAAGTGTAATTATTAGGTGGTTAGGTGTGTATTTAAATATTTTGGTATATAAGTAGATCTATAAATAAAAGAATTATTAAAAAAATATAACTCGTAGATTTGGAACTTTTTCAGCCAAATCACAGAACCATAAATCTGTACCATACTCGACCGTATCCCCATACATCGTACCATACATTTACCCATACATGCTACCATCTGCCGATATCATGTCTGTAACAAATGCGGGACAAAGACCTCTGAGCGATATATCTTTTGGTTAAGACCTGACGACATACCAAAAGATTTACGGTATCTTACGTGTGTAACCGGAAATAGGTCAGTATGTTTCAGGACGACTGTTTGTAGTTGACTGTTACATACAAACAGAAGTTTTGCCATGAACTAGAACCTTAAGCTTTGTCTAGGGTTCCGTACCTCAATTGGCAAAAATGGAACCCTTACAAGATTACCTTGTCGTCAGACTGTTTTTTTTAGGGTACCGTACCTCAAAAGAAAAAATGGAATCCTTTTAGGATCACTTTGTTGTCTGTCTGCCAAGACTCTTTATCTCGGGAACGCGTGGAGGTATCTAAGTGGTAATTAAAACCACATACTCAGATCTGCAGTCCCTTGAAACTGTGAAAAAATCAAATTTCTGTGTTGACGAAAAAAGAGATGTCCGTTTATGTCGCAAAAAAAAACGTTTATTTCGACACTCTCAAGGGAATCAAAATTCATAGGGTACATCTCTTTGACTTAGAATCCTGAAATTTTGCAAGGTCTCATAGCACACGTACAGGAAAAAATCTGAAAACTGAAGGTAAATTTCTAATTACGTCACAAAATATATATTTTTTTTGCAATTAAGAAAAATCTTCGTAACTCATTTCGGGAATTAAGGGTTCCACCCTTACAAGATTACCTTGTCGTCAGACTGTTTTTTTTAGGGTACCGTACCTCAAAAGAAAAAATGGAATCCTTATAGGATCACTTTGTTGTCTGTCTGCCAAGACTCTTTATCTCGGGAACGCGTGGAGGTATCTAAGTGGTAATTAAAACCACATACTCAGATCTGCAGTCCCTTGAAACTGTGAAAAAATCAAACTTCTGTGTTGACGAAAAAAGAGATGTCCGTTTATGTCGCAAAAAAAAACGTTTATTTCGACACTCTCAAGGGAATCAAAATTCATAGGGTACATCTCTTTGACTTAGAATCCTGAAATTTTGCAAGGTCTCATAGCACACGTACAGGAAAAAATCTGAAAACTGAAGGTAAATTTCTAATTACGTCACAAAATATATTTTTTTTTTTGCAATTAAGAAAAATCTTCGTAACTCATTTCGGGAATTGAACTGTTTTCATAGGTAAGTTTGTACGGAACCCTCAGTGCGCGAGTCCGACTCGCATTTACCCAGTTTTTTTTTAATGACATAAACCAGTGCTTGACTGCGGTCCCACCTGATGGTAAGCAGTGATGCAATCGTTGATGGTGAGGGGCACTAGTTTATTAAGAGCCATTCACTATAACCTTGAAGACACCTAAATTATAATCGGATAGCCTGTCCGTCTGTCAAGATCCTTTTCCTCAGGAATATGCCTTCCGGAAATATTAAGCTGTAATAAAAATCAAGTACTTGATGCCTCTAGGGGCAGTTAAAAATCAAACTTCACAAGTCAAAGCAATCTAAAGATAAGGCCGTTTATTTATTATTATTATTTATCTTTATTTCAGGCATTAATTAACCCATAGTCATTTTTATGCTCGGTTTACGTAGCATATTTGTACATTGCCAAGGAAATCAAAATCTATATGGTACTTCCCGTTGACCTAGAATCCTGATATTTAGCAAGAAATAAATCTCATACCGCAAATAAAGAAAAAAAATCTGAAAACCATAAATTTATGGTTACATCACAAAATAAGTACTTTTTTGCAATACAGATAAATCTTCGAGACTCGATCGAACTATTAATATCGGTAAGTTTGTATGGTAACCTCCTCGATGCGTGGACTCGACTCTCACTTGACCGGTTTTATTTAGTTGTGAAACCATCAAATCACTTCTTCCGCTCTTGGGGGAGCAAGAGGGAGTGTCAGACTTTTATTGTCTAAAAGCCACATGTGTTCCTCCAGATGCCCTTTAACTCGCGCGGTAAAGCTAGAACTATACTGCGCACACGTGTGCCACACACGCTGATATGGGCGCGTCGGTCTCCATACATTTTAAATAGAAACTAGACTTGTAGAGCTACACTTGATCCACGCCACGCGGCGTCGTTCTACGTACAAATCAGGCGTGTTACATGTGTGCGTCGGTCTAATGTACTAACTTAACTCTTTCCAAAATCCACCCGGGATTTTAGCCAGTAAAAGTCTGACACAACCTCTTTCTCCACCCAGAGCGGGAAAATTAATTTGATGATATGGATTTTGGACTGGCCTGTTGGTCTAGTGGTTAGTGGCCCTGACGGCTATGCCGGAGGTTGTGGGTTCGATTCCCACCCAGGACAAATGTTTGTGTGATGAGCATGATAACTTGTTCTATGTCAGGGTGTAATTTATCTATATATGTATGTATTTAGAAATATATAAGTATGTTTATCATTTATCTAGTACCCATAATACAAGTTCTGCTTAGCTTGGACTAGACGGCGTTGTGTGATAGTTGTGGAATATTATATTATATTATTATATTTCAAACCCTCAAAAATATGATACCTACATGATGATAAAAGCTTGATGAAATAAATCTAGAGTTTTGCTTCATAACCACAGACCATTCATTTTGATTAAAACATGGTACCTCCAGAATGACGTGACACTTCATTCAAAATACACCTACTTAAGCAGATATTTAGTTAGTTATTATACTGTCTTACCCTTAACATGGTTAGGAGACAGATTGACACAGTCTGCTGTTAATATTATCACTATTCAGGTAGTCTACTAAAGTCCATTCGTCTCCTTAAGAGGGCTCTTGCCGACTCGCCTGTCGTCAACGTGAGCATGGTTTAAAAGCCAGTTGTTTCATCCAACGCAATTTATATAAATAAATAAATCTTTAGAAGTTTTAGTTGTGCGCGCATCACGTAAAATTTATGAAATCGATGTAGATAATTTTTATATATTAAAATTACTAGCTTTTGCCCGCGGCTTCGCTCCTGTCATTGACTACTCTACCTAACTCTACTCTGCCCTACAATACCCCACTCTACCCTATTCTACCCTACTATACCCTACTCTACCCTACTCTACCGTTCTCTACCCTACTCTACCCTAATCTACCCTACTCTACCCTACTCTACTCTACTCTACCCTATTCTACCAAGTTTTAGTTGTGCGCGCATCACGTAAAATGTATGAAATCAATGTAGATAATTTTTATATATTAAAATTACTAGCTTTTGCCCGTGGCTTCGCTTCTGTCATTGACTACTCTACCTAACTCTATTCTGCCCTACAATACCCCACTCTACCCTACTCTACCCTACTCTACCGCACTCTACCCTACTCTACCCTACTCTACCCTAATCTACCCTACTCTACTCTACTCTACCCTATTCTACCAAGTTTTAGTTGTGCGCGCATCACGTAAAATGTATGAAATCGATGTAGATAATTTTTATATATTAAAATTATGTGTAACTTGATATATTATTTAGGCTTTGTTTCATCGTAATCGGTTGACTATATCGAAAGATATACTACATTCATTGACTGGGCTGTACGAAGTTCGCCGGGTTAGCTAGCGTTTAATAAAGAGGCAACGCGAAAAAAAAAGATAGTGCCTGAACACTCTGTAGGCATTCGGTAATTTCGTTAATCAATCGAATATTATACAAAACTTGTTCCAGGAAATAAGCGTCTTTTTTTTTAAATAATATCAAAAGTTTTTTGAAAAATAAACACAAAACCATAATTCGAAATCAATCAACAAAACCATATATTATATGCGCAAGATTACCATTGCTATATTTTCTTTACTTTTTAATTTATGAGTACATTATGAAGCATCAAAGTTTATGCAAAATTGCAGATTTTCAGAGATCTTTCCTTAATTAGTTTACACAAATTGATGTTTTCATTTCAATAAAAACCTAGATAATAGACACAAGATATCTGTGTTCCAAAATATCTGGAGAAAGATGTATAATAACATCATAATCACGTAAGAACGATATGGAAGTGAATCTCGGGTTGCCTGATCTTAAACAGCACATCCCGGTCAAAATTATCCGGAGACACTTAAACTTAAAATGTTTCTAAAGAACAATAAACATTAAAAGCAAATAAAAAAAGAAATAATTAAAGGAACAAAACAAAAGAAGCACTAAATTATTCCTTACTCTTCTCTTTATTTGAGCAATAATTATAATGGTATAGACAATGAAATGTGAGACGATCGTAATCTTTCAGATTGGGTTTCGTTTAATAATTGATTGCTGAAAAAGGATTAAATTAACTACCTACCTCTGCCTACATTCAATTTTCTGATATAATCCATTTGTTCCAGGGTTGTCGAAAAGGTTTTTTCAATGAAAATTCAGATATAACTTTGTTCGCGATCAGATTTTTCGACGGTTTAATCATTAAAAATTGCACAATAGGCACGCTCTAACTTAGACAGTGTATAACAGCTGCTATCTTGGCTACGCTATAGCAATAAAATAATGTATTTTATCTATGGGCCCTAATTGCCTGACAATAAAGAAATAATAATAACGTAAACGCACCTAATAACGACCCGTTAAAATCCGCGCTCATTACCGCCCTATTCAGAAAACTATCATTTTTATGTCATTTATTAAAGCTACACAATTGGTTGCTTTACAAAAAATGTAGATATATTTGTATTGCAAATGTTCATCTCTTGTTTGTCTGCGTAACTCGACGATTTAAATAATAATTGCTCAGTTCGTCCGTGGACGCGGCACCTTAGTGCATTTTCCATAGTGTGGCATTCCCGATGGCGTAAGTACTCTTGTTTCTTTTTTAGCAGAAGATTATATCGTCAAGCATTTTAATATAACTTCTAGTTCTTTTGATGCATTTTTGATACTTTCAGGAACACAAGTAATGATTCATTTTAATGAGATACTATTTTATTTTGCTTAAAATTCAATATTAAAAATAGGCGGTAATAGGAACAAAAAATCACAATTTTATTCCTATTGTCGACCCATGTCGCTGATAAGTACTTGTCGTATCTTTTGTGTGCCATGATTTTTGTTAAAATGCATAAATTAATAGGCAGGCGGCTATACTAACTCAGTTCCTTAGTATGTTAACTTATATTTGAGCTATTAACGCCATATATTCAAGAGCTTTAGTAGCCGTATACACTAACTTTGTTCTTATGTAAATATTTTGATGAATAAAGGAGGTATAATTATTAAATAGTGTATTTTTATAGTTGAAATATCATTATTATTAAATATTTTTAGCAACCGCACCACTTAAAATCATATACATGTACAAAAATCACATGTATTTACACAATTCATACACATTCCCTTGGGTCGGTAATAGGTTATACGATTTCCTTTAAGAAAACCTATTACCGATCTACTTGTATATTTACGACGGATCCCATACTACATGTTTTTTTATTTGGTATTTAATTTCAAGTAAACATAAAGTTATTTAATAGACATTATATACTCGTAGTATTCCAGAATTTGCCAACACACAGAAACGAAGTGAAAGAAGAGTCTATAAGATTATGATTTGGTCGTGTGCGTCAATATTTTGAACAAAATAATTTAATTGAAGTACTAGATGATCCAGCAAGAATCTTTAATTGCGACGAAACTGGATTCTTTTTGTGTCCTAAGGCAAAACAAGTCATTGTGCAACGAGGCAGCAAAAAAATCTTAATCCAAGATTTGATTTTTGATTTGACATGACTACTAAACTTAAGAGGCGGTTTACAGTCAAATGCCTTTTCTACTGTTTTGACTAATATATTTGACTGTTTTGTTGTAATAGACCACATTTTGTATTATTTATTCTATTTACGAGTTATGATACTTTTTCAATTAGCAGCGCTAGTGGACGGTAAACCGTATATAAATGTTATTGTAATTTTATATGACTATGTTACATTTTTACTAAGATTCTATAATGCCATTTACTCTTGTATAATACCAAATGCCCCCATTGGTTATATATTATAGTAGTTATAATCAATGCTGGCCTTTGGTAATTTGTTATACATAATTCGTATAAATATGATATTTTTTATTGATTTAACGCTGTTAAGAATATACTAGTATAAGAATACATATAATTTTTAAGTGTTGATAGCATTCTGTACTCTGTTGGAGCATTTATATAAACAGTTCCATATACACGAGCATTTTTATTTAACTTTAACGTTTCCATTTATTTAGTGGTCGGTATTAGGTGTCACATAAACGGTATTAGGCACACTCCCGATATTTTGAGTCGGTAATAGGGACATGACCCTTTTTCCTTTTATTTAATTTTTAATTTTTTAAGTAATTCTTTGATTATCTGTTCTTATACATAACTAAAAAAATCGATAATTTCAGTACTTGAAAAAATATTTTTATTGAAGCCACATATTAAGAATGTGCTTATTTTTTGGATATCAATCTGAACTCCGCTTAAACTGGCGGTAATGGGTGCGTTTACGTTAATAAGCCTGATATTGGTAGTGGTGGACCGAAGCGAAAGGCGTGCAATGATTGTTGACATTTCCGTTCCACATAACGAGAACCCCGTGAAAGCCGAGAAAGATAAACAAATTAAGTACCTATAGGTAGTGACTTGACTCGCGAGGTTGTCGACATGTGGGATGTGGACTCGGCGATCATTGTACCGATAGTCGTGTCGGGCACTGGCTTAATAGCCAAGAGCCTCGACCAACACCTTAGGAGGCTCGCGTTAGGCGACTGGATCAAGGGCTTGATTCAGAAAGCGGTACTCCTGGACAGGGCTCGTATTGTCAGGAGGTTCCTTTCTCTGGAGCCCCTGGTAGCTTGAACGCTGTTCCCGATACCGGTGGGGTACTATTTTTTATATTTTATCAAATGTTCTTTTTTTATGATTTTGTTTAAAAAAATATTTAAAAATGTAATTTATGTGTTTATAATGAATAAAGGAGATAATAATAAAACGTTTAAGTTTTAATTATATAACTATGCACGATTGCACAAGGCGTCGATATTTCAAAATCAGTGTTTTGGTCGATCGTTTATAGAACGGAACGATGCGGACACACAGAACGCTGCGTTCAATTCCTCTATACGTTCACTGTCTATCGAGATCGCGACTATTTTATGTAGGGCTACAAAACTGACTAAGTATTGTGTGATGACAAAACGGAGAAGTAGTTTCCCGTTTTGTTTTTTTTTTCTCCTACGGTTTTACAAAGGCAAACGTTAAAGTAAATGCGGTCGATTAAGGATAAAAAAAACTCTCTCTAAGCCCTCTGATGGGCAAAAACGTTTCATGCGGCAAGTATGTAGTCAAGCGGTTTATTCAACGGAGGACCTACAAAGCATCCTTTGTATGAAAAGTTAGAAGATAGTTATTTCAAGTGTACGATTGGAATATAAAATTATGTAGTTTTTTTGACTTGGCTTCATGACATGGCTTTTTTTCTATGCTTTTCGTAACCACAGTACTTCTATTTATGTTCACCATAGGCGTGGGCTTGCGGACGGCGAGCAATGGGTAGGTCGCCGTCCGGCCGTCCGGTAATCGTCCGGACAGAGCCCGAGTCGTCGACGGCGCGTAGTGTCCCACGCGCGCCTCAAGGAGATGTCAGCAAAACTGTAGGGGCCCGGCAGGGCCGAAGCCTACTGGGGCCATGGGTTTGCTTCTGAAAGGAAAACCCGGGAGCATAAGGTAAAGAAGGAACCTAGGTGTGGTTTTAGTCAGTAAAAGTCTGATACACCCTCGCGCTCTGCCTTAGAGTGGGGGAAGTCATTGAATGATTTCTCACCTAAAAAAAACACTATTCATGTTTTACCCGTAACATTAAGTACGTGTTGTTCAGTTGGAAGATGCCTTTACTCAAAATTGAGATCCATTAATCAAAAAATGTATTTATACAAAAAAGTAAGTAAGTTTTTAAGTGTTTGTGTGTACATAAATAAATAAATAAATAAAGTACTAATAGTAAGTTGGATGTATTAAGCATGTTAGATAGTAAGTTAATAGAGACGAAATAGACCCGTGCTATCTTCAAAACCAAACAATCAAATCACTTCATGCTTCAAACCTATTTGAACCGGAAACCAAAAAAAAAAACCACCTGGAAACCATATCTGATAAAAATCAACCCTAAATTACTTTAACAGAGAGCCATTTGATCGCGGATAGCGGCCAAATTAAAAATGTTTGCTTCTGGCATATTTATTCGAAACCCATTTGTAGAAACAGGGATTCGATACTGACAGGTGAATGAGAAAAAAAAACAGAGGAATGATAAATACTTCCCCTTGAGTGAAGTGAAATGAAGTGTGCTGGATTTTCTCCTGATTTCAATTAAAATGGTGAACCAGTGGATTTCAGTTGATTTATAGATTGAGTTTATTAATGAGTTTTATTTTAAAAGGGTTCTCCAAATATTTTCAGAGGTTTCGAAAGCAATTAGTTAGTAATAAATTGGCGATCACTTATAAAGGTCAATAGTTTTTCAATTTAGATCTAATTCAACCACTAAAGCTCCCACAAACGGTCAGTGACAGCAGATGGCTTAGCCAAGTTGATAATCTACAATTGTTAACGCTAGTAGAAAACTTCAAATGTATGGGAATAACATCATCTGAACGTTAAGTCACGCGGTCAGAACAAAGGAATCGGAGGCGTTACCGACTGTAGAAAGCGATTCGAAACGAAACGGTCGTAACTCGGCTAGGCCTGCAGAAGTGCAATCAACAATATATATTATATACAAAATAATGTTGGCTAATATCACAGCTTATCTGTAAGAACCTTAAAACTAGCAATAACTTGATTTAAATATGGCTTGTGTTTATACACTTACCAGAAATGCACCCATCTTACTACCTCAATTCTAAATACCTGCCAGAATGAATATATACTCACAAAATGGTGTTCCATGAAGTATTGTAGAAATGAGGCCATTTTATGCTATGCCATAAAAATATGTGAACGCCTCCAAACCTAATTTCAGACGGCTTGGGTAGGGTCAACGGGAGCCCCTTACGGGAGCCTTCTATCACTGTCTGTAAGGTTCAAACAAACCTAACACGAAGGGGATAACGTTATCCCTTCTGAGCTAACATGTACATGTCGGGGCGCCCTAAAATTCTGAGGTCTCTTCGCTTGCTCTTGGACATAATTATTTGGTGTGCATTTATCCATTTTGATAAGCAAAAAGAATTTAAATAAAAAACGTAAAATTATCCTGATGAGTTTATATTTATTTGGAAACTTTGAAATGTTTTTTATTATGAGTGAAATTAACATATTTTAAAATAAAACAAACAAAAAAGATAATGTGCTTTTTATTCAATACAGAATTTTTATACATACTTCGCCAAATACAAAAACATCAACAGTTACAGAAGAAATTAAAATCACAAGGTACCTATGAGCATAGCTATACTAGCCTACAGCAATCAAGCCATAACAATAGGTACTTAATTGACGTACTCATGACAACAGAGGCAGTGAAAGTGTGCGATTGAAACAAAAATGAAATCTAATAGAGTATTTATAACAATATCAGTCCTTACTTAATACCTAAAAGGGTCCTAAGAAAGATTAAACTTGGACTATTTCGCGATCTATTTGAGTCTAACGAATAAATAAGGTAACTTATGTACGTTGAACTGGTGACAGATCGACCACAGAATAAGAAGACAGGACGTTACAGAAGGTTAACTCCAAGCAGAAGGCTCAAACACACGTCTGCGTACAGTGAGTGCACGCGTATTTGTGACTGACATCCATTTAAAAAAAATGCTACAAGGTGGCCAATATTTATGAAATTATCATCGGACCTTGTATTGCGATAACAAGATGCACTAAACGATCACTGTTGCGCTTTAGTGTCTTTGTATTCGTGCGCTCTCACTCATTGTACAAATGTGTCCGTTTTTGCTCGATTATATGGAGTTGACCTTCTGTACGTCTATCTAATCTATGACTAAGCTGTCATCAGCCTTACATTCTTTAAAGTTCAAATCAATTAAGAACGCTGCACGCCGACGACAATTATCTTCAAGTGACTTTGTTGTTTTTATAATTAGTTTTCCAAAGCATTGCACGAAGGGTATTTTTTCCCCTAGAGTAATTATCTCGCTTTTTATTTAAGTAAAAGTTGTATCTTTCTTGTTACACAATTATCTTCTGAATGCATTATCATTTATAACAATCGCTTTGGTATTGATAGCTAGACTTGGCGACAAGATATTCTAGAGGTAATTAGTGCTGCTCAATCTTCGCCATTTATTTTTAATATTTGGCTTATTTACACTTTAAAAGTGTGTCAATAAATAATAAAATTAATTAGAACTCATTGTGGTGACTTATGTATAAGTCATGGAGTTTTAGTTTTCATTTGACATTCCTATCTCTACACCATATAACTACTTAAATGACAGATCTAATGTAATCTAAAACTCCATACCATGACATTTGGTAATAAATCATACGGCAAAATTAATTGTACCTCTTTTTAAACTTAGCCAAAATCCGTGACACATGTCACAATAAAACTTGCAATACTTGCATGTCACATTTAAACTTACAATGTACTTATTCTTGTACTTATAAGAAAATAATTACATAAAAGTTGTGTGAAAATAAAAACAATAATCTTGCCATGTTAGTCTTAACTAAACCGTTTTTTCACTCTGCAAGACCGCATGTAAGTTATTTGAAAATTTTCTGCAAGTATTCATTAAAATAACTTTTAGATTAGGAAGAAAAATATACTGCAAGTTCACGTTAAAATTACTTGCAGTATAGACAGTTTACGTGCAGTGTGGAAAGTTTACTTGCAGTATGGTAAGTTTACTTGCAGCGTGGAAAGTTAACTTGCAGAGTGGAAAGTGGCTTTCGTCGTTGGCGTGCAGCCGTCCTAAGTTGAAAGATGACTACACTGCGTTGCCCGCACTATGAACGTTGCCGTTCACATTTAGTGGAATGGTGTTAAACTCGTCCTCGACTTCATCGCCTTCTTTCCTGTGAAACAAAAATATAAATTAGTATTGTTGTGTTTTGCCATAAGATATTTTTGAATTACTTAAATATTTGATGCTCAGATTATCAGGAAGTGCTTTATATAAATGTTAATATGACTTCTTTGTCAAAAATTTCTATTATTGCTACATTTTTGCGACAGGTACCTAAAGCCACAGAATACATTAAGGGATAAAATTTCCCCTAAAAACCGGACAATCAACCAAGTTTTCAAGACTTACCAAAAATATATCCTCAGATTAACTATGGGACAAAATATTAACTATGTGCTGCAACGTTGCCCAGTGTCCCGCAACTTGCACTTCAACATTTGACAACGCATTCACGTGACGCATGTTGTTGAGCAATTTGAAAGCGTTGCGCGTCATGTTGGGGGACATTTTGTCCCGTAGTTAATCTGAGGATTTATTTTTAATAAGTCTTGAAAACTTTGTAGATTGTCCGGTTTTTGCCTGTTACCTTTTGGCTTTTAATTAACAGGGCCAGCAAACAGAGGATAACAAAACATCGAAATAAATATTAAAAGTACGTGAGGGAAAACAAATTGAGTTTGGGTTTAAAACAGAATTTTGCCTAAAGTTATCTGTCAGAGATTACGAACCACCTATTGTACACGTTTCTATAAATGTTTGTCCTATGATATGTATAATAGGCATTGTTCAGACTAAACGTATTGTCGGCCGCTGACTGTGAGCGGGCGTTACGCAGTTTATCGCTTTTCCATACATATTAACTTCTCGTTCACACCGAACCGACTATACGCTATTAAGGGCCTATTACACTACGCGATATTCAGCACACGATATTCAGACTGTCTTATTTTTTGTTCCGAGTAAGACCGGTCTAACCCTTATCACACTACGCGACATCGACTAAGACTGTCTGAATATCGCGTAGTGTAATAGGCCCTTTACAGTGAGCATACTCACAGTCGGCGACGGACAATATGTTTGGTGTGACCGATGCCTAAATGATATATTAAAAAAAATATATACTAGGTTTTTCATTAATTACATATTACGTTTCTCTACATTACAAATACCTTTAGAACAAATTATATTGTTGTGTTTGTCTGTACAATGATTTATACACAAAAGCTAATTTATATTTTTACTTAATAAATGACAGGGTTTCTTTTGTCTACATAATATAAAGACGGTTTCACATCACGCGCACGATACATATAAGACTGTATACACATTTATAGTCATACACTTGACTGGCTCTTTGTGAAATAAAATTCCGATCGAGAATTTCTGACGTGTTTTTAAGCGCTCTATCTATCAAACGAACCCATTTCATCCATCTGTCTGGTTAAAAAAACATTTGGCAACCGAAATTATTGTTCGCATCCTGTCTAACTTTTTCTTTCCCTTTGTAAATGAACGCGCGCCGTTAGCAAGCGGCTCGCAAGTGGCTCGCGGGCGGCGCATTCGTCAGGTCTGGACACACCGTAATAAAGCTACAGTTGTTTGCGATAGAATATTATTTGAATTGAGAAACATTGATCAAAACATTTAAAAAGGCCAAGAAGTCAGTATTTGAGACTTTTAAAGACACTTTTTTTTGAGATATGTTAAAATTTCAGCCATGCGATCGAGAAAGAAGGATGGAGCTATATACCCTATATAGCTCCATCCCTTTAACAGTTCAGTTTAGGCCATAAAATATATCGCGTTAAAAGCTTCTGGACTGTAAATTATTACAAAACAGAATATGTCAAAATTGTCAAACGCGCCTTAGTTGCTGTGACCGTTAGTGAGTTTACATCAACCCGCCCTGAGCTCGCGTGGTGGATTACGGCCCATTCCGTCTCCTACAGAGGAGGCATTAGTCCCAGCAGAGGGAAAATTACAAGCTTGATTATGCTACATTAGCCAATCGCTTCACTGACTTGCGATTCTTTTATAAAATAACAAGGCCGATTATGCTATCAGCCTTGTTATGTTCCCACTGCTAGGACTCAGGCCTCCTCTCTAGTACAGAAAATGGGCCGTAGTCAACCACACGGGTCCAGTGCGGATTGGTGGATGTCACATGTCTTCGAATTTTTTGGTTCCAGGACATGCCCATACACGATGTTTTCCTTCACCATTTTGAGAGCAGCGTGCAGCAGTGGTGTTAAAACGAATTACTTACACAAAGCAATGAGCCTTGCTACTGCTGAGCCACCACTGCTTCTAGTAGAAGACGCTATCGACTGTAACATAGTACATACTAGTACAGTCGTCAACGTTATCTCTTAATGTTATCGCATGTTATTTATTTTATTAATAATGTTTAATCTAGGATAAGAGATATTTATTAAATTGAAAAATGGTGAATAAATTTATTATTATTATTTTTATTATAGTGTGTACAATACCGTTGCCAACGTCTGTTAGTCGACACCGACACCGGCCCACGCTGAAAACCAGCGCTGTGGACTTGTCGCATTTTGCGCGTGGACACGGCATTACGATGAGCGTTCGGCCGTTTTTCGCGGACGTGGCGCATATTTTTCATAGAAAATGTTTATAATTTGTAAGTTAGTCCTAAGATTGCGTCTTTTCCGCCAAATAAAATGTTTTTCTTTCTTTCTTTTCAAGTTTAAAAATATTTCATTCTCACTGAAGACACAAACAAAGCCCTTTCTTGAAAACAATGTTAAATTTATGCTAAACTAATTAAAACATCGGGTACGTCACTAGGTAGTCAAAATAACATGACTGTTTCATTCACATGTCAAAAGTCAAAGGTCGTGTTATTCCACTCGAAAAAAAAATCTAAAGCTGAAATTCGAAATCCAAAAATCTTTGAGATGAATAAACATTTATCTATTCAATTAATCAGTTAAATAATTTAGCCAATTGTAATGCAAATTAGCTAAGACTACTCTTGAATTTAAAGTCTAAGCTAATAAATAATTAGAACATGGAATACGTTACTGCGTAGATAAAATAATATGACTGTTCCATTCACAGGTTAAAGGTCAAAGGTCATGTTATTCCATTCGAAAAAAAATCTAAAGCTGATATTCGAAATCCGAAAATCTTTGAGATGAATAAGTGCTTATCTATTCAATTAATTAGTTAATTACTTTAGCCGAATGTAATGTAAATTAGCTAAGACTACCCTTGAATTTTAAGTCCTATGAAGAAAGGGTTTGAAATTATCTTAAATCAAGATAAACAGACAGCTAGGTATTTACAGATTAGATCCTTGAAAGAACTTTGTGAATGCTTAAATACAGTTTTTGGAAGTTTATGTTACTGATTTCCAAGTTTTGCAAGGTTAAGCAAGGATTTGGGTCGGCTGGGTCATTGTTAGCTTTGTTTACACTTTTGATTTAAATAAAAAACTTTTCAGCTTAAATAAATCAACCTGTTGTTTTTAGTTTCGATTCAAATGAGAGTTGTGTTTTTAATTAAGAATTAGTGTCTCTTTATCTTGAGATTTTTATTTTTCTGAAAATTCATGGTGTCAAATATGCATTTGGGTGGGCAAGGGAAAAGTATTTATCTATTGTATTAATTGAATGCATAGAAGAAAAAAATATTTTCTTTTTTTTTACACGTGGTTTTAGAGATGTGTATCTGTCAAGCTTGCTGATTTTTAAAAATCGAATTGGTTTGAAAAAATATGAGTCTATTATTTTACTGACATTCTGTGGTATTGGTTTTAAATGAATATAAATGGTTTATCTCTGACTTTTAATCTTTGGATAACCAATCTGTATATTCGTTATAAATTAGTGACTTAGATTTTTTTTAAGAACACAGAACTGAACAGAGTTACTGTAGCTACCTAAGGCTACATATACATATGGATGGGAACTCTATTAAATCCATAGTAAAACTAATGTACTTAGACTTGATTTAAAATTCGAAATAATTTTCAATTTTAGAACATTAACTAAACGTCAAAAATGAAAGTACAAATCAGCACTTAAAAATCAACCCAAAACACACGATTATAAAGTCGATAATTCCGTTACTGGCGAGTTAGATTGAAATTACATCGAATTATTTAAAGTGTAATCTAAACTAAGCCCTACACTTTTCAGTTCTACTAATACCTAAATAAAACGATCTACGAGTACATTAATGGTTACAAAATACCTTTTTAACTATATCTACTATAGTTTGTTCTATCTCACCGAGTCGGATTGATCTTATCAGTGAAGATTCACATACACATTTTTTTCTGTGTGCGCAAACTATCTTAAATACAACTGGAAAAATGCACGGGGTGTGCATAAAAAAGAAAAAATAAAAAGATAAAAAGAAAAGAAAAGAAAAGAAGAACACAAGATAAGAAAGAAAGAAGGAAGAGGAAGAGAGGAGAGGGGAGGGAGGGGGAAGAGCTCAAGGTAAGGAAGATAGATAAGAGAGAGAGAAGAGAGAGAGAGAGAGAAAAAAGAGAAGAAAAAAAGAGAAGAAGAAGAAGAGAGAGAGGTAAGATATTTTTAATTAGAAAATTAAATTACAAATCATAATTAAAGCACTAAAATTTTATTTAAATGCACTTATGCAGTGTTTTCTTTAGAAATTAATAATCCCGGTAGCGCATCGATATTGGTATTTACGTACGTACGTACATACAAATATCATATTGAAGTATCAAGAATTCATCAAAATAGGTAATATTTTTAACTTATAAGTAATAATTCTTGATCATTTTACGATAAAAAAAACCTATTTTAATTCAGCATCTGATTCTGAATTACTTTCAGGGTGTGCGTTTATCATGTTACACGTTGTATATACACGCAGAATCAATGTGCACGTAAATCTACGATACAAGATCATCTCGTTTTCGTGAAATGGAATATCTATACCAGTGGTTTCCAACCTTTTTTGACCTGGCACCACTTTGGTCTCTTTCCTTATTAGCAGGGACTAGAAGTCTTAAAGAAAATTTAACTATGTTAATCTAAAAGAAACTCATATTATCATAAATCCAAAATTTGTAGCATAGTCATAGAACCCACGTTTGTTAGAAATTTAACAGGAGTTCGCACCAATCTAACTTTTTAGAAACATTCTGTGGACCATATTTTAGATCTTACGAACCACAGGTTGGGAACCATTGATCTACACAATACGTCAATGTATATATTATGATATCTTGCCTTCAGTTATTACACTAGCTAGGGCACAGCTACACTGCTAAAATAGTCTTCGGTAGACTTCATTTTTTACTCGCAATTATTATACTGGCACATCTTCTTCAAGCTAATTTAAGTTAGTGGTTTTTCGTCGATTAGTTCTTTGAATAGTTCAGAAAAAATATTTTCGAATCCAGGCCCCCATACCTACATCCAACTGTTGCCGTTCTTCTTCTGCCAAACTAAACAGAAATAAATCATAATTAAAAACTTAAATTGTATTTTTTTTTTCTAACAAATACTGGCCAACTGAGCAAATGCCTGTCTCAAGTTCTTCCAGGCACTTTTCTCTTGTGCCATCTCGAACTAGTCGTCTTTTTAGACAGCATCGCGTTTTCTATCTACAGAACTCACTGCATGCGGCTAAAGGGCTCAAAGGACCCATTTCAGCCTGACAATCTTTTCGTCCACTTTTATTATGCCCGCTTTGAAGCGCAATATGTTTTTCTGTTCTCTATACACCTAGAATGCTGTGGTCTCTGGCAACCCCAAGGTGAAACTTTTGATCAGTGACCAGTTCTGCCCCCCTAGCAAAGTTACAACCGTTTCGTTTCGATTCTTTTTCCGTTGATCGCCTCGAGCCAGCCACGCCTCCTATTCCTTTGTTCTGATCACGTGACTGAGCGTTGAGATGACGTCAGAACAAAGGAATCGGAGGCGTGGCCGACTCTAGACGATCGATGAAAAGAGAATCGAAACGAAACGGTTGTAACTTGGCTAGGGGGGCTGAGCATCGACAAGTTAGGATGGGTAACATACACCATGTCATATACAAATTAGTTGTGACTCGACAAGGCGACAACCCTTTTTTTTATTGATCCACCTTTTATCAACTAAGTTCCTATAAGGCGGCATAGATTTAAAAAAAAATCGTCCATACATCGATGTAATTTAAGTACATACTCGGAACGTTTCTTTCGTCATACGGATTGTTATTTATGCTGCATACGGATCGTAATAATAATTTAAAGTATTGAAATAAAGAAAAAAACATCAGAGCGCTGGATGTGGTTCCCCGTATATGTTACAATACCCTCACGAAAAAAAACACATGACAATAAATAACTTAGATGTTAAAAAAATTAGAGAGTTTATTTTTATATCTAGCGTACACTGTCCTGTCCACTGCTGGGCAAAGGCCTCCCTCCTTTCCTTCCATTCTTCCTGTCTCTGAGCCACTTGCAAATTCCCAAGGAAGACATCTAAATCGTCCCGCCATCTCCTTCTTGGTCTGCCCCGACCCCGACGGCATAGATTTAAAAAAAAATCGTCCATACATCGATGTAATTTAAGTAAATACTCGGAACGTTTCTTTCGTCATACGGATTGTTATTTATGCTGCATACGGATCGTAATAATAATTTAAAGTATTGAAATAAAGAAAAAAACATCAGAGCGCTGGATGTGGTTCCCCGTATATGTTACAATACCCTCACGAAAAAAAACACATGACAATAAATAACTTAGATGTTAAAAAAATTAGAGAGTTTATTTTAATATCTAGCGTACACTGTCCTGTCCACTGCTGGGCAAAGGCCTCCCTCCATTTCTTCCATTCTTCCTGTCTCTGAGCCACTTGCAAATTCCCAAGGAAGAGGTCAAAGTCGTCCCGCTATCTCCTTCTTGATCTGCCCCGACCCCGTCGTGCGATTTCAGGGCTCTAACTTTGTGTTTTACCGGCCCACCGCTCGACACTCATGTAGGCATGTCCACCCAATTCCCACTTAAGCTGGGCAGCCTTCTGAGCCACGTCAACGATCTGTATTTTGGAGACAGTATAGTGTTTCGAACGCGATCCGTTAATTTGACACCACTAGGTGTTACTGCGCGAGTTAATATGGACGTAAATTTTCACAGAAATTATACTACAGGTAGTAGGTATACTCGTATAGGTAACTAGCTTCTGCCAGCGGCTTCACCCGCGTGAATATAGGTTTTCCATACAAACTTTGGACCACTTTTCATCCCCTTAGGGGATGAATTTTGGAAAATCCTCTCTTAGTGCTCGCCTACGTCACAAAAAGAAGCATTGTGCAAAATTTCACGCTCCTAGTCCCAGTAGTTTCGAGTGCGTTGATATGTCAGTTAGTCAGTTTCTCCTTTTATATATATAGATTATAATATAAAATCTATGAACAATGTTCGTCGCATTATCTTGTTTGCGGGGGCCTTAATTCTTATACCAATCTCCCTAAACGTTTGCACGACAGGCCGTCGGTTGTCAAATTAACGCTAATGGAGCGACTTCCTGTCAGCTACACGCTAACTGTGCGCTAGAGTGGACAATGTATCGCTTCACAATACGCAGTGGCGGGAATCAATCGAGTTGGAAACTTGGAAAGGAAAAATACTGCAAGTTAAAATAAATATATAATAAGAATGCCTGAAAAGAAAACCGATTTTCTGAATACTTTGAAAACTTCTTCAGCTTTTGCAACTCTGCAAGAAAATAAGCGCGTTTACATGATTTCTGTATTTTTATGTTTTCTCATAATTATATCGAGCCATATACAATAATGACATTGTTTATTTTTTATATTTACGATTTGACATTGACAATTACTTTTAGAAATATATATACTTTTTTTTTTCAATTTGCAATATTTTCTTTTTTTGTAAATTTTATTATTGTGAATGTGGGGACCATGTGGATTACTCTTTTTTGTTCTTTAATTTTAACATAATATCTGGCAGTTTTGAGTACTTTTTGCGGTCTATCGAAATGTCCTTTCTTTGGTATTGTTCGTCAAATCGTTGAGCTCCTTAGTAATTCTGAGTTGAGCTACACGAATACTGACAAATGCTTGCACTGACTGGACAGGTCCACTCAGAACTGTGAAATTTCTTCAAAATACCATCTCAGACTCCAATCTGCATGATTCTCATATGATTTGACCATTATATGTTTGCTGTATGGACTTTAAAAGTTTAAAAGAGACTTTGACCCCTGAGTTTGTTTCGGTGTTTCTTCTCAGGGTAATCAGCTAGGAAACACCGGCTTCATCTAGTTTAAATTGACAAAAACATCCTGTAAAAGTAAATTTAAAAACCTATTTGCAAAATACATGTCATTTATCATTTACATTTCTAGCCCCTCCTTATTCTACCGTCGCATGGAAATAAACTGAAGCTGTTAAACATTGATTGATGCTGGTATGCTGATGTGTAACCGACACTCAAGTAAGACTTTGAACGTTTTTTTTATTAAAATAATTAGCTTTCTGGCCATCGCATCGGAGAGAAAATATTAACTGCCAGTATTTTTTTTATTTTGGCTTTATTCAGTTTGTGCATTCCTACTCAACTTTGGAGGCCCGTTTTATGAATATTAGAGATTGCTTTGAAGAGTGCCAGAGCCGCGAAGGACGATACTTGAATAATGTTATTTTCAAAAAGTAATTTTTCATATCTGCAGTTTCGGAATACATATTTGTTATTTTTTATGCATCTACAAAAGTTAGTTTTATCAGAGACATCCTATATAATACCTACATAGCTGTTAGCATTAGGCACTCAATTTAAATTCTGTTATCTGTGAAGTACTAGATTTAGAAACTCAAGACGAATCGTGCCAGTGTTAACTGAACTCTCAAAGTTCCAAAAGTCAAACAAAACGAGGTCAGCTAAAACAGGGAAAGTTTAACAAAATATACGTAAAATAATTTAAAGATATTTGTACAAAACTCACCGTTTTCTGTATTTGTATATGATGAGTACGATTAATGCGTTGCCGACGAATAGCGCGGCTATGAGGAGCGATGGTATGACTATGTCTGAAAAGAAAAACCAGGAGTTAGATGTGTTGAAAATCTTAAATAATAATAATATCATCATGTTGAAAATCTTAAATAATAATAATATCATCATCATCATTTTAGCCGAAAGACGTCCACTGTTGGACATAGGAATCCCCCAAGTGTCACCATAACAACCGATCCTGTCCGTTTCGCATCCAGCGAATTCTCGCGACCCTCACCAGGTCATCGGTTCACCTTGTGGGAGGCCTTCTAACATTGCGTCTTCCGGTACGTGGTCGCCACTCTAGAACCTTTCGTCCCCATCGACCATCTGTTCTGCGAGCAATGTGCCTTGCCCACTGCCACTTAAGTTTGGCGATTCTTCGGGCTTTGTCGGTAACCTTCGTACTCTTGCGGATATCTTCATTTCTGAAGCGATCAAGCAAGGAAACTCCGAGCATAGCCCTTTCTATTGTTCTTTGGGTGATATGATAAATAATAATAGTTGGTTGACGGAATACATATTTGTATGGCCTACAGATAGGGTTGCCAGGTCTTCAAACCGAAAAGCCGGACAGACCAGCCAATTTAACCGGACATTTAAGTAAAACGGCAAAAATTTTTTTTAAAATACAAACTACTTTTTTATTATTAACCATAATATTATATTTACATATTTTTAAATTCTAATTAAACAACAATAAAATTGGCTGCTATAATTGCTAATCCGCTCCGCTTACGATAGCTATACATGATAAAGTGGAAGATATGACCAATCTAAAAAAAAAAAATTCCAATTTAAAAATCCTAACAAAAGCCGGACAGGCCGGACTCCGCCTAATTTGGCAGGACACGCAACTAAAAAGCCTGACCCTGTCCGACTTTATCCGGACGCCTGGCAACGCTACCTACAGATTGGTCAGGATCTGGGTGTCTCGTGTATGTGAGTCAACACGTTTATGACCGCACCTAGTATAAAGTAAATATGTTATATATGTCGTGGTCAGATCTTATAAATTGATAAGTGATCAATTTATAAGATCTGACCATGATATGGCCAACTAAAACAGGCCAGATCGTTTAAACGTTAACATTTTTTGATATGTCAATCCTCATTTGGCCATATCATTGATGTAGGATTTCTACGATAATAAAAAATCTGATGAAAGTAGGCCTACCTAGGCCGCACGAGGATTCAAATATCACCAAACTTTAACGTTTAAAACTATCTGGCCAGTTTTACTTGGCCATATCATGAAATGATCAATTTCTAAGATCTGACCACGACATATATATTCTTAAAAAAGAGAGAAACAAATAATAAAAAAAAAAAACAAATCGCTTCATAAATATGAGGCTGAGGTGAGGTATAAAATATTTTTTGTTAAATACATTCAAACTAAAAGTCTCCTTCTTTTTTTGAAGTTGGTTAAAAACAACGATGATCGATATAGATATCACTAACTCTTTCTAAGGGCCTGTGCACACCACGTTTTTAAACGCGCCGTTGACGCGCGTTTTAGAAACGTGCGTCGACTGCGCGCTTTTATCCTATTAAATCTAAATCTGTCTACAGTCTGCGTCTGACGCGCGTGCGCGTCGTGTCTGTATCGCTACAAATGCGCGTCAATGGCGCGTTTAAAAAACGTGTTGTGTACAGGCCCTTAGACTTCGTTACCGAGGTATATCCTACAGGAACAATGATGCAATTTCAGGGTTAAAAACTCTCGAAGAAAAGCCTCTCAGAAATGTCTATTTCCCGATAGCTACAACCTCTTCGGTGGTCTTTAAGTCAAGAGTGAATAGGTTACTTCAAGCATGCTCTATCGTCTTCGTCAATCACATCATCGCTTACCATCAAGTGAGTAGCGGTAAAGTGCGAACCTAACAATACATATTTTAATACACTGCGCTGTTCCTTTAGCACTCACTAGAAGTGTAACTTCATGTTAGTCTACTTTAGACGCTTTTAATGTTCACTTACTACATCATAACACAAGCATAAACATTAACAGCCTTATAATATTCCCACTGCTGGGACTCAGGCCTCCTCTCTAGGAGAGGAAATAGGCCGTAATCCACCCAGTTCTATATAGTAGATGTCTCACGTCTTAGAAAGTTTTGGTTTTAGGACATGAGGGTTTCCTCACGATATTTGCCTTCACCGTTTTGATAGCAGTAGTGATGAATTCAAATAACTAATTCGGTAATAAGATACAACTCTGTGCCAGTGTAGACTTAGGATTGATACCCTATGGCTAAGATCCTTTTTTTTCGTAGGGAAAATCATCCAATGACATCCCCCACACTTGGGAAAAGCGCGAGGGTGTGTCAGACTTTTACTGACTAAAAACCCACTCCTGTTCCTTCGTTGCTTTTCATACCAGGGCCGAGTCTTCCTTTCAGAAGCAGACCCTTGACCTAGGCTTCGACCCTGCTGGGCCCCTACGGTTTGCTGTCATCTCCTTGAGGCGCGCGTGGAACAGTACGCGCCGTCAACGACTTGAGCTCGGTCCGGACAATTACTGGACGATCGGACGGCTAGCTATTGGGTAAGATACTCTGGTATAGATAAAGTTTTATTCTATTATATTCTATAACTACATCATCATCATCTCCACCCTTTCCCGTCTAGTATGGGATTGGCTTCCAGTCTAACCAGATGCGACTGTATACCTGTTTTACATGGAGCGACTGCCGATCAGACCTCCACAAACCAGTTACTGGGCAACATGATACTCTTTGGATAGACTGATCTTTTAAACGTCTGACTACCTGTAATGACTGTCAAAGATCTACGAATGACAACCGGGACCAACAGCTTTACTTGTTCAAGTCTCAGATAAAGTTGATAAATCTAAAACTAAACATTTACCTTTCCGATAAGGAACAGTAACAAGCATTGAATCAAATCGTCAATCCATCAGACTTCCAGGAAATACGTTGTCAAAAATGTTTTTGTATGCGCTTCTATCATTATGATAAGTAAATAAAGCTCTACACAGTTTATAAGGAACCAACTGACGAATCAAATCGTTAAGGGCTAGCTCACACCGAGATGCGACGCTACGCGCATTTTATTTTTGTTAAAATTATATAACTAGTGCCTGACTGCGATTCCACCTGATTGTAAGCAGAGATGCAATCGTTGAAGGTGAGGCGCACTAATTTATGAGCAGCCTATTCACTCTAGCCTTAAAGACACCTAAATTATAATCGGACGGCAAGACCGCAGAAGGCAAATTGTTCTAGTCCTTCGAAAATGCATGTTACTAAAAGAGTAATGAGCTCATTACTCTTTTAGTAACATGCGTTCCCTCTCCCTAGAGGGAGGCCAAAGAAAAGATGGATGGATTGTGTGAAGAGTGATACGAAAGAAAAAGAAGTTAGTGATAGCATGACGAGTGACAGGGCAGATTGGAAGAAAAAAAACGTATTGCGGCGACCCCAAATTACACGGGACAAGGGCAGGAAGATATTGATGATGATGATGGGAAGACCGCAGCAGGTAAATTGTTCCAGTCCTTCGAAGTAAGCGGTATAAACGACAAATTGCATTTCGGTGTGAACTAAACCTAAGGAACCCATTGTTAGAAATGACAAAACCATTTACCTTTTTCACTTTATTACGTGGAAATCTTCAGTGACACGAAAATGTACACGATTTCATTTTATTTTATCAAATTGCCTCTGTCAACTCCTTGACAATTGTGTTCAGTCAGTTTATTTGCCAATATTTTATTTTCAGAATACAAATGGAATATAATAAAGGTGTGAGAATTTTTGTCTTTAGTGAAAATGTTTGGAAAAAAAAAACCATCGTGTGGAAAAGAACCACCAATACTACAGTTATTACTAAAAAGTAATTTATATCCACAGACTACCCCCTTTTTATTTTAAGTTCTTACAGTCCATCTTAAGGTTGCCTGGTAGATATCGCTGTCAACGATAAGACCGCCATTGTTGATTTGACTGGCCTGTTGGTCTATGGTTAGTGGCCCTGACTGCTATGCCGGAGGTCGTGGGTTCGATTCCCACCCAGGACAAATGTTTGATGAGCACATCATTTGTTCTGTGTCTGAGTGTAATTTATCTATAATATTTATGTATTTAGAAATATATAAGTATGTTTATCAGTTGTCTAGTACTCATAACACAAGCTCTGCTTAGCTTGGGACTAGATGGCGTTGTGTGATAGTAGTGGAATATTATTGTAACCATATAAGTTTTGGTTTGTGTAAAAGTTTTGTTATTTTGGAGTACAATCAAGTTTATTCTATTTTAGCAATCTGGAAATCTCTTAACTGACTGCAAAAGTGCAGGCCAAGCTTGGCCGCTGCACAAACAATCTGGTCAACCTCGAATCATCTCAAACACATTCGGTGCGAACATAGAACTTTCTTCTTTTTGAAGTTATTTGATGATTGGCGAAGTAATGAGAAAAGGCCAAAAAAAATATTATGTATGTATGTGTGTACGTCTGTTACTCCTTCACGCTTAAACGGCTGAACGAATTTGGAAATTTTTCACACGGATAGATTCATGGCCGGGAATAGCATATTTTTATTCCAAGATGATGTCTCCTTGCAATAATTTTCTATTTTAACGCTAGCGAAGACTCTGGCTGAAGCAAGTATTGTCATAAAATGGAATAGGATAGCTCAACAAGTGGGTAGTATGCAGTTGTTGAGCTTCATATAATATTCTATCGAACAACATCAACTATTTATCACGAGAACCAATTTTCCTGTTTGTATTTATTATTCAGGGAAGTGATAAAGGCCCATATTTGTGTTAAATGTAAGTAAAATTGAGATCAAGCTACATTGTTGTCATCGTGAGTAAAACCTATAAGGCTTGGGGATAAGCTGGAGAAAAGAAAAGACTATGTCCAGCTGTGAGTAAAGGAAAGCCTATATGTCCAGCTGTGGTCGAAGTCGGGTTGGGGATGATGATGATATTAGCGGGCTTTACACAGTCACACTTTCGTGCATGAAATGGTAATCGTGCGCAAAAGAGCGCGCTTGTAAAGATGTTGAAAGGGGCGAGATAGACCATGCGTTCAGTACTTACTTATCACTATCATCAGTCATGCGCGCAATCATGTACGTGTGCTATGAACTATAGCCATAAGAATAGAAGAGCCTGGCCACATTACAAAGGCGCAATTTCGTTTACAATTTTTTAAATGACATTACTGCTATCCCACCTGATGATAAGAAGTGATGTTATCGTTGATGACGAAGCGCACTAGTTTGTTAAGAGCCTATTCACTCTAGCCTTGAAGACACTTAAATTATAATCGGACGGGAAGACCGGAATCAGGCTCGGTGGCGCGGCGCCTGACTTTGGCCATTTACTACGTCTGGCCAAAACCCAAGCTGGCCCGGGCCAGTGCCGACTTATGTTGAGCGGATGTTCGGTACGGTGTCGTCGTTTAGGTAGATACATGATAAGACAACGTCCCTAAATCTTCGGATTGAAGACTAATCGCGAAATTTTTGACGATGCTGCGCCTGAACAACATGGTGTCGTGGTAAAACAGCCATGAGCCGTGTACGCTCGGTTATGCATAAGCTGTAGTTGCCTATAATTGAGTGTGCATTAAGTATATGATAAGGTTAGGTATACCAATTTTTATGTCTTTAAGGAAAGCTTTAAGGTTTGTTATATTTTAACACTCGTTGGCGATCCTTAAACCAATAAATAAGACGCAGCAACGGCCCTAGAAACCGTATAACTGCACGACGCGACGCAGCGACGTTGGGCAGTCAGGCACCGTGCTGTTTCACGTTAGCGTTCGCGTCGTAGTAACGTGGCCAGACCCTAAATCGATAACGTCTCAAGGTTTGAAGACCAGATTGCATTGTGAGGAAACGTAGTTTACTGGTTTCCTAAAAAGTTTTTTAACCACTGTAAAAAAGTAAAGAAATCAATGTTCCTTTCTTCTCTGTTTGAAAAAAAGAGCATTTTTCTGCCGATACCATGACTGCAGCAATATTTATAATTGGTAAACTTGCATGTTTAACAATAATGCTCACACACACAACTACTATTTCACCTGATTATAAGCGATGATGTGGTCAACAATTTGAGCACGATTGCTAGAAGTAACAGATTTCAGTTACCAGAAAGCACGCACAATATTTATGTGTTCACTCACACACAACCACCAAATTATAGCTATAAGAAAATAAACACTCCGGGCAAGGAAAGATTGGAGCAAATACATTATCACCTTTTTACCCAACTACACCAGAAGGAAGGTTATATTTTTACGAGTATTTTTCTAACGACGCACAGACATTAATCAAAACACATCTAATAAATAATGTCCAAAAGAAAAGAACAATAAAAACAATACATCCACTAAAACATGATCAATTTAATATTTTTTCTTCTAACGTCACAATAGGCGGAAAAATGGGATGTTTCAAGAATAAATGTGAGTCGGAAGAATCTTTATATCCAACATATAAAAGTACTGAGAGTCAAAAGGATCTATTAATCACCCCCCCCCCCCCCCAATACTATTGCCAAAGGTTTTAAGGCTAAAAATCTTAATATCCCTTTTATGTCTAGACTGAATTATGGGTTAGGTACCTACGCCTCGCTCACTTGATCTTTGATTCAGTCGAAATGGATATCCTTAACATTTTCTTAAAAGAGAACATTTTTTGGGTTGAGGATTTCAGTTTTTATATGCTCGAGTGACCGTACAATACACAGCCTCGAGGCATACACAATTTAATTTTTATTTAATATTTTTTTCCTTTGACGTCTTTACACAGTAGTGAGAAGGTCAAACCTGAGTAAGTGAGAACTGGGTAAGAGAGAAAACTCTATTAATGAGAGTATTTGCCAGGATCCGTCATTTTGCCCTCCTAAAACCTGTATAAGTAAGAAACATATATTTAAGTGACACTAATTTTTCACGCGTGAACCTCTTTAAGTGAGATTGTTACTTGTCTATACCTCTATATGTGACAGTTAAACCTATTTAACATTTCCTATTTATGTATGACTCATTCTTAAATTTCGAGGAACTCTTATTCTATAGAAATCATTAAATGTGTATCTGTTATTGTTTTTGTTGTGTTCAGTGTCAAGTCTCAGTGCTCGGCGGATAAAGCAAGAAGCTTTAAAGGCATTGGGGACGCTTCACAAGTTTTTTGAATGTGCGACGGTTGATCAAACCATATTAAAATTTGATAAAATTTATGAACTTGAAAAATATGCACAAAACATAAAAACTTAACAGATTTTTAAAGTAAATGTTGTTGTAAGATTACGTAGATTAAACATTTATGTTTAGCTATTATTTCATACATACACGTATTTTCTTTCTCATTACGCATATATTAGCCTTTTTTATTATTATTGATAGGTTCGCGTTTGACTAATATCTCACCTGATGGTAAACGATGATGTGGCCGACGATGGAGCACGCTTGCCTTGAAGTAACCTATTCACTCTTGACTTAAAGACCCCTAGGTTGTAGCTATCAGGAAACACGGACTCCGGCAGGGAATTCCACTCCTTAGCTGTACGCATTATGAATGTGTTCCCAAAACGACGTGGACGTCGTGACGTGTGAACGTGGTGGACACACCATGTACCGATGGCGCAACGCCGTACGTCTAGTGGTCCGATGATGTAAAGGACTTGGTGGAATTAAATTGTAATAATTTATAGACGTCTATAAGTGAGATAGATCCCTCCTGTAACTCTGTAAGCTTGAAAGTCAGGTTAGTGAGAAATCTCTCTATAAGAGAAAAAGAGATCGCGGTCCCTTGAGCTCTGACTTATCCAGGTTTGACTGTAGTAAACTTTGATGATCGGACCCAAAAATCAAATACTGTTTTATTTATCTGTGGTCGGACCAAAATTGCTCATCACAATGGATGGATGGATGGGCACAGATGGCGAAGCATAATCAAGGGGAGAATGACTTCACGTCAGGGGAAGCTCGATCCTCAGTAATGAGAAATACGAAGCGAAAACGTGAACCGGTAGAATGAATCTTCCGCTTTATTTGATAATCTGTTTAACTTGATTTATTTACCGACATTAACCGACATTAAGATTGTTTGGATCGCCTGAAAAAATGGTATGACAATACATATTACTAAATAGTAACAGAAAAAACTGGGCAAGTGCAAGTCGGAATCGCGCACTGAGGATTCCGTACAAACTTACCTATGTAGGTATATGATATGATAGATCAATTCCCGAATGGAATCTCGAAGATTTTTCCGAATCGCAATTTTTTTTTTGTGACGTTACAACAATATTAGGTACTGTTTTCCAGATGTATTCCTATACCTGTGCTACTGTGCTATAAGACCTTGCTTTATTCCAAATTTCAGGATTATGGGTCAAAGGGAAGTAGCCTGTAAGTTTTGATTCCTTTGAGAATGGCGAAATATACTTTTTTTGCGACATAAACGGCCGTATCTTTTTTTTCCACTTAGAAGTTTGATTTTTTCACAGCTTCAAGGAACCTCAGATCTGAGTATGTGATTTTAGTTTGAACTCGATACCTCCACGTGTTTCCAAGATAAAAGGTCTTGACAGACAGATAGACAACAAAGTGATTTTTTAAGGGTACAGTTTTTCTTTTGAGGTACGGAACCCTAAAAAAGAATATTTATTTGGCGACAGTCACCAGGAAAAAAAGTAACAATAATTAAAAAACAACAATAACATGGCGTATGCCTCACGGCTATGCCAAAAAGGTTTAGATCAGTAATGCTGCCAGACAAATGTTGTCTGACACTGGTTTTCCGATGAACCTCGAGTGATGAATAACGAAGCAAACGGTTTCAAACATTATATCTGAGAAAACTTTTCAGCTGATAATATCTCTTCCAAATCCATCCTACCAACAATTAAGTCCGCCATTCAGTCCACCTCTGTAATTTTATGTGCATAAAGCATTTACTAAATCTATATATATAAAAGGAAAAACTGACTGACTGACATATCAACGCACAGCCGAAACTACTGGGACTAGGAACGCGAAATTTTGTACACGATTTCCTTTTAGGACGTAAGCGAGCACTAAGAAAGGATTTTCCAAAATTCCAGATGAAACGGACCGAGGTCCAAAGTTTGTATGGAAAAACCTACTTTCACGCAAGAAGCTAGTAAATAATAACTAAATAAGAACTAAGCATGAATTATCAAAACAATCATCATCATTTCAGCCGAAAGACGTACACTGTTGGACATAGGCCTCCCCCAAATGTCGCCACAATGACCGGTCCTGTGCGTCTCGCATCCATCGGATTACCGCCACCCTCACCAGGTCATCGGTCCACCTTGTGGGAGGCATTCCAACGCTGCGTCTTCCGGTACGTGGTCGCCATTCCAGAACCTTTCGTCCCCATCGACCATCTGTTCTGCGAGCAATGTGCCCTGCCCACATCAAAACAATGGCACAATCGAATTCCAACATTAATCTACAGAATTCATTGCCAAACAATATTTCAGGGTTCTGAATTCTAATCCTACCTGACTCCAAGGCACATCCAATTAATGTATCTAGCAAGGGTGTAACTACCGCCGTATCGGCCGTATCAATGATACAGGGCCCCCGAGTTACAGGGGCCCCGACATATTTGTACGCATTTTTATATATTTGTACGCCTCTGGGTAAAACATAGAGGATCTACCTATTTTTAACACCTCACACTCTGTTGTAATCTGACCTATGTTTACAAATAAATTATTCTGATTCTGATTCATATACTAAAATTCTTAACATGTTATTGATGTTATCCACAATCTTAAATTCTCATTTTGATAAAAGGCCAGGAGTGAATGAATAAAAAAAATGCTAAAAACTATTTACAGAGTATCATAATGACTATATGATACTCTGTAAATAATTTTTAGCACGCTCCTCTCGCTTAAGTATTTTCTACATACAAAACGACAGTAAAAACTCAACCTATTTTGTAGGTACCTTCTGAATAATCCGATAAATGAGCTCATTTTCATTTTCGAGGCCTCTCAAGGCACTATTTCTATGCTAGTAGAAGCTATTTCGTACAAAAAGATAACTTTCAAAAATAGTTGATAGGGGGCCCCCCATTGGGACTAGCTACGCTACTGATATCTAGGAACGCTCCACACCGGATCGGCTGTCATATTGCTAAAGTTCGTCTTCAGTTATGACTGGTATGACCTTGAAACTTACGAAGGGTTGGTCAAGGCTTTAGTGAGGCCTTGACAAGCCCGAAGCGAGTCATAACCTGATAAGTTAGCATAAATTACCCCACAATACATGTATAGCATGACGGTTGTTTGTTAATGTGAGGTTTCGTGAACTTTCTCTAGAACTGTACATTATCATGTATGTAAATTGAAAGGCTAGGGAAGAAAAAGATACGACTGGATTATGTGGAAGACGACTCCAATCTATGGACATTATCACATCATAATCATTATGGATATTTATCATTTATCCTGATCATCATCATCATATCATCATCATTATTTCAGCCAAAAAACGTCCACTGCTGGACATAGGCCTCCCCCAAGTGTCGCCACAATGAACGGTCCTGTGCGTCTCGCAATCCATCGGACTCCCGAAACCGTTACCAAGTCATCGGTCCACCTTGTAGGAGGCCATCGAACGCTACGTCTTCCGGTACGTGGTCGCCATTCCAGAACCTTTCGGCCCCAACGGCCATCCGTTCTGCGAGCAATGTGCCCTGCCCATTGCCACTTAAGTTTGGCGATTCTTCGTGCTATGTCGGTGACCTTGGTTCTCTTGCGGATATCCTCTATCCTGATAAATGACATTTATTATGCAAATTGGTTTTTAAAAAACACTTTTTTAAACGTCAGTTTTTTCGTCAATTTAAACTAGATGAGGCCAGTGTTTCCTTGCTGACTACCCTGAGAAGAAACACCGAAACAAACTCAGAGGTCAAAATTTCTTTTAAAGTCTATACAGTAAACATGTAATGGTCAAATCATATGAGAATCATGCAGATTAGTGACTCCGATAGTCTTTTGAGGAAAGAACAACACAGATTTGAGTGGACCTGTCTAGTCATAGCAATCATTTGTCAGTATTCGTTTAGCTTAACTCAGGACTACTAAGGAGCTCAACGAAAGAAGGTGAATGTTGAAACGCCGGCTTATAGAAAGTTTATCTCCCTTATACTATATTAGTATTACTATAATGGTTGCCACTTCAGAACCTTTCGGCCCTATCGACCCTCTATTCTGCGAACAACGTGCCGGAAGACACAGCGTTAGCAGGCCACTCACAAGCTGAACCAACGACCGTGTGATGGTCGCGGGAATTCAATGGATGTGAGACGCACAGAACCGGTTGTTGTGGCGAAACTTGGAGGAGGCCAATGTCCAGCAGTGGACGTCTTTCTCACGGTTGAAATGATGATGATGATTTATAATGAGCCTATTGTGTCCCACGCCAGTGCAAAGGCCTCTCTTCTTTTCTTCCCTTTTTCTCTGCCCCTAACTACCTTTATCTGGCCAATCCTTTAGTTAGAAGCACAACTCATCACACCATCTCCTTTTGGGCCTTCTGCGTCGCCGGTTCCCGTTGTGTGGGATCCAGTCCTCCAGGTCCGAAAGAATAGTTTATATAAAGAAGATTTAGTCTCAAATATTGTGGACCGAGCCCAAGTCGTCGACGGCGCGTAGTGTTCCACGCGCGCCTCAAGGAGATGTCAGCAACCGTAGAGGCCAAGCAGGGTCGAAGCCTACTGGGGCTAAGGGTCTAATTCTGAAAGGAAGACTCGGCCCTGGTATGAAAGGCAACGAAGGAACAGGAGTGGGTTTTTAGCCAGTAAAAGTCTGACACTATCTCCCGCTACACCTAAGAGCTCTGGAATGTGCTTCCCCTTGACATCAAAAAAGCTGAAAGTAAATTTTCCTTCAAGCGTAAAATTCGGAACTACTACTTGAAGTCCTCTCAACTTTAGTTTGGTCTTCGTCAGAATTATTATTAAGTTCTCTTAACGATTTGATATTTTTCATAGTATTTATTAGTTTATAATTTTAGCATATATATGTATTTTATTATTATTATTATTTTTATATTTTTTTTCTGTTTGAAGTATCTGTTATTTATTTATTGTGCAAACCTACCACAGTATTGTCTTTTTAACCCAAAGGTTGACTGGTAGAGAATGCTTTGTTGCATTAAGTCCGTCTATGTACCACTACTGTACATGAAGTTTAAATAAATAAATAAATAAGAGTGGGGGATGTCTTCTCTCACTTAACACCATATTTTTGTACCTACATTCATAGCAAATAAATTATTTCATTTCATTTCGCACCGCCAATTCGGTCTGTACCGTTCAGATTAATTAATTTGATTCGGCCCTGGGTTTTATGTTTGTTCTAACTAGCGGAAATTTGTCAATACCAATAACATAAACTGTTCTATTTCACTTTGACAGTACCAACATTGTATATTGTTTTGGTTTCTCTGAAGTTACGCTTGTAGGCGGAACACAGTCTTAAAATACATTTATCTGGAAACGGTAACAATGGCTCGTATTAATGCAAATTGAATATCTAATACAAATGTAAGGAAACTTAATAATTGTATTTTATTCAAATTTTGACAAACTTCCCAGGGTTCCGAGGTTTCGATATTAATTTGATTGTCGTTTTCGATGAGAATTTTGTAAAAACGATTGATAAATCTGTATTACAATATTCGACTTTTTTTTTCGGTGGGACAATCATCCAATGACATCCCCCGATCTTGGGTGGAGCGAGAGGGTGT
Organism: Mythimna impura; assembly: GCA_905147345.3. Taxonomy (NCBI): domain Eukaryota; kingdom Metazoa; phylum Arthropoda; class Insecta; order Lepidoptera; family Noctuidae; genus Mythimna; species Mythimna impura. Next base: position 23,822,521 of record LR990348.1, on the reverse strand, counting down.
GTCAGACTTTTACTGACTAAAACCCTATCCTGTTTTGTTTACTTTCATACCAGGGCCGAGTCATTTCAGAAGCAGACCCTTTTTTTTAAGGTGAGAAAATCATCTAATGACAAATCTCGCTCTTGGGCGGAGTGGGAGATAGTGTCAGGCTTTTACTGACTAAAAACCCACTCCTGTTCCTTCTTTGCCTTCGTCCCAGGGCCCCGGGTTTCACTTTCACACTGCCCATGACCCCAGTAGGCTTCGACCCAGCTGGGCCCCTACGATTTGCTGACATCTCCTTGAGGCGCGCGTGGTCTACGCGTGGCTACGCGCCTTCGACGACTGGGGCTCGGTCCGGACGGTTACCAGACGTTCGGACGGCGAGCTACCCATTACTCGCCGTCCACAAGCCCGCGCCTACGATAGCCGGAAATCGGGATCGAGCCGCTCCCTCGCGCGTACACGTTCGGCCTCCTCCTTTGTTAGCATTGCTGCTTCGCAGAAGGAGGCGACCGCTTGCCACTCCTCCTCGCTTCGGACCATGGCCTGTACCAAGGCGCGGCGCAAGAGATCGTTGCCGCTGATCCACGAGGACATGGCGGTGCTATGCCCAAGCGGGGCACACCTCTACCGTGTGCTCTACCGTGTCCTCCGGGCGGATGATGACTAAAATATTGAAAGGTTGTTTAGATACTTACCAACCATCATGTCGGGTACGTCGTGTGGAGCCAGGTTTTTAACTTCTTCGTCACTTCTCGGGATAGAATCTCTCTTGACGGCTGCCTCTTCTGAAAGAGAAAGAATAGTATTTGTATTATTATTACTTATTTCGATAGCCTAACTTCTTCTTCTTCTTTCTTCTTCTTCTTCTTCTTTTCTTCTTGTCTGATATCTGTTAAGATTGAAGACTAGTTTCTCAGTGGTCATCTTTTATATATGATTAGTATCTAAGGGAGAGGAAGGTCTTCGCCCAGCAGTAGGACAAGGCTTTGCTCATGAGTTCATTGACATTTAGGGTCATTAATAAAGCCAACAGCCTCGCCCAACTCTGCAAAAGTGTGTTGTTAGGCAGTTTAAACAAGGGATCAAGAGCTGGAGCTCTGAACACAGTTCATATTGTTAAAGTTTCTCTTTCTGAAATCAGGGCTCTTCAGAAAAAACCTTCAGGTCAGAGCAGGAACACCGGAAGCTATATAGAACCATGTTAGGAACATATCGTTTTTAGGGTTCCGTAGCCAAATGGCAAAAAAACGGAACCCTTATGGATTCATCATGTCTGTCTGTCTGTCCGTCCGTATGTCACAGCCACTTTTTTCCGAAACTATAAGAACTATACTGTTGAAACTTGGTAAGTAGATGTATTCTGGGAACCAAATTAAGATTTTCACACAAAAATAGAAAAAAAAATACCATAAATTTTGGGGGTTCCCCATACTTAGAACTGAAACTCAATTATTTTTTTCAAATCTTACGTGTGGATCTGTAACCTCTAAAATAAGAGAATGATAATACTAAAAAAATATATGATGTACATTACCATGCAAACTTCCCCCGAAAATTGGTTTGAACGAGATCTAGTAAGTAGTTTTTTTTTTAATACGTCATAAGTCGTAAACCGCAATTTACCTTTCAAGTTTGTACGGAACCCTCAGTGCGCGAGTCCGACTCGCACTTGCCCAGTTTTTTTTTTATGTGGGAAATCATCCAATAGCAATCATTGATTGATAGCGACACCCGGTCTGGGTGGAGCGGAATAACGTGTCAGACTTTTACTGATTAAAACCACACTTGTATCTTTCAGTTGCCATGGTTGCCATTTACATTCTTGGACTACCGAGAAATAGGTATAGGTACTCTTTTTCGTTATTTTACAAATTCTTTAAATACGTCCTTTATGTTCAAAGATTATGTATATAAGGTGTAAAAAAATTAACTTTAAGAATTTCGAGGGGACATTGTACTCCTCATTATGAACAACTTTTACTATGGGACCAAACCTGAAATAGCGAAAAAAAAATCAGCTGCTCCATACGTTTTGACGAGTTATGCGAACATAAACGTAGGGAACAGCTGATTTTTTTTTCGCGATTTCAGGTTTGGTCCCATAGTAAAAGTTGTTCATAATGAGGAGTACAATGTCCCCTCGAAATTCTTAAAGTTAATTTTTTTACACCTTATATATGAAACAGTGTACTTTTTTTTTGAAGTTGGGTATCATCATATGAGTTCGGTCCCTAGGGTGAAGCGAAAAGGGAATGCCAGACAGTACACTTAAACTATAAAGATGTACATAATACTGCGTCGTCGAAATATAATATGGATAAAAGTGATATTAATGCCAGCCATGCGACGAGGCTGAAGTGTTTCTACAATAATCTTGGAATCATTCATGGCTTTTAGGATATTCCAACCTAATAAATTCAAAACAATTTTAAAACGCTAGTACCTTCTTCCTATAACTGCCAATGTCAAATTGATTCTCTCTGCTGTTTAAATGACATATATGTTGTCATTTAAAAAATAACTGACCATAGTCATTCACAACGAAGGTTGAATAGGATTAAAAATGATTGCAAAAAGTTTTTTTTTTAAAAGGGCATTGCCCACGCTAAATGCAGCGCACATTTCAGCATGTGTAAATAAACATGTAACGCACGTATTAACACAAAGCCTTGCAAACATACGAGGTGTAAATAAAGGCAGATTTAATGACACCTGACAATTTGTATGCAGTTTTACTCGTGCTGAAAAATATACTATCTTTGTATTTAGAAATTATTACATTTCACATTATTGACAAAAAGTAGCTTGATTTTTAAAAAAAATTGAGCAAGTGCGAGTCGGACACTGAGGGTTCCGTACAAACTAACTTAAGTAAATTGTTAAATTCCCGAATTGAATTCTCGAATTTTTTTCTGAATAGAAAAAAGTTTTTTTTGTGACATAACTATTTTAATGTTTTCTGATTTATGCTGCCAAATATCAGAATTCTGGGTCGACAGGAAGTACCCTATGAATTTTGATTCCTTTGAGAGTGTCGAAATATACTTTTATACGACATAAACGCCCGTATTTATTTTTTTTTTCGTTACCTTGGAATTTTGATTTTTATACAGCTTCAAGTGATTGCAGACTTGAGTACATATATGGTTTTAATTTCAACTCGATAACTTTACCTGTTCCCGAGTTAAAGAAAGGGTCTTGACAGACAGACGGACAACAAAGTGATCCTATAAGGTTCCGTTTTTTTCCTTTTGAGGTACGGAACTATAAAAACGTTAGAATCTAGTGCACGGCTGTAATTAATAATAATAACAATCGTTTATTTGATAAAGTCAAATACAATTTGACCATCTCAATCGAACATAGAAATAATGAAGTACAAAACAAAGCTATGCATTATTTGAGAAAATGTGAACGTCTGTGTCTGTGCTAGTAAAAACTGTGTTACAGACACAGGCAGTTAATTCACAAATTTGTTACATTTTGTAGAAGTTTTTATAGGCTTAAAACTTAGTTTAACAAAAACATTCAGTAAAAACTTATGTAAGCAAGAAATGGGCGTATGTGGAAGTGTGTGATTAGGTATATGTGTGTGTGTCTAGTTGTGTGTTTCATATGTTACAATATAAATCAGATAACACCACCATTTTATATCTCTTTTTAGATACGTTCGTAAGATTTTCCTGCAAAGAGTTTTTCAGTCTCATACTACCTATGTTAATTGAATTTCTTACTTCTAGGTACTTTGTTAATTTACGTAGTCGGCTGAAAATACTTGAACGACTTCAATGATTTGGCTATTTGTCTCAGGCTGAAAGTCAACTCACGGCATGAATACAAAGAAGTTAGTCTGAAATCAACTCTGAAATAGTAAGAAGTTGAGAGCTCTGACAACTGTTCAGTGGGTAAATTAATATGTTCCCATAACTCGTCATAATGTGGGATACGTCAGATTTTTTTCTCAATTTTACGAATGGCCTCGTAGTAAAAATTGTTGTGTCAATCAATTAAGTTACTTAGTCTTCTTGAGTCATTGGTCCTTAGTTCTTTGATTGTTTAGCCTCAGTGGTCAAGTGGCCAGATTAAAGCCCACGGGCGCATAGCTTCATAGACGCGTATTCGTCATTATACGCTTGGTATACGCCTGCTCACAGCTTACATACAAAACTATGAAATTCTATCGACGAAGTGGCATCGACACGGCACATCAGCACGATGCTGCCGCTCCGACGAATACGCGTCTATGAAGCTACGCGTCCGTGTGCAGTAGGCCTAATTGCAACATCGATGACATTCATTAAGTCGTCCAAATTAAAGGAGTATGTGCACACAGAGCCCGATATAAGCGCATGGAGCTGAAATATCAATAGAGATTTATTTAACCTAATCATTACGTAATAATTATAAAAAAATACATTAATTTACGTAAAAAATTGCATATCAAACTGTTATACAAAGAAAATGACTGTAATGTACTCAACAAAAAACATATTTCTTATCGCTAAAAATATAAGTTTCCTTTGTTCCGTGTTGAACCAAATATGTCACAAACGAACAAAGTCACACTCGTGTTATTTATACCTCGTTTTATTATAACAGTGCTAAAGTTACTGTGCACATGTAAGTAGGACATGGTATTCGATATTTTAGTTAAGAACTTGAGACCGACTTGTTTGGGAATATTATTCCACTGTGAGCATATTCTACATACATATACACCACTAATTTTTAATTAGTACAAATACATAGAGGGCTTATTAGAAAAGGTCTTGTTTTTATTTAAGTAAAGTTTCATTACATAATATTCATAAACAGGAAAGTTTTTAGTCCAAAATGATACTCAATTTATGGCAATATTGTACAGGTTGATGATGATTCTACAGGTTATTGATATGAATGAATAAATGAAGATCAAAATGGAAAAATACTGTGCGTAGTATTTTCTAGTAGGAATTGTTATGAATGATTGATTCCATCATGAATTTACCAATTATGACAAATTTTCGTGGACAATTTTGGGATTTAGTTTTTTTTACTTTTGACTACAAAAATAAGATCAGTAACGGGTACTAATTAAAAATAGGGGTGTATAGGAGCACTGATGACTCATCAGAAGGCTTAAAGTCATTGTAAGGGCAATGGAGACGGCTATATACTCGAAGTTTCCTTGCGTGGTCGGATCAGAAAATAGGTTGTGCGCGCCAAAATTAAGTGGCAGTGGGCAGACATTGCTTACAGAACAGATCGGTCGATGAGGTCGATGATAAGGTTCTGAATTAGTGGATGCGTATCGGAAGATGCAGCGTTGGAAGGCCTCAAGCTAGTTAGATTGCAAATGTCTTTTAATTAATTGATTGCATGAAGAAAAAATTTGGTCCGTTGTAAAACGTAGTAAAGCCGTTGGTCCCGACTGTCATTCGTAGATCCTTGACAACCGATACAGGTATTCAGACGCCAGAACGAAGCCAATAAACATATTATCAGAGTTGATTCTTTTTACCTAATATATTTTTCGCATTCATGAGATATTATCGAGATTTATTTACCCCATAAAATATTTTCAATAAAAAAGTTACCTCTTTAGGTCTTATTTAAAAAAATCTGTTCCCACGTGAAAAATATAATGCAGAGTTTAATAAAAAAACCTGTCTTCAACATATTTCATAACAACAAAAATACATAAACGTTTTCATCGCGGAACAAATAGCTTTAAGCGCCGAACTAGAAAAACTATTCGCATATATTTGTTTTTATTGCCCAGTAAAAACTCCACTATAAAAACCCCAGCAATTTCTAATTACAAAGTTATAAAAAAAAACATTAAACGCGATGATAGAATCTCCTGAGTCCTGGCTACCACGGTTCCGCAGAAAAAAAAAATTAGAAGAAAAAACAATTTTGTCTCTGTCCTCTGTCTATTTAAATTCAACGTAAATTCAATTCTACACCGAGAACGGTTGAAGCAAAGCAATCTTGTGGCGACTCAAGAGACCAAGGGACCGAGAAAAATGTCTGATAAATAGCCCCTTTTAATACAAGTCCGATTCTCTTTGAAAATATTATGTAATTTTTCTTGTCGCAAGGAATAAGGAGTAGTGTATAAGGTGGGATTTAAGGAAATCCGAAATACTGTATAAGTAATGGTAGAGTTATTTAAAGGTGGGTGCACACTTTGCAGCGGCGGGTGTGTTGTATATTTCAGTGATTTAAGATAAGCTTTACATTTTTGCTGGTGCCAAGGGAACTATTTTGTTTATTTAAATGAGATAGAAAATATTGTGACCGGAGAAGCAGCTGATTACGACTAGATTTTTTTTAAATCAGAGTCTGCCTGTATTACTATTGGTGTGCACAATTTCATAACAATTTAGACAATTGGCATTTCTTTAGTCTCCGAAAGTAACCTTATCAATGTGTCTTCAAAAGCTAAGAGCCATTAATATTGGTATTTTACTTACACTCATATATCAAAAGAGAAATAACAATACAAGGTGAAGTAAACTAGGGCTGAGCTAGGAAGTTTGCGAGTCGGACTCGCGCATTGAGGGTTCCAACAGTTCAATTCCCGAATTGAGTTACGAAGATTTTACTGAATCGCAAAAAAAGTTTTTTTTGTGACGTAATTACAAATTTTCAGTTTTCAGATTTTTTCCTATACTTTTACTATGAGACCTTGCTTTATGCCAAATTTCAGGATTCTAGGTTGACGGGAAGTACCCTATGAATTTTGACTCCCTTAAGAGTGTCGAAATACACGTTTTTTGCGACATAAACGGCCGTATCTTTTTTTTTCCTTAACTTGAAATTTTGATTTTTTCACAGCTTCAAGAGACTGCAGACTTAGGTATATCGTTTTAATTTCAATTCGATACCTTCACGCGTTATTGAGATAAAGGGTCTTGACAGACAGACAGACAGACGGGCGGACAACAAAGTGATCCTATAAGGGTTCCGTTTTTGCCTTTTGAGGTACGGAACCCTAAAAAGAAAAAATGTCAACAAGTACAAATATATTTTCTACTCGAAATTATGTGTTTATTTTATACCATTTTTTGTTGTTCTATCGATGTCCATCACGACTGTCGAGCATAACTTAACAAAGTAATATGTTACTGTATTGCTATTTCAACATTTAACAATACACTATCCATATTCATAGCAGTCAATTAAGTTACAGAGTAAATTGACACATTAAATGAAGTGAATAACACGGTGACAGCATCATGTAACATAGCAATGTAATAATCCACTGAGTATTTTGTATGCATGTATTGTAATCTTAGGATAATAACATTTAGTTTACTAGCTACCTACATGTTAGTGGTGTCGTGAAACAATATCCTCGGGCTATAATATGTCTGAGAGGTTTTTTGCACTGAACAAGAAGTAGGGTTGGGACGCAAGGAAGTTTGAAACTCGCTTTGACCACAATATAGGGTTGATACAGTACTTGTTCTGCCGTGAAAAACAAAACGTGTTAGGACGGGATATTCCTGTTTTATCACGTTTTAGTGTTTTTTTCTCAAGTCAAGTAAGAATTCGAGAAAAAAATCTAATCTTAAATAAGAAAAAAACTGACGTGTTTTTATAACTGAACTGAATACTTAGGTAAAGTTCATTTATAATTTTAAGGTATAGAATTATTTTTTTCTTTTGGTTGTAACATTTTCTGTCAATTTTCAAAACGATGCTAAAGGTGGTCACAATAATCTCGTAACAACTTTCAACATAATTAAATCCCAGCTCTTCGTCTCCTCAAAATTAAATCAAAGTCCTTTAAGATTCATGGCACAAAGCTCTCTTGGATCCGATAATAAATTCGTAATTTATTACACCATTGAGTTCAATTGTACTGTTAGCCCCCAAAGGGCAAACCGAAGATAATTCAGTTCTCCGTCCGCATGGGTACATAACTAATGTGATGTATGGCCCTTTAGGGACGCTAGGGTTGCCCTAACTTTGGCCTCATGATGACTGTTACGTGATCACTACTTGACTTTGATAAAGCCATTGATTTTTCCAGACATAAAAATTCTCTTAATGACTTCCTGATTTGAATTTCAAGTATTGCGCTGCGGACCAAAAATATCTATTTACATTTTCGTAACTGTTTCACATTCAAAGACGCTTTCCAATGGTAATAACAATCACCATAAATTCAAGTTTAACTTATACAGGCAGCTCTCATAAATCTAGCTGGAGCCGTCTGCAAAGTTTGAAAAAACGGAAGAAAAAATGTGAATCATTGCTACCGGACTATTGTTTGGTTTGTCTGTATCCATAGCTGAGTACACATGCGGGTAAACAAAACACGGCACACGCAAAATACGGGTTGAAATGTTGAAACGAGGGGAACAAACTCCTTCGGCTAAATACCTCGGCAGTGTAGAGACTCTTTGGTAAATACGCCATGATAAATCGCAATGCCGATCCATCATTATAAGTGACGTAATACGGATTGATGGTCTCTAGGAAATATAAATGTTGCTTCCGTATTTTTTGAACGTATTAAAATATATGCTGTAGGTACTTGTATTGTTGCAGGATTGTTCAACAGAGTCACCGCGTCCCTTGGTCCCAAGGAACACCGGTGGGTTTTAGTCAGTTAAAGTCTAACACTCCCCTCACGGTCCATCCAGAATGAGAGAAGCTATGACTCCTCCCCTCAACAAAAGGGGTAGTCCCTTTTGAGATGACGATTTCTACAGAGGAATTGAAGTAGGTATACGTCATGTTGCGCTGGTCCAAATATACATATTAAGATCAAAAGAATTGTTGATTACTGATATACGAATTTTTAAGGCAATCATGAGAATGCAGATGGAAAGAAAAGTATATCTACTACCCATTTATAACTAAAGTAACATTTAATACTTAGTTTAATGCGCAAAACAAGAAAGATCCGTGTAGTTTTTGTTTTGCGAATCGATAACAAATTATTTATATATTTAAACTTCATGTACAGTACTGGTACGCGGACTTAATACAACAAGGCATTAAGTCCCAGTAAGTAACCATTCAACCTTTGGTTTAAAAGAGACAACACTGTAGTAGGTGGGCACAATAAATAAATCTATATAAATATAAAAGCGAAATACCACTCACTGATTAATCACGAAATCTCAGAAACTATAACACCTACAAACTTAAAATTTAGCAGGTAGGTTCCTTATAGGGTGTAGACATCTGCTAAGAACGGATTTTCCGAAATTCACCCCCTATAGGAATGAAGCGGAGGTCCAAAGTTTATATGGAGAAACCGACTTTCATGCGGGCGAAACTGCTGGCAATAGAAAGGAAGCTAGTAATAGATATTAGAAACAGAATGAATTATCTATTTTAATATATAAGTATATATTTTAAACACACTTTTCCACGTAATTTTTTTCGCCAATTTTAACTAGATGAAACCAAGGCGTGTTGTGCGCGCAAGGTGAATCAATTGAAGTCAGTTGGCAGAAACAAAACCATCCCATCTCAATTATTAGTCTCTAAGCAAGCTCATCGATTTTCAAAGGCTTAGCCTTAATTAAACTTACTTAAAAACTCCGACATCGACTAAGATAATACAAAGTTTGCCAATCCCACGCAAGGTTTAAAAACCCTCGACTTTACTTATCTCGAAGGGTTCTCAAAATGCTTGCAAATTCACTATAATCCCTTGTTATTTCTACAATGCCTCCTAAATGTATTTAAAAATAAGTTTTCTTTTGTTTGAAGAAAATTCAAGGACTTTTAAAGAGACTTCTTTAGGTAAGGGTCTTTTAAATATTCAATATGTTTTTATTATCTGTTCTGTTTTGCTTAGATCAAAGGACCAGAATCAAGGTTGAATTTAGAAAAATAAATAAACACTAGGTAAGAATTTATAAGGGTTAGGTGCCAGAAACAACAACAAAATTGCGTAATTCACTTGTCGGTTGCCGGCGAATGACTAATTTGGCGGCACGTGCGCCGGCGGCATATCAAACAAATGCGGCAACTCCTTTGAGTCAGTAAATTATTGCATCTCGCTCTTTCATATTGATTTAGCGTTTGCAAAAAACGTACCTTTGATTTTCTAATATTTTGTCATTTCTCAACAAAATATTGTGAATGCGGAATTACAAATTCAGTAATGCATTTAAAAAAGCTTTATTGCTTTGAGATAAGTTTGAAATTTCCTAAAATGATGTTTTTATTTAACTAGCTTAAATGTAAAAACCTACGTGTGTGTGTAGGTAAGGATAGAAATGATATTTTTATTTTTACAAATTCGGTTGTGCAGTTAAGTAAGACGTATTGCTTGGAAATAAAGACTAATCTTTCTTAAATTAAATATTTTACCTTTCGCACACTATCATACTTTATTCTAAAATGTATTGATTTTTTTACGTGTGTGTATGGATGGATATTAAGCGATCTACAAATTCAGCCGTGCATTTTTATGGGCTTTTATTACTTTGAGCTAAGGCTTATAATTCCCTAAATAAAATATTTGATTACGTTGGTTTTACGCAGTGGTCCTAATTTAGATTAAATGAAGGATATTTCTGGAGAAAATTAACACATATAAATAATGATGGGAATCGATTCAGAAGCCGATTCTGAGCAAACTACTTTCAGATCTTGCGTTTATTCTGTTACATGTTGTTTAAGGGTGGAATTCACCAATAAAACTAATCGCATTTTAACGTTTGGCTCGCATAATCGCGTTTAGCCACTGTCACTAGTGTCACTTGTAAAAATACAACAAAAGAAAAATACAGACAAGTGACACTAGTGACAGCAGCTAAACGCGATTATGCGAGCCAAACGTTAAAACGCGATTAGTGTTGTTGGTGAATTCCGCCCTTAGTTACTTTTACGTCTGATTTTATATTTTATTTACTTATAGGATAACGTTAAGTTTATTTTATTTTATTTTTTATGTACTTCTTTTATTTTCTTATTTAGTAGTATATATTGTAATAGAGTTTAGTGTTGTTTTAGATTTTTAGGTTAAGCCAATGTTAGCCGTAAGATGACTTTTTTTCATTTTTTTTTTTTGGTTTGTGAACCACTATTGTATTAGGTTCAGCCTGTAAATATAGTGTGTTTATTTAATAAATAAATATATAAATTAACTTGTATGCTTCAATATCTGTTATTTATTTATTGTGCACACCTACCACAGTGTTTTTACTTTTTTAACCCAATGGTTGACTGGTAGAGAATGCCTTGTGGCATTAAGTCCGCCTATGTACCACCACTGTACATGAAGTTTAAATATTATTACATTAATAAATAAATATGTTTATTGCTTTGGATGACCACTATTGATGGTAAGCAGTGATAATGGATTGGGCTTGTCCAAAAGTAACCTATTGATTCTTGATTTAAAAACCCTCAGGTTGAAGCTATCACAAAACAGACTATGACAAGGAATTCCACTCTTTAGCCGTATACAAGATGAAAGTGTTCCAAAAGTTTTATTGCATATGAGTGACTTTTAAGAAATGAGATTATCCGGAAAAGAAATGGCGTCTCTGACATAATTTACAAACTTAAGTGGCAGTGAGGCGGCCATAATTATGTCAAAAGACCGATATCATATGCAGACCTAAAGCTTGGTTAATGTAGCGGGCTACAACCTTGAGCTAGTAGACCGACGACCTTCAAGGATCGACTGTTGTATACGCTTGTGAGAGTCCTATGTCCAGCGGTGAACTCCGAAAAACGTACTTTTTAGGGTTCCGTACCCCAGAAGAAAAAAACGGAATCCTTATAGGATCACTTCATTGTCCGTCTATATGTCTGTCTGTCAAGACCCTTTATCTCGGGAACGCGTGGAGGTATCGAGTTGAAATTAAAACTCATATTACTCAAATCTGCGGTCCCTTGAAGCTGTGAAAAAATTAAACTTCTAAGTTAACGAAAAAAAATACGGTCGTTTATGTCACAAAAAACGTGTATTTCGACACTCTCAAGGGAACCAAAATCATAGGGTACTTCCTGTTGACCCAGAATCCAAAAAAAATGGCATAAATCAAGGTCTTATAGCATAGATATAGGAATAAATCTAAATAAAAAAAAATACTTTATTTGCGATTCGGAAAATTATCGAGACTCCATTGGGGAATTAATGAACCCTCAGTACGCGAGTCCGACTCGCACTTGCCCAGTTTTTTTTAATAACATAAACTAATGCTTGACTGCGAGCCCACCTGATGGTAAGCAGTGATGCTATCGTTGATGGTGAAGCGCGCTAGTATTAAGAGCTTATTCACTCTTGCCTTGAAAAAATACAATATGAATATTTGAAGTACTGCTGTGATTTTTCTAATCTATACATATAATAAAACAGTAAAATTATTTTGCGATGGTATTAGTTGGCGCAAAAACTACTGAACCGATCCTGTTCAAATTTTGCATACATAATCCTTATAGGTCAGGGCAACTTATAGGCTATAAATTATCACGCTATTTGCTATGGGGGGTGAGCAATAAACCAAAATGTCGATGTTGCACGACATTTGCCGCGAGTTCGATCCCCAGCTACAGTTAAAATTTTGTCATTATTTTATCTTCTTTTTTGTAATAAAATAACTTTTACCATTTTTTTAAAATAAAATCGACATTTCTATTCGATATCTTCTAAATATTTTGTAAAAACTAATCAAAACACATAATAAAATCAAAGCGGCGACAAAAACCACGTACTATAATGTTACATTATTCAGGTACTCGCAACGCCATCTAAAGACTCAAAGTAGAAATAATGATGACAATGACAGTTGAACTTCATATTTGATAGATGGCATTGTGTATTTAACGTAATTTTCTGAATGGCGGAAGAATAACCATCGCCCACGTTTGCAGACAGTTGTATTCTTTAAAATTGGACGGTAATAATGGTTAAACTGGTGTTAGACGGAGGCATTTTTAACAATCCTCCTGCTTTTTTTCCCCGTGGTTGTAACAAGCTAATTGACCGTGATTATTCAAGGGATACCAACCAAAGGCGATAAAAGTAAATACTTGTATGTATTTAATTATTGACTTTAAAATAACACGGCCAAATTTTTGGAAGGGTTTGCATGGCAACTTGTGTTGGAAGCCCCCCAGGTGGACCGAAGACCTGGTGAGGGACGCGGGAATCAGATGGATGCCAGACGCACACCGGACCGGTCATTATGCCGACTCTTGGGGAGGCCTATGTCCAACAGTGGACGTCTTTCGGCTGAAATGATAATGATAATGATGGTACCTTTTTTCTTTTTTTAAGGGTGATAATTATCCAATGACTTCTCTGGTTGGAGCGGGAGGGCGTTTCAAACTTTTACTGACTAAAACCGCACCTGAGTCCTTCAGTTGCCCTTTGCAACATCTCTTTGAGGAGCGCGTGGATCACTAAGCGCTGTTGACGACTGGGCTCAGTCCGGTCAATTACCGGACGGCCGGGCGGCTAGCTACCCATTGCTCGATGTTTGCAAGCCCGCGTCTACCGTGGCTGGTCGTCGGGGTCGAAATCTCGGCTCGGCGTGAGGACGTTCGTTCCCTCACGCGTACGGCCTGCTCCTTCGCTAGCATTACGGCTTTGCAGAAGGAGGCGACCGCCTGCCATTCCTCCTCGCTCTGGACCATAGCCCGAACCAGGGCCCGGTGCGAGAGGTGACTGACGCCGATTGCCTATACGAGGACACGGCGGTGCTCCGCCCTTGCGGGATACACCTCTGTATGTTCCACTATGTCCTCCGGGATGGTACCTTTCAGTCTAATAATGGCGTGTTTTGTTATTTGCAGTCACTGCTTCATATAAAACGGTGTCGAAAGTGGTTTGCGTTTCTGATCACAGTTCGACAACGTATGATGTATCTCAGATTCCTTGCAGCCTTACGTTGACATCTGGACGTTACCTCCTTCCAGTGAGTAGTGACCAACACTCGAACAACCCTCTGAGGGAGGCCAGTCTCAGGGATAACACTAATCGGCTGCTACATTTGTTTACCGTAATTTCATTGTTTTATGGATACACAAGCTCAGGACTGTTGAGGGTGTTTCGAGCGGTTTCTGTTCCGGATTCGGTTGGAAGTACCCTGATTACCATTTTGCGAATCGCCCGAAGGACCCGGTGTAGTATGCGGTGAAAGTCTATCCCATTTGGGTGAACCGCCGTGTCCTCATAGAGGCAATCGGTGACAGTGACCTCTCGGTTTGGCCATCAATATGCGAGTTTTGGGCGGGGATTCATTTCGCCGAAATTCATTTAAAAGTTGGAGACTCTTCATAGGGTAGTTCCCACTACGGAAAAACATTTGTCTGATATACGGGAACGTCAGTCAAATACACACCAAAAAATCCTAGGTAAATGAATAAGTATTTTTTACGCCCAAAATGATCAAGCTGCAATAATCAATGCAAGCATGCTCTCGCAAATTCTTCATAAGTACTGTTGTAGAGGAAGATAGTTGATGATGATGATGATGGTAGTTTTTGGATTCACTGGCTTATTAGCTTTGCACTATCAGCGCACGTTATCCAGCTGACGGTCGGTGTCCCGATTATGCTCCTTCTTTTACCTCTACCAAAACTGTCTGACGACTTAAACTCTTCAGTGAAACGTTATTGAGGCGAAAATTTTACGGGAGGTAACTCTTTCGAACAATCTCGCAGCCCTAGCAGACATCGGCTCTAGAGGGCCCTATCCATTTGCTGACATCTCTTTGAGTCGCGTGTAGAATACAACGCGCCATCGATTCAGGATTGCTTTGACCAGACGGCCGGACGGCACTACCGAAATCCCGTGTTTGCGCTAGCTGGTAATCTCCCTGCGGCTTTCAACACCCGGAGCGTCACTTGCAACGACAGCTGAGGAGTCAGGATGTACTATCCCTCATAGTTTCAGCCACCTTCTTCGATCGTAGTGCTTCACTGAAGGAGGCTACTGGTTAACATTTTCTCCACCAATCGCCTCCATGAGGACACGGCGGCACCGGCACTCCGACCAAACGGGACTGACTTCCACCGTATGCTCCATCATATTCTACCGTGAGACCCGAGTGTTTCTTCCCGCTGAATTCGATACAAATACCTCTACCCACATCCGGTAAGTCATGCACAAAGAGAGGATGTCGTGACGCCTCTGTAGTCACTCCTCAAAGACAGGTATTACCGCTGCGATTGTGACATGCTCACTGTGGCGAGGGGTTAAAATCATACAATGTTGTTTTACCAGAACATAAACCAGAAACATACATAAACTAATGCCTTTTCCCTTGAGGTAGGCAGAAATACCAACTGCTACGACCCATACATACTCTTTCTATTCATTGACGTTCATACATCTGGATCTGGACGAGTACATAACATGTTTCTTGAAGGTAACTTGCGTTTTTAAAGGTAAAAACGCAAGTTACAACGTTTTATGTTAAAGTACAATAAATAATTGCGATACTTTCGGAATGTATTGCAAGCATATAATGATTGTACAGTTTTACGAACTTAACGCGGACGAAGTCGCGGGCAACAGCTAGTTTATTCAATAATCCTTCCAAGAAAAACAGTCACTAGTTTTTAATTTCCAAGTCTATTTTTCTTTCAGCCCTACTAAGTCCCCCAAAACTTTAAAGTAGACGTCGTCATACTTTGCCCTACAGCATGTGCACACGATGCAATCACAAGCAATACATTCCAGACTAATCTGACCTCGCATTGTAAAGACTTTCCGTACAATGAGCGGTCAACTTTTACAAGAAATGTATCTATAGTTTTGTAAGACGTCGAGTGTACTCTCAACTATACGTACAGTCGCGCACAGCAGTCGAGGGGGTGACTTAACGAGTTTAATTATATTGTCGGCAACTGTACCGTATCTGGATATTATAGCTGGACGGTTGCATCTTTGTGTTTACAGTTCTGACGGTGTCTGGGATGTTCTCTTTGAGTCTACCAGAGGCCCACGAGTACCGTAATCTGTTTCTGTATGTGCAATTTGTTGTATAGGATAATTTATTCATTATGCGTACAGCTAAGGAGTGGAATGCCTTGCCGGAATCTGTGTTTCGTGATGGCTATAACCTAGGAATCTTTAAGTCAAGAGTGAATAAGTTACTTCTAGGTAAGCGCGCTCCATCGTCGACCGCATTGTCGCTTTCCATCAGGTGAGATAGCGGTCAAGCGCGAACCTATCAAGAATTTAAAAAATATATATTTATTTATTATTTATTTAAACTTCATGTACAGTAGTGGTACATAGGCGGACTTAATGCAACAAGGCATTATCTACCAGTCAACCTTTGGGTTAAAAAGACACTATTGTGGTAAGTAGGTGTGCACAAGAAAAAAATAACAGATATATCAAGTAGAATGTAGTATAATTAAATTAAGTTACTCATAATAATAAAATACATGTATATAATGCTAATATTATAAACTAAAAATACTTTGATAAACATCAAATCATTATAATTAGGAGAACTTAAAATATAACAATTATGACGAAGACCGAACTAAGATTGAGAGGACTTCAAGTAGTAGTTCCGAATTTTACGCTTGAAGGAAAATTGTATTATGACATATGTTGATTTGTTTTAACCGACTTCCAAAAAAGGAGGAGGTTAACAATTCGGTTGTATTTTTGTTACCTCAGAACTCCGCCATTTATGGACCGTTCCCCTTAAAGGATATGCTTCCAGATTGATTCCATTTTATTCAAAATCCAGTTTTGATGATGGGATCTATGAGGAATCGAGGGAACTCCTCAAATTTTATAGGCAATTATATAGTGATTTTGGTATTTTCATCGAGGACTTAAGCATTTACAGTCAAAAAATAACAGTTGATATAGTGGAACTGGTGAAGAAGACCAGAAATGGCCAACGGACCTTCATAGTCAGAAGATAGTTAAGCGACTATGACAATACAAATAAATGAATGGTTCTGAATAGTTATGTAGAAAATGGTGTCATCGAAGTGATCTAATGATGATGATGGAGCCGGAAGATAGGCACCGGAACTCCGTAATTAATAAATGTATTCTTGCCGTGTTTGGGCTCATTAGAATTGTCATGAGATGCACTTTGGCTATAAGGTACTATCGAACTGATCTGATGATGAAGCCGTAATGTGGAAGGTGGGTACGGGAACTTCAAAATAAAACAATGTATCCTAGCAGTGTTTGGGTTCATTGGAATTGTCATGAGAAATAGGTACTCTGGCTATAAGTGTATCGAAACTAAAAAGTGTGAAATAAAAAACTTTTTACAAAAAAAAAATAACAGACTTCACTATCACTATTTTTATGGACTCTACTGGTCTGCAATTTTATTATTATAATATTATTCTATCAAATATTCTACGGCAGAAGTCTTTATAAAGATTGACACATTTATATTCAATAATAAAGTCGTATAATCTAACTATTTTACCACCGGACACTGATATGACGTCAGAGTTCAGCTTATCATTTCACTAAATTGATAAAATGTATGGACAATTATAATTATTCCAACAGAGAAAGCGCAACTCATGTTTTTTTTTCGTTTTGTTCATGATGCGTTAAATGCGAAAGTCTGTTTGTTACCTTTTCACATCATAATGGCTGAACTGAAGCCCTACCACGAACACGATCCATTTTACAACCTAAACTAAACCGTTATTAGGTATTAAAATTAGTTTAGTAACACTACGCGAACGCCTGGTTCGCACGTTATTACGCGCCATTTCGGTTAAACACCAAGCGAACGCCGGCGTCCGCATAAATTATAAAATATTGAGCGTTTTAATAAGAGCAGTGGTGGCCGAGTGGTAACGGCCCCGACTTACGAGTTGAAGGTTGCGGGTTTAAACCCAGCCAGGCGCATTACTTTGTGTAATTTATTTCATCACTACTGCTCTCAAAACGGTGAAGGAAAATATCGTGAGGAAACCGGCATGTCCTAGAACCAAAAATTCGAAGACATGTGACATTCACCAATCCGCACTGGGCCCGCATGATGGATTACGGCCCATTCCCTCTCCTAGAGAGAGGAGGCCTGAGTCCCAGTAGTGGGAACATTAAAAAGCTGAATATACTATCAGAAATATATCAGAAAAAAATTTCTTCCTGCATTAATGACGAGGAGGAGGAAATGCATAAATTTGTTAACCTCGCCTCAGTTGACGTAGAGAGATCTTTTTCAATGATAAATACTAATAAAAATTGTATGTTAATTATCTTTGTTTTATGTGTCTTATCTATCTCTGAGGTTTTTATTATTATTTATTTCTAATATTGTTGGCCACACTGAATTTTTCATTAGAAATCCCGGGAAGATCCATATTAATATCAACATTTCGATGCAAGTACATGAATACACTACCTAATTCCGACCTGTTTATAAGACAAGTTAGTCGATACCGATAACCTCTACACGAGAATTACAATTATTTGATAATCTTATCATCCCATTATCAGTAATAGACCTTGCTGTTACTATGTTATACTAATAATAATTGTAATTTAATGCATTGGGAGTTGTTTTAATAAAAAAAAAAAAAACATGAAAACGATGGGTGTTCAGGGTGTTCAGTAAAAACTGTCTTAGGTTTTCTGACTTGGCTACAAATATATTTCTTTTTTCAAAAATCGTCTCTTTCCTTAGTGTTCCACTTTGTTATATCAGAGTGCGTGCGACTTTGTTTTACGTTAACGCAATCGACAAGTTTATGACGTATGGCATGGCGCTCTGATTGGCCCGCTCCAAGCTCTTAACCAATGAGAGAGCCAAACGTGTAAAACAACGCGCACTTAGCGAGCAGAAATCGTTGCTGCCGTGATGTATGTTTTGGTGAAACCTTTTTTGTGGGTGTTCAATGTAATGTTCGGGAAATTAAATAAAAAAAATTGCTTACCATCAGGTGGGATCGCAGTCAAGCACTGGTGTATATCAATTAACAAAAAAAAAAAAACTTCAACGGAATAAGTTGCATTCTTGGTTCCAAAATAGTTCGTTAGACTTATTACTGTAACTACGTACTTACTACGGGACGTGTCGTGTCAGGGCGGTGTAATGTAAACGACTGGCGAACCGTCCGCTCACACTTCGATATTTCGATACAATTGCAACTCAGTAAAATCCCAGTTACCAAGCCGCTACACCTTCATCCCATTATGTTATGGATATTTATTTATTTAATACTTTATGCATGCAAGAGTACAGAGGCGGACTTAGTGCTTTAAGGCATGGGTGATGCAGAGACAAAATTGTAATTTTATTGTTGTTTTGTGTTGTTTGTAATTGTATTGTTGTTGTGATATCAAACTAATATTTAAAAATGAAAGCGCCACAGTAGCCCCCGAAATTCAAATGTTCTTTCTTCTAAGTTTTTGTTTGCACTTTTTCATGAAATAGCCATATAATGGGGTAAGACGAACTTAGAGGTTACGAATTTATAATTCCTTAAATATATACGTATTACACCCGCGAATCATATGTTCATCAACATACAACTTAACTCTGACCAACAAAATGCAAAAAACTTTCGGAAATTTAAATTTCCCGGGTTCATCATCATCATCATCATTTCAGCCGAAAGACGTCCAACTGTTGGACATAGGCCTCCCCCAAGCGTCTCCACAACGATCGGTCCTGTGCGTCTCCCATCCACCGCATTCCCGCGACTCTCACCAGGTCGTCGGTCCGCCTTGCGGTAGGCCTTCCAACGCTGCGTTTTCCAATGCGCGGTCGCTACTCTAGAACGTTTCGGCCCAATCGACCATCCGTTCTACGAGCAATGTGCCGCCCACTGCCACTTTAGTTTGGCGATTCTTCAGGCTATGTCGGCGACCTTGGTTTTCCTGCGGATATCTTCATTCTTTATGCGATTTCCCGGGTTACCTTGGGTATGTGTGTGTGTGTATGTTACTCCTTCACGCAGTAGCGTAGCTAGTCCCAAAGGCAGCTACAGACCTTCTTAAAAGAGGACTTCTGGCCGAAAGGTGTCGTATATCGAGATTTCCAAAGACGGTTATGCGATGCCACGCAGCGCAACACCTACGTTACGTGTATAATTTATTTATTTATTTATTAAATAAATTTTGTTTTTATAATATGTATTAGTTTATTATTGTTTAAGATTATTTTATGTATTTTGTCTATGGGCCTCTGATACCTGAAAATAAAATGATTATTATTATTTATTATTTAAAGGGGCCTCATATTAAAAGTTATCGAGGTTTTTTTTTACACCATATCCCTACTAGCACAGAGACTTGAGACAAAGCCACCATAGACCACGACAGAGATGACCAGACTAGCTGGATAGATTTCGCCCACTTAACACCGAGATCGATGAGATCTTTTATAGGAGTATTCTGGAATAGAAGAGAGATTAAGTTTTTGTTGTGATTTTATGTAGAGAATGCTAGAACGAACGGAGCGCTAGCTATAAAAATGGAATATCCTATCATTTAGTAGTTATTCATTAATTACACACCTCTCATCAATAAGAGAATTGAAGTTTGTGGATAATGTGTTTTTTTTTATTGGGTGGGAAAATCATTTTATGACAAATCCCGCTCTTGGGCGGAGCAAGAGATAGTGTCAGATTTTTACTGACTAAAAACCCACTCCTGTTCTTCTTCGCCTTCGTCCCAGGGCACCGGGTTTCACTTTCACACTACCCGTGGCCCCAGTAGGCTTCGACCCTGCTGGGCCCCTACGATTTGCTGACATCTCCCCGAGGCGCGCGTGGAACAGTTCGCGCCGTCGACGACTTGGGCTCGGTCCGGACGGCGAACCACCCATTGCTCACGATTTTTTACACATATCAGGACCCCTGTAGCTTGGGGGCCCCGTATCATTGACACGGCTGATACGGCGGTAGCTAAGCCCCAGCCTCCCCGCACAAACAGCTGAACGGATTTGATGTCCTAGAATAGGACAAATTATAATATTTACCCAAGAGTATATTTCCACGGGGACAAATTTCTACTTTCATCTAGTAACTAATTTCAAATTGAATAAACTCTTAATAATGAGTTAGATATTTAGTTATTCAAATAACAATATCGCGTAATAGAGTTCGTTTGTGACCACGATTACTGTATTATTCATTAACAGGATAAAATTAACAATTCAATACATTCAGTCTATTATATCAAAGCCACAATGCGACTGTTCAGCGTTCTAAAGTTTAATTAAATGGGTAAAGTGATTTCTTTCTCAATAGCAAGTTTTTTTTTTCGGGTGGGATAAATCATCTAATAACATCCCCCGCTCTTGAGCAGAGCGAGAGATAGTGTCAGACTTTTACTGACTAAAAACCCACTCCTGTTCCTTCTTCGCCATTTTTTCCAGGGCCCCGGGGATCTATTTTGCATCACCCATGGCCCCAGTAGGTTTCGATCCTGCTGGGCCCCTACGTTTGCTGACATCTCCTTGAGGCGCGCGTGGAACAGTACGCGCCGTCGACGACTTGGGCCCGGTCCGGACGGTTACCAGACGATCGGACGGCGGGCCACCCGTTGCTCGGCATCCGCAAGCCCACGCTTACGGTGGCCGGAAATCGGGATCGGAATCCCGGCGGCGGTTGGGGCGTGAGGACCTTTGCCTCACGCGATCGGCCGCCTCCTTTGGCTTCCTTCCGCTAGCATTACTGCTTCGCAGAACTGCTAAGTTGTTATTAGTCTGATTGAATTCAGTTTTGAACAGTTTTTTCTAATAGATTCAATAGCAAGTAACAGCTTTTTAACCGACTTCAAAAAGAAGGAGGTTTTATGTTTGGCTGTACGATTTTTTTTTAATGTATGTTCACCATGTGATTTCTCGGTCAATTGTGGACCGATTTTGAAAAATATTTTTTTGATTGACAGTTTATATACTTCCGAGTTGATCCCATAGTAATATTGTTATGATCTCATGATGAACTTCGAAGATATGGAATGGAACTCTTCATAGGATCACAGCAGAACTATCGTAACAAGTAAAATTGCTTTGTTTATACGAATTATACGTAGACGCGATGACATTAAGTTTGACTAATGTGGTACCGCAACTAAAGTGTAAAATAAATAAAAAATACAAAAAAAAATACAACCACCTTCAATGTAAAAAACACTAAAAAGTAAAAGTCGGTGTTAAATAATGAACAGACAAAACTAATATAAAAACACCGACTTCGGAAATTAAAGTCATTTTGCACTTTTTAGTGTTTTTTTTACATTGAAGTCGGTTGTATTTTTTATGTAAAAAGATTTTTTGGGGTGTAGAAAATCATCTAAAAACTTCTTCCACTCTGGCTGGAACGAGAAGCAGTGTCAGACTTTGACACTCATGCTGATAGCTCTATGAAGCGCGTGTGGAACACGGTTCGGATCATATCGGAAGGTGAGCTATCAATTGCTCGCCGTACGAATTTACACTCCGCCTGTGGCAATAGCATCTTATCGCATGGAATTTTAACATAACGAGCAAAGTGTACCCTAAGACCCTTTCTACCTACCCTTTCAGAAACCACAGGAGTGAACTTATCTATTAATCAGGTTTAGAATCAATACCAACAAAACCAAGACTAATAAGAAAATTAATGAGCTTGCCAGACGGAGTAAAACTAACGGCTGATTAATGGTGAGATAAAGTTACGTAAGCGAAAATTCGCTCGCCACAGTGAGAAAACCTTGGCGACAAAACATGTCCACACGAAACGAACTAACACTTCCGAGTTTCGCAACACTTGGAGCGACATAAATAATATATGTCGTAGTACGAGTGTCTATATACGTTTATGTATATACAAATTTAGGTTTAGTTACTTAATTATATGTCTATACTAGTACTGTGCACGCGACTACGTTCGCAAAAATGTTTTTATAAAACTTTAATACACCGTCTTTTGAGGGTAGTTTTGAAAAAACTAACAATGACAGACAAGAAAAATGTGAATCCTCCATAAAATCTTTAAAATCCCCTAAATTGTTCTATTATGGATGTTTTTTCTCACCGAACATGGTCAGTTCGGGAAGTTCCTGCACCGGATTCGTGCGGAAGTAACGCCCAGGTGTCATCACTGTGTGGACCGCCCGGAGAAAACAGTGGAGCACACGGTAGAGGTGTATAATCGGTGTTAAATAACGAAGAGACAAAACTATTATAGAAACACCGACTTCCGAAAAAAAAAATTTTTTTTCATTGTTTTTTTTTCACATTGAAGTCGGTTGTATTTTTTTTGTGAAGTTTTTTTTTAATTGAGTATTTAGAGTTAAGAACGTGTCAAACTCTACAAATAACAGGTTGTCAAGCTTAAGTAGAATCTGAGAAAGACTCAAATTCAAATACTTAAATTAGAAATCGGTGGATAGAGAATCAATATCACACTGTCTGTATTTGTATCCAAACCTATCTTAAATTCTCCTCATTTCTTAATGCCTATAAAAGCCAACCAAGCTATTTCAGAACTCCGGGCTAAACTTTATTGAACTTTCCAAAAGTGCTACTGAATATTTCAAAGCCATTCAGACAATGTATGGAATGACATGTAAAGTACGGAAATAGATTGAAACTTGCTTCTAATCCAACAATGTGTCACAAATCTCAACATATGTAAGTATGTTTAATGTGTCATAAATCTCAACATAGAAAGCCGTAAAATTTTTGGCTAGCATAAGACGATAGAATTTTGTCTAAAGACTTATCTTTTTTTAGGGTTCCGTACCGTAAAAGGAAAAAGCGGAACCCTTATAGGATCACTTTGTTGTCCGTCTGTCTGTCAAGACCCTTTATCTCGGGAACGCGTGAAGGTATCAAGTTGACATTAAAACCATATAATCTGGTTTGCGGTCCTTTGAAGCTGTGAAAAAATAAAACTTCTAAGTTAACGAAAAAAAAGATACGGCCGTTTATGTCACAAAAAAGTATATTTCGACACTCTCAAAGGAATCAAAATTCATAGGGTGTTTCCCGTTGACCCTGAATCCTAAAATTTGGCATAAAGCAAGGTCTTAGAGCACATAGGAATAAATCTGAAAACAGTAAATTAGTTGTTACGTCACAAAAAAAATTCAAAAAGAGCATTCGGGAATTGAACTGTTTTCATAGGTAAGTTTGTACGGAACCCTCAATGCGCGAGTCCGACTCCCAGTTTTTTTATTATAAAAGACTGCCCCACACTAGGAATTAATCCTGGGATGGAGCTATACAACCTATATAGCCCCATCCCTTTAACAGTTCAGTATAGGTCGTCAAAAAGATCGCGTCAAGAGCTCTTGCGGCCTCTCTGTTAGACAGGCTCACTCGGCGAGACTAGAAGCCGACCCTAGCATAGTTGGGAAAAGTTTTAGTAGATTTTCAGTAGATTGATAGACACATCATCATCATCATTTCAGCCAAAAGACGTCCACTGTTGGACATAGGCCTCCTCCAAGCGTCACCACAACGACCGATCCCGAGCGTCTCGCATCCATCGGATTCTCGCTACCCTCACCAGGTCATGGGTCCACCTTGTGAGGAGGCCTTCCAATGCTGCGTCTTCCGGTACGTGGTCGAAACTCCAGAACCTTTCGTCCCCAGCATCGACCATCTGTTCTGCGTGCAATGTGCCCTGCCTATTACCACTTATTTTGGCGATTCTTCGAGCTATGTCGGAAACCTTTGTTCTCCTGCGGACATCTTCACTTCTGATATAATCACGCAAGGAAACTCCGAGTACCAATAGCCCTTTCCATTGCCCTTTGAGTGACTTTAAGTCTTCTTATGAGGCCCATTGTAAGCGACCACGTTTTGGAGCCATATGTCATCACTGGCAACACGCACCGGTCATAGACTTTCGTCTTGAGACACTGTGGTAAATTGGACGAGAAGATACCGTGCAGCTTCCCGAACACCGCTGAACTGCGTCGGATTCGACCATAGATACTATGGATTCGACGATTGACCTCTTTCTCGATCTCGATTGATAGACACACAAAATTATAATTTGATCTTGTAAGGAATCTTATGAAAGGCTACATAGATTCTACCAAACGCAATTGACATGACGCGTTGCGTTAATTGGGTTACCAATTACTGGGTTGAAAAGGTCGGAAAAACAGTCATTCCTTGTAAAATAGGTAAGTATTGGTATTCTGGGGTCTGTGTTTCCTGATAGCTACAACCTAGGGGTCTTTAAGTCAAGAGTGAATAGGTTACTTCTAGGCAAGCGTGCTCCATCATCGGCCACATCATCGCTTACCATCAGGTAAGGTAGTGGTCAAACGCGAGCCGAGAAATGTTGGGAAAAGGCTGATCAGATTGAATGCATGGTTTCTGTAAGATACTCAACGGGACCGAAATCGATAGAAAATAGTATTTTTGGGAGGTTGGAAATCATCTAATGTCTTGTCCCGCTCTAGGATCGAGCGAAAGGGCGTATCAATAACTCGTTTTACAGCTGTGGTAAACAAATTCAATGCTGATAAACAGCTGATAGAAAGGCTTTTATTATGCAACTATTCTCAGTGCGAATATGAATCGACGCACGACGTGACATTTCAAAAAGGTGATTCTGTTAATGTTTCCATTTAAACAAAAGTGATTCACAGTTTCGTTTGGTTTTTTGCCTTGTCCTCCCTCACAACTACAAAAAAAAAAAATTGCGTATCAGATTATTATCTACTACATTCAGCAACTGTGTATTTAGTTCAAGCTTTTTTTTTGAGCGAGAGGTCGCGGCTGCAGCGCTGCCGCCGCGCTCCTTTGTTATTCCATGTAAATAACAAAGTAGCGTGTAGCGCGACTGCAGCGCGGGTGTAGTGCAGCAGTCGCGCGTTTTTTAAAACGTTCTTTTATTAAACTTTTTTCTAAACCACGGAATAGACAATAGAAAAATATTGTTTTCTATTCCGAGACTAAAATCCAACCGTGTTTCTTTTGTTGCTCTTTGCGCTTCAGGACTACGGTAACTCTTTCGAACAATCTAGCAGCCCCGGTAGGCTCAGCTGAAGCCCCGAATGCAATAAAATGGTTTAGGGCTATATTTCACCGGGACACCATGGCGGTGCGACCAGTCGCCGCTACCAACAAAATGTATACAGCTCTATAGAGTTAGTCACCTGGTGTCCGTTTGGTTGCGCGACCAATTTGGTGGCGCGACCAGCTCGGACGCCAGTCCGGCCGCCAGTGACCCCACTAAAGATGTATGTTACATGAAAATCTATCTTATGAAAGGGCTATATTTCACCGGGAAACCATGGCGGCGCAACTGGTCGCGCCACCATGGTGTCCCGGTGAAATATAGCCCTTAGTAAACAAACTATTGCAATGTAACGGTTTATCAACGAGTTGAACATTACTGGTTAGGCAATTCAAAATTGCACTGGGTTTTTTTTTCGTTTGACGTTTATAGATTCCAAATTGATTCACAGTGGATTAAAATTGTGAAGTAAAATTGGTGTAGTTTTGTATTTCAACTGTCCACACAACTGGACAAAATGTGGAATCATTAAAACAGGCGCAATTTTGTTACAATGGAACTGAGAATTTTATTGTAAAATTCATTACCCTAGCAAAGTCTGACTCGATACATTTGCTGCCAAATACCTACTACAAAAACCGAATGTTTTACATCCGCATTGTAATGGAAAACAAAGTAACTGTATTCTGTATCGAAAACTAAATACTTTCTAAATTTTCCACTGGCTAATGCACAAAGCATATGAAGCCAAAAGAAAAAAATAAACTACCAACCTGAGAAAACAAAACGTCAAACTTCAAATCGGCTGCGCTACGGAAAAACAAAGTAATTGCAGTCAAGCAAAATTATCAGGAGGAGCAAAAAACCGAAAATCACAAATTTAAAACTTACTGGCGACAACTTCAGTACTTTTGTTATTTCATAATTTGTAAAATAATTAGTTCTATCTGTTTCAAAGCAATTTTTTGAGTAATTTTTGGTAACTTTCCTTTAAATTGAAAAAAATATTTTTTTATAGACATAAAATTAATATTAAATAAAAAGAACAATTCAGTAAGAAAGTAATTACAATCACTTTCTTTTTTAAATAATTTTAAAAGAGATGGACAAGTTAAGTTTTAGTTTTAATAACAAAGCAAATGCATTTAATGGTTTTTAACAAAGACAATGAAGCCATTTAAAAATTAATATGTCTACTATAAGATTTGTTGGCTTTTGCTTTTTATGAATCACATAATTTGTAAGAATTGTAAAAACTAGTTCATCTTAGGATTTATTAAGATATTAAGTGTCACTCAAGGAATAGGGCATGTATATAACGGTTACCTAAAATAAATTCAAAAATCATTGATATAAGTTGTAATCGTGAGCCAGCTCACGAAACTGAAGACCGACGGTGGCAGAGTCATATCCGCCAAATCGGAGCTTCTGGGAGAGATCGAGGCATTCTATGGACAGCTGTACACGTCTATCACAAAACCCACAACGAATCTAGCAAACGACCCAAGAGCTAGATTAACCCGGCACTATACCGAAGATATCCCGGACGTCAGCCTGTACGAGATTAGGATGGCTCTGAAGCAGCTTAAAAACAACAAGGCGTCGGGTGACGACGGAATTACAGCCGAACTCCTGAAGGCGGGTGGAAAACCGGTCCTAAAGGCCCTTCAGAGGTTGTTCGATTCCGTCATACTTGAGGGAAAGACGCCACAGGCATGGAGCAGAGGTGTGGTGGTACTTTTCTTTAAGAAGGGCGACAATGCCCTGCTTAAGAATTACAGGCCCATCTCACTTCTGAGCCATGTCTACAAGCTGTTTTCCAGAGTCATCACGAATCGTCTCGCGCGCAGGTTTAACGACTTCCAGCCTCCTGAACAAGCTGGATTCCAAAAAGGTTTCAGCACCGTAGACCACATACATACGCTCCGGCAGGTTATACAGAAGACCGAGGAGTATAACCTGCCTCTATGCTTAGCGTTCGTGGACTACGAGAAAGCTTTTGATTCGATCGAGACTTGGGCTGTACTGCAATCTCTCCAACGGTGCCAGATTGACTATCGGTACATCGAGGTGCTGAAGTGTTTGTACGAGAACGCCACAATGTCAGTCCGACTTCAGGACTGGACCTCGAAACCTATCTTTCTGCAGCGGGGTGTGAGGCAGGGAGACGTTATTTCTCCGAAACTGTTTAGGGCTGCAATGGAGGATGTCTTCAGGGTTCTGGACTGGAGTGGACTAGGCATTAATGTTAATGGCGAGTACATCACTCACCTTCGGTTTGCCGACGATATAGTAGTCATGGCTGAGACTACGGAGGAGCTCAGTACAATGCTCGATGACCTTAGTAGAGCTTCCGAAAGAGTGGGTCTTAAAATGAAGATGGACAAAACCAAAGTCATGGTAAATAACCATGTAGCACCCACTCCGATCAAGATCGAAGACTCTGCACTCGAAGTTGTAGACGATTACGTTTACCTGGGACAGACAATCCAGTTGGATAGGTCTAACTTTGAGAAAGAGGTCAATCGTCGAATCCGACTAGGCTGGGCAGCGTTCGGGAAGCTGCGCGGTATCTTCTCGTCCAACATACCACAGTGTCTCAAGACGAAAGTATAGTGACCAGTGCGTGTTGCTAGTGATGACATATGGCACTGAAACATGGTCGCTTACAATGGGCCTCATCAGAAGGCTTACAGTCACCCAAAGGGCAATGGAAAGGGCTATGCTCGGAGTTTCCTTGCATGATCGCATAAAGAAAGAAGATATCTGCAGGAGAACCAAGGTCGCCGACATAGCCTGAAGAATCGCCAAACTGAAGTGGCAGTGGGCAGGGCACATTGCTCGTAGAACGGATGGTCGATGGGGCCGAAAGGTTCTAGAGTGGCGACCGCGCACCGGAAGGCGCAGCGTCGGAAGGCCTCCCACAAGGTGGACTGACGACCTGGTGAGAGTCGCGGGAGTGCGGAGGATGCGAGACGCACAGGATTGGTCGTTGTGGAGACGCTTGGGGGAGGCCTATGTCCAGCAGTGGACGTCTTTCGGCTGAAATGATGATGATGATGATGAAGTTGTAATCATTTAATGAAGTTTTAAATAAAACAAAAATTAAGATACAAAGTACATATTAATCAAAACAAAAAAATAAATAGGTGTTACATAGTAATTAAACAAACAATTGCTTGAAAACTATTATAAGCGTCCATAATAGTTCTCGAATGTAAACTGCGGCTATTTTGCATTTTAAACATTTTCCAAACAAAACACACAATAATCACAGCCTCGGCAAAAATAAAGAAATGTGATAAAACCGAGTATTGTCAAATAATTTAGACATTTGAAATTTTGAAATAAACGACAGCATATTAAAAACCAAGTAAATGGGATATAGTAATAGCTTGAATTGATTTACAATAAAGAAACAAAGCAACTGTTATTCAGTTGCTTTGTTTTACATTTGTCATTTTACTTGCTTTATTTTTACGTTAACAAATTTACCATTTTGGCCATTTTTAACAATTCAAAAACAAAGTAGAGTTGTTTGATTTTCTTATAGCTAGATAAAGGGGCTAAAAAATAAATATACATCAAATGAAAAGCCAATTAAATCATTTCACAACGTAAAAACAATGTAATCGACGTGCAATTACTTTGTTTTTGCTTAGAAATTGTGGTTTACTTTGTTTTACCGTAGATATGTTGGACAAGTACCTGCAGTTACTTTATTTTACAAACTTTTATCTCGAAAAATAAAGCCTTTTCGATGATTCTGTGAATGTAGCAGTGTCCGTTATAGGCAAAATGTTCCAAATATGTAAAAAAATTGATTTTGAAAAATACGTTAGTTGCTTTGTTTTTCCGTAGCACAGCCGAAATATCGAATCGATAGCCCTGACTCGCTACAACGTTCTTTTTAAGTCGTTTTGGAAAACGTCCAAGCTGTTTAATAGAGTTTTTATTTTCTTTCTTATTAATAGAAAAGTTAGCGTGAAGCGTGAGCGTGACGGGTGCGTGACGTTACGCATCGATTGCGTATAAAGACGTGTAATTGCTTTTAACCACGTAGATAACGTATTGTATGAAATGAGATTTGTTTAGAAATAATTAACCTCATTCTTTTAGTGAAAGTTGAGATGGTGGTCAAACTATTTATAATATATATATATAATAGCCTATCAATAATAATAAAAAAAAAAAAAAAAGTTGACTTTTTTTAAGTTTGATAAATAGTGTGTTGACAAAAACAATCAATAAAATAACCTAGTATAAACAATTGCCTAAGAGATTGTTTGTGCGAATTTAAAAACCTTTTGAAAGTCAGTTCTATAAAAGCCACCTTATTATACTTAGACATAGTTTGTTTGTAAGAAACTCAAAAGAAAACATAACTCCCGTTAACGAGCACCTATCTATTGGAATACAGCCAACAGCGTCGATCAAATAAAGAAGTAAGAAAGACTTATACGCAAAGGAAACAGCTGTCCCAGAGTGCAAAGAAAAAGTCACATTCAACCACCAATAGTGTTTAATGTTTTCGAACGCACTCACGGTACAGGACTACTTAAATCCTGGTGCGGAGCGAAGTTTAAAAAAAAGAGGCGGGTTTTCGAATTGTCAAAAAATTTTCGGATCACATGACATTCAGGTAGTACATATAAATGCCATACATTTTTATTTTTTGAATGAAGAATGTCTTGGTGTCTCAAGTCTCTACTGTAAGCTGTCTCTCTCTTACCCATTGACATTGTATCGTAGAAAGGAGAATGAATTTTTAGATCTAAATAAGTATATTGGCACATCTGCGTAATTAACTTCTCATGCGTCATTTGTTCAGCATGAGAAAATTACGTCTTTAGTTTTTATTTGATCTTTCTGTAGGTTAAACAATAAATTCCTTGAAATTTTTTTTTATATTAACAGTACCTAAGTACACGTATTTCAAATTACCTCGGTGCGTTACTTGGACCTAAATTCGCCTAAAAATAGCTAAATACCACATTGCGCTAAAAAGTTAATGAGGCAGTAAAGCATTGCGAGTTTGAAACCTGTTTTAGATACATAATAAACTAGATTCTGCCACTGCTGGGACCATAGATATAAAAAGGGACTCAGGCCTCCTCTCTAGGGCCCAATGCAGGTTGGTGTATGTCACATATCTTCGAACGTTTTAGTTCTAGGACATGCCGTTTTAAATGAAATTTAGCACACGGGTGGACCCAGTCCTGGGATCTTTGGGATATATTATCTGTTTCCACGCAGTCGAAGCTGCTAACAAAAGAAATCGTGTTATAAAAGTCTGCGGGTACAGCGTCTATTGCACCACTCGATATTCAGACAGTCTTATATGATAAATTATATTTATTCTGCAAATAAGTTAAAAAAAAAACACTTTTACACGTCAATTTTTTTTGTCAGTGTAAACTAGATGAGGTCGGGGTTTCCTAGCTGACTACTTCAGGGGTCAAAGTCTCTTTTAAAGTCCATACAGTAAACATGTAATGGTCAAATCATATGAAAACCATGCAGATAAGTGTCTCAGATGGTCTTTTGAAGAAAGAACCACACAGATTTGAATGGAGTCCAGTCAGTGTAAGCATTTGTCAGTATTCGTGTAGCTCAAACTTGGGACTACTAAGGAGCTCAACGACTTTACGAAAAATACCAAAGAAAGGACATTTGGGTAGGCCGCATCAAATATTCAAAACTGCAAGAAATCATGTTAAAATTACAAAAAAGGAAAAGTAATCCATA
Source organism: Mythimna impura (assembly GCA_905147345.3). NCBI lineage: Eukaryota > Metazoa > Arthropoda > Insecta > Lepidoptera > Noctuidae > Mythimna > Mythimna impura. The sequence continues at coordinate 23,790,901 of LR990348.1, read as the reverse complement.
TAGTTCCCACATTCACAATAAAAAATTAAATTTACAGTTTTAGACTTAGTCTATGTTTATCTATTTATTTATGTTCTGTTCAATGTATCAATGTTCTGTATCATTCCTTAACAAGACAATGGCGTAAGTTGCTCTTTTTCTTGTATGACGCTACATAGACTAAGACTGTCTGAATATCGAGTGGTGTAACAGGCGCTTAAAGGGCCTATTACACTACTCGATATTCAGACAGTCTTAGTCTATGTCGCGTAGTGTATTAAGGGTTAGAGACCGGTCTTACTCGGAACAAAAAATAAGACAGTCTGAATATCGTGTGCTGAATATCGCGTAGTGTAATAGGCGCTTTAGTCCGACTGATGACGCATACCTACTGTAGATAGACCAAACAAATTGAATCTGTCTATTAAGCGCGTCTTTTATTATTGACTGTATGTACCTACATGTGTTATGTATTGTGTGCATGTTATTCGGTTAAATTGTTTGTCATCCTTCGTAGGATCATTGGGTTCGGGCTGCAGGATTGATTGAAAATTTGAAAGAGTTACCCAGGGCTTAGAACGCAAATTGCAACTGAAGGAACACAAGTTCCTATAATAAAATAAGTTATGTGTTGATTTTCCACCTCAAAGAAAAGGATCATCGAGCTTTAGACAAAGTTATCTACATTCAAAAACTTCGCATTCTTTCTTCAAAAATTTAGCATTCACCAGAAAACGATACCCCGGTATGCAGTTAGTGGTTATGCCAGGTAGTACCTTTCTTCGGCTTCCAACTCAATAGTAATAAATACAATAGGTTCTATGGATACAGAAAGTCTTATCAGTGTTTATTAACAGCGCAAAAAATCTGTAAGAACGATAAGATATTGCTCGCGTGTTTCTGATAAAGACTTTCTGTAGTCGCTTGACTTCAAATAGTCGGTTTGTGTGTTCTTAACATAAATTCTCAGTAGCTATGTACTTATGTACCTACATATTATTTAACAATTAGCTACTGCTCGCAACTTTATCCGCGTCAGATTTGTAAAACAACACATCGCCTTTTATTTTTTTGTGCGGAACCTTAATTATTTTTCATAAATAAAAGTAGCCTAAGTTACTCTTTATAACATCAGCTATCTACCTATAAGAATTAGTCTAGCCGTTTCGGAGATTAGACAAAACAAACAAAAAGACAGACAAAAATTTTATTGGTACCGAATATACTTTCATATGAATCTATTAAAAAATAGGTATATATATTTTTAATGATATTACAAACAGCCACTTCAATTTTTTATATGTATTGAGATATCGTCATCTTAACAATACAAGCAAAAATCGAGGTAAGTAATTACTTTAGGTACTTAGCCTTTTCCCAACTAATTTTAATTTTAAGATGGGCTTCCAGTCCAACAGCTCTGGAAGGAGTGAGAGGGAGTGTCAGACTTTTATTGACTAAAACCCACCTGTGTTCTTTCAGTTGCCCTATGCGTTCCAGGGCCTCGGTAAGTCTTTCGAACAATCCCGCAGCCTGGCAGGGTTCTTAATCTAACCTAATACTGAGTAGGTCATCATCATCCTCATTTCAGCCGAAAGGCGTCCACTGTTGGACATAGGCCTCCCCCAAGCGTCTCCACAACGACCTATCCTGTGCGTCTCGCATCCACCGCATTCCCGCGACTCTCACCAGGTCGTCTGTCCACCTTGAGGAGGTACCGGTATATTATATGGACGACTACCTATCTGAGGTCTTACCATGACATGTTAAAATGACATGCATGCGAGCTCTAAAGAGGGATGCAGCTATACACCCTATATAGCTCCATCCCTTTAACAGTTCAGTTTAGGTCGTAAAATGGTTCACGTTAAAAATTCGTGTTAGGGCCCCTGACCTCCATAACTCAGTAGCACAGTCGTTATCTACATATTATGTTTATCAAACTATACTTACTCCATCTGTTTAGGTAATTAACTAAATGTAAACAATCTTGACATGTCTTTTATCTAAAAGTTGTCTAAAAATTTTGTCTGAAAATGCTTACAATTTGTTATTTACCTATACCGATGTTTGATAATTAACTTAATTTAAATAATCTTTGTTTTTTTTTTTTAATAAGAAGACATAAGTATCAAGATTGTTTACGTTTAGTTGACTACCTAAACAAATGGAATTTAATAGACCAAGATCCCAGAGCTGTCTGACATAACTTATTTTCACATGGATGAAACTTTAGGTTCTCAGTAGCGTCTCATGTGCTTTGAATACCTGTGTGCTTGTGGAGCTCCTCCTTGGAGCCCCTGAGCAGGTACCAGGTGAGAAAGGGAACTAAAAATAAGAGTAACTTAACTTAAATTTTTATGGCTTGTTTTTTATGTTTTGTAGAATATTATTCTAAAGTAGTATCATAAGTGTCAGACACTTTCCATGGACCAAAACTTCTGTCAGACAATTTAAAGCTAAAAAAAAAAAAATGAACTTTACTTATTTTTACATGTCTGATTTTTAAATATGTTATTATGGTAACTATTAGAAAGTTATATTTCAGTAGTCAGACTAATTCTAGTGACCAAACAATGTAAATAAACTAAGCTAAGCTTTAGAACGCTTTATATAAAAAAGTTGTGGTTATCTGGGCATTACAGATCTGCCTATACCGTTAACTAAAGCTGGAAGAAGTAATATATAAAACATTAAAATAATATACAAAATATCTGGATGATTAATATAAGTATTAATTTTAAACGCACCTTCACATACATCCTTTTACTAATGAACGCGAAAGAGTGTGCCTATTAAGTATAATTCATTCTAATCATAAAAAATTCAAAACGAATGTCAGTACCTACGCATACATACTAATATAGAAGCTGGAGTTATTAATATACAAGTAACTACGTATGAAAGTAAGTTAGCACAATGTGATTTATATAATAATAATTATCCTTATGTTTTGAAGTTTGTATAATCCTTAGTTTTGGAGGGAAAGTATTGCGCTAACTGCTGTGGTAAAAACAGAAATAGCGTTTTTTATCTCTATGGAACAAATACATTTTGTTCACATATAACATACCTATCTACTAATAATATTGCAACAGTTGTTATCAAGGAAAATAAATAAAAATAATATTCCACGTTGCACCTAACCAAATATCCCCCACATTGGCTTACCGCGACTTTACTGAAAACTCCACATGATCACTGAAAAACTATACTTACAATAAAACTAAAACACACCTAAAATCACAATATATTAATACTAGTAAAAATATCACAAGAAATATTTCAAACTCACTTTGGCAGAAAACACGTGTTTCCCTCGACACGAAAACTGACAAATATTCGTATTTCGAATTCCGAACTTGTCGAACGCACTCGACGGCGACTGAAGACCGAATATTTACTGGAACGCGAGCGACTGATCACTGAAGTGATGTGGAGAAGCCCTTTGCTTGACGATGAAAATAATAACAACACACATCAATCAAATTTGAACTTTATCACCTGAGGTTTAAAGTCAAAAGTTGATATGACAGATTATAATGTAAATAATCGTGGCCTACCTGAAGTGAGTGTGACTGTCTCTATCACACTTACGAGATATGGGTTGTGTAAAAGGAAGGGGAGATTGGGAATTCGCGCATGTGCCACGCTTCCCCATGAAGACTTTGAAATGATTCAAAGAAGTTTTTATGGGGAGCGTTTATTGTTATCGACAAGTTTTGTGCTACGCCATGATATTTTATGAGCTATCTGCTTTATGCCAAGATTGGCAAGGCTATAGGAAGTTCTTCCAAACTGATTTATGGTATATTTCTTGCTATAAATATTTTTTATGAAAGTTTGCTACAACATAAAAAAAGCTTATTTATTCTGAACGTACGGTTTATAAAATATTTGCATTTTCAACTACTTTTCAGTTGTATTGCTTAGAACGTCGACACAGAAAGCGTCGCTTGTAAATTATCAAAATAGGTTTGCAATGAGTAATAAAAATAAATCTACATATACTGAGATAAAAAAAAAATAAGTGAATCAAACAGTACCAAGTCTTACAGAATAGGTAAACAGAGTCTTGTAGACCCCTTTACTTAGGATCCACAATGCCTAATCCCTAGCTCGAGATCCAATGTGCTCCATTTATCTAACTAGTCCATACAAACTTCATTGCAAAATCAAGACATTGAACTTCCCGTCCATAAATAAAACAACTGATTGCAATTACTGATGAATAATAAAAAAACAACTTACCAACACACAAAGGCACTGTGTCATTCCACCTATTGTCATCATAGCACCATAAGAATCGCGCCTTCTGTCGAGTATCCACGAAAACAAAGTTCACGTTGCACATGTAGTGAGCTACGTCCTCGTTGCGGTACACGAGGTAGCCGTTAGGTGGCGCTAGTAGAGTAACACAACCTATACCTGTTGGTGAGAAAAAGTTCCGTTAGATGGCGCTGTTTTATGCTTCATATTTTATAAGAGTTTCTTATGGTTAGCGATAGATGGCGTTATTTATAGACGATTTTGGTATGGACAGATGGCAATGAGCTTCAACATTTTTAGCAAAACATAATTAACTCCTGGTTTCTGAAAATAAATTACCGAATTATCACAAAGTAAATGCAAATTGAAAATTCTTTCAGTAAAGCACAGCAGCTGACGTTAGTTTGACAATTGGCCACAATAGAGTCCAAGGTGCTTCTAATATTTTAAATTCGTCAATGTATTGTAATTTATACGTAAACAATGTTAAAATCTTACTTTTATAATGTAGCAGCACTCCTCTCTTAGGGTAAGCTCCTTTTGACTTAGCTACCACCGTAATATTAACCACGTTGGTGACGGAGGTGAGCTTCAAGGGAAGTTCCACTTGCTCACAGGAAGACAAGAGTGCGTCTCCATTCTGATCTTGGACTGCTACGTAGTCTATGCAGCGGTCTTTGAAGGGTTCGATGCCTGTGGAGAAGGAAAAACAAAATAGTATTTATGAATAAAAAGGTGGGGTACGTTTGTACACCGTACGTACCTGTGCGTGGTTTACAAACGCACCCCGCCTTTTTGTTGAAAAATGTTGCGTAAAATCAATGTATTGCAATAATAAAAAAAAGTGATTATCCCGACACATCTTTTTACCCTATGTACAATTTATCTTGCCAATAGTTGAGGTTCAACTATTGGCAAGATAAATTGTACATAGGGTAAAAAGATGTGTCGGGATAATCACTTTTTTTTATTATTGATATGCTCGCGTTGGACCACCATCTCACTTGATGGTAAGCGATGATGTGGCCGACGATGGAGCACGCTTGCCTAGAAGTAACCTACTCACTCTTGACTTAAAGACCCCTAAGATAAAGCTATCAGGAAACATAGACTTTGGCAGGGAATTCAATTCCTTATCTGTACGCACAATAAATGTGTTCCCAAAACGCTTTTTACGTATGGGTGGGATGTCTATCTACCATGTACCGGTGGCGCAACGCCGTACGTCTAGTGGTCCGATGATGGAACGGACTTGGCGGAATTAGATTGTGCAATTCCAGTGCACACTTCCCAAAATATAAACGATAGATAAGCGACAGGCTAGCAACTCGGCGCCGATGCCTTCGACTCGACTAGTGCATCATTGCCGATAATCCTCTTGGCTCGCCTCTCAATCGACTCTAGTGCATCAATCTGGTATTTGGCAGACCCATACACGATCGAACTTCGCTTGATAAAGGTTGAGCAGCTACTCCAGCGTGAAGTACCGTCTCACTTTTGCTAAGATCCTCAATTTTTTGCAGCTAGTTGCGCCTTTGACTCGATGTAAGAGCCGAAATTGAGAGTCGACGACAACGTTACCCCAAGAAGATCAAGGTGGTCGGTTATCGGCACGGTCACACCCCGGAAAGATGAACCCGGTTGGAATTGACTCAGTTTAGCGGAAAAAAGACACGCCTGAGTTTTAGTTACATTGAACTTGACCAGATTGGCGTCGCCCCAATCGGAAACCGCCTTTATGGACGAGTTCAAGCGTTCAACCATAGACTCTCGGAATGACTTGATCTGTGACCCACTTGCTCGTGCGTCAGATACATATCTCTCAGCAACAGTGCTGTCGTCTGAATACCCAAAGATACTGGGTTTAAGTAGGTCATTTATGTGCAGCCAGAACAGTGTTGCCGAGAGTACCGACCCTTGAGGGACCCCGGCATTAACATCCATTTGACCGGACGAGCAGCCATCAATAACTACTCGCATGGATCGATCCCTCAAGAAGTCTGCGATCCAATCACACAGACCAGTCGGTAGACCGAAGGAAGGAAGCTTAGCAATAAGGCTTTCGCGCCAGACCCATGACGCAGGTTCTCACCGAACACGTTAAGTTCGGGAAGTTCCTGCACCGGATTCGTACGGAAGCGACGCCCGGGTGTCGCCACTGTGTGGACCGCCCGGAGGACACGGTGGAGCAAACGGTGGAGGTGTGCCCCGCTTGGGCAGAGCAACGCCGTGTCCTCGTGGGGGCGATCGGCGGCGGCGATCTCTCGCGCCGGGCCTTGGTACAGGCCATGGTCCGGAGCGAGGAGGAGCGGCAGGCTGTCGCCACCTTCTGCGAAGCAGTAATGCTAGCAAAGGAGGCGGCCGATCGCGTGAGGCAACCGTCCTCAACCGCCGCCGCCGGGATTCCGATCCCGATTTCCGGCCACCATAGGCGCGGGCTTGCGGACGGCGAGCAATGGGTGGCTCGCCGTCCGATCGTCCGGTAACCGTCCGGACCGAGCCCAAGTCGTCGACGGCGCGTATTGTTCCACGCGCGCCTCAGGGAGATGTCAGCAAATCGTAGGGGCCCAACAGGGTCGAAGCCTACTGGGGCCACGGGTAGTGTGAAAGTGAAACCCGGGCCCCTGGGACGAAGGCAAAGAAGGAACAGGAGTCGGTTTTTAGTCAGTAAAAGTCTGACTCAATTTGTCGCTCCGCCCAAGAGCGAGATTTGTCATAAGATGATTTTCCCACTTAAAAAAAAAAGACCCTGTCGAAAGCCATCGAAATATCAAGGGAGACGGCAAGCGCTTCCCCTTGTTTCTCGATGTCTTCGATCCAGATGTGAATAGCATACGCTAGAAGGTCCCCAGTAGACCGATTTTGGTGAAAACCGTATTGCCGGTCTCTGAGGATGTCGTTAGTTTCTAGGTTCGCCAGAAGCTTCCTGTTAAGCAGCCGTTCCATACTCTTACATAGGACGGATGTAACAGAAATGGGTCGGCAGATTGCCGGGTCAGCTCGAGTGCCCTTCTTGGGTGCGGGCTGCACGTTAGCTTGCTTCCAAGCAATCGACACTTTTCCAGTCTCATATGAGAGGCGAAACAGCGTCAAGCGACAGGCGTGTCAAGATCGGACACAATTCAAGCGCACAACTTTTAAGCACGAACATACACAAATAATACCAGAAATTATACGAAAAATACTCTAGTAAGTTACATTTCCATTTCAAAGCGACTTCTAATTTAATACCTCTCGCGACCATGCACATTGCAAAATCAAATTATAACTGCCAGTTACATAGAATTGTTACTGTCAGAGTTAACGTCGTAACAAGTTTGAAACTAAATCGCCAACGAGATTCAGTGACTTGGAATATGAAATTTAAAATCAAAAGACGTAAAGAATTCCCACGCGACGATGGAACGCAAAAGGCAGGGTGGAGCGAGTGTGACACTCCCTATCGCTGCACCCTGATCCACTAGAGAAGCGAAGGACGGATTGTGTCCTTTGTATGGCTACAATGGAGGTGACCATTGAAATGACAGTGAATCGACATCTATGGAAGAAGAACACGTTAACCATGCCCTCAAATTAATTGGGATAAAGCGAAGAGGATAACATCTTCACATGTTCGTCGTGATCTTTAAGAAAACGGAGTACATTCATTTATTGTGACTTGGGGTTTTGGATCACGTCGGGGTCACCAATTTGGAGGTATGGGGGACAGAGTGTAAAGTCCCGCAAACCTCCGTTGAAAAGGGAGGATCCTCCGACCAGATGGGTGTTATGTCTGGTGGGCAACTGCCCGATTGATGATTTCAGGCTGTTATATAGGTATGTTCCAATCGCGCGGATAACTTTAATTGCGCGATGCAGGATTAGTTCTTATGTGACGCCATAGATGTCGCTACAGGGTCTTACCGAATAAGTTGGCTGCTTCATTTTGCTTTCATTGCTCAAAGTGCATAAATGTTTAGGACTTTTCAGCATTATGACTAATCTGATGGATTAGTTCTTATGTGACGCCATAGATGTCGCTACAGGGTCTTACCGAATAAGTTGGCTGCTTCATTTTGCTTTCGTTGCTCAAAGTGCATATGTTTAGGACTTTTCAGCATTATGACTAATCTGATGGAGGATCGCGACAGTTTACTCGTTCCAGTATAATTTACACTTGAGTAATACACACCCGAATCCGCAACAATTATCTGTAGTCCATACAAATATTGGTTCCGCGCGGGAATTGAACACGCAAACCTCAGTGTAGCAACCAATCATTCAACCACTGATTACGCGAACCATGTCGTGCTTTTTATTGTGAGTCACACTAGTCAATTTTATTTTCAAAGATATTTAATGTTAGGTGTATAATTTCACTTACCTCTCAAACTGACATCCATAAGCGTGATCCTTATCCTCTGCTCAGGGTTAACCCTTAATCGCCAACCGCACTCATCACCGATGTAATAGTGGGGGTACCCTGGGGTACGGATGTACCCCTCACTGTCTTCACCCACCTCTGCCACCTGTATCTGTCTGTCGCAGTAGTGAACTGTTGACGTGTCTGGAAAGAAGAAATTGGGTGACGTTAGTAATAGCAGGACTATGGACGTCGGCAGTAGTAGGGTGAGTCTCGGCCATCATAGGCGCGGGTTTGTGGAAGGCGAGTAATGGATAGCTCGCCGTCTGATGAGGACCAGACGGACCAGTAAAAGTTTGACCACCTAGCGCCACCTAGAGAGTTTCCTATCTAGATGGACTTATTTGATGATTTCCAATACCAATAAATAATTCTAGATTTCATCATCATCATCTTCCTGCCCTGGTCCCACATTACTTGTGGTCGGCCCAACACGTTCTTTTCTTTCATTCTACCCTGTCAGCAGTCACTATCATTGACTCCCTTTTCCTTCATATCACTTCCCACACAATCCATCCACGTATTCTTTGGCCTCCCTCTCCCTGTCCATCCATCCACATGTGGGTATACTCATAACTCTTTTAGTAACATGCACATCTAGATCTGATGGAAACAAAAGTTTATCTGTCATAAATCGCTATAAAGGTGGGTCTAGAGGAGCCGAGCATGAGCGGAGCACGAGTCGAGCTCAAATCCGTGTAGTCTGGACCGATTCTAGAGGAGCCGAGCGCGAGCGACACTACACGAATTTGAGCTCGGCTTGTGCTCCGCTCGTGCGCCACTCGTGCTCCGCTCGTGCACCACTCGTGCTCTGCTCGTGCGCCACTCGTGCTTCGCTCGTTAGCCACTCGTGCTCCGCTCGTGCGCCACTCATGCTCCGCTCGTTAGCCACTCGTGCTCCGCTCGTGCGCCACTCGTGCTTCGCTAGTGCGTCACCCGTGCTCCGCTAGTGCGCCACTCGTGCTCCGCTAGTGCGCCACTCGTGCTCCGCTCGTGCGCCACTCGTGCTCCGCTCGTGCGCCACTCGTGCTCCGCTAGTGCGCCACTCGTGCTCCGCTCGTGCGCCACTCGTGCTTCGCTAGTGCGCCACCCGTGCTCCGCTAGTGCGCCACTCGTGCTCCGCTAGTGCGCCACTCGTGCTCCGCTCGTGCGCCACTCGTGCTCCGACTCCTCCATCGTAGTAGTGCCTTCATGATTTTACCTTGGAGCCGTAACTTATCTTTAAACAGCTTGTACACGTACAGTCCATTTTTAGCATAAAAATAACAAGTGAAATAGCATGAGGCAGCTGCATATAATTTACTAGTGCAGCAACTAGTAATTTGCATACCATTCTGTATTAGCAATGCATATAAAAACAGAATTGCCGGAAATATGTTCACGTAATCTATAATAATGGCGAAGCGAACGGTCGTTGACCTGAAAATTGCAGCGGATACGGTTTCACCGTGTACCTACTCATTTGTATGTACACTGTGAAACAAAGGTTTTTATGAATATTGAAAACAGAATTTTAAAACTTTAAAATTCTGTTTTCAATATTCATATAAAATTATGAAACACAATTTTTTATAGAAAGTATTAGATCTAAAAGTAATAGAAATAAGTATAGATGCGGAGGAGAAAATGAGTAGGTTATTTTTTATTCGTTTACCTAATTGCTTTTGATTATTTTTGCAACATTCAACCAGAATTGGTTTGTATTGATAGTGACATTCGCCTTAACAACACTACTAATGAAGTGATTATTATACTAGCTAATGATGATTATTTAACCCTTTCAATGCTACAGTCTGATATACACCTATGTGACAAATCAATATCATTTTTTTTTAAACCTTAAAGTTTTTGATATAGTTTATCGGTATTCAGAATCTCGATTAAATGTGAAAGGTTTTTATAAATATATTTTTTAGATTTATAATTTATAAGTACACTATGAAGAGGTAAAGTTCACGCAAGCATTGAGTTAAAGTCGATAAAGTGACATCCATAAATTTTTATTCGTGTTATTTCCTACTTTAATGGCTCATTTTCCATTAAGTAAAGTATAAACACATAATTTCTCACAAACTAAGTGAATCACCATAATTATACGAGAAACACATAAAATTGTCGCGATGTCGTGCCATCTAATGGTCAAAATGTTTTTGCCTATAAAATACAATTTACGACCGAATAAATGGTACAAAAGTTGTAAAAGCCTGTTGCTTCTCCGACGATTTTCGTTGAAGAAACTTTGTAATGTTTTATGTTTTACTAAGGTTTCTTTCGGTAAAGCTTCCAACAGACTAAGAAGGAGAGAGACATAATTTTCTATCAAAGTTATCGATGTTTTTTAATTGATATAAACTAGTGCTTAATGCCATCCCACTTGATAGTAAGCAGTGATGCAATCGTTGATGGTGAAGCGCACTAGTTTATTAAGTGTTTCCGCACATGGACCACATGCCACAGTCACAAACGCCGCCACGAGAAGCTAGAAGCGGCCACAAGACACTTGTGGCCGGTGGCTGCTACTTTTTTAACCCATACGCGCAGTATCATAATGGACTCTGACGAAGAAGGTTTAAATACGCGAGTGTCGTGTGACGGCGTTTTGTATCGGCGTTTAGTGACCAGTACGGGTCACAAGAAGCGAGCAGCGGCGATTTGTAGCATATGGCAGCCACCGGCGTCATCTGTGTGCAGCGAATCCATATAAAATGTATGAGAACTATAGGAAATATGCCGGTAGCGACGTTTTGTGGTTGTGGCCGATAGCCCGTGTGCGGCGACCGTATGAGCATATTCACTTTAACCAAACACCAAATTATAATCGGACGGGAAGACCAATTTTCACAATGAATCTCGGGTATAAGGTATATCTTTTTGAGTAAGGTTCAGAGGCTGTTTTAATGACGGAATGATTATTATATACAATTCCAACACTGTCAAAATATATCTTTGTAAAAAAGTTTTACACATTTTTAGGCCCATTTCTGTACAATAGATTAAATAGAACATTAGGTTTGTATAAATTAAATTATTATAGCTGTAAAAAAATTATTGTGCAATATAATATTTACTCTTATTATAAATAAATAAATATTTTATTAGACAAAACTTGAGAATTACAAAGATTCGTAACACCCGAGCAAAGCTAGGGCGGTTCGCTAGTATAGAATAAATAAGACATTAAACTGCCACCGCTCATACTAGTAACAAGGCTGTCGTTACTTCAGGCATTTCTGAATATTACCTTTTTACGGGTAACCGTTGTCGACATTAGATTATAACTCAAAGAATTACGGCCAAGCAAATGCTAAATATTCATGAAACTTACATAACTTGAACGAATTCAAATGTGAGCATTGTTAAAAGTATTCTAAAGGCAGATTGAATTATATATATATATTTTTGTAAAGGTAAAGGGGTTACTGTGAATACTGAAATAGTCGTAGTCTACTCCATTTTCATGCGAACAGTCAAACGTCACTTAGGTACTATTCTAAACAGACTCATTTAATTAAATTCAGGCTTCCGTAGACGGTCTAATTGAATGGGCCAGTAGGGGGAATCTATATATATAAGTAAAAGCGAAATACTACTCACTGATTAATCACAAAATCTCAGAAACCATAACACCTACAAACTTAAAATTTGGCAGATAGGTTCCTTATATTCCCACATAGGATCCTTAATTTCCCGGGATTATGTTTCCTCAAAATGCCTGGTGGAAACTAATCTTCTAAAAAACTTCTGTTTCATTAACATTAATTTCAAGTTTATTTGAGAAAACCATATTTTTCCCCTAAGTACTCATATTAATTTTACGCAAAATCTTCCCCTAAGGCTACCTTACGTAATACGTTAATTTATAAAAACTCCTATTTTTCACGCAGGTATATAAATAGGACGCCAGCCTAGTAATTTATCGTTTAATAAAACGTCCGTAAGCGATGGCCTAATAACCTGTCTCATTAAGTTATCATATTTTACATGACCTTTAGTAGCCTAAGAGCCCGTGGCTTCCAGACTTTCGTCATTTTATAAAACAAACTATTTTGTTAGTGCATGCCCCAACACTGGTAGGATTTTTTTTTTGTAGTTGGGAAAATCATCCAATAACATCCCCTGCTCTTGGGCGGAGCGAGAGGGCGTGTCAGACTTTTACTGACTAAAAACCCACTCCTGTTCCTTCGTTGCCTTTCATACCAGGGCCGAGTCTTCCTTTCAGAAGCAGACCCTTCGCCCCAGTAGGCTTCGCCCCTGTTGGACCCCTACGGTTTGCTGACATCTCCTTGAAGCGCGCGTGGAACAGTACTCGCCGATAAACTGAGTCGTGTATATTGTCCATTATGCAGTAAAACCTGGGTAACTAGGATCTTAAGGGACTTACGATTTTTTATCGCTAGGCTTTTTATTAATCCAGTTTCCTAAATAGCCAGATTTATAGTGACGTTGTCTCATTTACTGAGGACCCCGAAATGAAATTAAAATGTTTATAAACAAACTTATGCCCCTGATTCATTCGCCCTGATTGCTCAGGAACCGAAATTCGATATATTTATAAAACAGTAAAGCTATGATCAATATTTGTAATATTTTTTTTTAGTTTATAGATTGTTGGCTTGCTATACGCTTCGGTGCATACTGTAAGTATAACAAGCAATCGGTAAATAAATAAATATCTTAAGTATTTAAATTGATTTTATTAATTAATTAGTTTTTTTACATATAGGTAGCTTTTGAGTTAAAAAAAAATTGTGCTAAAAATCAAAATCTACAGAGCGGTAAAAAACATGCACACACATATTTGAAACTTACGTTTTTGTAATATTAGTGTAATAAGCACACACTAAGTGACTTTGAAATTACATAAATGTCATTTTTTTTTAGTTGGGAAAATCATCTAATGACTTCCCCTGTTCTTGGGCGGAGCGAAAGGGCATGTCAGACTTTTACTGCTATTGTTCCAGGGCACCGGGGATCTCTTTCGCATCACCCATGGCCCCAGTAGGCTTCGACCCTGCTGGGCCCCTACGGTTGCTGACATCTCCTTGAGGCGCGCGTTGAACAGTACGCGCCGTCAACGACTTGGGCTCCGATCCGGACGGTTACCGGACGGTCGGACGGCGAGCAATGGGTAGCCCGTCACGAGCAAGCCCGCGCCTACGGTGGCAGGAAATCAGGATCGGAATCGCAGCGGCTGGGGCGCGAGGGCCATTGCCTCGCGCGTGCAGCCACCTCCTTCGCTAACATTACTGCTTCGCAGAAAGAGGCGACCACCTGCCACTCCTCCTCGCTCCGGACCATGGCCTGTACCAAGGCCCGGCGCGAGAGTACATACATGACATAAAAAAACAAACGAAAAAGCCACAGACATTGTGTTAAAAATAATATTTTAATAAATTTCACAAAAAAAAACTCAAGCTGCTTAATGTAACGTAATAATGTTCTCTTAATTTAATGTTATGACAACGCGTCCCGCCCGCCCTACGCCGCCCAAAACCGCCCAAAGCCGTATAAAACAAAGGAGCTGTTTTGACCGCCCCTAATAACATAAACTACACGTAATTACTACAATTTCTGTCGTATTTTGTGTATGTATAACATGATAATAAAATAACCCGAATTTTTTTGTACATAATTATATGTTTAATGTTTAGGGAAATTGAAAATTAATTTCCAATACGAAAAAACGTAAATACTTTTAGTGAAATAAACATGCACCCTGTAAACAGAAGTGACACTATACGAAAAATGTAATTTTTAGAAGAACGACTTAAAGTTTTCAATGTCCTTATTTACTCGATAAGAAGTTGCAATTACTGAGGAATCTCAACAATTTCGAATGTTAACAATTAGTATAGAAAGATGCAGCGTTAGAAGGCCTCCCTCAAGGTTGACCGATGATTTGCTGAGGGTTGCGGGAATCCGAATGATGCGAAACACTCAGGACCGGTCGTTATGGCGACGCTTGGGGAAGGCCTATGTCCAACAGTGGACGTCTTTTGGCTGAAATGATGATGACGATGATCAACAATTCAAACAGACTTTGATAATTGGATTACAAATGGGTTGTATTAGCTAGATTGAAAAGTTAAAGATTTGCTTAATATAACATTTAAAACAAAATCAGTACAGTGCCACTTTCGTGTTAAGGATGCTGGATGATAATAGTAATTACTAGTGACCCGCCCCGGCTTCGCACGGGTGCAATGCTGATACCGCCGCTATGTCACTGCATTTTAAATCCGTAATATCTTCGATAATATTCACTTAAATTCATGTTATATAGAGCCATATTGATCTATATTAAATGCACAATGTATATAAGGTACTTAATTAGATAAGGATTAATGCTGTATTACTTCATTTTAAATCCGTAATATCTTCGATAATATTCACTTAAATTCATGTTATATAGAGCCATATTGATCTATATTAAATGCACAATGTATATAAGGTACTTAATTGGATAAGGATTAATGCTGTATTGCTTAAAATCGCTTCGTAAATAAGCCATTATTTCTGGTAAAAAGTAAAGGATAAAAAATGGTTATTGTGGGTTTTCCCTAAGAGATAGACATATACCATCGCAGATATTTTTGTAGAACTTTTTAGGGTGTACAATACTGTAGTACATTATTTTGATTTATCTCGTAGGGTTGTGCCAGCGTTTGCAATGTAAGCGAAAAAAATTGTGTTTATTTACGACATCACATTAGAAACCTCTAAAACTATCAGTGTTTTTCTACTATATTATGTATGTATTATACATATAAACCTTTCTCTTGTATCACTCTATCCATTAAACAAAACCGCATAAAAATCCTTTGGTTAGTTTTAAAGATCTAAGCATACAAAAGGACAGACAGTGGGAAGCGATTTTGTTTTATACTATGTAGTGATTTAACATTCTAGGTATACTATTTTGATAAGTATTTTTCGTAGTTATTGTTAAGATTCCATTTCAATACTATTCACCAGGTGGTAAGCAATTAAGTGGTCCACAATTATAGCACGCTTGCCTAAAAGTAACCTATTCATTCTTGACTTAAACTCCCCCATGTTATAGCAATCAGAAAACACAAACTACCAACGCAATTCAATTCCTACGTATTTGTGCAGAATGAGCCATGTTTTTCTTTTTTATTAATTGTCGTTGAATGACTCAAGCAAATAAAAATCGAGAGCATAAAAGATTTTCTTTGCTTAAAATTCATTCATTTTCGCGTAGCCTTTTGCGAGGAGAGCAGTGGTGGCCCAGTGGTAACGGCCCCGACTTACGAGTTGTAGGTCGCGGGTTCAAACCCAGCCAGGCGCATTACTTTGTGTAATTTATTTCACCACCACTGCTCTCAAAACGGTGAAGGAAAACATCGTGAGGAAACCGGCATGTCCTAGAACCAAAAATTCGAAGACATGTGACATCTACCAACCCGCACTGGGCCCGCGTGGTGGATTACAGCCCATTCCCTCTCCTAGAGAGGAGGCCTGAGTCCCAACAGTGGGAACATTATAAGGCCGACTATGCTATGCTTGCTATGCTTTTGCAAGTCTAAAATGTGACATCATTATTTCTGTATTATGTATTTCGTCCCAACAACAGCCTTGAAACGAAAACCTCAGTCTATCTAGGTTAATGGTTTAGTAGAATAAAGCAGGTAACAAATAAACATGTTTTATAGGCAGAAGGACATATTGCAATCTGTTGTAATTCATACTTACAGAATCAGCCTTATAATGTTCCCACTGCTGGGACTTAGGCCACCTTTCTAGGAGAATGGGAATGGGAATTCACCACGCGGATCCAATGATTTTTTCAATATATTTACTCGAAAACCCGCTCTTATCCCACCGTTTTTAGGCACGCAATAATCTGTTTTCCGCACAAGTGCAGAAAAAGTGCGCGTGCTCTCCCCCGTCACAATTTTATTACCTTTATCGTATCAGGGTGGTCGCGCGTCGACCCTCACGAGTCGCCGGTCAACCCCCGTTTATTCATTTCGTAAGTGTATTGAAAAAAGTCGTTTGATACACGTGCAAATTTTTTACTGCAGCCCTCGGCTCATAATACACTCGCCTACTGCTCGTGCGAATTCCGCCTCGGTCGCAATGACAAACTTTCTGCACTTGTATCAAAATGTACTATTTTTCTACGATATGCCGGTTTCCTCACGATGGTTTCCTTCATCGTTTTAAGAGCAGTTTTTGGGGCCGTTACCGCTCTGCCACACATTTTTATTAACTGCTTCCCAAAGAATTAGAGGTACACTTTCGGGTACGTTTATAAGACTTATCGTACATAATCCTAAAACGCAAGGATAACAGAAGGAACACAGGCTGGTTTAAGTAAGTAAAGTTCTGATTCGCCCTCTTGCTCTCCGGCCTCAACTAGTTTAAAATGACGAAAAAAAAAATTTACGTGTAAAAGTGTTTTTAAACCTATTTTCAAAATAAATATATCATTTGTTCTATTTGACTATTTTCCATTTAAAAAATGTACTAGTTGTTACTTTATAATTTACTAGCTTTTGCCCACAGCTTCGCCCGCGTACATAAAATATAGCCTATGTCACTCAGGAATAAAACAGCTCTCTATCGGTGGAAAAATTTTAGCAATCAGATCAGTACTTTCAGAGATTACCTCCTACAAACAAAAAAACAAACTGTACCTCTTTACAATATTATATTAGCGTAGATTTTAATGCAAATACTTATTAAATCACCGTCCTAAATAAACGAAGACACATTACTACCTCCAGAAGGAAAAAAAAACTGAAGCAAATACTTTCAAAGCATAAATTAAGAACAGTTTATTGATTAACACACAAACTTCAGTTTATACTTCGAAAATAAAGTAAACTAGGACACATTGCTACCTACATATGGTGATATCGTTTCGCCCCATTGCCGGCAGACGGTAGAACGACCTTGAACCCACCGTCCGACTGACGTACACTGTTTAGGGGTGCCAAGAATGATAAATTGATAATATTTTATAAGTGTTATTCTATCTTTTGAAGTTATTTTGAGGAGAAGGTGGTAATGTGGCCCCTGCAGATATCTTGGTCCCCTTACGTATTTATAATTTCGAAATACGCTGTCTAGTATAATGTGGGTGGACTGCAAAGCTCTTGTGATAGCTGTCGCATAAAACCAACAAAATCCGTGAGATGGTGTTACGTTCGTTTGTTATTTAAAACAGTTGAAAGACGCAAATGTCAAACTTTTGAAATGGTTCTGCAATTTATTATTTTTTTATAGACAAACTAAGTTTTACATTGTGTTTGACAAACTTTTTCTACTGAATGTTGAAGGTAATTGTGCAAAAACATTAAATAAATATGTGTATTTTCGATTGATTACATATTCTTTAATATTTGTAGTTTGACCCCTCAAACTATTTCTATTATGGTCCCCAAACATATAAAAGGTACGACCGATGCCTAAATATATGAGCTACTGCTGAATGTATGAGAGTCTATGCATCCAGCAGTAGCTCTGAAAGTGATGCAGTCATAAAAACTGACTCTGAATATGAAGAGCAAGTCAATTCAGATAGGATGCCTGAAAGTGTAGATACAAACTCATTAATACATCAATGTACAAGCTACATATTTTGTGTAACAAGTT
Organism: Mythimna impura; assembly: GCA_905147345.3. NCBI lineage: Eukaryota > Metazoa > Arthropoda > Insecta > Lepidoptera > Noctuidae > Mythimna > Mythimna impura. Next base: position 23,772,627 of record LR990348.1, on the reverse strand, counting down.
ATTCTAGCGATTGACATGGAGAGAAGTGGTCTCAGTGCCTGAGTAGTAATTTATGGGCTCCTAAAGACTGTGCTGGCCCTGAAAGTGAATATTGTATTTGTGATTTTTGTCGTAAACGCTTATTTAAAGTTCAATATATTTAATATGGGTCCCAGGGTACCATATAACTCACACTTAATGTCACGTTGACAAATTTGTGGTTTTAAAGAAAACATTTTCTTTTTATTATTCTGTGGTTATTTTATGTATTCCACATTAAATAGGCATGCATAGGGCAATGGGTAAGGATGAATGTACTTACTTGATTTATAAATCTAGTATTTTTTTAATGAGGCCTCAAAAACAGGGGGCCACATTACCATGTTTTCCTCTATCTTTTATGTTCTTTTTAAGATATGTCACTCACTTCAGGCAGTCTCCAAGTGGGGCGAAACCAATCTGGTAGAATTCAACGCCACCAAAACACAAGCGTGTCTGTTCACCGCCAAAAGGAGCCCGTTCACCTTGGCTCCTGCTTTTCGGAATGTATCCCTGGAGTGCACCGACCGCCTTCAGCTCTTGGGAGTTGAAATTTCCTCAGACCTAAATTTTGGGCAGTTCATTGAGTCCAAAGCCAAGGTAGCTGCTAGAAAACTAGGCGTTCTTGCAAAGGTCCGACGGTACTTCACACCGGGACAGCTTCTAATGTTATACAAAGCACAGGTCCGATCGTGTGTGGAGTACTGCAGTCACATATGGGCTGGTGCTGCAAAATGCCATCTAGCAGCTTTGGACTCAGTGGAAAGGCGTGCGAAGAGGCTAATTGGGGATCCAGATTTGGTTAAGTCCAATCTACAAAGCCTCGAGCATAGGCGCAGGGTAGCCAGCCTATCGGTATTCTACAGGTTGCATTTTGGAGAGTGTGCGCGGGAATTGCATGACTTGATTCCGCCATCTCATTTCTACCATCGGACAACCCGACGTACGGCGAGTATCCACCCTTACGTTGTTGAAACTTCAACGGTCCGGACTAAGCGTTTCGCTTCGTCGTTTATACCGCGTACATCGAAGGACTGGAACAATTTGCCTGCTGCGGTCTTCCCGTCTAACTATAATTTAGGTGCCTTCAAGGCTAGAGTGAATAGGCTCTTAATAAACTAGTGCGCCTCACCATCAATGATTGCATCACTGCTTACCATCAGGTGGGATCGCAGTCAAGCACTGGTTTATATCAATTAAAAAAAAAAAAAAAAAAAAAAAATGTAAAACAACATAGTGTCTGTTTACGCGGTTCAGTAGTAAATCATTTAATGTCTCCTCCCGTTACGGGAGGAGTGAGAGAGAGTGTCAAACTTTTACTAACTTAAACCCACCTACGTTCCTTCAGTTGCCCTTTGCGTTCCAGGTCACGGTAACCCTTTAGAACAATTCCACAGCCCAGGTTCATACAACCCTAAGCTAGAAAACTTTATACTATGCGCATTGCGGTTTATTTCAATGCAAGTTTATTTTCAGATGCTGAAAATTTTACAGCCTAAAGGCGTTTGCACACGCTAAGAAATTCCACCATGTTTGCAGAAGATATATTTTTTTTATTCACAACTATCACACAACGCCGTCTAGTCCCTAGCTAAGCAGAGCTTGTGTTATGAGTACTAGACAACTGATAACGATACTTTTATATTTCTAAACACATACGTATTATAGATAAATTACACCCAGACACAGAATAAATGATCGTGCTCATCCCACAAACATTTATCCTGGGTGGGAATCGAATCCACGACCTCCAGCATAGCAGTCAGGGTCACTAACTACTAGACTAACAGGCCAATCGAAAGATAGGACCAATTCATCATGTACACGACAAGAATTTAGTCGGATTTAGCAACGAAAATTTGTCGTATCTGCCCCAGACAAGATAAATAGAGACGTGTAAACGATAAGATTGTTTTAGGCTAGTCGCGCCTAGGGTACAATTTGTCTGACTAATGAAATATAACATTGTAATAGTTACCTTAATAATATAATAATAATATAGCCTCTTTATTTCCATAGAGAATGACTTTTACATTTCATAAGATTTTTTATAAATTACCATGCAGCATAAAATAACAAATATTAGAATTCATAATTAACATTTACATAACAATTCCTAAATAGATATAAAATTCCAAATTAATATAAAATTTCTAGTTATTAAATAAATAAATTTCAATTTTTCAAATTACAATAATTACAAAACATTCATTATGGACCCCTTAACGAGCAAAGGCCTCCTCCATTTTGCTCCAAATCTGTCGGTCCTTTGCTTTTAAGATCCAATTTTCACCTGCGTTTCTAATTATTTCATCAACCCGTTTTTCTTTTGGTCTAGGTACCTCTTTTCTTTTTGTTTGTTGGTCCTTGCCAAGTGGTTACTCTCTGTGTCCATTTATCCTTGTCAATACGCGCAATATGGCCAGCCCATTTCCATTTTAGTTTTTTAGAATAATCTAGAGCATCTATTATTTTTGTTGTATTTCTTATTTCTGTATTCCTTTTTCTGTGTTTTCTTTGGATGTTTAGTATGCTTCTTTTCATCGCTCTCTGGCATACTTGTATTTTGTTTCTAATGTTATTATTGTAATGTTGTAAAGTTACCTTAATAACATATTTAAAATCAGACATGTAAAAATAAGTAAAGTTCATTTATTTTTTGTGGAGCTTTAAAGCGTCTGACAAAAGTTTTGGTCCATGTAAAGTGTCTGACACTTATGATACTACTTTTGAATAATATTCTACAGAACATATATAAAAATCTGCCATACAAATTTAAGTTAAGTAACTCTTATTTTTAGTTACCTTTCTCCTCTGGTATCTGCCCAGGGGTTAGAAGGAGAGCTTCACAAGTACACAAGTATTCAAAGCACAACACAGAACTCGTCGTGCCCAGAGCCAGCTAAACAAGTTGTCAGCGCTTGTCACTGCTAGTGAGTAGAAACGACACGAATTTTTGCTTAGACCCGGCGACTTTTCTTAGCGTGTACAAGCGCCCTAAGTTATTTATAATAAACTCTGAGAAAATTAAGCTTGCTTACAGCCGAACTTTTACGAGCAATAACTGAAATAACTTTGTTAATTATTCTGTATTTACACCATCAAAAAAAGGTTAAAATCTTCTTCTATACAAGATATACAATTCATAGTCTACGCCAAAGTTATAAAGGCTTTGCCCAATAAAATTGTAAATTAATTTAAATAACCGGCCAAGTGCGAGTTGGACTCGCACACTAAGGGTTCCGTACCGTCCGTAGGAAAAAACCGTAAAAATTCACGTTTGTTGTATGGGAGCCCCGCTTAAATGTTTATGTTATGTTATTTGTTGTTATTGCGGCGTGAAAATTTCAACTGTCTACTATTACAGTTCATGAGATACTGTCTGGTGACAGACAGACGGACAGCGAAGCCATAACAATAGGGTCCCGTTTTTACCCTTTGAGTACGGAACCCTAAAAATATATTTTTTTATCCAGAATAAAAACAATGTAGTGGCATACTAAACATTTTCTGGGCTTACTAGATTTTTTTTATTGATATAAACTAGAGCTTAACTGCGATCCCACCTGATGTTAAGCAATGATGCAATCGTTGATGCTGAGGCGCATTACTTTATTAAGAGCCTATTCATTTTAGCCTTGAAGACACCTAAATTATAATCGGACGGCAAGACCGACAGTTAATCATAGACTTGATACATAGCTTACTATCAGGTAAGTTGGAGGTAAAGGATCATCATAAAATCAAAATAATACTGAGAATAAATCTTAGAACTTGATACCTAAACCAAATGTTAACATTTTCGCGGTAAGTAAACACGATGGCGTAGCAACTCGTAAGATTTGCGAAGACTGCGTAGGCTTTCGTAGCCTTTCGTAGGATTTCGTAGCGTTTCGTAGCAAATCCTGACTACAAGCAACAGGCCGTAGCCATAATCAGATAGATGGTTACGTTTCCTTTAACTTTGTGATTTTCTTTGTATATCCCACCCCTAAAGTATCTTTTTCCATGTAATTTTGGAGGTGTGCGGAACAGAGTGTAAAGTCCCGCAAACCTCCGTTGAAAAGGGAGGATCCTCCGACCAGTGGGTCACCGGGGTGTAATGTCTGGTGGGCAACTGCCCGATATATGATTTCGGGCTGTTCTATATGTTCTAATCGCACGGAGAACTTTAATTGCGCGATGCAGGATTAGTTCTTATGTGACGCCATAGATGTCGCTACATAATTAAACCGAATTTACCGTTTGTTTCCTGACTATAGTTGGGCTGGCCCCTACATCAAATTTTCTCGAAGGGCTTGGCAGGAATGTACCCTACACTAGGACTGCTGGATTGTTCAAAAGGGTTACCGCAGACCTTGAACGCAAAGGGCCACTGAAGGAACACAGGTGAGTTTTAGTCAGTAAAAGTCTGACACGCCCTTGCGCTCTACTCAGGGGAAAGTTATTTAAAGAAAGAAAGAAAAAATTTTGGGTAGCGGCAGTCACCAGGATTATACAACATAAATAAAATAAAAGTGATAGTCAATAAAAAACAATAACATTGTATGTACGCCTGCGCCAAAAAGGTATTTGATGATTTTCTCCTTCAAGACATCCCCCCCCCCCCCGTGAGGGCCGTCTTGTTCTAGTTTGCCCTTCTCAATGCGGCTGGTCATCTCACGATACTGAAAACCTTCACCACTACATTTTCCTAAAAACGTGAACTAATTTTTCCCTTTCGAATTGAATATCTATCGTCCTTTCGTTTTAGCTTCCATTTTTAGGGAAATTCGAAATTTCAAGACATGAAATTTCTCAACATTCAATATTAATATATCTCTAAAATCTTCTTTTTAAATAAAAATGAATAGCTGTTCGCTAGTCTCACTAAAACTCAAAAACGGCTGGGCCGATTTGGCTAATTTTGGTCTTGAAATATTCTTGATAATCCAGGGAAGGTTTAAACGGTGACAAAAAATTGAAAAAAAAATCAGGAAAAAAAAAACCGAATACAACGCCATCTCTAATTAAAATGTAATTTTAAAATGAATTATGCTGTTCTGGTAATGCCAGTAGATGATGGCGTTATCCTTACTATTAGATAGTGGTACGAAGTTTGCCGGGTCATCTAGTTAATATATATATAATTCTTCTGTATAATGTTAATATAAATATAATGTTCGTGTGTTTGTCTCCTAACTCCTCCTAAATGGCTTGACTGATAACTTTGGGCGTATAATTGAGTGGGTCCCTGGATGGTTTGAAAATACAATTAAATTCGGTAGATGGCGTTACAATCAGGCCCTCAATTTTTTTTGTAATGAAAAGCCAGTTTTCGGGCAGGATATCGTCTGGGGACCGCTAGTATAATATATAATATATATAGTTCTTCAGTAACTGTACTGTGTCCGGTTGGACTAAGTTTTTAGGGAGGGTTAAGAAGCGTACAAAGCGTTTTGGGAACACATTCATAATGCGTACAGCTAAGGAGTAGAGAGGACACTTAGCCCGCTATACCGACAACAGATGGACCATAGAGGCGACCCGGTGGACAGGACCTAGTGGCAAGAGACGACAAGGGAGACCTAAGAAACGCTGGGCAGATGAGATTACAGCAATAGTGGGAAAAGAATGGATAAGAGAAGCCGCACTCAGAGAAAACTGGAATAAGCTGGAGGAGGCCTATACCCAAGAAGGGGTTCCTATCCGTAATACGAGTAACAATTATTAGAACAGTAAAAAAACTACAAGACACTTAAAAAAATAAATAAAAAAATGTTAAGATATTTTATAGTTTGTAAGGATAAGAAATAAAAGGCTTTATTATTATTATTATTATTATTACAGCTAAGGAGTGGAATTCCCTGCCGGAGTCTGTGTTAGTCAAGAGTGAATAGGTTACTTTTAGGCAAGCGTGCTCCATCGTCGGCCACATCATCGCTTACCATCAGGTGAGATAGTAGTCAAACGCGAGCCTATCAATAATAAAAAATAAAAAGAAGGGGAACTTCCCCTCCCTCCCCAACAGTACATATTTCACTCACGTTGATACACAACTTGCTCAACAATTTAAGACTTCGCCTTGTTTGCCTGAGTTTAGAACTAAGACGGGTACGTGAGATATATGAGACTGTAGATACTGAGGAACTTAAGTTTTGGAGACTTGGCATAAATGTTTTGGGAATAACTTTTTTTTTCGGTGGGAAAATTATCCAATGACATCCCTCGCTTTTGGGCGGAGCAGGAGATAGTGTCAGACTTTTACTGACTAAAAATCCCACTCCTGTTTCTTCGTTGCCTTTCGTACCAGGGCCGAGTCTTCAGTAGGCTTCGACCCTGCTGGGCCCTTACGGTTGCTGACATCTCCATGAGGCGCGCGTGGAACACTACGCGCCGTCGACGACTTGGGCTCGCTCTGGACGGTTACCGGACGGTCGGACGGTGAGCTACCCATTGCTCGCCGTCTGCAAGCCCGCGCCTACGGTGGCCGAAAATCGGTATCGGAATCCCGGCGGCTGGAGCGCGAGAGCCATTGCCTCGTGCGTGCGGCCTCCTCCTTTGCTAGCATTACTGCTTCGCAAAAGGAGGCGACCGCCTGCCACTCCTCCTCGCTCAGGACCATGGTCTGTACCAAGGCCCGGTTTGGGAATAACTTAAGTTAAAAGTGTGAACTGATCAATCTCAATACCAAATGTGTCAATACCCCGGGTGTCGCGAGTCGCAGAGCGATCTCCGGCCACTGTAGACGCGGGCTTGCGGATGACGAGTAATGGGTAGTTCGCCGTCTGACTGTCTGGGAAGGATCGAGCCTCAGCCGTCGTAGGCGCGTAGTCGATCACACGTGCCTCAAAGAAAGGTCAGCAAAACCGTAGGAGCCCAGCAGGGCCGATGTCCACTAGTGTCATGGGGAATTTCTAAAACGGAAACCCGTGGTTCTAGAACCCAAAGATCAACTGAAGGACACAGGTGTGGTTTAGTCAATAACTGTCTGGCACACCCTCCGTTCCACCCTAGAGAGGGAGTAGTTATTGGATGATTTCTCGAATCTAAAAAAGACTGGGCAAGTGCGAGTCAGACTCGTGAACTGAGGGTTCCGTACAAACCTGAAATGTAAATTGCGGTTTACGATTTATGACGTATTAAAAAAAACTACTTACTAGATCTTGTTCAAACCAATTTTCTAGTAATGTACATCATATATTTTTTTTAGTTTTATTATTCTCTTATTTTAGAAGTTACGGAGGGGGGACGGACACATTTTACCACTTTTGAAGTGTCTCTCGCGCAAACTATTCTACTATAAGTTTAGAAAAAAATGATATTAAAAACCTCAATATCATTTTTGAAGACCTATCCATAGATACCCCACGCGTATGGGTTTGATGAAAAAAAAATTTGAGTTTCAGTTCTAAGTATGGGGAACCCCCAAAATTTATTGTTTTTTTTTTCTATTTTTATGTGAAAATCTTAATGCGGTTCACAGAGTACATCTACTTGCCAAGTTTCAACAGTATAGGTAGTTCTTATAGTTTCGGAAAAAAGTGGCTGTGACATACGGATGGACAGACAGACAGACATGACGAATCCATAAGGGTTCCGTTTTTTTGCCATTTGGCTACGGAACCCTAAAAAGGAAAGGTGTGGTTTAGTCAGTAAAAGTCTGACACGCCCTCTCGCTCCACCATATAGTGCAAGAAGTCATTTGATGATTTCCCACCTCAAATAAAATAAGTATACCTACAAACTTACATTATTGTATATCAGGCCATCAGATATTGGATATAGTTAATCTTTCAAGCAAATCATCTCGTGTCTAGTGCCTATTGTGTTCAAGTAGGTCGATAACGATCCAAGTTCGTGAATTATTGCCTTTATAGCTATCTTCTATTAGGCTGGTAAAGAGGTTCTATTGGTGATTTTATCTGCCCCCCTAGCCAAGTCACAAACGATAAATGTAAACTCTCAGTTGTCTTTAATAGATTTTCAACTTTATGTTATTGGATATAAAGTTGAAAATCTATTGAAGATTACATAGTGTTTTCGTTCGTTCCGGTCGCTAACGCTCAGTAGTCTTTAATAGATTTTCAATTTTATGCTCTTAGATATAAAGTTGAAAATCAATTGGAGATGACTAAGCGTACACGTTTATCGTTTGCAACTTGGCTAGGGGGGCTGTACTTCTTTACTAATTTTATAAAAAGGAAAGATTTGTATTTTTGTTAGTGAGTCGACTAGAAGCGAGTCAAGAATATCATCGGCAACGATTTATTTTTCGGTCAATCAAAATAGAATATTAAGTCGAAGAAAATGTTTTTGTGATTTTGGAAAGGTTATTAGTGTTTTACAAATAACCTTATTAAACTGATTCCCTAGCCACAAAAACAAAGACCTCATTTAGAAATTAGAAATATAACTTTTATAAGCACTGAGGACTATATAAAAACAAGCACAAACCTAAGTCTATCAGGATATTATATTTAGGCTAATTACTCGTATATTGCTTTTAAGCCATGACTTCTACTCACCATGGCCTCCCAAATAGTCACTTTCAAAACTTCTCTCAGAAGGATACATAAAAGAAGTGTGTAAGGTGTTATTCTTTGAAGAAGAGAAGAAGATTTCTCAGGTCCGAACTTGCGAATAACTTCTGTCATTCACTAATTCTGAGCAAAAGCGAAATTCTATCGGTGACAATGATAATCGAAAAACCAAAATTTATCTCGTCGAAAAGCCTAAATAAAATTCAACAAAAAGTCAAAAAATACAGCAATAGTCGAACAATTTTTGGACGTGTTTTCAATCAAAACGAAAATAAGTATTTAATACATTTTTTTTTTTGAAGTTTAATGTAGTAGTGCTATATATAGGGTGACTGGTGTGTACGATACTTTAACACGTAATTGTGCTCATGATAACCGACAATTTTTATTATGGGAGCAAAGCCGAAAACGTGAAAAAAAAAACAGCAGTTCAGTACATTAGGCAAACATAAATGTACTGAACAGCTGATTTTTTTTTCGCGATTTCAGGTTTGTTCCCATAGTAAAAGTTGTTGGTTATCATGAGCACAATCACGTGTTTAAGTATCGTATACTAATTACCAGTCACCCTATATAGTACATTTATATTACATACACTTATTATATTATGCTTCCTACGATATGGTTACAACACGATAATCAAAAACCGTAGTAGTTCTTTTCCTCAACAAATGGCGTATTACTTTTCTTTATTGTGACTGATCCTACAAAACTACTGAATAGGAACAAAGACTAACAATACCGGATAAACACAACGCTTCGATGACAAATCGTAGTAAGCCGTCAGCTTTTGTATTATTCTGATATTGGCATCGAGTTCAAGGGAATGACTTGAAACTTGTGAATCTAGATCAACATCCCTAGCATGACTCAGAATTCTAGAGGCCTTTACGATGATAGAGTTTTGAGTGCTGTATTGTGAGAGTTGCGTGTTTTATTGTCAGCGATATAGCAATATAGCGTTGTCAGCGATAAGACCGCCATTGTATCTACTCTTAAACTTTTTGTACTTTTTAAGTGTACAATAAAGTTTATTCTATTCTAGTCTAATGCAGTAAATATCGTAAAAGGTTATGATAGACTTTTACTTTATTAGAACACCTTTTTTTTCTGTGGGAAAATCATCCAATGACTTCCCCTGCTCTTGGGTGGAGCGTGAGGGTGTGTCAAACTTTTACTGACTAAAAACCCACTCCTGTTCCTTCATTGTCTTTCATACCAGGACAGAGTCTTCCTTTCAGAAGCAGACCCTTGGCCCCAGTAGGCTTCGAACCTGCTGGGCCTCTACGGTTTGCTGACATCTTCTTGAAGCGCACGTGGAACAGTACGCGCTGTCGACGACTTGGGCTCGGTCCGGACGGTTACCGGACAGTCGGACGGCGAGTTACCATTGCTCGCTGTCCGCAAGCCCGCGCCTACGGTGGTCGGAAATCGGGATCGGGATCCGCGGCTGGGGCGTGAGGGCCGCTCACTCGCGCGTGCACGTGCGGCCTCCTCTTTCTGCGAAGCAGTAATGCTTCGAAGAAGGAGGCGACCGCCTGCCACTCCTCCTCGCTTCGGACCATGGCCTGTACCAAGACCCGGCGCAAGAGATCGTTGCCGCCGACTTTATTAGAACTACGGTGGCCGACCTCTCTCTGTAAAGTGGCACTCATGTAAAGAAACTCTTATAGTAGATTCCACGCAATGTGCTAAGCTGATAGCATATTCCTGGGAAACTGACTAACTGACTGATGACTGATGATGGCTGCAAATAATTACTTCCGCATTGGAGTCACTTAAGTCTACCTTGAGCCTAAAGTTGTTTCAACTCTTATGGCACATGACTCTAAAGTCTATACCAGTGTAATCTAGCAGTTGTTTATGACTTGATTTGGAAGAAAATATACAAAAAAATGAATGATTTTCTTGATACAAGTAGAAACTTTCTATACCGCACTGCGCACGTTTTTTCAGGTCTGCAATATGATTATCTAGAACTTTAGAAAACAAGTTGGTCAAATCTCGTTGTATCGGACCCGTGTCGTTCCAGCAATAAACTTCGGACGTGTTCAACATAAGTTAAAAAATATCGACCAAATGCGAGTAGAACTCGCGCGCGAAGTGTTTCATACCATTATCTATACAACATTTGACACTATATTATTTACCTTCTTTTTGTTGTAACAGATAACAAGAAATACATCATCTGTAAAAGTTTCAACTGTTTAACTGTCACCGGTCACGGTTTATGATATACAGCCTGGTGACAGACAGACGGAAAGTAGACTCTTAGTAATAGGGTCCCGTTTTTACCCCTTGTGTACGGAACCCTTAATATATAACCAAGAATATTTGAAAACTCATTCCATAAAATGGTTGTAGGTGACCGGCTCTTTACAGAACTGTATCTTGGTAATAGGATCCAAGCCAAGTTACAACCGTTTCGTTTCGATTCTCTTTTCATCGATCGCCTCAAGTAGGCCACGCCTCCGATTCCTTTATTCTGACGTCATCTCAACGCTCAGTCACGTGGTTAGAACAAAGGAATAGGAGGCGTGGCTGACTCGAGGCGATCAACGAAAAGAGAATCGAAACGAAACGGTTGTAACTTGGCTAGGGGGGCAAATAGAGTTTACAATTCGATTGAATTGTTCAAATTGAGTCCCTCAAGAAATTTAGAATCGTCGCCTCAGAATATAAAGCTCATATAACATAAACAGTTAATAATAATAATAATTTTATTTTTATTTCAGGCTTGGAATACCCATAGTTAAATAAGATTAAATTACAAGTTTAATTTAAATTAAACTTACATTACATTAAATTACATTTCCTTTGCAAGTCCTATTTGTGACTAACAAAAAAATCGTGCATCATTTTTTTTTTTTGGGGGAATCTGCCCCCAACCCCTCAAAAGAGGGTTTTTTTTTTTTTTTTTTTTTTTTCGGTGGGAAAATCATCTAATGACAAATCTCGCTCTTGGGCGGAGCGAGAGATAGTGTCAGACTTTTACTGACTAAAAACCCACTCCTGTTCCTTCGTTGCCTTCGTCCCAGGGCCCCGGGTTTCGTTTTCACACTACCCATGGCCCCAGTAGGCTTCGACCCTGCTGGGCCCCTACGATTTGCTGACATCTCCCTGAGGCGCGCGTGGAACAATACGCGCCGTCGACGACTTGGCTCGGTCCGGACGGTTACCGGACGGTCCGACGGCGAGCCACCCATTGCTCGCCGTCCGCAAGCCCGCGCCTACGGTGGCCGGAAATCGGGATCGGAATCCCGGCGGCGGTAAGGGCGTGAGGACCGTTGCCTCACGCGATCGGCCGCCTCCTTTGCTAGCATTACTGCTTCACAGAAGGAGGCGACCGCCTGCCACTCTTCCTCGCTCCGGACCATGGCCTGTACCAGGGCCCGGCGCGAGAGATCGCCGCCGCCGATCGCCCCCACAAGGACACGGCGTTGCTCTGCCCAAGCGGGGCACACCTCAACCGTGTGCTCCACCGTGTCCTCCGGGCGGTCCACACAGTGGCGACACCCGGGCGTTGCTTCCGCACGAATCCGGTGCAGGAACTTCCCGAACTTACCGTGTTCGGTGAGAACCTGCGTCATGCGAAAGGTGAGGACGCCGTGAGGTCTTTCCAACCACGCCTCAAAGAGGGGACTTACCGCCATAATTGTGGCGTGCCCAGCACTGGGTTGCGACAGTCGCTGTCGCCATTTCACCATGAGAACCCGCCGGAGCTCTGTCCGCCATGCTGCGACTTGTCGCGGCAGCGGAGTTTCGCCCCGGCGTTGCATCTCCATGCGCAGGTCGTGCATGTGTGCAAGGACTGTTGCCTCCAGATCCCATGGTGGCTGGCCAGCAAGGAGGCTCGCCGCTTCGCGGGAAATCGTCCGGTATCCTCGCACCATCCGTATGGCCATGACCCCTCAAAAGAGGGTGTGAAATTTTATATGGGACTTTTTGCAATTTTCAAGGTAGAAAGCTAAAAATCGGTACACAGACAAGAGTCCGTGTACCGATTTTTAGCATCAGCAATAAGACAGGTATTGTTTTTTTGGAAATCTTCCCCCAGCCCTTAAAATAGGGGATGGAAATTTGTGTGAGACTCTCCACAAAATTAGTACAGGTTCTAAGATTTAAGAAAAAAACAACTTTCAAAACATAAATAAGTGTTACTCATGGATTCCGATAGAGGGCGCTGATAGGTTTCTGAATCGTGCTAACGTGTGCTCTCTATCTGTACATATGTGCGGGCATCGGCCCGTGCTTTACACTATAGTGCATACGGTACCTATACTCTGTTATTTGACTATTGATTTGCTTTCGATTTTTGGCTATTCGTGTTTACCTTTGCGATTTGGTATTGTTGTCTTGGTTTGGTTTTCCGATTTCCGAAAACAAACTCGGCCCGGCCCGAGAGATCGTTGCCGCCGATCTCCCCCACGAGGAGACCATGACTTAGATTGGACGCATATGATACCCACTTACTATTTTTTTTCTGAATTTATATCCTTATCCAACTTCCACGTGGGCGAAGCCGCGGGGCAAAAGCTAGTAAATAATAAAATGTCAGATTCAGTTCATAAACTGTAACATACATCAATGAAAATATGACAGTCACTGGACCTATGGCCATGTAGTGGCTTACGGCCCATACCGTCTCCGAGAGAGGAAGCCTGAAGCTCAGTATTGAGAACAGTAAAAACTTGTTTTTGAACAAAGGAATCGGAGGCGTGGCCTACTTGAGGCGTTCGACGCAAACGAAAAGATCGTAACTTGGCTAGAGGGGCTGATCCCCCCCGGTCGTGTCGCATTGTCGTCCCATCGAACTACGAGAGTGCACCTGAGTTTGTGCACAAATTGGTGTGATAACTTACAGTATCTCCTGCGTGCTTAGCTATTCTTTGTTTAGATTGGCCACCGTGACTGAAATTCGGTCGGGAGGATTATTTATTTTTATTGTCTAATGGCAGTGTAAATTGCTCATTTCATTTGTTTCTTAGGGTTTTTTTTATTCTTGATAGGTTCGCGCTTGACCACTATCTCACCTGATGGAAAGCGACGATGCGGTCGACGATGGAGCGCGCTTACCTAGAAGTAACCTAAGCACTCTTGACTTAAAAATTCCCAGGTTGTAGCCATCAGGAAACACAGATTCCGGCAAGGAATTCAACTCCTTAGCTGTACGCACAATGAATGTGTTTCCAAAACGTTTTGTGCGTATAGGTGGAATGTCAACCATGTACCCGTGGCGCATTGACGTACGCCTGGTGGTCCGATGATGGAATTTTACTTATATTTATGCTAGGTACTCTTATGTTTTTTATTGCAGATAAGTTCTAGCTCCATTTTACGAAACCCTCAGAAGCAAAGAATTGTCTTATTTTTTGCTAGAAAGTGTGGTCCAATTAAATTATTACAACTTGAATTAATGTTGTCTTCGCACATAAAATTAGCATTCGTGCAGCAAATTCATTATATTTCATTTTTATGTTCCACAGTTTAACTAAAGTAATTTGCTAAGTTTTAACATAAAACACAAATTACAGACAAAATACTGTCCGTGTTTTTGGCAAGCTTGAAACAAAGAAATTATAAAACATTTTCGTTACTTTTAATACAGCTTAAAGTAGCATTACGGCCTTTTCCTTTTGTGGATTACAAAATAAATTAGGTTCAAGAATAAGATTAGCATTTTATTATTCTAGTAAATCTTGACTTGGTTTGTAGTTGTTGGTGTAACATCTGGATATCTCACTAAACACACTTAATATTATAAAGGCGAAAGTTTGTGTTTTTTTTTAGGTGGGAAATCATCCAATGACATCTCGCGCCCTTGGGCGGAGCGAGAGGGCGTGTCAGACTTTTACCAACCAAAACTCACTCCTATTTCCTTCGTGGCCTTTCATTCCAGGACCGGGTTTTCCTTTCAGAAGCGAACCCATGGCCCCAGAAAGCTTCGACCCTGCTGGGCCCCTATGGTTTGCTTCTCCTTGATTGTGAGTGTTCCAGCATTTATCCCGGAAGTGTTATAGAAGTGTTACCTATGTTCCCTTGGAACAATTTTCTACTTTAACGGGTATCGTATGTGCTATTCCATGGTCTACCCGTGTGTCAAATTTCATCCAAATCCATTCAGCTGTTCGAGTGTGAAGAATTAATTGTTGAGCTCCTTAGTAGTCCTAAGTTTGAGCTACACGAATACAGACAAATGCTTGCACTGACTGGACAGGTCTACTCAAATCTGTGTGGTTCTTTCTTCAAAAGACCATCTGGGACAATAATCTGCATGGTTCTCATATGATTTGACTATAACATGTTTACTGTATGGACTTTAAAAGAGACTGACCCCTGAGTTTATTTCGGTGTTTCTTTTCAGGGTTTTACTCAAATCTGTGTGGTTCTTTCTTCAGAAGACCATCTGAGACACTAATCTGCATGGTTCTCATATGATTTGACATTACATGTATACTGTATGGACTTTAAAAGAGACTTTGACCCCTGTGTTTGTTTCAGTGTTTCTTCTCAGCGTTCTACTCAAATCTGTGTGGTTCTTTCTTTAAAAGACCATCTGTGACACTAATCTGCATGGTTCTCATAAGATTTGACTATTACATGTTTACTGTATGGACTATAAAAGAGATTTTGACCACTAAGTTTATTTCGGTGTTTCTTCTCAGAGTAGTCAGCTAGGAAACACTGGCTTCATCTAATTTAAAATAACAAAAAAAAAATTACGTGTAAAAGTGTTTTTTTTTGTTTAAACCTATCTGCAAAATAAATATCATTTAGCAAACATACACACACACTAACAAACTCTCGCCTTTATGGGCACAGTTGTGTAGATACCAAACATAAATTCTACCACAACATCCCTGTATCTAATTATAATCCTTCTGTTATCAGAAACAAAATCGGCTCCACAGAATTAATCTCATCGACAGATTCGCTACAGAGATCCCCGGATAGATTAATGAATCACGTTCGGAGATTACGTATCCATCCAATCAATACGGAAAATATCCAGCTTTGTATTTACTGGATTTATTTTGACAACTGAAGTTTGTTCGCGTTTTCGTTTTTAAAGGCGAAAATTTGTGAGTGTATGTATGTCTGTTACTTCTTCACGCTCGAACGGCTGAACGGATTCGGATGAAATTTGACACAAGGGTAGACCGTGTAATTTTTTTTTTAATTCTCGATAGGTTCGCACTTGACCGCTATCTCACCAGATGGAAAGCGACGATGCGGTCGACGATGGAGCGCGCTTACCTAGAAGTAACCTATTCACTCTTGACTTAAAGATTCCCGAGTTGTAGCCATCTGGAAACACAGATTCCGGCAAGGAATTCCACTCCTTAGCTGTAAGCACAATGAATGTTTTCCCAAAACGTTTCGTGCGTATGGGCGGGATGTCCACCATGTACCGGTGGCGCATTGCCGTACGCCTGGTGGTCCGATGATGGGACGGGCTAGGCGGAATAGTACATAGGATACTTTTTATTCTTGGAGTATATTCCCTCGGCACAATAAGCACGCGGGCGAAGACGCTGGTAGCAGCTATTATTTAAATAAAAGTAACAGACAAATGTGTGTTGGGAACATTGAAGAAACTCTTGTTGTTTTTTTATTTAAGTAATTTATTTTTAAGTTTCTAATAAGTTATTTTCTTCATTGTGTGTGTATGTGTGTTAAATCAATGTCTTTCTTTCTAGATGTCAGCGAAACCATAGGGGCACAGCAGGGCCGAAACCTACTGAGGCTATGGGTTGAGTTCCGAAAAAGAAACCCGCAGTTCTGGAACGCATATTGCAAAGAAGGAATATAGGTGTAGTTTCAGTCAGTAGAAGTCTGGCACGCCCTCCTGCTCCGCCCTGGAGCGCAAGAAGGCATTGGATGATATCCCACTTAAAAAAAAATACTGTGTCGACACAAATCCAAAAATTTTGATGGTGGCTCGACGAGGGGCACATAGAAGACCAAAGATTCAAAAGCATTTATTTCAAATAAACCATTTACAGGCACTTTTGAAATGTCAAGAAGTCAGTCAGTCAGAAAAAATGATGCTAATTGAACATTCCAAAGCGTAGATCTCTATGGAGAAGAATGTGCAAGAAACTCCATGGACACTCTTTTCAATCATGTTTTGCAATTACAAATATCTCTGTTACATGTTTCTTTTCCTACATGTTATATCACATTTATCGTTTCCCAAATCAGCGTGGGATCTAACAGTCCTGAGATAATAATACGAAAATAATAGCCATTTGGTATGTCGAGGGTGGGACAGAATACCAATTATCGTAACAACCCTCGCAAGTGAAATGGTTTCTCAGACAATTACATGTGGTACATAAGTTATCAAGCTGCTAAGTTGCAATCAATGAAGTGTAACATGTTAGGGTGGGTGTACACGACAACCTTTTACAGCTTCTAAATCTATACAAATACACAGCTTGAAGACTCGGTTGGCACAATGTGTAAGCGATGGCCTGTTGCGCTGCATGCCCCGAGTTTGACTTCCGCGTGAAACAAAGGATTCCAGTTCCTGGTCTTTTTTTTCTTTTTTTTAGGTGGGAAAATCATCTAATGACAATCCCGCTCTTAGGCGGAGCGAGAGATAGTGTCAGACTTTTACTGACTAAAAACCCACTCCTGTTCCTTCTTTGCCTTCATCCCGGGCCCCGGGCTTCGCTTTCACACTACCCGTGGCCCCAGTAGGCTTCGACCCTGCTGGGCCCCTACAATTTGCTGACATCTCCCTGAGGCGCGCGTGGAACAATACGCGCCGTCGACGACTTGGGCTCGGTCCGGACAGTTACCGGACGGTCGGACGGCGAGCCACCCATTACTCGCCGTCCGCAAGCCCGCGCCTACGGTGGCCGGTAATCGGGATCGGAATCCCGGCGGCGGTTAGGGCGTGAGGACCGCTGCCTCACGCGATCGGCCGCCTCCTTTGCTAGCATTACTGCTTCGCAGAAGGAGGCGACCGAGTTCCTGGTCTGTGTGTCTTGTGTATGTGCGTTTATATATTTGTGAATACACTATATAGAAGTAATTTAAAGTGTGGGGTAAAGTTAAAAACTACACACTACACTAAACTGCGAAACTGATTTATTTATTTTTAACTTCATGTACAGTAGTGGTACATAAAGTTAAAAATATCTATAAATCAACCTTTGGGTTAAAAAAGACAACACTGTGGTAGGTTTCGATGCAGTATTTAACTAATGCGATTTACGACCTAAAATAAATAGTAGTAGATTTTTCAAGTCAAACTTTCATTGCCCTATGGTTCCATGATGTATTTATAAAAAAGTTTTTATATAAATATATCTGGTGAGAAATATACCACAATAGAAAATATCTTTAACTTGTATTGTACCACATAACTAAGAATGAATGAGAATGCCTAAAGGCGTTAAGTCCGCCTTTGTACTTTATGTTGCATGAAGATTAATAAATAAATAATAAATAACTTTACATAACATTGCCAAACTTCATATTTAACTGTAATACCTACTTGCATTAAGTAAAATAAAAAAAAAACGTAGTGTAGTTTTTTCCACCTTAGATACAGGTACAAACATACGAGTACGCCTGCACAATCTAGTCAGACATTCTGCCCATCGACCTTGCGTGTTTCCACATAATAAATAACCATCTATTTCGCCTAAACTTGATAGCACTCCAAGAACTTCATTATAATAAACCACTTGCATGACTAAACAATTTACTACCCTGTATCAAAAGTAAAAAAAAAACTACACCACACAATTAAAATAACATCCCTTTGTCCCACAAAATATTTACGTTACAATACAAAATCCTAGCACACACGGTTCGGAAAAAAATAGCTTATTGATTTTTCGCTTTAACCTAAAAACAGGGGTGCGATCAAACCATTGTGCTGTCTATCAGGGTTGGCACTGCAACACACGTGTTCCGAATTCGACACACGCAACATGTCGATATGATTTTGGTAAGGGTGCATCACTAGCGAATTCGGGTGGGCAATTCTAAATTTCGAGGGACTATTTGCAAGTACTGAAAAACTAATGCGTTAATAAAGAAGAATAATATTGTTAATATATGTGTCATACTTTTGAAATAAAACTACTAGGTACTCCCTAATGTATTCATTCGTATTGTATCATTCGTTGTGCGTACAGCTAAGGAGTGGAATTCCTTGCCGGAATCTATGTTTCCTGATAGCTACAACCCGGGAATCGATGAAATCGACGCGAGAGTGGTTGTTTCACATCAGCCCCTGCAGAAATCACTACATGATAATCACGACCACACTAATTACAAGTCACGTGTCTTACAAAAATGAAGAAGGATTTACACATCAATAGGTTTTCAAACAAATGGCGTAATACGCATTTGGAGGTAGGCGGAACAGAGAGTAAAGTCCCGCAAACCTCTGTTGAAAAGGGAGGATCCTCCGGCCAGACGGGTGTTATGTCTGCCTGGCTATTGCCCGATAGGTGATTTCGGGCTGTCCTATATATTCTAATCGCGCGGAGAACTTTGATTGCGCGATGCAGGATTAGTTCTTATGTGACGCCATAGATGTCGCTACATCACTCCCCTCCGGAGATCGGATCGGGACAACCACCGGATGGTTGTTGATGCTTCTTGATGCGTGCCAAGCTAGTTTTTTTTAGGTTAGTTCCAGTGGGTCGGAACCGAATGCCACATAGTTCTCGGTGAGTCCGAACTGTCTGCAGTGATGCTCCAGTGAGTCGGGGTGGTGCTGTCCCAGTGAGTCGGGATGATGCCCCAGTGAGTCGGGGTGATGATGTCCTAGTGAGTCGGGATGATGCTGCAGGCTCCAGTGAGTCGGAGTAGTGCTGCTGGCTCCAGTGAGTCGGAGCAGTGCTGTGCGACGTAGTGGCTTGACTGCTGGCGTCGACCAGGAGAGGTTCTTCATGGCTCTTCATGTGATTGGCCGAAGGTGCGGTGTGCTTAGCCAAGGTCGCTGATGAGGCTGAGGGTGATGACCAGGTATAACCAGGTAGGCATGCTGGTCGTTAGGATACCCTTTTATAGCCGTGGGTGCTGGCTGTATGGCTCGCTGCTCGAAGGCTTGAGGAAGTGATGATGACGTCACGAAGTAGTGGCTGCACGAAGGCTGCGCTGAAGTTCATTGTCGAGGGTCACCGGTTTGGAGATAGGCGGAACAGAGTGTAAAGTCCCGCAATCCTCCGTTGGAAATGGAGTATCCTCCGACCAGACGGGTGTTATGTCTGGTGGGCAGCTGCCCGATAGATGATTTCGGGCTGTCGTATATATTCTAATCGCGCGGAGAACTTTGATTGCGCGATGCAAGATTTGTTCTTATGTGACGTCATAGATATCGCTACACGCATATAGTTGAGATTCATAAAAAAAAAATTAACATCCACTGGTAGAAAATACCTAAAATACCACCCGCCTTTGTACAGTGTGTTTGACTTGAACATAAATTTATATTTTTGTTTTTAAATTCATTCAAGCGGAATACAAAGGGGAGGGGAAAGATCAATTTGGCATCGACAAAGTCCACTTCGCTGTCAATACGAAAGTGCCCAAAACACTGAAATATTACAAACGTTTGTAACGTTGAATGGCAATAAATAAAAAGTAAATATTTAAAAAGGAAAATTGATGTTTACTTACAGGGACAAGTTTATATTCCTTCGAAAAAGATAATGGCCCAGGTGAGACGTGCACATGCCGTGAAAAATACATTAGGTATACATACAATATTATGTGGTTCTTACAATGCATGAACGCTTAGGAATTGGGTCACGAAGCCATAGGAAAGTGCAGTAGTTCAGGAAATAAGTGATGAACAAAGCAAGTTGGAAAAGATAAACGAATACTACCTTTTGTGAACTTTATTCGGAAAAAAAAGGATGGTGGACATGGTGATTTTCATGTGTGATTTTTTTGTGAATATTTTAAAGCGTTTAAATCCATTCTTGGTTTTGTGCACATCAGGGACGTGGCAAAGCTTAGGGTGTTATTCCATCGATGGTTTAATTTGACTTTCCTAAACCTAAAAGCACCCTGAAGTTTTTTTTTTTATTCTTGATAGGTTCGCGCTTGACCGCTATCTCACCTGATAGAAAGCGACGATGCGGTCGACGATGGAGCGCTTACCTAAAAGTAACCTATTCACTCTTGACTTAAAGATTCCCGGGTTGTAGCCATCAGGAAACACAGATTCCGGCAAGGAATTCCACTCCTTAGCTGTACGCACTATGAATGTGTTCCCAAAACGTTTACGTTTGAAGTGTTACCGTGGCCCTAGAATGTAAAGGGCAACTGAAAGATCCGTCTTTCAGTCCTCCTACTTTGATTGCAAAATTAAATAAACAAATAAATAAGAAACACGGGTGGGTTTTAGTCAGCAAAGTCCGACACGCCCTCTCGTCCACCCCAGAACGCGAGAAGACATTGATAATTTCCCATCTCAAAAAAAGGGGGGCTTATGTCCAGCATTGGACGTTTATTGACTGAAATGATCATTGTTTTTATCTCGAACCCCTCATTTTTTCATTTATTAACTTAACTCCTAAAGTAAGTAGCTACTATTTCAATATTAAAAAACCTTTAACTATCTATTATTAAATATTAGTCAGGAGTAATAAATTACAGGACAAATAAAAAACCAATCTAAAATGGCGTCAAAAAATAGGGCGACGAAAAACTCCTCCACCTCTTATTTCGGTAGCTAGCTTACCAAAGAAAAAACATTTGTATGAAACCGAACAAATAAATAACCAGAACAGTAATTTTTCCAACTATTTTACTCACCCCTAGAATAAATAATAATTTCCATTATATCGATATTATTCGCAATTGCCGAACTACATCAATCACTTTATGGTAATATCCATTGTGACCGAAAATGAATGGCCTTATTATACACTGGTAGCCAAACGACCGCGCTTTGGGAATGAACTCAATAACGAAAGTACGATTTGACCTATTTATACCTAATAGTTTATGGCCTACATTATATAACGATTTATTTTTGAATACCTAATGATCACAATAAAACATATTCATTACATATTATAAAAAAAAATATTTAAAGAAAAACAAAAAACCCGACTGCGTCGAAACTAATTTTAAAAAATACGTAAAAAAATTAACTTAAATAAAAACTAAAAAGAAACAAACAAGCCCAGTAGTTTAGAATTCTGTTTTGTAATACTAAATAACTACACAATTTAAATAGTTTTATAATCGATACACACATAAAACAAATCATACATTCTAATGCAGAACAGAACGACTCACAGTCGGGCCCCTTGGGAAGATTTGATTGGTAAAATTTGAATGGGCCCCGACTGTGAGTCGTTCTGTTCTGCATTAGAATGTATGATTTGTTTTATGTGTGTATCGATTATAAAACTATTTAAATTGTGTAGTTATTTAGTATTACAAAACAGAATTCTAAACTACTGGGCTTGTTTGTTTCTTTTTAGTTTTTATTTAAGTTAATTTTTTTACGTATTTTTTAAAATTAGTTTCGACGCAGTCGGGTTTTTTGTTTTTCTTTAAATATTTTTATTTTATTTTATACTTTTTAGTTACGATTCATTGACTTCGTTATAAGATGGTAAATTTCGCAATCTAGTTATTTCATTGAGGGAGTTAATATCGTGGGGATTATTAAGTAACTAGCGGTGGTCTAAACTACTGATGATTAGTCCCTCTAGAGACCTAACTCGGCTCAAAGCTACATATGCTTGATCTTTAGCAAAAATGCGTGAACTTAAGTCAACCACAGCTCGGTCCAAAAGTCCAAAGTAGTTCCTTGGAGCTTGTGTACAGTTACACCCCAGCACAATATCTATGGCAACATTTTTCGCTCTATTTTACCCTGTCCGCGAAGTGCATCGAATTCTGTCGTCGATGGTTCGATTCTGACTCCTACTCCAGGAACATTGTTTTTAATTGCTTTGTCGTCAAATTCTATATAAACAGCTTGTGGCAATTCTCCGGGTTCCAATTGGTCCCTCCGAAGAGCTGGCCACTCCATTGTCCTTATAACACCCATTGCTCCGTTAACAAGACCATGGGTAACATTCAAATTTCTTGGTAACATAACTCGTGATCCTAAACCGATTGTTAAATATTTAACGATTCCTCCAGTTTTCTTAGGATCATCAGAAACATATACCTACATCTTTCGGTTTTTGACCATATGTTTTCGATTCTACTGATATATCAACTGCATGTAATTTATACAACCTAGTAGTTTTTGCCAATATAGTTGTCATCTTTTGCTTATGTTCATCGACTTGTAGATGGGAAAACTCGAATGATTTGATTTACAAACGTGCATCAAATGAACAACGCCATCTATCGAGTTTGGTGGTAAACTTTTTTTACCAAAAATATTTGTTCTTCATGCTTTTTCACTGTTTTTTTTATTTGTGTATCGTTTATACTTGAAATGAAAACTTAAATCAATAAGTAAGAAAATTAGCGAGAATGATTGTTTTGTTAAACAACTTTAAATCGTTATATATCCTAAACTATTATTTAAAATGAAAAATGATAAAAGGAACCTAAAGATGATTTTACAATACCTATTCAACGACACCCCACTTGACATAGTTCATCGACTTTTTTTTTTCATTTTGACAATATGGCGTCTGGTTGTAGCTGTGGTGAATTTTGATTACTGTCATGTCTTTAGTGACACTCGCAAGGTTAAGACGAATCGATTGACGTAAGAATTATCAAAATCGGCCTACGCATTTGGTCTCTAGAACGCCACATAGAAACAAACATACATACATACATACATACATATATAGACTGATAAACACATTACCCTCCTTTGCGTCGCGCAGTCGGGTAACAAAGTCCTACACCGCGTTTGTCTGTCTGTTTAAACACGATAAACTCCAAAAACGAACGGATTTTTATGCGATTTTCACCAATAGACAGAGTGATCCGTATCTACACTGATATTCATGTCAAATTCAAATTCATTTATTTATAAGTACTTTATTGTACGCCAAGATAACAAGTGACACAAATGAAACCTTAAATTATAAATAAAATATACTTTTGGCGGCCCTATCGCATTCTGCGATCTCGTCCAGGCAACCTAGAATAGATAGAGAGATATTATTACCTGGAAACAAAATGAGGTTGCACTAGGTGCATTTCAAAAACAAGTTACAATAAAAATAATTAATAGACGAAGAACATGCTTAACACTAAAATAGATACATGAATACATTAGGAATACATTCATAGTAAATATATAGGCAAGAAAATAAGTGACCAATAAATTTAATAGAATAGAATAGAATAGAATAGAATAGAATAGAATAGAATAGAATAGAATAGAATAGAATAGAATAGAATAGAATAGAATAGAATAGAATAGAATAGAATAGAATAGAATAGAATAGAATAGAATAGAATAGAATAGAATAGAACTTTACTGTATACCAAAATAGTAACAAAGGTGTTGGTCGAGGCTCTTATTGTTATTATTTTAATCTTCTATTGAATTAGTAGCTTAAATATCTGCTATTAGCTGCTACAAACGCCTGCACGCGAGTGATAATAGAAAATTATGCCAGGGGAACATACTCCCTGGACATGGTCTACCCGTGTACCAAGTTTCTTCGAAATCCATTCAGCCGTTCGGATGTGACAAACACACAAACTTTCGTCATTATAATATTAGTGTGATAGTGTAAGTTGACCAATCTCAACAAGGCTAGCTGGTTTTGGTTGTCTCTTTGAGCACACAAAAAAAAGTGTATGTAAAAATTAATGAGTTTAATTAATACAGAATTTTTATCACTGTTCCTTGCATTTTAGAAAAAGTATACTACTCTTATAGAATACGTACCTGCACACAATTATGCTCTGGGAAACCATATAAAATCATGTTAAAATTTCACACAAATTCCCAGCCAAAAATACAATGCAGTAAGCCGGGCTTGCATCCCCTTCAACCATAGTTTACAAAGACCACATAAATTGTACAATTTCTTTGAAATCGCGCGCACGTGACGACTACTATGTGTTGCCATACTCCATTAACTGCGCCCCAATTCACTGATATTTTACACATTTCGGGGTAAAAATGTGTCAATTCTATGGCAAACACAAACACCAGTATACCAAGACTTCCACTCCCTGCTATCGTGCAACAAAGGTCTGCGATGGAGGGCAAAATGAGCAGTTGTTAGAGGTCTTTGTAAATTGGTTATTTTATACAATGGGTAGCAAACACATGAGATTCCCAAGGGGGAGTTCTATAGTGTTTATAGCTTCCCAATTGTAGTCAAATATTGATGATAAGTAAAGTTTTAATGACGGATATCCTTGTTGGTTTGTTATCATTTTGCATTGGCTTTGAATATTTGATATACACGTATAACAGTGGTTGTATATCAAATTCGCTTCAAATACTCTACTACCTAAAAACCTGTCAAATTTTGGCATTAAATCAGAGTTCAGAAACACGTTTTAAGAATTTGAAATTAAGTATTTATCCATTTATAGAGGAGAGGATACAAAAATGACATGGTTACAAAGAAAAAAAATAGAAACTGATTCTTTTGCTCCTGCAATTATAGAAAACCACAACATTCACTTACAAAAAAGTTTGACATTGAAATAAAATGGCCTGAATTGTTTCGAGAAATAAATGGTACGGCCGTGCTGCTTTTTTGCTCGACTAGGCGGGGGTATTACAGTGCCCCCAGATATGAAAAAGATAATTATGAAAAAAAACCTGGTGAAGGTTGCGGGAATCCGATGGATGCGAGACGCATAGGACCTTTCGTTGTGGCGACATTTGGGGGAGGCCTATGTCCAGCAGCACGTCTATCGGCTGAAATGTTGATGATGATGATGAAAAAATAACAAAACATATAGCCTAAGATCCAGTGGTGTGGTGGTGACCCCTCGCCAGACAACCTTAAACTTCATTAAAATATACTTGTATTTACCAACGTATATTGTTTTTTTCACTGTTGCTTGGGGTTGCAGACCTGAGTATTTGAATTGCAGCTTCGTACCTCCACGTGTTTCTGAGCAAAAGGGTCTTGACAGGCAGACAGACGGACAACAAAGTCATCTTATAAGGGTTCCGTTTTTGCCGACTTTGGTACGGAACCCTAAAAACAAATGAAATGAGCAATTTACACTGCCATTGGACAATAAAAACAAATAATCCTCCCGACCGAATTTCCGTCACGGTGGCCAACCTAAACAAATAATAGCTAAGTACGCAGGAGATACTGTAACACACCAATTTGTGCACAAACACAGGTGCACTCTCGTCGTTCGATGGGACGACAATGCGACACGACCGGGGAGGGATCAGCCCCCCTAGCCAAGTTACGATCTTTTCGTTTGCGTCGAACGCCTTAAGTAGGCCACGCCTCCGATTCCTTTGTTCTGACCACGTGACTGAGCGTTAAGATGACGTCAGAACAAAGGAATCGGAAGCGTGGCCTACTCGAGGCGTTCGACGCAAACGAAACAATCGTAACTTGGCTAGGGGGGCAGGTGCAGGACCAATTACATTACGTGCTTTCCGAAGCAGGGGGTGTCACACCACCAGCTTTCAAACACCGAGCTACTAAGAAATTCGTAATGTAAAGACGCAATTACTTATCACTTCCAAGATCCCACGTGGCGCTCGCGATCGCGACCACGAGACTATTTATTGCGAAGTATGGAGCGGGAATCTGATGGGCGCGAGACGCACAGGACCGGTCGTTATATCAATATTTGTGGGCTTGTGTCCAACAGTGGACTTCTTTCGGCTGAAATGATGATGATGATGGAGCTGCTGTTTATTTTTCTACCAAAGAATCTAAGTTTTCGTGAAATGATGAAAGATTTATCCTGAGGCCGAATACGAATATTTACGATGTGTCGATCAATAAGTACTTATATTTTTAAAACATGGTATATACTGCCTGCAATCCAGTATTTTAGACACGCGACCCACCAAAGTCACTTACAATGGGCCTCATCAGAAGACTTACAGTCACCCAAAGGGCAATGGAAAGGGCTATGCTCGGAGTTTCCTTGCGTGATTGCATCAGGAATGAAGATATCCGCAGGAGAACCAAGGTCGCCGACATAACCCGAAGAATCGTTAAACTAAAGTGGCAGTGGGCACATTGCTCGTAGAACGGATGGTCGATAGTTCTAGAGTGGCGACCGCGCACTAGAAAACGCAGCGTTGGAAGGCCTACCACAAGGTGGACCGACGACCTGTTGAGAGTCGCGGGAATGCTGTGGATGCGCACAGGATCGGTCAGTGGGGGAGGCCTATACCCAACAGTGGACGTCTTTCAGCCGAAATGATGATGATGATGACCCACCAAATGGGAAACGCTAATATAGAGTCTTTGTCTAACCCTGATGAACCATATGTCCAAACTAATATCACTTACCAATACAGTCTATAAAATTCAATAACATCCAGCCTCATAACATATAAAGCGACAAATTAAATGAGCAATTTACACCCCAATAGAACATTATATCACATATGGCTTACTCTATAACACTTTTAAAGGCGTGATGTTCCTACATCTGTCACACGGCTATGATAAATCAATTTCACGCGTTCAAACGCCATGTGTTCGATGTAGTGTGGCAGTTTTAATATTTTTATGGTAGTGACAATTAATTAATTTGGAAGCACTTTATCTAAATAAAGTCATTATGGTTTGTGAAAGGGTGATGTGTACAAAATCGGTCCTTATCAAAAAAGTTATGGCTAAATAGATAACCCCAATAACATGAAACTTGACCAGGGTGAGCTGAACATATCTGCGTACACCTTAGAGCGTACCGGCGTGACGATATGTAAAAAAATGTGTGTAAATAATTAGAAAGATAAAAAGTTACCCATTTACTGGGTTTTGGAGATCAATAACCAGTCGTTTCATGTAAAATTTATTTATTTTTATTATTATTTATTGGTTTACCAACAATAATTGTTTGTCAATTACAAACAATAAGTATCTAACATGCAATTAATAGAGTAAAATGGTTTTTTTTTCTCTGTTGGGAAGTCATCTAATGACATCCCCCGCTCTTGGGCGGATCGGGAGATAGTGTCACACTTTTACTGGCTAAAAACCCACTCCTGTTCCTTCTTTGCCATTGTTCCAGGGCCCCGGGGATCTCTTTCGCATCACCCATGGCCCCAGTAGGCATCGACCCTGCTGGCCCCCTACGGTTGCTAACATCTCCTTGAGGCGCGCGTGGAACACTACGCACTGTCGGCGACTTGGGCTCGGTCCGGACGGTTACCGGACGATAAAGTACAATGGTGTAACAATCACTTACTTATAAGAATTAAACTACGCATGCATTACGGATGGACCCGCCGACAAAATGCAACACAAGGAACGCATGACCTTGCATCCAAACCCACTAGTTGCTGAACTGTTGAACCCGACGGCGGTGGTAAAAATGCTGAAGAGAAGCCACCTTCCGTAATAGAGAGGAGCAGTACTGGCCGCTCCACCACAACGCCATTTGTTTTAAAACTAATTCGCTTATGAGTAGTAATTAGTATGAACAGTGTGGCCGAGTGGTAACGGCCCCGACCTACGAGTTTGTAGGTCGCGGGTTCAAACCCAGCGAGGCGCATTAGGTATAGCATTATACCTACTGTTGTTGTTCCATCGTTGCCTTTCATACCATACCGAGTTTTCCTTTCAGAAATAAACCCTTGGCCCCAGTAAGCTTCGACCCTGCTAATCCCCTACGGTTTGCTGACATCTCCTTTAAGCGCGCGTGGAACAATACGCGGCGTCGATGACTTGGGCTCGGTCCGGACGGTTATCGGACTGTTCTTATTAAATCCATGAGTTTTTTACGATGATTATTTACCATAATTAGGTACCTATCTAGTTGTGTAAATAAGAAAGGCTTTAAGGTAAATGGTGCAATGAGACAGTTTTTAGTCATTAATTTTATTTGTCACTTTTAATGCATACACAAAGCATATATAACAAGACTAAACAATAAGATTAGGATAGAGACATAATAATGAAAAACCGGTCAAGTGCGAGTCGGACTCGCGCACTGAGGGTTCCGTACAAACTTACCTATGAAAACAGTTCGATTCCCGAATACGAAGATTTTTCCGAATCGCAAATAGTTTTTTTTGTGACGTATACACCGTTTTGCCTTTGATTCCTTTGAGAGTGTCGAAACTCACGTTTTTTGCGACATAAACGGCCGTATTTTTTGTTTTCGTTAACTCAGAAATTTGATTTTTTACAGCTTCAAGGGAACGCAGACAAGTATATAGTTTTAATTTCAACTCAATACCTCCACGGCTTCCCGAGATAAAGGGTCTTTACAGACAGACAGACAGACAGACAGACGGATAACAAAGTGATCCTATAAGGGTTCCGTTTTTTCCTTTTAAGGTATGGAACCCTAAAAATACCGTAAAAGATACGCTATACATGCGATCAATAAACATAAGTAAAGTTTTACAACTCCTAGTATGTCACACATAATTATGATGTTATGTGTGTCATATTAGTGTGGTTTTGAAATCTAAGTGGTAAATATAAAAGAAATATGAGTAAATGAGCCGTATAAACAGAATACTATAGTAATATCTACCTTACAAATACATCTTAGATTGAACACAAGCAAAATAATATTCTTTTTTTTTTGTATTTTTAACGTTTTTATAGAGTTCTGATTTTTGTATAATTATATTTTTTTTATATTTAAGTGAATAAACAGAATATAATAAAATAGATTTTTCCTAAAAAATACACCACATTTTCAAAAATAATTTGATTATAGTGCTTATAAATAGAACTAGTTTATGTTGCTGAATCTCTCTCTTCTCTACAACAGTTATGAAGTTATACATAGTGTTACATTTACCTCAGTAGTTCTACAAACATAGTTCCACATAGAAATATAAAAAAATGTATTTATTTAATTATTCGTTATTATTTTCTGGAATAAAAACTATGCAAAAATAATATTTTACCAACATGTTCAAACTCTATTTTTTTCTTGCGTTCAGTATATTTTGCAAAAGCTGGCTTCCAAGGAAACTCACCAGATATCGATTCCACTGGTATTGCTGTCGCGGGAATACACAAATATTTTTGAGACATTCTAAACAGTAGATTATACTCGTCATTCATTTTATATTCGTCCCAAAATTTGAAAGGGTCATCTTTTGAGTGAATTTTGGGTATTTTAATTTGCTTAACCTCTATCATGGACTTTTCGTTATTTGTCATTTTAGTTTCAACACTTTCATCCAAAAAGGCGAATGGGCTTTCTGTTTCTGCGTAATTTACAGATACGTGTTCTTCTTGGTTATTTGAAGATGAAGGTATGGGTTCTGGTTGATCGTTAGAGTTAGAAGAAGTTGCAGGATTTCTTGATTGTGGTCCATATAAATCTTTGATAACTTCTTTTTCCACAAAAATTCCTTTTTCATTATCCATAAAAGCTGTTTTTGTAAATCTGGGGTCTATATATGTTGCTTTTGTAGCAAGCGGATCATCTACATAAGGTCCGAAATGTGAATCAATTGAATCCATGAGTGCATCTTTAAACTCTTTTGCGCAATTGGTGGAAGGAGAAGATTTGCCTATTCTGATTTTCAAACCAACAATTATCGGAATGATGCAAGACAAGGTAGTGTATTGCTCCTTGGACAACTCGTCAGCTACATCCACAAATGGTTTTAAAATTTGAACGCATTCAGTAAGTTCAATTTTTTCTTCGTTCTCGGCACCTTCACTTAAAGACTGTAACACAGTATACTGATTATGCCAAAAGAAGGGTTCATCTTTCTTTTTCTTCAATAGCTTTACATTGCTGTACTTCCCACGAAAATCTTCATTATTTAATAAATATTGGAAACATTTTTGGAAAGTCAAACGTAACGTAGCAGCCGCACAATATAAGTGAGGTATTTGCAAATGATTTATTATCTGTAGAAGATTTTCATTCCTTTCATGACCAGTTACAAAACATACTATCTTGGACGAAAGACCCCACTCGATTATATGTTTTTTTAAATCTTCTTCTTTTAGTTTTAACTCTATTGCAAACAAAATCTGAGAAACGAATTTCCCTTCATGAACAAAATGTACTGTCCCAATCCATATGTCACGAGGTTTTCTGACTTTGCCATATTTCAAGGTGTCAATTGTGACCGCTAAATGCGCGACTGACTGCAACATTGTCTTCAAGTGTGATGATACTATTTTATATTGCCTAGGGATTAGTATTTTTAAGAATTTTTCCTTGGACGGCAAAGAATAATTTGGTATTGTTTCTTTAAAATAATTTCGACATCCATTGTCGTCTAGTATGTCACAAGGCACCAAATCTTCGCAGAACCATTTTACCAACCTTTCGTCCTGGTTAAGTTCTTCTTGCTCCTCACTGTAACGTCGTCTCTTGACTGGAGTTGGGCCTTCACTATCTTGAGCCATTATATCTTTCGTAAATGACCTAATTTTCGAAGGTGATTAATTTATTAAATGATAAATTTCAATGTGGGATTGTTCGAAAGAGTCACCGTGACGCTGCAACACAGAGGACAACTGAAGGATCACAGGCGAGTTTTAGTCAATATAAGTCTGACACCGTTATTCGATGATTTCCCACTTCAAAAAAAAAAACTATCTCACTGTTCACTGTTCTGGGTAAGGCACGTCTGATTGATATGATATCAGAATGACGACTAATGTTGTTATGAATCCAGGCATTGTATAAATAGCATAAGATAAGCGGTTAAAACTTGTAGTGACGGAAATATAGTATATACTAGCTGTTACCCGCGACTTTGTCTGCATCAAGTTAGTAAAAATGCACAAACGTAATTAATAATTCTGTGCTTGTGATTCGTGCTAAAAACATCTAATTCATTTAACGGAAATTAATTTCAGTGAATATATTTTGTAAATGTATTTCTTATGTCCAGATATATAATTTATTTTATTTATTTAGCTCACCAGTAATAGAATACTCGTTCATGATAATTATACATCAAATAAACTTATGAACATCAATAAACAGAAACAGACATGTTGAGGTCGAAATAGTTGATAAACTATGGTTCTGCCTACTTAACCCTAAAAGGAAAAGGTGTTAGTTTAAGTTTCTTTTTGGTTTATGCTATGATGAAACAACGCTGTATGATTTTAATATGATTGGTTCATTATAATAGACTAAAAGTGTATTAAACCGTTGTTTTCTTTTAACAACACTAAATAAATGTTATTTACCGTAGGCTATAAAAAAGTGGATAAAGTAGTTTTCAAAATGTTAAATGTTGCCAAAATGTATAAAGACTCTATACGGATCTTGTTCTGAGGTCGATACCCACAGTTTTTAGTGTCTGCACGTTTTACATTTAGGAAGAAAATCATTAAATACCTTCCCAGGCTCTGGGTAAAGCGAGAGTTTGTGTCAGACTTTTACAGACTGAAACCGACCTGTGTTCCTTTAGTTGCCCTTAGCGTTCCAGGGCTATGGAAACTTGCACGGAATTTCCGGCCACCGTAGGCGCGGGCTTGCGGACGGCGAGCAATGGGTGGCTCGCCGTCCGACCGTCCAGTAACCGTCCGGACCGAGCTCAAGTCGTCGACGACGGCGCGTATTGTTCCACGCGCGCCTCAGGAAGATGTCAGCAAATCGTAGGGGCCCAGCAGGGTTGAAGCCTACTGGGGCCATGGGTAGTGTGAAAACGAAACCCGGGGCCCTGGGACGAAGGCAACGAAGGAACAGGAGTGGGTTTTTAGTCAGTAAAAGTCTGACACTATCTCTCGCTCCGCCCAAGAGCGAGATTTGTCATTAGATGATTTTCCCACCAATAAAAAAAAAAACCTCTACCGTATGCTCCAACGTGTCCTCCGGGCGGTGGACCGCCAGGGTGTCACCATTGTGTGGACACAATGGTGACACCCTGGCGTTTCTTCCGCACGAATCTGATGCAGGAACCTCCCGAACTCACCAGGTCCGGTGAGGACCTGCGTCATGTGGAAGCTAAGGACGCCGTGTTGTCTTTCTTGCCACTTCTCAAAGAGGGGACTTATCGCCATGATTATGGCGTGCCCAGCACTGGATTGCGACAGTCGCTTTCGCCATTCCACCATGAGATCCCACCGGAACTCTGTCGGCAGAACCTTAGAACACCAACTACAAAATACATATAATTTACTTTTCTTGCCCTAGATTGGGTTGGTAGGCCTTACATAACTAAAGTTATAACAATTATACAGGTCAAAAAGTAAAAATAAAAAATTGGATTGATAAATTGCGCTGTCTGTTCAATAAATTAATAGACGTTCAAAGACATTAAATTTGATTGTATTTCTTTAAATCTCTTTGTAGACGTTTGAATGCATAACCGCTGGATTTCTGACATGTATAGTGAAGGTCAGTATAATCTGTCAAACTGCTTCGAAAGTGCTGATGTAGAAACCAGACTGTCGATAAAAAATAATAGTAAGAACGCAAAAATATGTAAAAATTTCTTGTTTACAATAAAATAAACAAAACTATCACAAAAAAGAAACTGAGTTTTGAACCACTATCCCCTTACGTGCCGATCTAATCCAGAGACGACTTCACTACGGTGTTCGTTGACTCTTGTGTAAAATAGGTGTTCATAAATAAATGTCCTCATTGTCTGCTTAAACCTTTGTCGATGATAGCGTGATGATTTTCATCTCAGATATTAAATTTGTAGCTAAATGAAAAAAGGAAACATTATTTTCGTTTTTCCACTTAGATTTTATTACATGTTTGATTACTTTTTACAAAAATATGGAGTAAAAATGTCTATGATGTGTTAAAAATATGCTAAAAGTCCTATTATTATTGTAATCGAAGTACCATCGTATATTATATACAAAAAAGAAGATAAAATACTCACAAAAATTATTACTATAACTGGGGTTCGAACTCACGGCAAATGTCGTTCAATACCGACATTTTGGAATATTGCTCACCCCCGATAGCAAATAGCGTGATAATTTATAGCCTATGTCCTTTCTCAAGCTCTATTCTATCTTTGTACCAAACTTCATCAAAATTGGTTCAGCGGTATAAGCGTGAAAGCGTAACAGGCAGACAGCCAGACAGAGTTACTTTCGCATTTCTAATATAAGTATGGAAGCAGTAGCGGCGTTAGGGTAAGGCGCGGTTGGGCGACCGCCCAGGGCGACAGAGGTAAAGGGCCGCCGCAGGCGCCCCTTTACTTCAGCTTTTTTTTTGAACAAGCCTAACTTAATTGATGGCTACACTAGAATGAAATGCAGAGTTTGGTTGGAACATAGCATAGACCACAAAACAAATGATCATTTTCGTCTTTTTTGTACAAAATAAAAAACATTCCAGAAAAATCAGACATTATCAAACTGTGTGCTAATCTGCAACTGAAATTAATTGTAGACTCTATATCAGATATAGATGGTTGAATGTTAAGCGATGAAATTTAAAATCTTTTTGGCCTGATCAGAACATTCTGATCAGGCCAAAAAGATGCAGGAGTAACCACATGGTTACTCCTGTCTTTAATTTAAATTTTATCTAAGAGCGCAACTTGCAAGAGCTGTATCCAAATGTATAGTTAACATTGCAAATATTGATTACTATGCCAGTAACTGTGGTTAGGGGGGAAAGGAGTTTTTCTAAGCTTAAGCTGATAAAAATCTATCTTCGATATATACAATATATATCGCAATCTAGATTGACGAACTTTTGTTTGTTTTGGTATGGTTATGTGAAGAGGAGGGATGAAACGCATGTTACTAAAAGAGTTATGGGTATACATGTGGATGGTGCATGTGGATGGTGCATGTGGATGGTGCATGTGGATAGTGGTGGGGAGGAAGAGGGAGGCCAAAGAAAAGATGGATGGATTGTGTGAAGAGTGATATGAAAGAAAAGGGAGTTAGTGATAGCGTGGTCGGTGACAGGACTGAATGGAAGAAAAAAACATATGCCATTCACATCTGCAGTGGGGCCATCGAGAGGCACCGGTTTGCCGTTTCCCTCGACATCTCGAAGGCTTTCGATAGGGTCTGGCCTTATTAGTAGGCTTCCTTCTTTCGGTTTACCTGCTGGATTGTGTGCTTGAATCGCAGACTTCCTAAGTGCTAAGTGCGATGGCTGCTCGTCCGGGCAAATGGCCATTAATGCCGTATTCCCTCAGGGATCAGTGCTCTCGGCAACATTATTCTTGCTGCACATAACCGATCTGCTAAGCCCGATACCTTTGGGAATGCATTCGTGTGCAGCGCGCAGCACTGTGGCTAAGAGTTACATGTCCAGCGCATGAGCTAATGGGTCACAGATCTAGTCTCTCTGGGAGGCTATATTTGATAGCTTGAGCTTGTCCTTGGAGGCGGGTCTCAGTATGGGGCGATACCAATTTGGTCAGGTCCAATGCTGCTAAAACCAAGGCGTGCCTATTTTCCGCTAAAGGGAACCAATTCTGCCCTGCTCCAACTTTGCAGGGTGTAACCGTACCGACCATCTTGATCTTCCTGGTGTTACGTTGACAACAACGTCAACAACTGTCAACTTTGGGTCATACATCGAGGCAAAGGCTCAACTGGCTGCAAAAAAGTAAGGAATTGTCGTAAAGGTCAGACAGTACTTCACACCGGAACAACGGATCATGTATGGAGTACTGCTCTCATCTTTGAGACGGATCTGCAAGATACCAGCTTGATGCACGTGTACTTGAGACAATTGAGAGGCGAGCCAAGACGATCATTGGCAACGATGCACTCGTCGAGTCGTAAAGTCTTGAGTGAGCATCGACGCAGAGTTGCTAGCCTGTCGATTTTGTACCGGTTGTATTGGACATCCCACCTATACGCACAAAACGTTTTGGGAACACATTAATTGTGCGTAGGTACAAGTTCTAAGGAGTGGAATTCCCTGTGTTTCCTGATAACTACATCCTGGGGATCTTCAAGTCAAGAGTGAATAAGTTATTTCTAGGCAAGTTCGCTCCATCGTC
The DNA here is from genome assembly GCA_905147345.3 of Mythimna impura. NCBI lineage: Eukaryota > Metazoa > Arthropoda > Insecta > Lepidoptera > Noctuidae > Mythimna > Mythimna impura. Next base: position 23,737,059 of record LR990348.1, on the reverse strand, counting down.
GACCACATAGACGCTTTCCATCAGGTGAGATAGTCGTTAAGCGCAAGCCAATAACAAAAAAAAACGGTTTTGCGCTGATCCCATGTAATATGGGACAAGGACAGGAAGATGATGATGATGATTGATGTTTTCTATTCCTTTTGTAATATTTATCTTTGTTTAGTTTAAATGCAGTTTTATAAATTGTATTTTACCTTATGAACGACTAAATATAATTACTGTAATGTTCATAATTATGTATTAAATTTAATTATAATAGATAAATCTCTTGCTTTTTTTTCGTATCAGTTTCAATAGGAGACGGGGGGCGCCGTAGAAATCTCGTCCAGGGTGATGGTAGTGCTAAAACCGGCACTGTATGGAAGTATGGATTATTTGGTCTTTGAAAATAGTTTATTGCGAGTAAAGTTAAAATTTTTGACACTTACCGTCAAAACAAGCATATTTAATGGACACAACTCCTGGAGACCACCTCTTTGAGGGGGGGAAGTCTTCATACAGCACAAAGTTGCAGAGATTTACGCCTGTACATCTGTAACCAACGAAAAACCTTAATTAAATATATATTTTAAAGAAATAACATCTTCCAGAACTTAAAGTAGAAACTTGATTGAACCAGTGAGCAACACACAGATTGGACGATAGTTGTTCTCAAGATTTTTGTTCAAAAGATCCGTAGCGACATCTATGACTGCACATAAGAACTAAAATTCAAAATTCTGCATCGTGGTATATTAGAGTTCTCCGCGCAATTAGAACATAAATAATAATAATAATATTCCACAACTATCACACAACGCCGTCTAGTCCCAAGCTAAGCAGAGCTTGTGTTATGGGTACCTACTAAACAACTGATAAACATACTTGTATATTTCTAAATACATACATATATAAATAAATAAATAACACATAACATATACAACAGCCCAAAATCAATTACGGACAGTTGCCGGATCTGCTCCATGTCTAACACGCGTCTAGTCGGAGGATGAGGATCCTCTGACTAGACGCGTGTTAGACACGCAAACCCCCCACAAACCTCCGTTGAAAAGGCTTTCCTTTTCAACGGAGGTTTGTGGTACTTTACACCCTGTTACCGCATACCTCCAAAGACCATAGTGTTATAATAAAATGCAGTTCTAATATTATCCCTTTAGAGTGATAACCTCGATAAATGCGAAAGAGGTAACCTATTATTAGTAGAGTATTATATACCTTTTGGTAATTTGGATCTGGCCCAGCAGGGTCGAAGCGTACTGGGGCCATGGGTTGTCCAAAAGAGAACCCCGGGGTCCTGGAACGCAGTGCAAAGAAGGAACATAGGAGTGGGTTTTAGTCAGTAAAAGTCTGACCCACCCTCTTGCTCCGCCCAAGTGCGCGAGAAGTCATTGGATGATTTCCCACCTAAAAAAGTGCATTAAGTAATTTATAATTATCTAAATGTATACTACCTTATGGACAAAAAGGCCCTGACCTGCTCTAGTACGCTCTATATTATTGTTGTAATTTTTGTGTTTTCTATTATATTCTTTTTACAATTTGACACTGACAATTATTTTTTTACAATTTGACATTGAGGATTTTTTTTATTTTACAATTTAAATTTATTTATTTTTAAATTAATTTTGGACATAAATATTTACTTTGTTAAATATAACATTCACACAATAAGATTTTTCTTCTTTTCTTAATTTTGACGTATGTCTGACAATTTGAGTATTTTCTGCGGCCTACCCATTTATGTCCTTTCCTTGGTACTGTTCATCAAATCATTGAGCTCCTTAGTAGTCCTGAGTTGAGCTATACGAATACTGACAAATGCTTGTACTGACTGGACAGGTCGACTCAAATCTGTGTAGTTCTTTTTTCAAAAAACCATCTCATACACTAATTTGCATGGTTTTCGTATGATTTGACCATTACATGTTTGCTGTAAAAGAGACTTTGACCTCTGAGTTTGTTTCAGTGTTTCTTCTCAGGGTAGTCAGCTAGGAAACACCGGCCTCATTTAGTTTAAACTGACGAAAAAATTGACGAGTAAAAGTGTTTTTGTAAACCTATTTGCAAAATAAATATCATTTATCGTTTATTTATCTATAAAAGATGTATTTTGACTTTTGGTGGTAGGTGGAACAGAGAGTAAAGTCCCGCAAACCTCCGTTGAAAAGGGAGGACTCCGACCAGACGGGTGTTATGTCTGGTGGGCAACTGCCCGATAGATGATTTCGGGCTGTTCTATATGTTCTAATCGCGCGGAGAACTTTAATTTCGCGATGCAGGATTAGTTCTTATGTGACGCCATAGATGTCCCTACAGACTTTCCAAATAAACTCATCCTATATAACTTAAGTAATTTTCCTATATTAAAACACTCACACATTCATTCTAAGTTCAATATGTGACAGTCTATTGCTTTGTAAGCACTTTAATATGCCACACTTAATTGCTTCATGAAGTTTCATTACAAGCAGTTGACTAGAATTTATTGCAATGGCGAGAAAAGGGCTTCTATTGCCATGCTAATACATATTGATTCTTTATTTATTTATAAAAGGAAATAAACATCTAAACTAATAAATATTATAACTTAGTAGGTAATAATATACAAACTAAAAATAACAATATGCACAAACGGGTAGAATAAGAACTAATTGGTTCTTTGATTATTTATAATAGCAAAACATGAGTCATTAAAAGCGATATTATATTACACTAATTAGATGCAATTTACCGCGTTTAGTGAAATAACAAGCCATGTTCCAATGGGATTTTCCGTCGACAAAAGTTACGAACGTTCAAGTCAATAATATGGAATCATCATCATCATCTTCCTGCCCTTGTCCCGTGTTATTTGGGGTCGGCGCAACAAGTTTTTTTTTTCTTCCATTCTGCCCTGTCACTCTTCATGCTATCACTAACTTTCTTTTCTTTCATATCACTCTTCACACAATCCATCCATCTTTTCTTTGGTCTCCCTCTCCCTCTCCATCCATCCACATGTAAACTCATAACTTTTTTAGTAACATGCGTTTCATCCCTCCTCTTCACATGACCATACCAAGACAAACGATTCTCTTTCTACTTTTCAGTCACTGGTGCCACTTTCAAACTTCCCCTAATATACTCATTTCTCACTTTATCCATTCTCGTCACACCACACATCCATCTTAACATAAAAAAAACAAATGTATTTTTTTTTATCCATCCACCTTCTCTCGCTCTAGGGTGGAGCGGATGTCAGATTTTTACTGAGCTGTTCGTCCCGGCTATCATTGTTTATAGATTTAGTTACTATACTGGTAGATTGCACCACCTGATAGTGAAATATGCAGAAAAAGATCTAGCAAGCAAGTCTGAGTACACTGATAAGCCAGGACAATGGCCCTACCTAGCTCTCAACGCGATCCATTTTACTACCTAAACTGAACTGTTAAAGGGATAGAACTATAGGTACACCACTATTTTTCAATGGTACAAATACTTAAAGGGCTCATTAGAAAAGGTCTTGTTATTATTTAAGTAAAGTCTAAATAAATAATATTCATAAACAGCAAATTTATGAGCGTTTGTTTATATCCCAAAATGTCACTCAATTTATGGAAATATTGTGCAGGCTATTGTTTATGAATGAATGAATGGCAATAAAAATGGAAAAACACTGCGCGTAGTATTTTATAGTAGCAATTGTTATGAATGATTGATTTAATTATGAATTTACCAATTAAGACTTTCGTGGACAATTTTGGGATTTTGTTTTTTTTTTTTACTCTCTTCTCGCTCGCAACACTGACATTTTACTATGTCATGGTAAGACCCCTGAGCTCTCTGGCGCAGACGTACAAGGAGACCTGACCTCAGCTAAACTGGGAAGACGGTTGGACAATGAAGAAGAGACTTGTAGATTGCGTGGGTAGGCTTATCAATAATTTTATAGGTTTTATAGTCGAGATAGTACCTACTCAAACAAGTTAAGGGGTTAAAGTATGAAATTGCCGTTTTTTAAAACGGGTTGCTTTGAAGTGTTATATTACAGAAAATACAAACCACAAAGAAACCAATAACTAATATCTAATTTTAAAAAAAGAATAACGTAACTTTAATATAATGTTTATTTGAACTTATAATTCCAAGTCAATCCAAAGATCACTTCAAAGCAACCCGTTTTAAAAAACGGCAATCTCATAGTCAAAGACCTAATACTTATTACCATTATTATTTTACTCTTCAATCCGAAAAGGTGAAAGTCAGGTGATCCGCTATCTCCAAAACTAGGCAAGCGTGAAATAGTATCATAGTACATCAGGAAAGATCGTGGTCAAGCGAAAACCTATCAACTGTAAAAAAAAATTGTCTTTCTGGGCAATTTTTTAACCAAACAATATTTAATAATGATGAGCTTCTGCCGAAAACACATTATGAGAATTACTCTAAGCTTTTAGGTATAAAAGCTTAGAGTAATTCTCATAATGTATTTTCTTTATCCCTTTGGGTAGAAGTACCTTCTTTGCCCAAATATATAACAAAAGGACATTAACCAACATTCTCATACAAAAGCGACATGACGAGGGTAGTCATAAAAATCTACGACATCATAAAGACTCCATTATTATGAATTTCCAACACGTATGTGTTAGTGAAATTCTGTCTAATTTTCGTGTTAATTTCCCTTTGTTAGTAACTAGGGTACAGACAAATAGATACAATCAGAAGGCCAACTTATTTTTTTTCGGTATGTTCGCAGAGGTAGAAATTGATGGCTTTCATGCTATTATGCGCAAGCGATGCGCCTCCATCATGCGCAGGATACGCGTCAGCCCTAACATCATCCTGAGGACAATAGCGGACAGGTGGGACAGTCCCATACTGGAGCATTGGGTACGCCTGCTTGCCCCTGTGGCGGTTGTTTCCGGTTTCTTTTATTTACTGGCATGTTGCAGCACCCAAGAAAAATGTTTGTGTGATTAGCTCAATTATTTGTTCTGGGTCTGGTTGTAATTTATCTATAATATGTATGTATTTAGAAATATATAAGTATATCAGTTGTCTAGTACTCATACCACATGATCTGCTTAGTCTGGGACTAGATGGCGTTGTGTGAAAGTTGTGGAATATTATTATTATTTATTATTATTATTATCCAGCTAATAGTAGATTAAAAAACGAGTAAAAACGAGTTGCTCGGGCGCGTCGTGGTGTTGCCACTTTATATTAATGTATTTGTCACGTTATTTATTTATTTATTATTTTTTTTATTTAGTTTAATTTTCTTTTCTTTTTAATTTATAATTCATATGTATTTCCTTTTTCTATCCAAATCTTGTTGTACACTGCACTGTTCGGGCGTCTTTATGTCGACGCCGCCACCGGCCCACGCTGAAAACCAGCGCTGTGAGCTTAACGCATAATGCTTGAGGCCACAGCTTTATGCTGAGCGTTAGGCCGTCTTGCGCGGATGTGACGCATATCTTCCCTATCAATTTACAATGTTTGTTTGCTAGTTTTAAGATTGCGTAAACAGTTTTTCTTTCTTTCTTTCTTTCTTTTAGATTCCAACTCGCTGTACAGCTCTAAGATGCCAACGATATATTTGTTCCTTTCAACTTTACATGTTGTAACCTCCACAGTTTTTCCAATTCATTTCGTTGCGGGATCTAAGATATTTCAATCATTTTCTCTGAGGCTTGTCAAGCTGCTTTGCCCCGGCATTTTGCCCAGTGACCGAAACTAGTACTTGCTGGCTTTCAGGAGTTACAGTGATTAGGGATAGAGTCGAGGGTTTTACTATGTATGTATTTTTCATATACCCACACTGGGACAATATTACTACTTTATATTTTTTTTTTAATGTTCTCATGTAAGTAACAATTGTGTCTTAATGGGAATAAATATATTTTAAACCGAACTAAGACACAACTGTGTTCGAAAAAAAGTCTTAAATTTGGATTTGAAAGGTCGCAACTTTTGACTCGAGTAAGCCTTCTGTATATCTATTTTTTGATGTGGTTTGTACTGCTAACTAGAGTCTCGTGTTTGAACATAATTAAATAATGTTAAATTATTATATTTTAAATTAAATAGCACGTTGAAAGGAAATTAATGTTTTGAGAACAGTGATTTTTCATGTTGAACGTTTAACAAATTATAAGGTTATGTCTAGGTAAGGAAAAGTTTTGCCTTTTCGGGATGATCTATGACTTCCTGTTTTTCTTTAGTACCGATGCCTAAATTATAACTACAGGCTGAATTTTATTGCATTGGAGACATTTTAGGTTTTTTTTCGGGTGGGAAAATCATCTTATGACATACCCCGCTCTTGGGCGAAACGAGAGATAGTGTCAGACTTTTACTGACTAAAAACCCACTCCTGTTCATTTTTTGCCATTTTTCCAGGGCCCCGGAGATCTCTTTCGCATCACCCATGGCCCCAGTAGGCTTCGACCCATAGGCCCCTAAGGTTGCTGATATCTCCTTCAGGCGCGCGTAGAACAGTACGCGCCGTCGACGACTTGGGCTTGGTCCGGACGGTTACCGGACGGTCAGCCGACGAGCTACCCATTGCTCGCTGTCCGCAAGCCCGCGCCTACGGTGGTCGGAAATCAGGATCGGAATCCCGGCGGTGGTTGGGGCGTGAGGACAGTTGCCTCACGCGATCGACCGCCTCCTTTGCTAACATTACTGCTTCGCAGAAGGAGGCGACTGCCTGCCACTCCTCCTTGCTCCGGACCATGGCCTGTATCAAGGCCCGACGCGAGAGATCGCCGTCGCCGACCGCCCCCACGAGGACACAGCGTTGCTCTGCCCAAGCGGGGCACACCTCCACCGTGTGCTCCACCGTGTCCTCCGGGCGTTCTTGCAGCGGTCATAGTCTTTACATAGTTCTTGGTATGCCCCCCAAAACCATAGCCCCTATATCTTTGTTTTCTATTTGTCGCAATAGTTTCCGGCCAACCTGGGATTGTCCTTTGGTGCACTAGCATAACGGGTTCAGGGATAATCGTCGGTTTGTACCACGTTCCATGAAGAGAGTCTACGCTTAGGGGCCTCTGCGACTTGGCTTCGGCCCCTCGTACGCCTTCCAAAGGTCCAGGACGCCAGGGTTCTAAGATATACAAAGACAATAATCCAACCAACTGAATTTCAATTATAAAAAGAACCGGCAAGAAATTCCATGATTAATTTTATAAAAAAATGATTGATGATACACTTTTTAGGGTTCCGTAGCCAAATGGCAAAAAACGGAACCCTTATGGATTCGTCATGTCTGTCTGTCTGTCCGTCCGTATGTCACAGTCACTTTTTTCCGAAACTATAAGAACTATACTGTTAAAACTTGGTAAGTAGATGTATTCTGTGAACCGCATTATTTTCACACAAAAATAGAAAAAAATACAATCAATTTTGGGGGTTTCCCATACTTAGAACTGAAACTCAAAAATATTTTTTCATCAAACCCATACGTGTGGGGTATCTATGGATAAGTCTTCAAAAATTATATTGAGGTTAGAAACCTCATTATCATTCTTGAATTTTTTTTTTATTATTATTATTTTAAATGTGTGTGTGTCCCCTTGTAACTTCTAAAATAAGAGAATGATAAAACTAAAAAAAATATATGATGTACATTACCATGCAAACTTCCACTGAAAATTGGTTTGAACGAAATCTAGTAAGTAGCTTTTTTTTAATACGTCATAAATCGTAAACCGCAATTTACCTTTCAAGTTTGTAGGGATAGGGAACCCTCAGTGCGCAAGTCCGACTTGCACTTGCCCAGTTTTTTTTTCATATTACAATATTACTAGGTATGAGAGGAAAGTGTAAACGTGGAGCATAAGTAAAATAAAATAAAAACCGGACCAAAATAGAAAGTATGAATATAGAATATATCTGTCTGCGGAGGTTATATTAAAGTGTGTCACATAAAAAAGAAGCTAAATAAAAATAAATATATTAATATTCCAGATCCAGGTCCCTGTGCCAAATATTATCCAAATTCGTTCAGACATTTATTGTAAAAGAATAAAGACATTTTCCTGTACATTTCCATTTTTATGCATACCTACATTGGAGGACACGGTGGAGCATACGGTGAAGGTGTGCCCAACTTGGAAGGAGCACCGCTGTTACCTTTTGCGAAAAAGTAATGCTAGCGAAGGAGGAGACCACACGCGTGAGGGAACTAATATCCTCACGCCCCAATCGCCGAGACGGGCTGTCGATAGAGCAGGCTTGCGGACGACGAGCAATGAGTAACTCGCCGTCCAGCCGTCCAGTAATCAGTCGGAAATCGAGCCGATCGACATTGCGTAGCGTTCCATGCACTCCTCAAATAATTGCTAGCAAACCGTAAGAGCATCGTAGGGCCGATGCTCGCTAGGGCTGCAGGGGTCAGAAAAAAAATCTTGTGTGAATAAAGGTTTATGCTGTTAATGACAACCAAAGGTTTAGGCCTTAGGCCTATGAGTTATGAGATCACTAATTAATTATTCTTGTGCTCGCTCGCAACCTTTATTATTTTAGGATTTAGTGGCGTAGAGAAAATCCTTTTGGAGAAGGATATTTATGGGCATTGTTTGATCTTTTAGGCTTATACCTTCGGTGATTAATTTGTTAAATATGTGACTTACGACCATGTTTAAGTAAGTATACTATAGAAGTGAAATGTTTGCAAGAATTTTTAGAATAATCTAAGGTAAGTAATACGGATCATCTCATAATAAAAATCTCGTGTCATTTTCCCAAAACGACTTGACTTGTTTTTTAAGTTTTTTTTTTCGTATCTGTGAATTGGTCGTAGGTTATTTTTATACCTCTACGTGATAAGGGTGGCCCGAAATAATTTGTATGAAAAAACAACGTTTTTTGGGACAGCTAGCCGACTATAGAAATTAATGTTTTGACCTTTCGCTTTTAATCGACAAAAAATCTAAAGTTACACTCAAATGCAATGATAAGCACTTCCATCCACACTTTCCCCTTTGAACATATACATATACCCCCCCCCCCCCGACCATCATTCTTTCCTTCCTGTCTCTAAGTTCACTAGAAAATGTATTTGATCAATAGTCGTACTTTAGGTACCCCCATTAAATGTTGCCAACGAAAACTGCATTCAAATTACATCATGCATAGCTGATAACATCAGGTAATATCCACCTTCGCCCCTGCTAAGCGTAGTGAGGGGACACGCTCATGTGTAGGTAATCGATAAAATTAATATCGATATAGAAGATAAAATATTTTGCGTGGATATTTACATCCACGTACAACATTTCATCATCATCATTTCAATATTTCATGTGCATCGCTGTCTTTGAGATTAAGCTCTGTTTTAAAATTTGACAGCAGTTTTTATTCTCTAGTTCCTTTAAAATATTTCCTAAAAACTTGTGTGCTAAAGCAATATAATCATACCTATATGTTAAAACAATACAGTATTTGCCATGTGTATTATACCACCTAAAAATGTTTTAAAACCTGAAATTTTGAAAAACGAAAGTTATAAGGTAATTTTATTTTAGGTTGAAGATTTGTAATAATTCTATTTTATTTAACAATTTACTAGTTTTAACATTGTGACACTAATAATTAGTTAGAAAAAGGTTTAGTTATTATTATGCTTAAAACTTATTTAAAGGTAGGTAGTAGGTACCGTAGCTTTGGCATGACAAATCGAAACTTAATATTTCCTTTGTATTGTTTGATGCTAACATCTGTTTTTGCATATTTGCCAAACTGTTTATCCTGTTTTGTTTACCACTACTTACCTATTTCGAGTAATTGAGCGAAGTATTTCTGTTTATTTTAAATTAAATGACACATACAAATCTATCTACAAAAATCAATAGTCACATATATGACGGAGCATCACTTGAGAACGTCCTAACCGCTTTAGCGGATCTTTTTTTTTGTAGTGAGCTACTGATAAATAAATAGCACCCGTATAAAGCCAGCTGGGACGATCGTCAGCTCGATAGTACACAAGAATTACTACCTACAAAACATCGATAGTTAAGAGGAAGCGCTCGCACATCTCTAGCACTCGATAACCGTACCTGCCGACATTGCACCATTTTGAAGTAGGAAATGACTGGCGAGTGCTTTCTGTGATTAATGACGTTTAGTGCGATTAGATGCTTTAAATATTTGACAGCACACCCGATGATCGAAGATTTATTAATCCATTAGGCAATTCAGTAAGTAAATAAAAATAAACTCTCTTTTTTTTTAAACGACTAACGACTTCCTGTTAATACCTCCATTAAACGGTGATAGGCCAAAGGTACATGCTGAACTTCTCACCAACATGGACTCAAAACGTTTTGAGAACACATTCATTGAGCGTACATCTAAGGAGTGGAACGTCCTGCCGGAGTCTGTATTTCCTAATATCTATACAACCTGGGGGTCTTTAAGGGGGGTTTTTAGATTGATAAATATATCATTTATCTACACAATTTTAATTTGTTTTAATTCCAGCGTCCTGTCTAATATGTTACGAATGTGGAATGTCTTTACTACATGATCCCGGCATGCGACGAAACATACTCATTATCATCCAGTATGATAAAAGATTTCCCAGAGTCTAATGAGTCCGTGTGTTTAAAAGGGGGTATGTACCGACCAATTCATTTTTTACTTATGGGGATGCAATTCGACATACATTTTCATTTTTTTTTCATACAACCGCTCTTACGCGATTATGACGTTATCACACATTTTTCATTAGATATTTTGGAAACACAGTATCTTGTGGATATTATCTAGGCTTCTATTGAAATCAATTTATAAATTTGTGTAAACCTAATCCAGTAAAGACCTCTGAAAATCTGCTATTTTGCATGAACTTTAACACTTTATAATTTACTCAAAAATTAAAAAAGGCAAGAAAGTATTACAATAGAAGCCTTGCGTCAAGATGATTCTAAATGATGATATTTTTTTTCCAAAAACTATTAAGGTTTTAAAAATAAACACGTATTTTCTGGAACAAGTTTTATAAAATATTCGAGTAAATCACGGAATTACCGAATGCTAACAGAATTTTCAGTCGTTATCTCTTTTTTCGCGTTGCCTTTTCGTCAAACATCGCGTTAGATTGCGTTAGATGAAGTAACCAGCTTTTAAACCATGCTCGATGTTGACGATAGACGAGTGAAAAGGACCCTCTTAAGTCAAGAGAGAATAGATTACTTCTAAGCTACATCTTCGACCACATCATCGCTTGCTAGAGCTATCAAGGAAGATAGTCTGCAATAGCGAGGCTACAAATAATAATTTTAAAAAATACTATTTGAAATTATTCGTAAAATGTCATGAGTCATTTAATATTTAAATTAGGTAACAATTCTATTTACACATTTAATTTAGTTAAGCTAACACAAACATATCCAATAAAAGTGGTACCAATTCTTTTACGTGTACACTGTCAATCAATATTATTGATAACATCAGTTAACAGCCCCTCCACCTGGCTTTAATAGATTTTATTATTATAGTTTGAAATAATGACACGGTCTATTGAACCAACAGAATTGTTTGGTACCATAAACTTCGCTAAATATATAGTGTGGTTTCCCATTATATCTTGTTAAGGATAATTGGAGGGTATTTCAAGATTATATTAGGTATATATATTTCGTTTGAGTGATACAAATTAAGGGCCTCTGGCGTCGGCGTCGGCGTCGGCGTCGTTTGTAACAGAGATACCTATAAGATTTTGACTTGCAATTAATCTTTCTTTTTCATAAAGGGGTGACCAGAAGGTTGCAAACTAGCGTTCCAACCAAGGTGACCTTGGTTTATGTGTTTGGTTTGTGTTGCGGCTACATGGATGTAAACCACGCGCCAACACGTTCGGTGGTTGAGAAAACGCGCCTCCCAACCAAGGGCGTTGAAGGTCATGGATTACAACTGCTGTCTACACGGATTAAAACTATCAAGGTCACCTTGGTTGGGACGTTGGTTTGCAACTGGTCACCCCTTTAAGGGTTCGCGCTTGACCTCTATCTCACCTGGTGGAAAGCGACGATGCGGTCGACGATGGAGCGCGCTTACCTAGAAGCAATCTATTCACTCTTGACTTAAAAACTCTCGGGTTGTAGCCATCAGGAAACACAGATTCCGGCAAGGAATTTCAATCCTTAGCTGTACGCACAATGAATGTGTTCCCAAAACGTTTTGTGCGTAAAGGTGGGATGTCCACCATGTACCGGTGGCGCATCGCCGTACGCCTGGTGGTCCGATGATGGAACGGGCTAAGCGGAATTAGGTTATGCAATTTCGACACACACTTATTTACAAACAAGAAACATCTATGGAAAAAGCAGAAAAAATTATTCAGCTATCAAAAAGTTTCTCTACTCTCATCTATGATTAGCTGTAAATTTACTTCTTATCGATATACAATGTGTCTTTTAAATTTATCAAATAATATGTGGGAGATTCAACACATTCAATTCAAAAATATCACTCAACATTTCAATATTTCACCCCAACCAATTTTGCTCCAGACACAGACATTTCAAACCGCGCTTTCAACAAAATTTACCATTGCCAACGCCATTTATGAACATGTCATAATTTAAAATCGCCGACAGAATTCAAATTAGCGGCTGCTAAGCGCGTGCGCAGATCACCGGAACGCGGCGTTTATCAAACATGGCGCCGCTTCCGGCTAGTCACGCACGTCACGCGTTGTCACTTCCTGTTTGTCCTTCACCTGTTAAGGGCTGATGTGACCTATAAATGTGTAATGCGTCGGCTAGCCTTTTCGTTTATTGAAAAATAAGTAAATTAAATAAATAAATTAAATTAAATACTAAATTAGTTTCTTTAGATGTTAATATATATTGAAGAGCAAGGTGGCCGAGTGGTAACGGCCCCGACTTACGAGTTGTAGGTCGCGGGTTCAAACCCAGCCAGGCGCATTACTTTGTGTAATTTCATCATCACCACTGCTCACAAAACGGTGAAGGAAAACATCGTGAGGAAACCGGCATGTCCTAGAACCAAAAATTCGAAGACATTTGACATTCACCAACCCGCACTGGGCCCGCGTGGTAGATTACGGCCCATTCCCTCTCCTTGAGTGGCCTGAGTCCCAGCAGTGGGAACATTAAAAGGCAGCAGCAGCAGCAGCAGGCATTAGCAGGGATTATGCTTTAGATATTAATACACGAGTGCTTGTACTGACTGGACATGTCCAGTCAAATCTGTGTGGTTCTTTCCTCAAAAAACCATCTCAGACACCAATTTGCATGACTCTCATATTATGATTTGCCCATAACATGTTTGCTGTATGGACTTTAAAAGAGACTGACCCCTGAGTTTGTTCCGGTGTTTCTTCTCAGGGTAGTCAGCTAGGAAACACCGGCCTCATCTAGTTTAAAATGACGAAAAAAAAACCTATTTGCAAAATAAATATCATTTATCATTTAATATTTGGGAAATCATTAAATAACCTTTTTATTTATTAAATTATATTTTAACACCTTTACAAACGCGTCCAAGGCGATGTTATAAATGACACTTAAAATAAATAGTTATGATATTATCAAATTAGTTATGATTATAAATTATAAGTCCAGACCCTTTTCAATAGTTCTTTAAGCCGCTTTTACAAACTTCGGCAGGTTTTAGCCAAATATATCATCCGATAGCGCTATATTATTAATAATACAAAGGGGCAAACTTTAGAAGGTTAGTCCTGGCAGACGGTACTTCTCCCACTCTAAGTGGAGCAAGAGGTACTGTCCGACTTTTGCTGACTAAAATCCCACGCGTGTTCCTTCAGTTGCCTTTTACTAACTAAAATCCCACCCGTGTTGCTACCGTTGCCTTTTGCGATCTAGAAACACGGGTTTTTTTTTTTATTATTAATGATAGGCTCGCGTTTGACCACCATCTCACCTGATGGTAAGCGATGATGTGGTCGACGATGGAGCACGCTTGCCTAGAAGTAGCCTATTCACTCTTGACTTAAAGACCCCTAAGTTTCCGTTTCAGTAATTGCCCCGCTCCATCCTTGAGCGTGTGAAGTCATTAGATGATTACTCACCTCCCAAATAAACGACATTACACATTTTTCTGTCTTTGTGTGACCGGTATACCTCAATTTTTTTATACAATTTTTTTTTGATTAAAAATTCTTTCTGACGAATTTAACTAATCATAGACCATTGAAAATTACCTGTAAATGGTTTAAAAGAAATAAATGCTTTAAGTTTTGACATAAATAACATATGTATAAGGATAAGCAATGCAATAATGACATCACTAAAACAGCCAGGCAATTAAGGAAACAGGAAAAGTGGAACGAAAAAAACTACGATACAATGACAAACACATAACAATTAATTGAATATATTTTCAAGGCGTAAAATTATTTGTTTGATCAAGTATCCTATGTATGCATGTCAAGTTTCACAAGAATAAGGACTTACAATTTTGTATTAAAATGATGAGGACCAACATGGCGCGACCAGTCGCTTCTACCAACAAAATGTAAACGCGAGAGAGTTATTCACCTGGTGTCCAGCTCGGACGCCAGTCCGGCCGCCAGTGATGCCCCCACCAAAGAGTATGTAAGATGAAAATCAATCTTATGAAAGGGCTATATTACACCGGGACACCATGGCGTCGCAACTGGTCGCACCACCATGGTATCCCGGTGAAATATAGCCCTTAGGGAGGTTTTAAGCCTCAACTCCAAACTGTACCATAACGGTTATTGCAAGATAGGTCACGGGTGTAGCGGACGGAAAAACATAGTACATTATTATGGATTACTATTAGTAATATTTGCACACCACAAGTTATGCTAGAATGTAAATGGGCCTCATTAAAATTAAGATCATACTACTTTGTACACCTATTTGCCAAATAAATAAATTATTATTATTATTATAAGGAAATATACCTGAATAAACCATCAGGTAATAACTTCATAAATAAATAAATAAATTGTTTTCCTTAATGGCTCATAGACTACACTGTAGTCTATGGGCCATTAAGGGAAAAACTACAGTACTTGTATTTTTCCAGCCATTTATCACAATTAGTTCACCTCTAACATTCAAAGTGTACGTTGAGTTAACGAAATTATTATGGAGTCTTTAATATCTAATTTAATTTTTGTTATGTTGGTTTGTTTGTCTTTTAAACAAGGTGAGTTTTGAGGATCTACTATTTTTTCTAATTTTGTATCTGAGAGAATATTTTGTTAATTTAAACGCACTAATCTCTGGAACTACACACAGTCGGATAGGGAAAAAAACTTTCTTTATGGGATAGCCAGGTTTATGACAACTAGTATAGGCTATATAATATCACGGTGTGATCTACGGAAGTGGAGCAGTAACCAAAGACACGGTAGAATCCGCGGGGGACAGCTTGTTATTGATAAGCTCACGTTCGACCACTATCTGATGGTCAGCAATGATGTCGGCGAAGGAGCACTTAGTAAAAAAATTATTTCTATTAATCTTATTTCTATTAAACTTATAATATTCATTGTACTGATCTGATTGTGCGGAATTCTGTAATAAATCAATGTATCTTTTATAGGATACATTGATCTATTACAGAATTCTGCACAAACTTACAAAAATAATCCTAAATACAGATAACTGTATTTGGGATTATTAGAATTGTCATGAGATGCACTCCGGCTATAAGGTACCATCGAACTGATCTGATGATGGAACCAAAAAGTTGGAAGGTATTTAAGTTTGGCTGAAGGGTACACAACTAAAAAGTGTAAAATATAAAACTGACTTCAATGTAAAAAAAAATACTAAAAAATGGGAAATTAAATAACGAAGAGACAAAACTATTATTGAAAGAAACACCGACTTCCAAAATTAAAATTATTTTACACTTTTTAGTATTATTCTTTTGTAAGCGTAGGGTTTTATCCATCTACCTAGCTTTTTCATTAAGTCTAGGTCACAAGTTAGATCATAATAAAAAATAAAATAAAATAAAATGAAATAAAATAATAAATATTTTTTTCTCTTTCTTATCTCTGTTTCCAGTATCCGCTCTTCAATGTTATGACTGCCATAATCTTCCCACGCCCACGGGTAGTAATGATGTTTCAACATGCAAAAATTTGGTGCCCAGTATGATCAAAACATGCCCACAGTCTGACTCATCACATAAATATGTTTGCCGCACTTTTACGTTTAAGTCAAAAGGTAAGAACATAATATATATTATGTTGTTTATCTATAATCGTCATGTATCACTATTTCAGCCGAAAGATGTTCACTGTTGGATATAAGCCTTCCCCAAGTGTCGCCATAATGAACAATCCTGTGCGTCTCGCAGCCGTCGGAATCCCGCAACCCTCACAACGGGCCTTTTCTTGATTGTGTTTTTCATGTAGGGTTGCCACAATCGACACGCTTGACAATCGGGTTTACGATCGAATTTTTATTTTTAGTATGTTTTTTCCGTGTTTCATATAACACTAAACACCTATTATTTATCATTTACTACACACTAATTTATACCTACATTTAATAATATACATATACTTATTTACCTCATACTAATCCAACTGATTAACATTGAAAACCAGCGTCAGGCAACTGCTACGTAGTGGCCTGGCATTATGCTGAACTGGACCTATTTGGCGCAGCCGTGAGACACACGATGTTGATGTATTATTAAGTTTAAGTTTTTAATATTTTTAAGTTACTTAGTATTTAAGTTTCTATATAATTGTTATCTCATTGTGTGTACCTGTGTGCCAAATAATCGTGTTTTCTTTCTTTGTATCGCAGTGTGATTGTTGCAATCCACAGAGATTCTACATTCTCTGGTTTATCCCCTCGCCTCTTACGACACCCACGGAAAGAAATGTGATGGTTCTATTCTTTAAGTCTAAACACAATACTGTATCTATATTGGACATAAGAAAATGGCAGCCATATTCGACTTTCTCTGTCAAACCCATTTTTTTTTATACGCTCGCGCTTAACCTCTAATCTCATCTGATGGTAAGCTCGATGATGTGATCGACGATGAAGCACGCTTGCCTGAAAGTAACCTATTTACTCTTGACTTAAAGACAAAAAAAGGTTGAAAAAGTTCTACAAAAAACAGTTTTAGCGATAAGACCGCCCGTTGTTACACTCTAAAATTTCTGAGGTGCAACATATTACTGTAATTGTTTTTATGATATACAATAAAGAGTACCATATCTATATTACCTGACTGCCCCAAATTACATATTGTTCGAGAGTCTGTATGTATGTATATAGGGTGACTGGTAATTAGTGACCGATACTTAAACACGCGATTGTACTCATGATTACAAACAACTTTCCCAAAGAAACTTTTTTTATATACTCACTAATTTGTAGATACATTCACTGATTAGGTACGTACGCCTATGGGTTTGCAAGCTGCGCGGGTGTTCTATCACCATTGTAGGTACGACGGCGTCACGCGGCTAACAGCTGAGCAGTCGCCGGTCGCAGGCGCGCGCGTCTATTTAAACAGCTGTTTTATTATTGTGATAAAACTAATGAGAATATAAAAAAACTTTCTTTGGGAAAGTTATTTGTAATCATGAGTACAATCATGTGTTTAAGTATCGGTCACTAATTACCAGTCACCCTATATATATTTTTTAACACGATCTGGGCCCTTACCATGACGTGTTTAAATGTCAAGCGTGCGAGCGAGAAAGAGGGATGGAACTAAAAATAATAATAATATTCCACAACTATCACACAACGCCGTCTAGTCCCAAGATAAGCAGAGCTTTTTTATTTATTATTATATTATATTTTTTATATTATTATATTAAAACTATACATCAAAAATGAAAAAAAATATGAATGAAATTGTGTAACATATTTTAATATGTGTGTATATATTTATAGTTATGTATTGTGTTTTATATATTATAGAAATTGATCAATTGGTTAGCAGTACACCGTAGACTACCCCCTGTATTATGTTAAGTTCTTACGATCCATCCTAAGGTTGTCTGGTAGATATTGCTGTTAGCGATGAGACCGCCATTGTACCCATAGATTTAAGTTTATGCATAAGTTGTGTTACTTTTTTGGTGTACAATAAAGTTTATTCTATTCTATTCTACATCCTATAAAGCTCCAGCCCTTTAAATGTTCAGTTCAGATCGTCAAATGGATCGTGATAAGAGCTCGTGGGGCCTCTGTAGCCTAAATAACTGAGCAGATTGTAAAAATAGGGCCTGTAACGCAAAGGGTAATTGAAGGAGCATGGGTGGTTTTTAATAAAAAAAGTCTGACACCTCTACATACCACGTTTTTTAAACGCGCCGTTGACGCGCGTTTGTAGCGATACCGACGCGATACGCACGTGAGTCAGACGCAGCCTGTAAAAACATGCAGCAAGCATGATGCAGGATAAAAGCGCACTGTCGACGCACATTTCTAAAGTGCACGTCAACGGCGCGTTTAAAAAAAATGGTGTGCACAGGCCCTAAAGTGGGAAAAGTTGTTCCATGAATTCTCAACAAAAAAATTCCATGTGATCTTTGACAAATCACTGGAGTTTCACAGTTATAAATTTGAATGTAGATAGTGACCCAATTTTATTCTATATTTTTTTGTTGTTGTTTGTTTAAAATAATAATACTATGACTTGATTATGTAATTTTAATCATTTTTTTTTTTGTAATTTGATTAGAAAAATGAAATTGGAATTTTATAGCTATTAACTTATTTTTAAGTAAATATTGTTACTAATCCTTTTATGAGTGCAAACTTGAAAATAAATTATATATTATTATAACATTATTAGTAGAACAGGAAGTACGATTACTAAGAATATCATTGTTATATCTACAATACCTGGGGGTCTTTAAGATAAGAGTGAATAGGTTATTTCTAGGCAAGCGTGCGTGCAAGGTCGAGGATGCGACCACATCATCGCTTACTATCAGGTGAGATAGTGATCAATCGCGAGCCTATCAATAATAAAAAAACGAACTATTAAGCCCCTCGCCCACGGCAACTTTTTGTAGCGATGCTGTAGCGCGTTAGTAGCGCGTTGGCATTTTTTCTATAGCGCTTGCAAAGCTTAGCAGCGATGCTGTTGCGCGCTTACGAAACGCGCGACAGCATCGCTACAAAAAGTCGTCGTGGGCGAGGGGCCTTATTTCAGACTATTTATCATTATTTTTCTTTGTTTAGATTTGAAAATCACCTACGAAAAACGTTCCTGTGGAAAATTAGAGTCTGAAAACATCTTAGAATATGATGGCGCTGATGGCCGGAAATGGGTGCTGATGGAGGGAACCCCAGTCTCCTCCATGATTTGTAACACAGATCTCTGCAACAGCGCCGTAAATAATCCTTCTACAAAACTGATTTTATTCATAAGCGCCGTGTTGTCTGTATCTTTTTATAAGTATGTTTTGTATTGACTTTAAGTGAACTGTATTTTTTTGAGGTATAATAAATGCCCTAAAAGCAAGAAGTTGTTTTATTTTCATGGATTGGATGTGAACTTGACTAAAACCACTCCCTTCCACTCGTGTAGGTTACTAAAACCAGTCTATTTAGTAAATGTGGGCAGGAGGCCAAATATCTATAGCATAGAATAGTCGGCCTTTTAATGTTCTCACTGCTGGGACTCAGGCCTCCTCTCTAGGAGAGGGACTGGGCCGTAATCCACCACGCGGGCCCAGTGCGTGTTGGTGGATGTCAGGTCTTCGAATTTTTGGTTCTAGGACATGCCGGTTTCCTCACGATGTTTTCCTTCACCGTTTTGAGACAGTGGTGATGAAATAAATTGCACAAAGTTATGTGCCTGGCTGGGTTTGAACCCGCGACCTGCAACTCGTAAGTCAGGGCCGTTACCACTCGACCACCACTGCCCAATACCAATGATATGTCAAAATCCGTCCGTTAAATAATTTCACATGAGTAAATTTAATTTATTATTGAGAAAAGTCATTGTAATGACTTTGGAAAAACGTCCATTACCTACTAGTACTAGACATAGGGCTCCCCCAAGTCTCGGCACTATGACCGGCCCTGTGCGTCGCGCATCCATCGGATTCCCGCGGCCCTGTGCGTCGCGCATCCATCGGATTCCCGCGGCCCTGTGCGTCGCGCATCCATCGGATTCCCGTGGCCCTGTGCGTCGCGCATCCATCGGATTTCCGCGGCCCTGTGCGTCGCGCATCCATCGGATTCCCGCGACCCGCTATAGACATTGTTTTAAATTGTTTGTTTTTTTTAAATGTTTTGTGGACAATAAAGAAAATATTTAGATTTTCAATGATTATTAAAAGAACAAACATTCTTTCTTAGAAAACATTAAAATAAAAACAAGGTTCCATAAAAAGTATCTAGGGGTCTCCGCGAGTTGGTTTCGACCCCTTGTACATATTTATATATTATACTAGCTTTTGCCCGCGACTTCGTCCGCGTGAAAGTAGGTTTCTTCATACAAACTTTGGAACCCCGTTTCATCCGCTTAGAGGGCGAATTTTGTAAAATCCTACCTTAGTGCTCGCCTATGTCATAAACGGAAACCATGTGCAAAATTTCACGCTTCTAGTCCCAGTAGTTTTGGCTCTGCGTTGATATGTCAGTCAGTCAGTTTCTTCTTTTGTATGTGTGTTTTGTGTGTATGTCTTTGTTTACATACATAATTACACAGTTTTTTACATATCTATTATTGCATCAACTTGAAAAAAGATTAAAATTAACAATGGCTTTAAAAAGTTAGCAACGGGTCCCAAACTAGGCTCAGCCTTTGTCTTGGTGACCCATCCCTGCGGAATGATCCCTGCAGAACACCGCACTACATCTCTCGCCGGTATCACTCCCGAGATAATAAGCGTGGGCAGCATATGAGTGATAAGAATTATAATTATGTAATACTAGCTACTGTAAGTGGCTTCGTCCACGCGATAGTAGGATATTATCCCTCCCGGAATAAAAACTACGTTAAGTGCTATTCTGGACATGGTCTACCCGTGTACCAAGTGTCATCGAAATCTGTTTAGCCGATCGAGCGTGAAGAAGTATCAAACACACACTCACAAACTTTCGCCTCAAGTGATGACCCTAAACATAGGTTTAGTAAACCTAGCTCGGGCAAGTCGCTAATATTATACATAATTCTAGGTTTTATAAACCTAGCTCGAGCAAGTCGCTAATATTATACATAATTCTAGGTTTTATAAACCTAGCTCGGGCAAGTCGCTAATATTATACATACTCGTAATTCTAGGTTTTATAAACCTAGCTCGGGCAAGTCGTTAATATTATACATAATTCTAGGTTTTATAAACCTAGCTCGGGCAAGTCGTTAATATTATACATAAGTCTAGGTTTTATATACCTAGCTCGGGCAAGTCGTTAATATTATACATAATTCTAGGTTTTATAAACCTAGCTCGGGCAAGTCGTTAATATTATACATAAGTCTAGATTTTATATGCCTAGCTGGGGCAAGTCGTTAATATTATACATAATTCTAGGTTTTATAAACCTAGCTCGGGCAAGTCGTTTATATTATACATAATTCTAGGTTTTAAAGTCCACTTTCCTTATGTCCTTAAATATTGTTATTAGTCATACACATAGCATAGCATAACTAATTATTATTTACTTGTGGCTATTACATATCGACGCTTGAAAGGCAAAATGTATGAACGACCACTTTGGTCAAAATTGAGTTATTTATATCGTTGGAATCGGCAGATTTTTCTCTTTCGAATGGTCTAGGTTTCAGACAAATCCGAGCACTTTTGTGGTCGTTAATACAATGGTGATTTCAGTCATTTTCGCATTGTATTTTGTTTTAAATCCAACCATTTTCGAAATTTGTTTCATAAACCGTACATAACGTTTGTAAATTCGCCATAATTTATTTTGCCTTTTTTCTCATAATAAAGATTTGAAATTAAAACACTTTACCAAATCACTTTTCATTTTTTTTAATCAATAAAACGTTTTACAAGTTCACTTTTCCAATTTTGGAAATAAAACAATTTATCTGTGTTTAATTTGTCCGTTAAAACATTTTACCTTTCTGCGAATTACAATCACTCGGACGTTAAGCGCATTTTGTCGTCATTGTTTAATAACAAGTTGGTCGATCATACATTTTTACCTGAAACGATTTTGACCAACCGTTAGCATTTAAGATACTTTAATTGAAGAAAAGTTTTTTGTGTTAGTGAGTTAAACCTACGTAAAAAATCTTTATTGGTTGAAAAAGTGGTGGATAAGCTATACTCAAGGAGCGCATTTTATACGCGCGAACCGCTGCGTGTATGGTCTGAGCGTTTGGGTGCTTCAGTCAACCACGCAACGCTCAGTTGATCCTTCATATTTGAATGGCCAGGAAAAATTCAAAACTCTACAATGTAGAGATAACGTGTCACCAAGATTTTAAGGCTTGGGATTCTATGTCCGATAAATACTTTAATAACAATCTTGTTGGCAAAATTAGTAAACTCAGAATTGTTTCATTTAAAATAAAGGATTTAGATAATATTTATTTAAATACAGCATGGATGACACAGCAGCTACGGAAAAAGTTGAAGTTTTTAGATCAGGCGTCCAGGACATAATTTGTATAAAAACAAACTTCCTATTCCTAAACAAAAATATGCTGATTTGGTAAAACTTTGTAAAACCTTTGCTATCCCAAGTAGATATCATGAGGAGTACTTTAAGAGACGGTTGCGGGCCAGTGCTACAAGTCAACACGAGATCCGTCTCGTGTTGACTTCGCAACCCCGTAACAGCGATTTTATTTTGTATAAAAAACTACATTTTTATGTTTGTTATATGTCACTCAAGAATAAAGCACCTTTCTATCGGTGAAAAAATTTTTGCAATCAGACCAGTACTTTCAGAGATTACCTCCTATAAACCAAAAAAAAAAAATACATACTTTACCTCTTTTTAATATTAGTGTAGAAACCATAGTAACTATTCAAGATTTTTGTTTTTACCAGACCCTTTTAAAAAACAAGCTTTATTATTTTTGTGGAAATTTCAAATATTTCCGTAACGTAATCTCGTAGATATTATACACATTTGAAATCGTAAGTTAGGGTCAGATTCGTGATTTTTTTATCAAGACAACTAATTTAATTCATGTTTTGATTTTTACCCAGTAGTTGGTCATATGACCAATTTTAATAGAATAAAAAGTTATGGTGTTCTCTATTATATTTGTGGATTTCCAGAGGTTCAAAAAAGTTCAAAAGTAGTAAAACCTTGCCTTAATTTGCAAACTTGCAACAAGTATTGCCAGGTCCGATTGGATAAAAATTGGGATGGATGGTAAAACCAATCGGGATTACCCCGATTTAAAACCCTCAGTTTTAAATCGGGGTTATTTTTTTTTAAATTATGATTTTTTTTTGAGGAGGTAAATCATCCAATTCCTTCTCCTGCTCTAGAGTGGAACGAGATTGCGTGTCAGACTTTTACTAATTAAATCCCAAACTTCTTCAGTCGCTCTTTGCGTTCCAGGGCCACGGTCACTATTTCAAACATTTCTGCAGCCCTAGCAGGCTCTTTGAGGCTCTTTGAGGGTATCTCTTTGAGGAGAATGTGCAACATGACGCGCCATCGACTCGTCTGGTCTTTATTGGATGGGTGAACATCGAGCTACCCATTGCTCGTCGCTTGCAAACCCTTGCCTACTGTAGCCGGAAATCGAAGTGCGACACTCGACGCCCGGGACATTTTCTGGGACGGCTCCGTGACGGTATCCGTTGATTCACGGTTGAGGTCAACTCATTTTCGCAGAAGGAGACGACCGCTTCCTATACCCTCTCGCTCCGGACCATGGCCAGAACCAGGGCCCGGCGCTAGAGCGAACCGCTAACAAACGCCACCACGAGGACCCGGCGGTGCTCCGCCCAAGTAGGGCACACTTCCACCGTAAGCTCCACCGTGTTAATAAAGACAAAAACGAAAAAAAAAATGTTATAAATGATTACCGCTGTTTTAAAAGTTCAAATATTTTTATAGTAAAATTGTATTGTTGGTTACATTTTACTGCATATGAATGGAAAGGATGAACTAAGATCGATTGAGTCACAGATTACTTGTAATTATGTGGAGTAAAGCAGAAGACACGTGTGACGGACGAAGACCGAGAGACAACTAGCCAGTGATGCGTCGTGTGTAATTTGTAACGCACTTGACATAGTGATGCGAATGCGATGCAGGTTGTTTATTGTAATAATAATGACTTTAATATTTTTTTTTATTTATCGGTACATTTAGCGTCCCGATCAGGTGCTAATCGGGACGTGTCCCTAGACCCCTAAAAATCGGGACGTTCCGCGCAAATCGAGGCGCCTGGTAACACTACTTGTAACGCGAAAGACGTCGTGTAGAAGACGTCGACGATTGAAGTTAGGAAGCTAAAAAAATTTTTTATAATTTTTTCCTGATTTTATTTCCCTATCCGTTTCTCAATTGAACACAGCGGATATTTTTTTTATTCTATAATTTTTTAAATGGCTTTACTTTCTATTCAATCGTTTCTTTCTATAGAGTCGACGCATAGTTTGTGATCTATTGAGTTATAAGCTTTTATTTAGAAACTATAATATTTAGATAATCGTTTTCTACGTCAGTTTATGTTTCATAGGATTGATTGATCTCAAGTAGTTTTATTGTTTAATTATAAAAGTACATATAATTTGTTTAGTTTTGTTTTATTTTATATTTTTTTAAATTATAAACAAGTTTTATGTTTTTGTTGTTCTTCTTTATTTTTTATTTTATTTTTTACTTATCGCTAAAAATGTAATAATATTGGGATATAATACCTTTATTCTAGACGGAACTCAGTTTTATGAGTAAGATTAGATATTTTGGTTTTCCATGGTTGAACAACCTGGCCTGATGAAACATTTTACTGGATTATAAAAGTTTACCGAAAAGAATGTAAGACACTTTAGTTGTAGGTTGTATGTAGCTATACGATCGTTAAAACATTTTTTACAGGACCTCTAATGTTAATATTGTGAGATAAGTCAATTTTACCTAACCAAGATTATTCACAGCCTTGTATTATCTCCTGAAAATCTATCAAAAAGGTCTTATAATTTTGTTTTGACACAGCAAAATTTATCAAACCTTGATAAAGATAAGTTTCAAATGCTAACATAATTAAGTACCTACTTTCCTAGTTTAATGATTCATGTGATGTAATTTCAACATTTTATTATTGAGTAGGAAAATTACGAAAACCACCAATAGGAAGATGATATTAATAAAATGACGATAATTTTCATAACATTTAGGTGTAACCATAGATTTTGATGTACAACGTTCATGATTATAACTGGTAGTTAAACCATTTTACTATTGAGTCCCGCCGCGCCGTCGTATACCCAGTCATAAACTGACTGACTGAGGCCCTGGGCCTCAAGTCTGCTATTACAATAGTGTCAGAATGGTTTATCATTGATTTCGTAATTGTTGATTTTGACAAGTTTGGTAATCTACTAATATAATGGCGTCATTATGACTTTCCAATGATCAACCACTGGCACTCCATTGAAAGAAATGGCACAGAATGGTAATCTCGTACGTAATGACAAATGAATGTCTGACGTATGCGGTAATCTGCTAAGATTTTGACAGTTACTTTGATCAGTGACCTACCATTACACTGTGCAGTCATTGCTTTTTATTTTATTTTATTTATTGAGGGATAATAAACAGCTACAACATATAAAGCTCATGCATATAAATAACACTAAATAGGTGATAATGTTGCAGCCAACTGCATTATCCACAGATTAACATAGTGGTAATAGGCATATTGTTTGCCACTAGATGGACATTATGTACAATATAAATATTAAACGCTTTATTGCTTGCTCAATGTAAAATATATATATATATATTGTGGAACATTTTCATATAAATAACTGAAATCAACAAGAATAAATATATACCTATAATATCAATGACTCAATTGCAATTGAGGAACTTTTTCATAATATTTGTTTTAAACTTAAATTTAGAACATGCAAATATATCAATGTCAATAAAATTCAAGTTATAAGATTCCGACATTCTATGGATCGGGCAGCGTAAGCCAGAAATTGTTCGGCATGCATTTAGCGCGAACAAGGTTCCTGCACGAACTTTGCGCACGTTAACAGTTCGGGGCACTGAATAACACAGCCCACTCGTGAGATCAATGGCATCAAAGTAGTTGTGGACAATATCATACAGAACATTGGCTTCCAAGTATTTGCGTCGGTCCTCCAAGCTCATAAGCTTGTACTTGCCCAATAATTGGGTGTATGATAGAGAGGTCCTACTTCTATGACACCTATAATGCATAGTACGGAGGAATTTGCGCTGGACTCTCTCTACTGCAGCAATGTTTAATTAATTACAAGACAACTCGTACCACAATTCTATTACGAGACCAGTGATCGATCAATGATCGGCCATTATGAATTAACAGATTACGAACTTTTAACAAAATGACAATGGAATCGTGTTGGAATGACGAATTTATAAAAATAGCAGACTAGGGCCCCAGTATTAAGCCCAACACTGTTCCTTATTTATATCAATAACCTATACAATATGAGTATTAGTGGAGGACAAATTTTCTCGTACGTGGATGGTACCGCTATAGTCTTTGCCGAAAACACCTGGGAAAAAGTTCGAAGTTCAGCTGAAACCGGCTTTTCACAGATCGCAGATTGGCTTAATCGTAACCTCCTTACATACACTAAATGCCTCCAAATCCAACTACATGGGGTGCTACGACAGGAAACTTCCACGCGTGTCCGCGGGCTGTAGTTCCCTTATGGATACGTCCAGAGCGAAGGCCAGTCTGCGGGACGGTGCACCCTGGGAGGCGGCTAACGACTCCCCTTGAGTACTTCTGCCTAAGGGGTCTCGATTTTCGCCTGCGAATATCCTGTCTGAAGGAACTCTTCAACGCGTGTCCCTCTGCTATAGCAGAAGGCACAGTGGCGAAGTAAGAGCGGGCTTGGTGTGCACTTACCCTGCCACCGAGCAGGCAGGAGGAAGATTTGCTCTTCCTTCTGCCACCGTTAGTCTCGTAGCCCTAGAGATTGTCCAAGGTCATGTTTCTGACTTTCGATGGGGGTCGAAGGTCCTGGCTTAACCGCCTGGGCCGCGAGGAAGACAACCTCTATAAAAAAGGGCGTGTTGTTAGCTTGGCTAATGGGTAGCTTAATTAGTCTCTAGTGCGAACCACTGAATTTGAGCCGGTACAGAATGTTTTTTACTCGTGGGAACAAAAATGGATTTATCAAAATTTTTTAAAACCCCAAGTGACGAGGAGACGGAGAGCGATGCGCAATCGGAGTCCGATGCGGCATCCAGAGGGAGCTCGAAGGGCTCGAAGGGCGGTGGAGTAGAGGGAGACTCCAGAAGGAACGCAAGTTCCTACCGGAAGCGCTCCAAACCGGGGGACGACGGGTCGTTCTCCGAGGGTGAGAAGGGCTCGGCCCCAAAAATCCCCACCAGCAGCCGCGGTGTGGGCCGAGCGCGAGGAAGGGGGAGGGGGCTCACTGCCCAAGAGTCCACCCAGCGAGCTGAAAGGCTTACCGCGGAGGGATTCCACCCCAGAGCGACCGGCGCTGAGGCTGACCCCTCGGGGCTCTCTGGCAGTGAGCCAGACACCGGAGGCGACTCGGCCATCGATGAGGCGCTCGAGAGGCTTGAAATAGTCCTGGCATCTGGCCTGAACAGCGTAGCCAAAAAAAGAGAGAAGTCCTCCAAGAGGAGTGCTATCTCCCAGGCCAGGACCTCTCTCCAGGAAGTGGTGGACTCCATCCGCAGGGGGCTTGCCAAGCTTCGGGCCGACAACGCTCGGCTCCGAAAGGCCTCGGGCCAGCAAAAGCTGCCAAAGGGCGACTCTTGCAGACTGGCAGGGGGGCGTAAGCGGGAGCAGGGGCAGAGCCAGCCCAAGCCTCAGCCCGAGCCGAAGAGCCAGCTGCTGACGCTGGTGCAGCGGGAGCTGGCTGCCTTTCAGCAGCAGCTGCAACAGCAGCAGCAGCAGCAGCAGTTCCAGCTGCGGATCCAGCAGCAGCTGTCCCTACTGGAGGGCATTGTGCTGCGCCCCCCACTTGCGGCCTCCGGCCAGCGAAAGGCGGCGTCGTATGCTGCCGCCACTACGGCCACGGTTGCTGCGCCCATGCCGGGCTCGTCCGGGCAGGCCAGGCGCGGGACCGAGGTACCGGAGTCCACGGAGTCAGCTCCTTTGGCCAGAAGACAGCAAAAGGGGAAGCCAGCCGCTGCTGCGCCCCCCCCCCCCAAGAAGGGCAAAACGGCGCCGGCCACCAAGGCGGTGGGAGCCCCTGCCGTAGCGGCAAGCAGGCGGCCTATGCCGCCTCCCCCGCCTACGGAATCTCCGGCTGAAGTCGAATGGCAGGTGGCTGGAGCCAAGGAAAAGGCGGGTAGGGCGGCTCGGGCCGCCAAGAAACGAGAGCGGTGGCGGCAGCGGAAAAGGAGGGCCATCGAAGCCAGGTGTCGCGCCCCGGATTCTACGGCTGTAGTGATTACACTGCAGCCGGCTGCGGAGAAAAAGGGTACGACCTACGGCGAGGTCATCCGGAAGGCGAGGCGAGCGGTGAACCTCGCCGAGCTCGGAGTCACTGTGGGCTTCCGGATGCGGCATACCGCGACCGGTGCCCTTATGCTGGAGGTCCCCGGGGCGAACAGCGGCCCCACCGCAGACGCCCTGGCCGAGAAAATCAGGGCATCCTTGGATGCCGAGGAGGCCCGAGTGTCCAGGCCCACAAAGTGCGTTGACATGCGCATTATGGGCCTGGACGACTCCGTGACGGTAGATGAGGTTGTGGCCGCCGTCGTCAGGACGGGTGGGTGCCTTACCAATCAGGTTCGGGCAGGTGTCATCCGAGTCCGGCCAGGACGTGCCCGGCGCCAGGTGTACTGGTGGTCGCCAGAGATTGCGGCACTGCGTAGCGCGTGCAATGCCGCGCGGCGCCAGTACGCCAGGCACCGCAGGCGCCGCATCCGTCCGCCAGATGCGGAGGCCAGAGAGGCGGAGCTGTACGAGGGATACAGAGAGGCGAGACGCACCCTCCGAGCGGAGATAAAGCGGGCGAAGGTAGAGGCCCACAACGTGTGGCTGGAAACTCTGAACGGAGACCCATGGGGGCGCCCCTACAAGGTGGCGCGAGAAAAGCTCCGCCCCTGGGCTCCCCCGCTGACGCAGAGTCTCCGGCCCCAGCTTGTGGAGGGTGTGGTTAGTGCTCTGTTCCCCGCGCGAGGGGAACACTCTCCCCCGCCTATGACTCCGCCACCTGCGGTGTCCAACGTGGACCACGACGGCGACGACGACGACATTGCTCCAGAGGTGACCGAGGTAGAGATGCGAGTGGCGGTACGTAGGCTTAGTGCCAAAAATACCGCCCCAGGACCCGATGGCCTGCCTGGAAAGGCCTGGGTCCTGGCCATGGAGGAACTCGGGCCTCGACTAAGAGGGCTCTTTAGCGCATGTATGGAGAGGGGCCAGTTCCCACTTCGCTGGAAGACGGGGAAACTGGTCCTCATTGCGAAGCCGGGGCTCATTGCGAAGCCGGGGCGCCCTGCGGACTCACCATCCGCGTACCGGCCCATCGTGTTGCTCGACGAGGTGGGCAAGCTCGTTGAAAGAGTAATTGCAGACCGCCTCGTCACGCACCTAACACGGGTGGGGCCGGATCTTTCGAACGGCCAATTCGAATTTCGCAGGGCGCGCTCGACGGTGGACGCCATCATGCGCGTGCGAGCCCTCACGATGGGGGATGCGGTGTCCCAGGGCAGGTGTGTCTTGGTGGTGTCTTTGGACATCGCCAACGCCTTCAATTCCCCGCCCTGGAGTAGCATTAGGAGGGCACTCCGGTATCACCGGGTGCCTGACTACCTCTGTCATGTTGTCGAGGCCTACCTGTCGGACAGGTACATTATCTACCCTGGTCACCTAGGAGAGTGGAAACGGCGAGAGATGTCGTGCGGTGTTCCTCAGGGATCGGTACTAGGACCACCCTTGTGGAACATCAGGTACGACTACGTGCTGCGCGGCGATCTCCCTGACGGGGTCAGCGTGGTCTGCTACGCAGATGATATGCTGGTCCTGGCGCGGGGAGAGTCGTACCAGGCGGCGGTCGAACTAGTGACACGCGGGGTTGCGACAGTCGTAGAGAGGATCCAAGAGTTGGGACTCGAGGTGGCATTGCACAAGTCCGAGGCCATGTGCTTCCACGGCCCTCGGAACGTGCCACCATCGGGTTCCCAACTAACGGTAGGAGGAGTTCACATTGGCGTCAAGTCGACGATGAAGTACCTTGAACTTGTCCTCGACAGCCGATGGAATTTCGAGGAGCACTTCCGACGTCTGGCTCCCAAACTGGATCGTACAGGAGCTGCCCTCAAGCGGCTCCTGCCCAACCTAGGGGGTCCAGACGCCTCCTGCCGGAAGCTCTATGTAGGAATCGTTCGGTCCATGGCCCTTTATGGGGCGCCGGTATGGGCGCCGTCACTACGTAAGCGACCGGCGGCCAAGCTGAACGCAAGCCAGAGGGTCATGGCGATCCGGATGGTGCGAGGATACCGCACGATTTCCCGCGAAGCAGCGAGCCTCCTTGCTGGCCAACTACCGTGGGATTTGGAGGCAAAAGAACTCGCACGCATGCACGATCTGCGCATGGAGATGCAACGCCGGGGCGAGACTCCGGTGCCGCGCCAAGTCGCGGCATGGCGAAAAGACTCCCGGCGGGATCTCATGGTGGAATGGCGACAACGACTGTCGCAACCAAGTGCTGGGCACGCCATAATTATGGCGATAAGTCCCCTCTTTGAGGAGTGGCTGGAAAGGCCTCACGGCGTCCTTACCTACCGCATGACGCAGGTCCTCACCGGACATGGTAAGTTCGGGAGGTTCCTGCACCGGATTCGTGCAGAAGAGACGCCCGGGTGCCAACATTGTGTGGACCGCCCGGAGGACACGGTGGAGCATACGGTAGAGGTGTGCCCCGCTTGGGCAGAGCACCGCCGTGTCCTCGTGGGGGCGATCGGCGGCAGCGATCTCTCGTGCCGGGCCTTGGTACAGGCCATGGTCTGGAGCGAGGAGGAGTGGCAGGCAGTTGCCTCCTTCTGCGAAGCAGTAATGCTAGCAAAGGAGGCGGCCGATCGCGTGAGGCAACGGTTCTCACGCCCCAACCGCCGCCGGGATTCCGATCCCGATTTCCGGCCACCGTAGGCGCGGGCTTGCGGACGGTGAGCAATGGGTGGCTCGCCGTCCGATCGTCCGGTAACCGTCCGGACCGCGCCCAAGTCGTCGACGGCGCGTAGTGTTCCACGCGCGCCTCAAGGAGATGTCAGCAACCGTAGGGGCCCAGCAGGGTCGAAGCCTACTGGGGCCATGGGTGATGCGATAGAGATCCCCGGGGCCCTGGAAAAAAAAATGGCAAAGAAGGAACAGAAGTGGGTTTTTAGTCAGTAAAAGTCTGACACTATCTCCCGCTCCGCCCAAGAGCGGGGGATGTCATTAGATGATTTTCCCACACGAAAAAAAAAAAAAAAAACCAACTACATATGCTTCACCAAGTATTCAAACACACAACCACCACGATCTACTGTTGTGCCAACCCCCCAAATCCTTACTGCCCTTGTACACAAATTGACAGGTTACAGTGTACAAAATACCTGGGAATTATGATTGATCAGCGCCTATCCTGGCACATGCATTCGGAACTAATTATGAAAAGGCTTAGAAAGTTAATTTGGACTTTTAACCTTTTGAGTGCGTAATTAGAGACACAATAGTAAGACAATGGCGCGTGAACGCCGGCGTTAATGCGGGGATCAACAGCTTAATAAATTGCGACACGTTGCCTCAAAAAATCTTCTACAAAAAGTTTACGTTTCATTAACCCAACAAAAGTAAAATTTCTAGAGCTTGAGAGAGCGCAGCGATCTTTTAAAACGCTATAGATTCCCAACCCAAAACCTTTACCTAACCTCTGACCTTCTGTCTGTAAGAAAACTGTATTTACTGCATCTTATCCTGAGAAAACACAAATCTCTCCCGTATGTTTCCATAAACTCGCTTTAGAGTAGCAAAAGAAGATAGTTAGGGCAGAATTCACCAATAAAACTAATCGCGTTTTAACGTTTGACTCGCATAATCGCGTTTAGCCGCTTGGTGAGGCTTGTAAATAGCAATCACCTGAACGGGTGGAGTTTTAAGACTACCAATATGGCGGTGAAATTATGGTTATATTACACAAAATTAAATCCCTGTTGACGATTCCCTGCGAACCAGAATCTGGCGACATCTATAGCAATTCAGAGCCCACGTACCTTGCTAATCCAGTGACCCCACTCGTCGTCAGGAAAGCGCTTCATCCACGGACGCGTGGTCTGTCTGTGTGCTGCCGGCCGGCGGGCTAAATCTTCATCCATCCACCGGTGGGCTGGTCAGAACTCGTGAAACCAACACTGCACTCTAAGGTCTCAATGCCTCACAGGAGCAGATACACTTATTCCACGAAAATTCTCAGGTCTTCAACAGATATGGGATTTAATCCGCGGAGCGGTTTTTATTTGACGCAATGTCGATTTGCGTAGCGGACACAACTGATTTGTTAGCGGGTTAGACGCCATCTAGCGGTCTTTAGCGAGCGTCTCAAGAAAGCATTCGATACGTCACCAGTGGGCGTTGCGGTCGTAGATATTGGTGAAGGAAATCGTCAACAGAGACTCAATTAACTTAGAGAATGCGGGAGAGGTAACTAATTTATATTATTTATTCTCTAAAAATACATATACCTTAAGAAAAGGCATTGACGCTTCACCATGCTCCCCCCCTTGGAAGGACGCAAGTGCTTTCAAAGGGAAAGGTTAAAATTGTAAAGATTTACTAACCTAGATCATGATCGGAAAGTCTAAGCTTTATGACTAAATGCGGAAAATAAAAATCATTTAGAATACTAATCCTAAACCTTAAAAAACTACGAGTATCGTTAAAATGAAATTTTATTGCGTTGGAATAGGATATAGTTTTGTGACAGAGCGTTTAAAATTACCGAACCTTGTCCTCACCATTGCAACGCGAGCGACATTGTCAGTCCCTTTATAAACCTCAGTTATGACTCCTGATGGCCAACACAGAGGAGGCGAATTGTCCTGTCCCACGAGTACGACAGTTCCAACTTCTACAGGCTTGTCCGGAGTTGCCCATTTTTGCCTAACTTGCAGCGTATGCAGATACTCTAGATGCCACTTCTTTCAGAAGGATTGCACCATACTATCTAACAACTGTTTACGTTGGGACAGATTTAAGCGCTGATCAGACAAACCGGCTGCCGGCAAGTACTGCAATGGAGTCGACATCAAAAAATGAGCGGGAGTAATAACTTCAGGATGCGGATCAGAAGACAACACGCTCAGAGGGCGTGAGTTCATAATGCACTCTATTTGGATGAGTACAGTTTGTAACTCTTCATAAGTGAGAAGTTGATTTCCAATCACGCGATAAAGATGCGTTTTTAATGTTTTTATATTGGCTTCCCACATAGCGCCAAAATGTGGGGAGCGAGGTGGAATCATTTTCCACTTAATGCGGCGAGTTGATAACTCATTTAATTCATTAACGCTCAGGCGGTAGCCGGCGCCCGCAAGCCATTGTCTTACTATTGTGTCTCTAATTACGCACGTCAAAAGGTTAAAAGAGATGAATTGAGGTTTGACCTCATTAAGAAATTATAAAGTTCATCCAATTGAGCCTTAGCACCAACGAAATTGGTAGCGTTATCCGAATAAAGACAGGATACTGGCCCTCGACGCGAGATAAAACGTTTAAACGCGGCTAAAAAGGCGTCGGTAGTAAGTTCAGAGACTAACTCTACATGGACAGCCTTGGTTACCAAGCACACAAACAAGCATATGTAAGCCTTCTGAGCGTGTTGACCTCTGCGACGAGAGAGAGTTATGCGTATGGGACCAGCATAATCCACTCCAGTATGGACAAATGCCTTTGATTCCGATACACGGTATTCAGGAAGGTCCGCCATCATTGGAGTGGGATGCGTCGGATTAACTCTAAAGCATGTGTTGTATTGTCGCAACTTGGACCTAATGACAGTCCTGGCATCTAGTATCCAAAATCGCTGTCGTAAAATAGACATAAGTAGCCCTGGCCCAGTGTGACAATTCATCACATGGTAATGACGAATTATCAAATCCACAACAGGATCATGTTTGGGGAGTAAAAAAGGATGCTTAGCATCAAAGAGAAGGCATGACTTTGAAAGTCTTCCCCCAATGCGTAATATACCCTCTTCATCTAAAAGGACAGACAAACTGCGGAGTTTCTTTGGTAACAATTTACCACATTTGATGAGCTCAATGTCATCTGCGAAATGAACAGATTGCACAGCACGAATCATAACTCGTTCCGCCGCTGACAATCCCTGCGGCGACCGGGGTTCACAATGAACCTTCGGTCTAGCGAATTTAAGTATATAATAATGCGGACTGTCCGAGGCCAGCTGTCGCACAGTGCGCATAGCTATGTAAGGACTCGACTTCAGTCCAAAAGGTAAGCGGTTAAAAGCGAATGTCAACACAGGATCATTCTCACTGAATCGACACAGAATGCGTAGGTACGTACGCTGCTCAACAGGTACGCAAATTCGTAAGTACATCTGCTCAATATCAGAATTGATAGCGATAGAAAATAATCTAAAATTGATTAAAAGAAGAAACAAATCTGTTTGTAAATTCGGACCAATATGGAGTACATCATTTAAAGATAAACCGGTGTGAGTCCTGGCACTCGCATCCAATACAACGCGCGGCATCGGCTTGTCTGGCCGAACGACAGCGTGATGAGGGATGTAGTATCCGTCATCCGAAATGGAGGATTCGTCGACTGGACTTAAGTATCCATTATCTATGTACTCTTGGATCACTGCGTTATAATTTTCCCGCAACGTCGGCGATTGGCGGAGTTTTCTCTCCAGCGCAACCAGTCGACGGTACGCGGCGGTACGGGAGTTACCCAACTCGCTGGGATCCTTACTAAAGGGTAACGCGACAGTACAACGTCCCGCATCGTCACGTGACACGGTCGAGGAAAAAATATTCTCACATTCGGTTTCCTCAGGAGATAAAAAACGTTTATTTTCAACTTCTTCCAATTCCCAGAACTTTTGTAATGAATCATTAAGGGCTAATGCTGTGAAAGAAGACCTAGGTAAATTTAAATTATCTTTACTAGGCGGAAAATCACCCATAAGGACATACCCGAATGTGGTCAATAATGCGGGTGGCGCATTTGAACCTAAGTCTACCCTATTCCCCAAATAAATATACGGAAACAGTTGAGCGCCTAACACTATGTCAATATCTCCTGGAATATTCCAGCTTAAATCAGCGAGCGGAAGCGAGTGGAAGTCCACATGACAATCCCACTTAATATGGTGCGAAGGTAGCTGGTCCGTAATACATTCAACTACTAACGCGTAAATAGTATATTTTTGATGCGGGTATACGCGAGACTCGATATCTAGATTCACATAACCTATTATCGGCCGCGACACAGAACCAACTCCTTTGACAAAAGAATTATTCAAAGGAATTATCTCCAATCTGTAGTTATTAAATTATTTTGCGAACCATTGTCAATTAAGCACCTAACTATTGTTTTATGGCCCGAACTATTATTGTTAGCGCGCGCATAAACCTGAGCGGTCGACAACAAGACTGCCGACTTAGCCCTCGTATCTGCAGCCAATAATACGGCCGTGTTATGGGTCGGACATGTTTGAGCAACGTCACCCGAACCACAAGACGCCGCGCGGGGCGGGAGGAACGCGGGGGGCGCAGTGGCCAGCGGCACAGCCAGGCTGGACGCGACGGCTACATTGCAATTCGTCGGTTTAACATCAGCTACATGCGATTGTTTATTATTTTTCTCAAAATGTAATAAAGTATGATGGCGTTTTTTACATACGTTACAGACTGAGGTCGACTTGCAATTACTCAAACCGTGCGACGTGCTCAGACAATTTGCGCAACCATGTACGGATTTAATAAACTCAAACCTAGTTCTAGGAGTCAACGCGGATTGAAACTCAGCGCACTTATACAAATGAACATGAGCGTTATCTTTACAATACGCGCAGACGAAGCGGGGCGGAGCGGGAGGAGCGGTAGAATTAGGCGATACATTCACAACAAACGCTTTCGTTTGCGTGCGAGGCTCGCGAGATGCGGGACTATGAGGTTTATTATAATTATTTTTCGCGTTCGAATGAGATAAATTCAAGCGTTCTAATATCTTAGTCTGATCTTGAACAAAGCTAATTAACAATTTAGTTGTAGGTATTTCAACATCGCGAACGGAAAGTTCAAACGATTGACCAGTCTGTGAATCTATTTTTCTCATAGCACAATGCAAGAGAATAAAATCCGCAAGATCCGGAATACCAAGTTGTTTCAAGGCAGAAATACTTGCACTAAATGTTTCAATGAAAGAATCGAGACTATTTGCGTTACACAAACAACTTTTTAAATCTAATATATTATTTAAATAGTGTATACCTAATGTACGCTTATCCTGGTATTTATTAACTAAGCTATCCCATAGAAAATGATAGGTATCAGCCGTAGGCACAATACCGGCTGTAATCTTTAACGCGTTATGTGTAAGTCTACCTACTAAATACTGCACACGCTGCGAGTCAGTCAGCTGATCATTGTCATGAATATTCGACTTGAACGACTCATAGAAAACAGGCCAATTCTCAGGTTTCCCGTCGAAAGATGGCAATGCAATCGGAGGCAGCTTTATTTTTAGTGGTTCAAAAAGCGTTTTCGAATTACTACATTGTGATAACTGAGATTGACTACTGTCGATTTTATTCCTAATACGCTTAATGCGAATAAACAAATCTTCAAAGGATTCTAAACAAGCATAGTCGGGACTCGAACCAGGTTTCAAATTAATGTTTATGTGGTTAATTTGATCGACATAAGATTCAAATTTATCACGAATGTCGTCAATAGTTTCCGATTCAGTCATAAAACTTTCACTATTTCTCGTATCGAACGACGAAATATTTTTCGATAATTCATATAATCGATTAAGGCGTTTGAATAACAATCCTTTCTTCTCATGAAGGATAGTCAGTAAATCTTCCGGCTTTAATTGTTTCTCAGTCATTTTGTTAAGTTAATATCAAGAGCAATATCTAAAAATATGCGCGGGTAAACTTATCAGGCGGTTAGCAATCGTAAAGTATCCTCCCGCTCTGTGGCGGTATCTGAATAAAAATCACTAATACGCACAAAGCCGAAATGATGTGAAACTACCTCCTATTATATGTTATCAAAGTGAAATACGTAACTCATTAAATTCTATGAAACAATATTGACAGATTTACCAAAACCTACGTAGAATCTATTGTCAATTATGTTTATGTTATAGCGGAGAGCGGTTTATAGGCAAGAATAATTTACCAAAGGTTTACGTAAATATCTATAACCTATATATACCTAATATGATTTTCACCAAATATTACGTAAAAATCTAACTAGGGAGCGGTTACCTGGTTATCTATCCAGGCTCGAAAGGACCAAAAAATTATGGTGAGGCTTGTAAATAGCAATCACCTGAACGGGTGGAGTTTTAAGACTACCAATATGGCGGTGAAATTATGGTTATATTACACAAAATTAAATCCCTGTTGACGATTCCCTGCGAACCAGAATCTGGCGACATCTATAGCAATTCAGAGCCCACGTACCTTGCTAATCCAGTGACCCCACTCGTCGTCAGGAAAGCGCTTCATCCACGGACGCGTGGTCTGTCTGTGTGCTGCCGGCCGGCGGGCTAAATCTTCATCCATCCACCGGTGGGCTGGTCAGAACTCGTGAAACCAACACTGCACTCTAAGGTCTCAATGCCTCACAGGAGCAGATACACTTATTCTACGAAAATTCTCAGGTCTTCAACAGATATGGGATTTAATCCGCGGAGCGGTTTTTATTTGACGCAATGTCGATTTGCGTAGCGGACACAACTGATTTGTTAGCGGGTTAGACGCCATCTAGCGGTCTTTAGCGAGCGTCTCAAGAAAGCATTCGATACGTCACCAGTGGGCGTTGCGGTCGTAGATATTGGTGAAGGAAATCGTCAACAGAGACTCAATTAACTTAGAGAATGCGGGAGAGGTAACTAATTTATATTATTTATTCTCTAAAAATACATATACCTTAAGAAAAGGCATTGACGCTTCACCACCGCTGTCATTAGTGTCACTTGTCTGTAATTTTCTTTTGTTGTATTTTTACACGTGACACTAGTGACAGCGGCTAAACGCGATTATGCGAGCCAAACGTTAAAACGCGATTAGTTTTATTGGTGAATTCCGCCCTTAGTCGCATCAACTGTCTCAGTCAGTTCAATTATTGCTAAGAGGCAGTATGCAATGCAGTCTTCCCGCTTATTGAATAAAGAGCTACACATCTATCCTCACAACATCTATACACATTCATCCCAGCATAACAATGTTCCCACACTAAGCGGATAACGTTGGAGGACCATCAATCAATGCATTAAATACACGTAATATCATAATCCCTCGCCGTCACCTTACGTAAATCAAGCTAATTTATGTCTGCAACATAAATCTTAAGTACCTACTTATCTAATGCTCTTGTTATAGTGTATAACACTAATTGAATGCTCAAATAATACTGTCTGGATATATTATTATTATTTTTTTATTATTTATCTCAGGACCCTGAGGTCCTGGACCTTTGGAAGGCGTACAAGGAGCCGAAGCCAACTCGCAGAGGCCCTTTAGATAATTATAATGGAACATGATACCAACCGACGATTATCCTGTACGCGCTATGCTAGTGCACCCAAGGACAACCCCCGGTTATTGAAAAACTATTGCGACATATGGAGAACAAAGATAATAGGGCTATGGTTTTATTATTATTATTATATAACTTTATTGCACACCTTAACATAATACAGGACAAACATTTATATAAATAAGTGTACAATAGGCGGTCTTATTGCACAGGGCAATTTCTACCAGACAACCTTTGGATGCACTGAACGAAAGGAAAAGATTAATTATGTACGTACTTACGTATTTCCTTATGATATTTAATGTAGATACATTAAATATCATAAGGAAATACGTAAGCAATAGGAAAATAGGAGCAGTGATGGTGACGGAAGACCAATGGACAAAAATTACCAAACATAGTAAACGGTAATGCACCGGGCCCTGAGAGATATGGCGTGATGAGGTGGGCTCCTCAAAATACTGTGCAAAAGAGAAGGGAAGCCTTGACGTGGCACGGTTGGCGCAGTGGTTAAGTGATTGGCTGGCGCACAGTGTCGCGGGAATTCCCGCATGGAACATAATATTTTTATGGCCCACAGATTTTTTTTAATGTGTAGGTATGTGATTTTACATGTATCTGAACGCTCTCACTATACACGAGTAATTCTTAGTATGTGGTTTTTATTTTTTTAGGTGGGTAAATCATCTTATGACAAATCCCGCTCTTGGGCGGGGCGAGAGATAGTGTGAAGTCGTGAATATGGTTATCACTCAAAACACATGTTTCCAGTTATACTTCCATTTATTGAATGAAACAAAATTAATATAACATAATTCCCACAGACTTACTTACTAAACAATTTACCTACTCAGCGCAACTTGACTGGCGTACGTGTATTTCTAAGGAAATGCATTTGATGCTACATTACAATAGTGTCAGACTTTTACTGACTAAAAACCCACTTCTGTTCCTTCTTTGCCTTCGTCCCAGGGCCCCGGGTAACATTTTCACACTACCCGTGGCCCCAGTAGGCTTCGACCCTGCTGGGCCCCTACGGTTTGCTGACATCTCCTTGAGGCGCGCGTGGTCGGCGACTTGGGCTCAGTCCGGACGGTTACCGGCCGTGCGCAAGCCCGCGCCTACGGTGACCGGAAATCGGGATCGGAATCCCGGCGGCGGTTGGGGCGTGGGGACCGTTGCCTCACGCGATCGGCCGCCTCCTTTGCTAGCATTACTGCTTTGCAGAAGGAGGCGACCGCCTGCCACTCCTCCTCGCTCCAGACCATGGCCTGTACCAAGGCCCGGCGCGAGAGATTGCCGCCGCCGATCGCCCCCACGAGGACACGGCGTTGCTCTGCTCAAGCGGGGCACACCTCCACCGTTTGCTCCACCGTGTCCTCCAGGCGGTCCACACAGTGGCGACACCCGGGCGTTGCTTCCGCACGAATCCGGTGCAGGAACTTCCCGAACTTACCCTGTTGGGTGAGAACCTGCGTCATGCGGAAGGTGAGGACGCCGTAAGGTCTTTCCAACCACGCCTCAAAGAGGGGACTTACCGCCATAATTGTGGCGTGTCCATCCTAGTGTTTTTTTTTTTAATGATTAAGACCCTACAATGAAACAGTACAGTCATGATACCGCAGTTACATAAAACAGTACTTGATATAATAATAATAATATATTAAATTACCCTTATCTTAGCTCGTTCTAAACGAGCTGAAGTTACCTTGCGGAATAAATCATATAAAAAATATGATTTGAATTAATAACCAGTAGGAATTATTATTATTTAATTCAGTTACATAATAATGTATGCCATGAAAAACGTAACTTGTAAAAAAACCAAGTCTCGCAACTCGGTACTTCTACCTTAAAAAGTTGTGAGATACATGTAATACCAAGTCGAGTTTCGAGACTTGGTTTTTTTTACAAGTTACGTTTTTGATGGCATCTCATTTCTTTTTACCCGACTGCAAGAAGGGTTATGTTTTTCGCGCGTATCTTGTTGTAGATATAATTATATCAAGGTACCTATCTACACCTATTATTCCTTTATACTATACATAAATACAGGTTCACTAACTGCAAATGTAACTTTGTAATCCTATATATTAATATGATCCTATATATTTATATGAGATTACAAAGTTACAAAATTATGCAGCTGGTGTATCTAAAAAACTGGACCGAAATTGCAAAATATTTTAGTTTTTCATTGATTTAAACACTAACTTGTATTCTAAATTGGAAGCTTCTATATCTGCTAAAAGTGCCTTAGAGTTTTGATGATCGGTCAGTCAGTGAGTGAGTGACAAAATTAAGAAACTTTGACTAGTTATTTTTTCTTAAATTCTTAAACTACAGGTTCAAATTGAATAAAATTTGAAATACTTATACCGTATTTATACAAGGCCTGGTTGGTTATTAAAAATTCAGGTTTTATCCACAACGAAGTTAAAGGGCTGTCGAAAATGGCCTGAACTGTTTCCAGAAAAGGATGGTACGGCCGTGCCGCTTTTTAGCTCGACTTGGCGGGGCACTGCCATGCCCTCAGATGTTTTGTTGCCAGATCTTAGAATTGATCACTCTATGACATATCATGCCACCATTTCACGACCTTTTACCTTGACCGCTGACAACATCGTGTTATGGGCAAGAAAAATCAATGAACGCTCTGCGTTTAACTGCGGCTAAACGCATGATTATTTCATGACATGGCTGATCATTTCGTGAAATATTTGATTAATTACATTGTTATGAATCATAGCGGCGGATAGTTATTCTAATAAAACTGGTAGTAACAATGTGCCAATTGATGATAACAATATAGGGAAACATTGTTACGACACAAAACAAAGTCTACAATTATTCTTTTATCATATTTTTTAATTATTAGGTAACAAATGTTATTTATGACCTACTCCTAAATGATATTATTATGTGAAAATGGCACACACAAGTAGTTGTGCCATTTTCAGACTTAAGTGCTTAATTATATTAGAAATATTCTTAGATCTTCTATTTTTGTGATAAAGGATTGTAACCTGTTGTAATTTTTAAAGATTTAAAATATATTAAGTTTTATGTCGACAGTTCAAAATGCAAGTCAACTGCAACAAGTAATTTTTTGTACTGACAAGAAAAATATACAAAATTCCTTCTTTATTTGGATTTTTTTTAAACCCTTGATGTCATGGAAACCCTACATATTTTATATCGCTCACCTAGTAATATATCGGCACATCTACAAAAAATGTGAAATTGAGTTTTTACCGTATAAGTGTTCAAAAGTGCATAATTTCAAAAGTGGAAAAACGGCACAACGCTAGTTTCCGTATTCATCGAGAGAGGGCGTAAGTGTCATTGTACTATTATTGTTGTTTCCCCCCGCAACTGAGTATAACAACGGCTCATTGGTCAGTTGTGCAGGGCTCTCCGCAAGTTGTAGTCGCTACCAGAACTGCGTTGACGTAAGGCACAATTGTGACATTTCGTAAATAAAATTAATAAGTGAAATAATGGCACATTAGACAAATGTGACATCGCTATTAAACTTAATGCTCTAATCATAGTAAAACAACGACTTACATATATATACAGATGTGCCGTTTCAATTATTTTGACGGATACTTGTTGCTACTTATTTGACTGATGTGCCGTTTTAGTTACATTAAATTAAGTTTATTGCTACTTATGTCATAAGTTTAATTGATACTGAACTATATTTATTTGGGTTAAAAGGAAGGCCAACCCACTCTAAAACGAGATCCAACTAATTATTATAAAATAATGTTCAAAATGGGTTAAAGACTTGTGTTGGTGGTCCGACCTGCCTTCTAACTAACAACATCTCTTCCTGTCTCTCTGTATCTCATTCTGTTTATCAACATGTAAGTTGCAATTTCAGATGGTATTTTAGAAAAACAAATAAGACGTCCGATAATACTTATTGAAATAATGGCGAACCGAATGCAGCGATTGGTAGAACTAGGAAAACAGGGTTTAATTCCACCACCTTTTTTAGAACCAATCCTAATTCAAATGTAAGCGGTTTTTTTTTTCAGATGGTATTGTAGAAAAAACAAATAAGACGTCCTATAATACTTATTGAAATAGTCCCGAACCGAATGCAGCGATTGGTAGAACTAGGAAAACAGGGTTTAATTCCACCACCTTTTTTTAGAACAAATCCGAATTCAAATGTAAGCGAAATGTAAGCGGTACGTATCCGGTCTGGATTTTTGGACAAAATATTAAACATTTTATTGATGAATAACTAACACATAAAATACTTTTTGTAACAAACACATAATTATTATGTTTTGATATTATGATAATTTGTGTAAAACGATAAATACGAATCAAGTTATAATAAAGCATTTTTGTAGGGGAAACGTCATTGTTGAAGGCGGTTGATAATATAATTGGCCCTACACCATCAATCACTAACACACAGTGTACGTCAGTTGTGAAAATGTTCCTTTGCAGATTCTTCACTGGTTGATACCCCTGTAGAACCGTTACGACACGCAAATAATGGCGATTATGAAGCACTTAGTATGCATAAAAACTTAACTGGTGAACAAAGTATGAGCCAAAAAGTCTGGACCCATCTATGTACCAGATCAATACATAAATTTGATACAAAATGCTTAAAAAAAAAGGTAACCCCTTCCTTGTCTACGAGATGCATTTTCGCAACTTTTACGATTTAAAACTAAAGCACTAGCTGATGAGCAAGCAATTAATTTTCATAAAGACAATAATGCAGACAAGATAAAAGTTTCCGAGCTCACAATGATTAAATTCACTAAAAAATTTTGATTTTTATCAATTTAAAACATCTTTTGAAGGAGACTGGATCCAAGCTAATTGTAAATTGGTACGGGGGCGAAACAGAACTCGACCAATAGAAAGTAATTTAAAAGCAGCGTATCATTCAAAAATGAATATTTCTGATGCGAAGAAAAGAGATTTGATACAATTAGTTCAGTCTAACATAGTGCCCAGCTGTTACGAAGGCTTCTATAACAGTCTTTAAATACATTGAGACTGATAATTATAAGTGAATTAAGTCTGATTCTTTTTATTTAATGAATACGTGATTTAAAATTTCGTAACTATTGCACCCCGCACTGGGCCCGCGTGGTGGATTACGGCCCATTCCCTCTCCTAGAGAGGAGGCCTGAGTCCCAGCAGTGGGAACATTAAAAGGCTGATTATGCTTATGCTTATAACTATTGCACGTCCACTGGTGGTACTACTGGTAATCCAAAAATACACTGAAACAGAACTCGACCAATAGAAAGTAATTTAAAAAAGCAGCGTATCATTCAAAAATGAATATTTCTGATGCGAAGAAAGGAGATTTGATACAATTAGTTCAGTCTAACATAGTGCCCAACTATTACGAAGGCTTCTATAACAGTCTTGAAATACATTGAGACTGATAATTATAAGTGAATTAAGTCTGATTCTTTTTATTTAATGAATACGTGATTTAAAATTTCGTAACTAATGCACCCCACACTGGGCCCGCGTGGTGGATTACGGCCCATTCCCTCTCCTAGAGAGGAGGCCTGAGTCCCAGCAGTGGGAACATTAAAAGGCTGATTATGCTTATGCTTATAACTATTGCACGTCCACTGGTGGTACTACTGGTAATCCAAAAATACACTGAAACAGAACTCGACCAATAG
This sequence comes from Mythimna impura, assembly GCA_905147345.3. Taxonomy (NCBI): domain Eukaryota; kingdom Metazoa; phylum Arthropoda; class Insecta; order Lepidoptera; family Noctuidae; genus Mythimna; species Mythimna impura. The sequence continues at coordinate 23,692,487 of LR990348.1, read as the reverse complement.
AAAGTAATTTAAAAAAGCAGCGTATCATTCAAAAATGAATATTTCTGATGCGAAGAAAGGAGATTTGATACAATTAGTTCAGTCTAACATAGTGCCCAGCTATTACGAAGGCTTCTATAACAGTCTTGAAATACATTGAGACTGATAATTATAAGTGAATTAAGTCTGATTCTTTTTATTTAATGAATACGTGATTTAAAATTTCGTAACTAATGCACCCCGCACTGGGCCCGCGTGGTGGATTACGGCCCATTCCCTCTCCTAGAGAGGAGGCCTGAGTCCCAGCAGTGGGAACATTAAAAGTCTGATTATGCTTATGCTTATGCTTAACTATTGCACGTCCACTGGTGGTACTACTGGTAATCCAAAAATACACTGAAACAGAACTCGACCAATAGAAAGTAATTTAAAAGCAGCGTATCATTCAAAAATGAATATTTCTGATGCGAAGAAAAGAGATTTGATACAATTAGTTCAGTCTAACATAGTGCCCAGCTATTACGAAGGCTTCTATAACAGTCTTTAAATACATTGAGACTGATAATTATAAGTGAATTAAGTCTGATTCTTTTTATTTAATGAATACGTGATTTAAAATTTCGTAACTAATGCACCCCGCACTGGGCCCGCGTGGTGGATTACGGCCCATTCCCTCTCCTAGAGAGGAGGCCTGAGTCCCAGCAGTGGGAACATTAAAAGTCTGATTATGCTTATGCTTATGCTTAACTATTGCACGTCCACTGGTGGTACTACTGGTAATCCAAAAATACACTGAAACAGAACTCGACCAATAGAAAGTAATTTAAAAGCAGCGTATCATTCAAAAATGAATATTTCTGATGCGAAGAAAAGAGATTTGATACAATTAGTTCAGTCTAACATAGTGCCCAGCTATTACGAAGGCTTCAATAACAGTCTTTAAATACATTGAGACTGATAATTATAAGTGAATTAAGTCTGATTCTTTTTATTTAATGAATACGTGATTTAAAATTTCGTAACTAATGCACCCCGCACTGGGCCCGCGTGGTGGATTACGGCCCATTCCCTCTCCTAGAGAGGAGGCCTGAGTCCCAGCAGTGGGAACATTAAAAGTCTGATTATGCTTATGCTTATGCTTTACTATTGCACGTCCACTGGTGGTACTACTGGTAATCCAAAAATACACTGAAACAGAACTCGACCAATAGAAAGTAATTTAAAAGCAGCGTATCATTCAAAAATGAATATTTCTGATGCGAAGAAAAGAGATTTGATACAATTAGTTCAGTCTAACATAGTGCCCAGCTATTATGAAGGCTTCTATAACAGTCTTTAAATACATTGAGACTGATAATTATAAGTGAATTAAGTCTGATTCTTTTTATTTAATGAATACGTGATTTAAAATTTCGTAACTATTGCACCCCGCACTGGGCCCGCGTGGTGGATTACGGCCCATTCCCTCTCCTAGAGAGGAGGCCTGAGTCCCAGCAGTGGGAACATTAAAAGGCTGATTATGCTTATGCTTATGCTTAACTATTGCACGTCCACTGGTGGTACTACTGGTAATCCAACAAAGTTCCTATTACCTATGCGTATTATTATAGTGTTCACTTAATTAAGATATGAATAAATATAAATTAAACAGCCAATAACTATTGGGTCGATTAAGTAAAACCTGATTAGAATTAGGATTTTGATCATTATTAACTTAACTTTATATACCTACGAAGCTTAAAGTGCCATTAAGTTATTGTTTTTTTTAAAGGAGATTTACTTTTTACTTTATTTTGATAAAAGTGATAATACTATTACATTTTTATTTCTGTTTTTTATAATAATTTGATGTTGATTATTTCTAAGTGACCTAAGACAAAAGGATACTTATATTTTAATGTTGTAACTTTAAAAAATATATTTCATGTTTCTTACAAAATAAAACGTTTATTTTCCATCAACCAGTTCTTTTATTTCTTGACTTTCACACAGGGTTTTGTAAGCTTCTGGGTGACGATGATGACATTTTTGGAAGCTGTTCAAAGTGACAACGGCACAATTGCATGACTCTTTCACTTCCTTGATCTTTATGAAATATATCCTGAATACCTGAAATGGAAATTTCCATCACTGAATATAAATTGACGTCTATACTTGTAATCAAACCCATAAAATCAGTAAAAAAACGTAAAATAAACCCATAAATCAATTTTTAACATTTATAAAATCTTTGATCCTCGTTTCTGTAAAATGTAAAAAAACGTAGATGTGCCAATATATTATTAGGTGAGCGATATGGCCAATCGTTGATTGAATTATTATGAGACGTGGACGATTATACGATCTAGCCAGTTTAAGTTGGCCATATCATGAAATGCAAGCATTTCATATGGCCGGCCACATCATGAAGTGATCAATTAAACGATCTGACGACGACATAAATGTATGCCTACTTAGAACAAATTGTTTATTTATTTGTATAGTCATAGTGGGAACTTAAATATTAACTATAAATACTACTTACTAAACCTACCTATGTAGGTACATATAATACAAATACACAAAATATACTCAGGCGTCGAAGTACTCCACATCGCTGTCATCCAGAAATGTGCCCAGAAGACTGGCAGAATTGCCTACTTAGATAATATTATAATTTTAAGTGGATATAGTTATTTATTTTGCAAATAGGACTATTTATACATGAAAAATAAAAACACTTAACTAATTAAAATTACATAATATATACACAATAGTTGTGTTAATAGTGTTAATAGTTGTGTCAATAGTTGTCTGACATTCATGCTGAACTGGACCTATTTTGGTGCAGCCGTGAGGCACACAACTACATTTTTTGCTTCTTGTTTTTTTTATTTTTTTGTTTCGTGTTTACCTATATTGTGTTTGTGCCTTGTGCTGTACCAAATAAATTCTTTTTCTTTCTTTCTTTCTTCTTTTCTTTCTTTCTTTCACAATAACTCCTATCTAAAATATGGCGTCAAAAAATTCCTCCGCATCGCTGTCGACTGGAAGTGTGCCCAAAAGACTGGCGGCATTGCCACGTTGTATGGCAATGCTTAATCTCTGACCGAGGTACAAGCCAGCCCTTTGGTCACGCGAAAGAATTAACATTATTATTATTTTAAAGAATTATCCAAACGGCTAGTTGACACTTCGCGTGACCAAAGGGCTGAATTTTAAGTTGCCTATAATGTCCGCAATCGTTATTTCGCAGTCAACTAGTTTAATTCACCATTCAGTAAATAACCTAGCTTTTTTTATTAAACGGAGCCCTTCGACTAACTGGCCGAATTGATATTCAGCCATTCAATCAAACAAATAGTTGCATTATGATTTGGTTTGCTAAAATTATTTACTTGTCAAGCCCAGAAATTTAACAGAGGCAATGCCAAATCGAGGTCCCGCCTAAGCGTATGACCAATTCATCTCCACTTAGGACGTGTGATCTGGTGGTCGATCGGGCTTTCATGGCATTTCTCCAACAGCTCTACGTTAGAGATGGTCTCGGGCCAGTAAATCCTGAAGACGCGACGAAAAGATCGATTTACGAACACATAGGTACCTAAACAGGCGTTGGACTGGAATCTTCAAGGGAAAAGGAAGCCTGGCACGTCCACGGTAAACCTGGCGACGCACCGTACAGGCCGAAGCGATGGCCATCAGATTGAAAGGAGCGAGGCGAAGCATAAAGTTCCAGACCAGTCGCTGTGGACGCTCTCTGCCCCAGTTAGGGGACATAGGATCTTAAGTTATGTAGGTATGGGAAGCCGTAAAATTAATTCTGGTTTGAGTTCAACTGGCAACGTGCTGGTCATAAGTATATCAAATCGATGGAGCTCTGCAGCATGGAGCTCCTGTAGCGACACATTGGTCACCACATCATCATCATCATCATTTCAGCCTAAAGACGTCCACTGTTTGACATAAGTCTCCCCTAGTGGCGCCACAATGAACGGTCCTGTGCGTCTCGCATCCATCGGATTCCTGGAACCCTTACCAGTCCATCGGTCTATCTTGTAGGAGGCCTTCCAATGCTGCGTCTTTCAGTACGCGGTCTCCACTCCAGAACCTTTCAGCCCTAACAGTCATCTGTTCTGCAATCAATGTGCCCTGCCCGTTGACACATAAGAACTAAAAAACCAAAAATCTGCATAGCGGTATCAGATAGCTCTCAGCGCAATTAGAACATTCATGAAGCAGTCAGAAACATTTGTAAACTAGCGAGCAGTGGCCCTGATCAGACACAACACGTCTGGTCGGAGGATCATTCCTTTTCAATGGATGTTTGCGGGACTTTACACCCTGTTCCACATATTTTTACACTCCTGTTTCTCTTTGCATAGTTTAAAAATACGGAACATGTCCGTGTTGGAGTACTCTAAGTCTTTTTATGTATAGCATGAATTACCAAAGCATTATGAGCTCTAAATCAATAGACTTCTTTTTAATAGCATTATTCGCCTCTTAAAATCTATATTGCCTTCTAAATGACTAAGTCAGTAACAATTAACGAGCGTCTAATTGATACTATTTTACCCACTAGTTATCTTCTATGTAGTATAAAAAACTAACCACGCTCCGCTCCGCTCCCGCCTTAGCCTTCTATTCTAACCTGCCCCCCTAGCCAAGTCACAAACGATAAACGTAAACTCTCAGTAGTCTTTAATAGATTTTCAACTTTATGTTATTGGATATAAAGTTGAAAATCTATTGAAGATTACATAGTATTTTCGTTCGTTCCGGTCGCTAACGCTCAGTAGTCTTTAATAGATTTTCAACTTTATACGCTTAGGTATAAAGTTGAAAATCTATTGGAGATTACTAAGCGTTCACGTTTATCGTTTGCAACTTGGCTAGGGGGGCTGTCCATATCGGAGTGCCCTACAATTCCGAGCTTGCTTCGCTCGCTCTCGGACTAAGAATATCAGTTAGCGTTGTAAAAAAGACGAATAAGGTTATTAGAGGCTGTCTTATTTTCCTTTGTCTTGGTTATAAAATGATAAGTTTGAACTCGTGGCCAATAAAAATATGCGTGGTTTGACTTATAATTTCTCTTTAGTTGTTAGGCTAGGATATTACCTAAATTGTGAATTAAGCTAATTGGCTGGAATATGCATGTGTAGGTATCGTCCACAAATAAAAATCAAAAGTTATTACATATTACATAAAAGTTATTAACAAAAAAAAGATATTTTAAATTAAGAGTTCACAATAGTCACGGAAGGGTAGAAGACACGGAAACACAATAGATGCAAGTTAGAGCACGAAATGAAAATTATAATTACGATAGATCGCGGCAGAGCAAATTAAAAATAAGCGGGTAAGCAAGCGACCGCGGGAGTGCCTTGCGCAGCGGCGAACAAAGGACTCTTTGACAGATGTGCGGACGTGCGAAACCGAACGGCTCCGCCGCGGCGAAGATACCCGAAGATAAGCCGCGGCGAAGATACGACGTTTTGAGGTGTGGCGACTGAGCCGCTACACATGTCGTCGTATCCTACAAATAGTGCCCTAACGAACATAGGGGTTTCTTTTTTTATTGCATAATTCAATTCTGCTCATCATACCACATATAACCAGTTCCACAAAATAATTAAAAACGGTACAGGTTATCAAATAATTAGGTTTTCTAAAAAGCCACAATTTTCAGCACTACGTTTTCATCAAAGAAAAAAGCTACAATCGCCGTCGCGCCCTCTTTCTTCGCGAGTAATGGGGGTGCGCGGGCGCGGAGAGAGCGTACTAACGCCGCTCGGCCACTAGTCGGCGGAACGCGTTTTGTTAAATTGTAGTAATGAATTAGTTCAAATGTCATAACAGCAACGAGTTTGTACTTAATTAAGTCATTCTAATTACATAATTCGAAGTAGTGCTGGACTTGAGCAATAAGTTACATTATGCCTTTTATCTGCGGAAGAATAAAAGACAAAAACATAATTTGAAACATAGAAGAAAGACACAAACGTAATTAGGGCTTCGTCTCGCAATATAGCCATTCCATAGAACACGACCACAATCACCATTATGGTTTTTTTCTATGTACTCAATATTGAAAATTGATTAACACAACAGAGAATAAGGATTTAAGGGACAAAATGCGTTTAAAATATAAAGATAATTTATTGAAAATAATCCTAGCCGAACCTTAAGATATCAATACACATTATATGAAATCACTAATACATATTTGATAATATTTAATTTAATTAAACACAAAAAAGTGTCTCCTGAAAAGTTGGTATTATGCAGTTACGCCCCTATTCGTAGGATACGACGATGTATCTAGAACTACATTATAACATAACACCCACGCTTATCGCATTTACTGCAGTTATCCTCGTTGCAAGTTCACGGAGAGTTGTCGTTGAATGTTATAATGAGGTCCTTATTTTCTAACTTGTCCGTGGTGGCATTAATCATCTGCTTGTCTGTTAAATATGGTGAGTTTTGACAATAAGTTATTTGATATTACCGGAGTTTTTGTCCTTTTAATATTACGACCGATTTTGAGGTTCAGTGAGTGTCAAGATCCTCTTTTTCTCTCTTATAAATCCATCCAAAGATTATCTTTAAGAGGACTACAGGACCTAAAGCGCGGTCACTTAGACTGCATACAAAAGAAAGAGACGTGCAAAGACACAATGCTTGCAAATATTAAGTATTTTAGCGACTTACTAAAAAGTACAGATTTAAATAAAAAAATTAAAACACTATAACGGTAAAACGTTGCTTGTAGAATAATCTGACAAACAAATTTTTTTTTATTATTATTATTAAGAGGAACACCAACGACATATGAACAAGATTACAATTAGGTAATTTTATAGACATTCGATTCTGTGCAAATATGCCAATTAAAGGTGTCCACAGCTTATACAATTTGACAACACATATTTAATAAATTATTATTTTATAAATTAAATTAAATTTATACTGGATATAAATTAGATAAGATCTCTACTTAGATAGAAGAGCCTCTACTTAGATTTATAAATATATCATTTGTCTACACAATTTTAATTTATTTTAATTCCAGCGTCCTGTCTAAGATGTTACGAATGTGGAACGTCTTTACTAGATGATCCGGCATGCGACGAAACAAACTCATTATCATCCAGTATGATAAAAGATTGCCCAGAGTCTAATGAGTCCGTGTGTTTAAAAGGGGGTATGTACCTACCAATTTATTTCTTACTTAAAGGGATGCAATTCGACATATATTTTCACTGTTTTTCATACAACCGCTCTTACGCGATTATGACGTTATTACACATTTTTCATTAAATATTTTGGAAACACAGTATCTTATGGATATTATCTAGGCTTCTATTGAAATCAATTTATAAATTTGTGTAAAACTAATCCAGTAAAGTCCTCTGAAAATATGCTATTTTGCATGAACTTTGACACTTCATAAATTACTCAATAATTAAAAAGTCAAAAAGTATAACAACAGAAGCCTTGCAAATTTAATCAAGATTTTGAATGAAATCAATTTTTTTTCAAAAATTTTTAAGGGTTTAAAAAAAACACTTATTTCCTGGAACAAGTTTTGTAAAATATTCGAGTAAATCACGGAAATCGTCAAACATCGCGTTGGATTGCGTTAGATGAAGTAACAAGCTTTTAAACCATGCTCGATGTTGACGATAGGCGAATGAAAAAGTACTCTCTTAATAACAAAATGGCAGTTCTAATAGTGTTAACACACACTCTAACTTGGTACAACGGTTTTGGCCCGTCGTTAGTCGTACCAAGGTCGTGGTCCATCCGAACCAAGGTCGAGCGTGACACAGCGTAATTGGTATTAACAAGCGCTCGATCTTGGTACGACGGACCAAACTTACGCTGAGCCACGCTGGGCTTTGGTATGGAGCAGACCAAACCCGTCATACCAAGTTCGAGCGTGTGTTAACACTATTATGGCTGACATAGATTAGACCGGCCTGCGCAGCAACACAAAGCAATAATCCTCCCACCTCACTCTCGTACTCGTCTGTGGATGGGCCATCAGACATCATAGACGGGTGACACCCTCTTTTTTACGAGGTATTCCACATTGGGCACCCGCTTAAACGGCACCTGAGGAATAAAATTTTAAATAATAAAATATTCCACTTATGGCACCTGCGAAAATATCAATAGGTGCCGTATGTGGAACACCTTAGGTGCCATTTGCTGAGGTGCTGTTTAAGCGGGTGCCCAATGTGGAATACCTCCTTTTTACTTAACTAAAGCAAAACCAAAAAGAAAAATTATAATTGTCAAAATCAACTCAATATTCCTTTTTTTGAGGTGGGAAATCATCAAATGACTTCCCCCACACTTTTTTTTTTTTCAAACAGGACAACTCGCGAATAATACAGCAAATTGTTATGAGACATTTAGTGCTCTCAAAACCAATTAACTCCATGACTGTTTTCTATAATACACTGACATTGAAATAATTTTATTAAATAATCCAGAAATTATGGTGAATTGGGCCGAACGAAGAACAAATCCTTGTAGGTTTGTTCTCCGTTTGTCCCGAAGTTTTGTCCCACATTCAAAAAAAAACTTTTTTCGTCCCACATCACTATTAAAATTATGTTTAGTCCCAAAAGCAAAGCACTTTAAAAGTACAGTACACAAGCACTTTAAAAGTACAGTCAACAAAAAAATAAATAAGGACTTATTTGCCCTTTTTGAATAATACCTATTTAAAAAAATTATAATACGTCTCATAATAATAAAAAAAACCGTAAACTAATTAAAACAGACAACATATTTTAGTTTGTTTTAGTTAGTTTTAATTAGTTTAGAGTTATTATTTATTTATTTATTTATAGTTAATTAAAACGGTACATGCCCACTTACATTAATTAACATAGAATTTAAAAACTTATATATATATATAAAAAAAAAACAATTATACATAAAGTTGACAAAAAAATAAATAAATTAATAATTTAAGATTAAATACAATACTACACATTAACATGGAACAGTGGACACCCTTGCATACTGTCTCTCACAGAACACCAGACAAACACTTCTTATTTTATTCCATTCGTCCGCAAACTCATCACATTCAGGGTCAGCATTCAGGAGGGCGTTAAGCATCTTTAAAGTACGACACAGTAGAGTTATTATTATTTGTTGGTTTTACTGTAATTATAGTTGGCTAAGTATTTTTTAAATGTAAATTCAATTTCTAATAATAAAACAATTCTAAAAAATTGTGTATAAATCATTTTTAGTATCGAGTATCATAGTCAAAATCCCAGAAATGATATAATAATAATTATATTATCATTACAACAGTTTAAATATACACAACAGTCAGATCTATAATAGATTTTATTTAAGACCAAGAAGATACCATTCATGGCCGCCTTCTCATAATCAGTTCTGAACGAAGTTGGATTTTCAGGGTTTCGTATGTGGGTTCCTTTTTGTTCATTAATAGTACATAATTATATCAGCGGCATAACATTATTTTTTTAAACTCAGTGGGCCGGACGAAGAACAAATCTTCTTATAAAAAAATAAAAAGCATTTATTTCAGGCAACCAATAGCGCCCATACAAAAATTACAAAACAAAACACACACACGTAAGGAAATACACTACACTATCAGACATATAGCAAGCTAGTCATAGTTCTATTCCACTATTCAATAAAACTATTGAACCTTTGTAATAAATTGATCCTTTCTCTATGAATTAGTAAAGGAGGTCATAATTTTAATTTAAAAAAAAATTGGTTTTAATTTTTATTATTTGTTTTTTTTATTGTATTTCTTTTCTATTTGTTTATCATTAAGTTGCACCTACCATTTTATGTTTCTGCACCAAAATGCCTAAGGTATTAAGTCCGCCTGTCTATAGTATTTCTTACTAGTGCAAAAAGTTTTATTTTAATAAATAAATTTTATTAGCTATATTAAAAATACCCTATCCATATCGACAACGAAGTTATAGGGGGGTCGAAAATGGCCTGAACTGTGTCGAGAAAGGGATGGTATGGTCGTGCCACTATTTTGCTCGGCTTGGTGGGGGCACTGCCGTACCCCCTGATAATCATTATTTTTGGATCAACCTATTACGAACAAAAATTACAAAAAAAAAAAACTACCTGTAATATTTTTTTTTTTCATAGAATTACATATTGGTGATGACTTCTATCGAAAAACAGTACGTGATTGTTCAACATTAGACCCTGCAGATAAGAAATACTTAGACGAAACAGGAAAAATGAAAACCGGTTTTATGGGTATTTCGGCAGTCACCTACTTATGTTACACAGATCTATGCAACGGAACCAGAGGTGTCATGCCTTCCACTATCATGATTTTGTTCATCAGTGCAGTGTTGTCCATATATTTCTCACTATTGACGAAATGAATTATTAAAGAATAGAGGCGATTCTGGTTCAAATAAATTTAATCCATGTTTTTATCATTACGATCCTTATTTCATTTCATTTTCGAATTTATTTTTTATTTTTTTGTATTAGTTTTATGCTGATATCGATATGCGGCGAATGAATTGAAATAGACGTTTGTACATTTTTTTTTTTATTCGATTTTGTGAAATGTATCCGCCCACAGCATTTGTTTGATCTTCGCCCACAGCATTTGAATCAGAAAGGACCCATTCGTCGCGAATCGATTAATTATGACATTTGTGTTTGTATTTTCTTTCTTTCTTTTTCTTTCACAATTTTTTTAAATGTTATATTGTACTTATAGTAGAAAATAAATAAATGCTATTATTATTAATTTGTATGAATTATAGTACACACACTAATTGAACTCTATCAGTTTTATCATTTAATATTCCTTATCCGTGTACTAATAATTATTGTATATCCTCACTGGCAATCTAAGAACATTGGGCAAAACTTCCATCACTAGAATAGTCACTGATCATAGTGATCAGTTCATCAAAAAGGAGTTACATTTAATATGAAACAGACAATAAAAGTAAGTCAGTGAAAAAGTAAAATCAACCAACTGTTTTCAGTGATTTGGAAGATACTTCGACGATTGAGCACATTTTGTTTTCGTAGATAGTTATGCCATCAAAACATAACTAACTAGAAAAGAAAAACAAGTCTTTTACCGTAAAAAAATGTGAGAGTAAAACCAAATCGGTTAATTTATTCAGCTACTTAAGGGACCAGAAGTCTTAAGTTATTACTTAATTAGCTAACCTAACAACATCTTATAGTGACCATATTAAAATTAAAAATCTTTTATGTTTTAAACAAATTGATTGTTTTGGCTATCACATGAAAACACAATGTATCTCACTAGTAATACATATTATGTCAAATTAGATTGTTTAATGCGATTGCCAGGTGCTAGAAGTGCCTTAGAGTTTTGATGATCGGTCATTCAGTGAGTGACAAAATTATGAAAGTTTGAGTTATAATTCTTAAACTACTGGTTGAATTTGGATGAAATTTGAAAGATACCGTGTTTATACAATGCCCGCTTAGTTAAGTCCGCACAGCGAAGTTATAGGGGGGTCCAAAATGGTTGAACTGTTTCGAGAAAAGGATGATACGGCCGTGTCGCTCTTTTGCTCGACTTGGTGCGGGCACTGCCGTACCCCCAGATATAATATTCCCAAAATATAAGCCTGACTTAGTTTGGGAGTTGGTAGTCTACTGCGTGCTACTATACAACCAACCAACAAATTGTTCATTGATTAATAAGATGTACTTTTATAGCGAAAATAAATTGTTATTATAAAAATGATATCACGTGCAGGTCGTTTCATGTTCAAGGGGTGTTTCAGCCGTACTACAAAGTACCATTTATAAAGTTATTAAAACGTTCAAGTGTCGCCTAGTATGTCATCATCATAATCTTCTTGCCCCTGTCCCATGTTGTTTGGAGTTTCTTCCATTCGACCCGGTCATCGGCACGCTCTCACTGACTCGCTTTTCTTTCACATTACATCCAGGGGCACCGGCTTTTAGAAAACCTCATGGGTGCTCATGCTCATTTGATGTACTCGAAAAAGTGGCGAAGTGTGAGAAAAGAAATGCACACTGATCGACCGACAAATAAATAAATGTCCTACTTACATACTGCGTACGTAATTACTAATTATGTTTGATAAAAATGTAAAATGAAACCATTATATCAAAATAAAACTAGTTTTTATTTATATATAAAAACTATAATACTTTTATACGTAACCTAAAAGGTGATTACTGATCTATTTCGCGATGTCTATTCTCAGGGCGGCTCGGCAGCTACTGTTTATTTCTCATGGGTGCTCGAGCCCCCGAGCACCCACGCAGTCGGCGCTCCTGATTACATCCATCTTTTCTTCGGCCTCTCTCTGCCCCTCAATCTATCTACATGTACAGGTATAGTATACAAGACAAGACAAAGAAGTCGCCGACGCACACAGATGCATGGAGGATCTGTAGCGACATCAGATTCTATGGCGCGACATAGGAACTAAAATACAAAAACTTTCATCGCGGTTTTAGAGTTCTCCGCGCGATTGTAACATAACAACAGCTTAAAATCAACTATTAGGCAGTTGCCTGGATCAGACACAACACCCGTCTAGTCGAAGGATTCTCTCTTTTCAATGGAGGTTTGCTGAACTTTACATCCAGTTCCGAATACCTTTAGATCTATTGGTTAACGCCGTCGTATTGGCCGTATTGGCGACGCGCGGTTTTCCTCCTTCTCTAAAAGAAAAGCATGGACTTCGACATGTGCTTGCTTCTTTTCCTCACTTATGGAGCGCAATTTGGCCTCTGGCCAATCGACAAGTGTCCACACTTGGAGTGCTACAACAGGCTATGGAACTAAGTAGGTACACGTTCTAAAAAAAAGAAATAAAAAACGTCGGCCGCACAGTTGCGACGCTAAAGAGGAAATGAGTTAGTCATATCACCGCATGTCGGAAAAACAATGAAATTATCACACGTGGATCCTGAATGTCAGTAAACGGCAACGCACCGAGTCCAGAGAGATATGGCGTGATGAGGTGGACTCCTCAAAATACTGTGCGAAAGAGAAGGGGATCCTTGACGCGGCACGGTTGGAGCACTGGCACTGTTTGTCGTGGGGATTCCCTCATGGAACAAATGTTTGTATAGCCTCTACAGATTGTTGTTCATGGGTAGGTATAGCATAGCATAGCATAGTCGGCCTTATTATGTTCCCACTGTTGGGACTCAGGCCTCCTCTCTAGGAGAAGGAATGGGCCGTAATCCACCACGCGGGCCCAGTGCGGGTTGGTGGATGTCACATGTCGTCGAATTTTTGGTTCTAGGACATGCCGGTTCACGATGTTTTCCTTCACCGTTTTAGCCCCGACTTACGGAGTTGTAGGTCGCGGGTTCTAACCCAGCCAGGCGCATTACTTTGTGTAATTTATTTCATCACCACTGCTCTCTAAACGGTGAAGGAAAACATGGGTAGGTATGTGAGTTTATATGTTTGTTTATAGTTTAATTATAGTTTTTTTATTAAAAAAGAAAAGGACCCTACAATGGGACAGTACCGGTTTCATAACACAGATACATAAAACAGTACAGTGTCATTTTAATTTATTGACCATTTGAATTTATTTTATTGTTCTGATTTAAGCATTTTAAATTTCACTGACATTTTTAATTTTGACATTTTAATTCATTGAACATTTTATTAATCAATTTTATTGTTTTCGTATATTATTATTTATATTTGATGATGAACTAACATAGATATAAGAATTACTAACATATATTGTGGACCAAATATTGTCTAGTTAATAAATTATTATTATTTTGGTCCTTGATATAATAATAAAACATTAAAATATCCTTATTTATAACGAGCTGAAGTATCACTATTAATTATTGAACCTTACGGGATAAATCGTATAATAACCAGTAGAAATTAAAATTACAACACATTACATAATAATATACCTATGTATGCCTACTTAGACGATATTATTATTTTAAGTTGCCTATATTATCCGCAACATTAAGTCGCAGTCAATTAGCTTAATTCACCATTCAGTCATATTACCTAGCCTTTATATTAAACGGACCCTTCAACTAACTGGCCCAATTGATATTCAGTCAATCAATCAAACAGCCAGTTGCATGTGATTTGGATCGCTAACATTATTTACTTGCCAAGCCCAGAAATTTAACAGAGGCTATGCCAAGTCGACATCCCTCCTAAGCGTGTGACCAATCCATCTCCACTTACGACTTTTGATCTGGTAATCGATCGGGCTTTCCTGGCATTTCCGACAGCTCTACGTTAGAGATGGTCTCGGGCCAGTAAATCCTAAGGATACGACGAAAACATCGGTTTACGAACACATAAGTAGGTACCTAAACAAGCGTTGGACTGGAATCCTCAAGGGAAAAGGAAGTAAGGCCGTCCTCGGCAAACCTGGAGACGCACTGTACAGCCCGAAGCGATGGCCATCGGATTGGCATGGAGCGAGGTGAAGCATAAAACTCAAGACCGGGTGCGATGGATGACTTCTGTGGACGTCTTCTGCCCCAGCTAGACTAGCTAGCAGGTATGTAGAATCAAGAGGAGTTAAGTCTTAAGTCAAGTAAGTATAATAATTCTGATTTGCATCCAACCGGCAGGGTGCTTGTCATAAGTATATTAAATCTAAAATATCGACTTGCCTGTTGGTCTAGTGGTTAGTGACCCTGACTGCTATGCCGGAGGTCGTGGGTTCGATTTCCACTCAGGACAAATGTTTGTGTGATGAGCACGATCATTTGTTCTGTGTCTGGGTGTAATTTATATTTAGAACTATATAAGTATGTTTATCAGTTGTCTAGTACCCATAACACAAGCTCTGCTTAGCTTGGGACTAGACGGCGTTGTGTGATAGTTATGGAATATTATTTATTATTATTAAATCGACGGAGTTCTGCGGCACAGAGCACCTGTCATCTTTGTCGCCACATAAGAACTAAAAATTCAAAATCCTGCTTCGCGGTATCAGATAGCTCTCCCTACAATTAGAACATTTACAAAACAGTAAGAAATAAACTATCGAGCAGTGGCCCGGATCACACACGGAAGATCATCCCTTTTCAATGGATGTTTGCAGGACTTTGCACCCTGTTCCCCATACTTTTAAATTCTTATTTCTGTCTGCATGTGTAAAGAGTCATAACTTGTCCGTGTTGAAGTGCTTTAATTCTTTTTAGGGTTCCGTACCTCAAAAGGAAAAAACGGAACCATTCTAAAGATCACTTTGTTGTCCGTCCTTCTGTCTGTCTGTCTGTCAAGACCCTTTTTCTCGGGAACGGGTGAAGGTATTGAGTTGAAATTAAAACCATACACTCAAGTCGGCGTTCCCTTGAGGTTGAAAAAAGATGAAACTTCTGAGTTAATGATATAAAAAGATACGGCCGTTTATGTTGCAAAAAACGTGTATTTCGACACTCTCAAGGGAATCAAAATTCACAGGGTACTTCCCGTTGACCTAGAATCCTGAAATTTGGCATGAAGCAAGGTCTTATAGCACAACTATAGGAAAAAATCTGAAAACTGTAAATTTGTTGTTACGCCACAAAAAAAGCTTACGTCACATTTTTTTTTGCGATTCGGAAAAATCTTCGTAACTCAATTCGGGAATTGAACTGTTTACATAGGTAAGTTTGTACGGTACCTTCAGTGCGCGAGTCCGACTCGCACTTGCCCGGTTTTTACGTATAGTATGAATTGCCAAAGCATTTGTAATTATTTATGTCAGTTAATTAAATTTTATATTAAACGCACCGGCTAAGCATCATTCAGGCTACTAGTTGGACAGCGCCGTTTAGTTATGGGTGCTAATTAAACAAACTTATTTTTAATAGCACTATTCACCTACCTTCTAAATTACTTAGTCAGTCACTATTAACGAGCGTCTGAATGATACTATCTTAGCCACAATTTATCTTCTGTGTGAGCCACTTTCTGGGTGGTTATAAAAAAATAACCATGAAGGCTAAGGCGGGAGAGGAGTGGAGCGGAGCTTCCGCATTAGCCTTCTAACAACTAGTCCATGTCGAAGTGCCCTACGATTCCGAACTCACTTCGGTCGCTCTTGGACTAAGATATTAGTTAGCGTTTTAAAAAAAACGAATTAATATTAGAGACTATCTCATTTTCCCGTTGCTTAGTTATAAAACTAAGAAGTTTCAATGAAAAAATGATCATGTGGCCAATAAAGAAATACGTGGCTTCACTTTCTAATTTCTCTTTAATTATTAGGCTAGGCTATAACTGAATGGCGAATTAAGCTAATTGACTGCAACATACGTGTATATAACACTACATTATAATAAGACGCCCAATCATAACTTTATTTTGCAGTTATCCTCATAAGTTTACGGAGAGTTGACGTTGAATATGACAATGAGGTCCTTATTTTCTAACTTGTCCATAGTGGCATTGTTCGTCTGTTTGTCCGTTAAATATGGTGAGTTTTGACAATGTTTTTTGACCATTACAATTTCTTTCACTAATAATGTTACTTTAATATACCTGATTGACTTGGTAATAAGTTATTTGAGCATGAATTTCGGAATTCTTTTAATATTATGACTGAGTTTGAGGTAACTCTCAAGATCCTCTTTTCCTCTTTTAAATCCATCCAAAGATTGTCCTAAGAAGAGAACTATAAGACCTAAAGAGCGGGCACTCTTGGACTGCTTACAAATCAAAGAGATGCGCAAAGAGACAATGCTTGCAAAATATGAAGCTGATAAAATGATTTACTAAAAATTTACAGATTTGATTATAAAATTAAAATACTAATAAGGGTCGCCGCACACGGGCCACGGGCCACAACCACAAAACGCCGCCACCGGCACATTTCCTGTAGGTATAAGGCTCGGCGCAAATGGGCCACCGACACACAGCCACCGGTGGCCAGCGACGGCGACTTAACACACTTTTTAATATATTTTGTATAGACGCGCCGCACACGTGTATCCGGTGGCGGCCACTCGCTACAGTAGAGTCCGCGACTCGCCACTAGTGGTCACTACGTGCCACACAAAACGCCGACCCCCGCCACTGTCGCATTGCTCCACCCGTCCGACGTTCTACGTATCGCACGCGTACCATCATGGAGCACGACATCTCAATGGATGTTGATACATTCATATCGGAAATCAATCGGAAAGCAGCAACGAGCGGGTTATAAAATGTGGCGGCTTCCAGACACCGGTGGCTGTCGCTCGCTTCTGACACTTTTAGAAATGTGGCGGTAGCGCGCGACAGACACCGGTGGCTGTGGTCGGTGGCCCATTTGCGCCGAGCCTCATACATTTTATATGGATTCGCCACACACGGTTGACGCCGGAGGCCGCTACACGCTTCAAATCGCCGCTGCTCGCTTCTTGTCGCTCGCATTGGCCACTAAACGCCAATACAAAACGCCGTCACACGCCACTCGCGCATTTAAACCTTCTTCGTCAGAGTCCATTATGAAACTGTGCGTACGGGTTAAAAAAAGTAGCACCCACCGACCACAATTGGCTTGTGTTCGCTTCTAGCTTCTCGTGGCGGCTTTTGTGGCTGTGGCATGTGGTCCATGTGCGGATCTGACAAACAATCAGATCATGCGATCATGTGTATCTATTAATCCGGTTTTTAATCGATAAAAGTATTTTTAGAGGCATCTTCGTGATATTTTTCTGTTAAATAAATTAGCTGTATTATGTTTTGAAGATACTATCTTACAAACATTTATCCAGAAGAATAACATATATTTTTCTGATTCTGTTTACTGCAGTCAATCATATACTTTTGCTCATTTTAAAACTCTCGATTAGTCTCTTAATAGATCGCTTTAAGTGTGCAACCAATGTTTTAAACTTACGAATGGTTACATAATTATGAGTATTCGTTCCATTAACCTACCCGAATCAAATGCTACCGTGACGAAAACATTTAGCCAGAAACTTAGGACGCCATGTAACCTCTTCTCTCGAAAACATTTAGCCAGAACCTTAGGACGCCATCCATGTAGCCTCTTCTTTCGAAAACATTTAGCCAGAACCTTAGGACGCCATGTAGCCTCTTTTCTCAAAAACATTTAGCCAGAACCTTAGGACGCCATGTAGCCTCTTCTCTCGAAAACATTTAGCCAGAAACTTAGGACGCCATGTAGCCTCTACTTAGATTGATAAATCTCAATAATTATATTGTATACACTTTATCTACACAATTTTAATTTGTTTTTTTTTTAATTCCAGGGTCCTGTCTAAGATGTTACGAATGTAACCTCTTCTTTCGAAAACATTTAGCCAAAACCTTAGGACGCCATGTAGCCTCTTTTCTCAAAAACATTTAGCCAGAACCTTAGGACGCCATGTAGCCTCTTCTCTCGAAAACATTTAGCCAGAACCTTAGGACGCCATGTAGCCTCTTTTCTCAAAAACATTTAGCCAGAACCTTAGGACGCCATGTAGCCTCTTCTCTCGAAAACATTTAGCCAGAAACTTAGGACGCCATGTAGCCTCTACTTAGATTGATAAATCTCAATAATTATATTGTATACACTTTATCTACACAATTTTAATTTGTTTTTTTTTTTAAATTCCAGGGTCCTGTCTAAGATGTTACGAATGTGAAATGTCTTTGCTACATCAATCGGCATGCGACGAAACATACTCATTATCATCCAGTATGATAAAAGATTGCCCAGATTCTGATTACGTGTGTTTAAAAGTGGGTATGTATCAAGTAATTGATTTTTCACTTAATAACAAATTCGTGATCCGTCCGAACCAAGGTCGAGCGTGACATAGCGTAATTAGACGCTCGAACTCGGTACGACGGACCAAACTCGTCATACCAAATTTGAGCGTGTATTAACACTATTAAGGCTGACGCAGATTAGAGTGGCCTGCGCAGCAACGCAGTACAATAATCCTCCCACACCACTCTAGTACTTGTCAATGGACCCATAAGTAGACAAGTACGAAAGTGGTATGACCACCACGATGCGGTCATAGACGAAAGAAACCCTCCTTTTTACTCAACTAAAGTAAAACCAAATAGACAAAATATGAAAAAGCTGGTTTTGATATTTTTAGGGTTCCGTACCACAAAAGGAAAAAACGGAACCCTTATAGGATCACTTTGTTGTCCGTCCGTCTGTCTGCCTGTCTGTCTGTCTGTCAAGACCCTTTATCTCGGGAACGCGTGAAGATATCGAGTTGAAATTAAAACCATATACTTAGGTCTGCGGTTCCTTGAAGCTGTAAAAAAATCAAACTTCTGAGTTAACGAAATAAAAGATTCGGTCATTCATGTCGCAAAAAACGTGTATTTCGACACTCTCAAAAGCATAAAAAAAATTATAGGGTACTGCCCACTGACCTAGAATCCTGAAATTTGGCTTAAAACAAGGTCTCAAAGCACAAGTGTAGGAAACAATCTGAAAACTGTAAATGTTTAGTTAAAAAAAACTTTTTTTTTTTGTGATTCGAAAAAATCTTTGTAACTCGATTCGGGAATTGAGCTGTTTTCAAAGGTAAGTTTGTATGGGACCCTCAGTGCGCGAGTCCGACTCGCACTTGCCCAGCAAACGTTTTTCTGTGAAATGAAATTTATGCCATCCGTTGTTATGCAAAATAAAATTAAACCATAAAAAATGATATAATGTGTAGACCCGTAAATACTAACTAAAGTCGTAAAATCATAGGCATGCCGCTAATTCCTTCTCGCTAGCCGAAACCAAAAAAAGTGCAGCTGAATTTAATACTTTTTTTGAGGTGTGAAATTATCAAAAACTAATATCAAGGCAACTCTTAAATGGCTCTCAAAACCATTTTCTCCACGTTTTCTAAAATTACGCTGACATTCAAATAATTTTATATTCCAGAAATGATGTTAAATTCTTGTAGTTCTATTCCACTATTCTACAGAACAAGAACACAGATAAAAATTTATCTGAGTTTATGGGAAGTACTAGTTCTATTCTGATGATCATGAGTGAGTGAGTGTCATAAATGCGAAACTTTGCTTTCGCTTAACTTCGGAACTAAATGACCTACAGACTAGAAATTTTAGATTTTAAGTATGTGATTATTGCTTACTGGATGACGAAAATTTCTGCGTTCTGGTCTTATCCAGAGGTTCTCAAATAGGGGCCTGAAAATGCGGCGAAATGGTTCCAGTAAAGGATGGTACGGCAGTGTTTGCTTCGCGCTCGGCTTGGCGGGGGCACTACCGTGCCCCCCGATTATTGGCTATATAAAAAAATACCATACAAACATTATTTCATTTACATTGGTTTTTTTTTTTGATTGGATTACATCAACCTATTATGAACAAAAACCGGGCAAGTGCGAGTCAGACTCGTGCACTGAGGGTTCCGTATAAACTTACCTATGAAAACAGTTTAATTCCCGAATTGAGTTACGAAGATTTTTCCGAAATGCACGTATGACGTAACAACAAATTTACAGTTTTCAGATTGTTTCCTTGACTTGTGACTTGTGCTATGAGACTTTGCTTCACGCCAAATTTCAGGATTTTAGGTCAACGGGAACTACCCTATGAATTTTGATTCCCATGAGAGTCGAAATATACGTTTTTTTGCGACATAAACGGCTGTATCTTTATTTTCGTTAACTCAGAAGTTTGATTTTTTCACAGCTTTAAGGGACCGCAGACCTAAGTATAATTATGGTTTTAATTTCAACTTATACCTCCACGCGTTCCCAAGATAAAAGATCTTGACAGACAGACAGACGGACAACAAAGTGATCCTATGAAGGTTCCATTTTATCCTTTGGAGGTACGGAACCCTAAAAATTACATAAAAAGAAACTACTAATATTTTTTTTCTTTTCATAGAATTTCGTATGGGTAACGACTACCGACGAGCCCTACGTAAATGTGAACGTGCACAGACGACAGGCATCGGCGACAGACTGGAAATTAAACAGACTTTTATGGGCATTTCAGGAACTACGTATGTTTGTAACACAGATCTATGCAACGGAACTGGGGGTGTTTTACCTTTCACAACAATGGTTTTGTTCATTAGTACAGTGTTGTCCATATATTTCTCATGTACGAAAATATAAATAGAAGCGTTTCGGGTTCACATTTTCATATCATTCATTTCATTTTCGAATAAATTTTTCATATATTTTTTTTGTATTACTTTTATGTTTACATCGAATGGATATAAAATATACATATGTATGTAATTCGAGTTAGCAGACAGTATTCGCGCACGGCATTTGTTTAGGCTAGTATAAAAACGGATATTTAAAAAAATCAATAATAGATTATTTAAGTTTAAATATCATATTTGTCAGTGTTTGTATTGTCTTTCTTTCTTTTTCGTTCACTACTTTCACTATCTGTATTTTACTTTTGGGACAAAATAAATAAATTATATTATTAATTTTTATTAACTTAACAATACACAAATTGAACTTTATCAGTTTCATTATTGAAATATACCTTATCCATATATTAATAATTATATCCTCATTGGCAATCCAAGAACATTGCTCAAAAATAAAATCAACCAGGAACAACTGTTTTGATGACTGAGTGTATTTTGTTTTCTTATATAATAATAATAATATGTTTTTTTATGTGTGTTTTAAGAAATATTTAAAAATGTACAAAATATGTATAAAATAAATATAGGGTATAATAATATTCCACAACTATCACACGACGCCATCTAGTCTCAAACTAAGCAGAGCTTGTGCTATGAGTACTAGACAACTGATAAACATACTTATATATTTCTAAATACATACATATTATAGATAATTACACCCAGACATAGAACAAATGATCGTGCTCATCACACAAACATTTGTCCTGGGTGGAAGTCGAACCCACGACCTCCGGCATAGCAGTCAGGGCCACTAACCACTAGATCAACAGGCCAGTCTCAGGTCATATACTTGTATCGTAGATAGATATATAGTATTCCCAAAATACAAGCCTGACTTACTTTAGGAGTTAGTAGATATACTGTGTGCAATTATACAACCAACCAACAAATTGTTGAGAGAGAGGAATGTTGTACTTTTGGACCGAAAATAAATTGTTATTTTAAAAATGATATTACGTGTTCATTTATGTAGTTTCATGTTCAAGGTGCGTTTCAGCTGTACTACACAGTGCCATTTTGAACTCTAATACCATAATGCATGATTTTGAATTGTAGTTCCTACGTGTCGTCATATATGTCGCTAAACCTGTACCTAGTAACTGTACCTGCTACTTTTCCTTGACTAGTGGAACTTCGAGGAGCACTTACTTACGACGTTTGGTTCGAAGACTGGAGCGGGCCGGGGGTAACCTCAAAGGGCTCCTGCCCAGTCTAGGGGTCTAGCTGGAGGCTTTACGCAGGGATCATGCGGTCCATGGCCTTTTTCGGGCCTGCTGTGGGCGCCGCAGTAGCAACCGGCCCGTAAACTGAACGCGTTCTTGATGTATAGCTCGGTCTCTTGCGAAACGTTGAGCCTCCGCTGGCCTACCACCGTGGAATTTGGAGGCAACAGTTCTTGCATACATGCACTACTTGCGCATGGTGTTGCAACGCCGAGGTGAAACTCCACTGTCGCGACAAATGGCAGCGGGAAGTGTCATTGAGGAATAGCGGGAGAGGCGCCACGGCATCCTCACCTTCCGCCTGACGCATGTCCTCAACGGACGTGGCCAGTTCGGGAGGTTCAAGTTTCGGATTCAGGCGGAAGAAACGCCCGGGTGTCACCATACCAGCCCCGCGACTACAGTCAGCAGTCAGAAGCAGGCCGACATATTAAGTTAATACAGGATAATTAAGCTCGGGAATTAATTATACGTCTAAACAGAACTTAAAAAAAAAAAATGCTTGACCACTTTTAGGGTTCTGTACTCAAAGGATAAAACGGGACCCTATTGCTAAGACTCCGTTATCCGTCCGTATGTCTGTCTGTCTGTCCGTCTGTCACCAGACTGTATCTCATGAACCGTGATAGCTAGACAGTTAAATTTTCACAGGTAATGAAATACAGCATCTGTGAAAATTTCTGTTCCCGCTATAACAACAAATAGGTACTAAAAACAAAATAAAATAAATATTTTAGTGGAGGTCCCATACAACAAATGTGATTTTTTTGAAGTTTTTTCTACCGATGGTTTTTTTATGTGGGAAAATCATCCAATGACGTCTCTCGCTCTGGGGCGGAACGGAAGGATGTGCCAGACTTTTACTGACTAAAAACTCACTCCTGTTCCTTCTTTGCCTTTCATACCAGGGCCGGGTTTTCCTTTCAGAAGCGAACCCATGGTCCCAGGGCACCGGATTCGTGCGGAAGCGACGCCCAGGTGTCGCCACTTAAAAAGGATTACCGGATAGAAAAAAAAGTACAAAGGAATGCTGAGGAAAGTTATGATGACTATGATGATAGTGATGAAGAACCCCGCACTTCCTTCACATTTTGTAACTCAGATCTATGCAACGGTGCTGACAACAACTCTTCTACGAACATTTTTTTGTTAACAATGTTAGAAATATTATTTTTTAGTTTCCAAAAGGACCATTTTCGTATTTAAAAAAATACTAAAATGTGCTTTATTATCAGATTCCCTCCCCTTTTCCTTTAGTCAATCGTCGAATACACATTTAAAGAAAGCAATTTCACTTGTTGCGACAGTTCTGCTATGATCCTATGAGGAATTCCGTTCCATATCTTTGAACTTCATTGTGAAATCTAAACAGTACGATACAATTTACACTCAATATTTAGAATAAGCTAAACTATTGAAAAACTTTTATATAATTGTTTATTTTATGACTTTTCCCATTGACATCGATGTGGACAAATTTTTTGATGCCCTATGGGTTTTTTTTCTACCCGTTTGTACATATTATTATTTTCAGTTCGTTTAAATACCTATTTAGTTATTATATTTATTAGTTAAGATGTATATAAATAAACGACTTTGTTGAGTCAATTAAATGTAATTTATGTTATTGCAAGGAAAATGATAGAAAAAACATCTATGTAATAACTATTTATGATACTGTTACCTTTACCATTTATTTATCTCAGGACCCTGACTGAGGCCCTGGACCTTTGGATGGCGTACGAGGGGCCGAAGCCAACTCGCAGAGGCCCTTTCGATAATTTTAATGGAACGTGATACCAACCGACGATTATCAATAATCGCGCTATGCTAGTGCACCCAAGGACAACCCCCGATGGTGAAAAACTATTACGTCATGGAAAATAAAGATAATAGGGCTATGGTTTTTTTAGTCTTAAGTGAACTGGTAACCTGGAACTATGTTAAGACTATGGCCCCTGCCTGAACAATGTTATTAATATCCATCGACAAGAGGCAGGGGGTGACTTGCACACTCAATAAATGGGCCCCCAAAAACAGTCGCTAGCACAAAGTGACGTAGCAACAAGAGGGCAACATATTACTTGAGGAGTACAGAGATATACCACGGCTATCAGGAAAATCCCGGAAGTAGGGTCAAGATCCCTACCAGCACCTTACTGGATTATACATCCTTCTCCCAAGTACGTTTGCTCTTGCGAATCTTCATTCAAGCCAGCCGTACGTGGCGTACAAATTTTTCAGAAAGAGATGGTGCATAAGCCGTGATCATCAAAATTTTATAGGTACTTAGTAAATTTAGTTTAGGTATATATATACGAGTATACACTTCAATAGCACAGTTTTAGATATAAAAAAATTTCAAAGTAGTCATTATATAAATTAGTTAGTAAAATTATGAATTACTGTCATTAAAATATCAATTATTTTAATATGGAAATATTGTAACATCAACCACTTTTTTTTAAAGAGTAACCATGGAGTTTCTTGCCGGTTCTTCTCCATAGGAAACGACCAATTTGGAACCGTGCACTAACTTCTGACGTTTTATAAGTGTCCATGTAGGCCTATGTGAAATAAAAAAAATTGATTTTTGAATTTGATTCACCATCATCGATTGCATCACTGCTTACCATCAGATGGGATCGCAGTCAATCACTGCTTAAAAATGCCATATAGGTATTACTACTTAAAGCAAAATGTATAACCAGAATGCATTTAACAAAATCACAATCTGACAAAACCGAGTCCACAAATACCAATAATAAAGATTTGAAGTTGACAAAATCGATACTTATACCGAATATTATAATGTTCTCTTTTGCAATACCAAACAACTGCATCAATATTTATATTTCATCAAAAAAAATCCGTGACAAAGATAACAGAGCTCTCTAAAAATAAAGCTGTGAACAGACTTGACTAATTAGTCTTTGTAGTGTCCGGAACGCAGTGTCGGAAACGAATCGTGAGTGTCGAGTGTTGCCGAAACAAATGTCCATTATTTTTACAACTGAGCGTTCGGTTGAACTACCTTGGATTGAAAGTTTCTGGACGAAATGTCTCTGTCAGTCGTAAATTGATATTAGAGACAAATGCTTTTGATTTACAGCATAATGTACTAACTATTTTGATAACCAAAACTGCTGAAGCTAACAGAATACTAATAGCCTAGCCCAAAACGAAATGATAGCTGACTACTATTTTGCCCTAATCCTTCGTTGGAGATTTTCAGGGGAAGAATTTGAGAAGATTTCCTGTCAATAAGAACATAAGTACCTATATATGTATAGGTTTTTATTTATTGTACGAGTACCTATTATGTTTATGCATTATATGCTGCACTATCGTCGTCGAAAAAGTTGCCTATGTTTTTATACGTGTGATACTACTTTCCGCCTCACTGCTTCCCGACGTCTTGGCGTTCTTTGTTGTTCTCCTCATCACTGCCACTGTAGCGAAGTTGTCAACTGCCTAGGTTAACAAGGTCTGTGACTGAGCCGAAATGTGGGTTGTATAGCGCGCTACGCTAATATTAATAAATAATATAATCCGATGCGTTCTTGTCACCGATGGTGTGTCAAGCTACTATAGCAAGAGACCGGACGGTATGTCTTTATTTCCATAAAAGAAGGGTAGGTTTAGTGTGGAATATTAGTTGTGTCAATACTCTTGCGCCATCCCATCTTTCTAGTTTGTCGTGCTGTGCTGGTTCTGTCGCTGCGGCTGTTATACTCTTGGATCGTGAGGTCCGAGTGCTCATAAAGATCTGTCGAATCGCCTTATCGACACTTCGCGTGACCCGTGAAGGGCTATCCCTTCACGGGTCACGCGAAGTGTTGTTGTTTTTAACTTGGACAGAAGATTAGCATCGCTATGTAGCATGGCAATGCTGCTAGTAATTGACACATTACCAGTTGACAGCAATGCAGAGGAGCTTTTCGACTTCTGGACCATATTTTAATTAGTTTTATTTAGTCAAGGGTTTTTATTCTTTGTTTTAGTATATATAATTATTATAGTTAGTGCGATAAGTTTTAAATATATGTATATATAGGATGACTGGCAATTAGTGTACGATACTTAAACACGTGATTGTGCTCATGATAATAAACAATTTTTATTATGGGAGCAAAGCCGCAATCGCGAAAAAAATATCAGCTGTTCAGTACATTACGCAAACATAAATGTACTGAACAGCTGATTTTGTTTCGCGATTTCAGGTTTGTTCCCGTAGTAAAAGTTGTTTGTTATCATGAGCACAATCACGTGTTTAAGTATCGTACACTAATTACCAGTCACCCTATATATAGTAGATGTAATAAAAACTTACTTAGCTCTTAGTTTACGGTACGTCTAATCTCCAATTTTTTATTTAATGATCATAATTTTAAGTTGAGTATTGGTCGAACTTTACCTAAACTTAAAAACTTGCCAAAACATGGCAGTATTAGGCTTTGACATGTTTTTACCTCATAATACTCAATTCAGTATTTTCCTGCTTTTCATTCTAGAATTCCTAAACAAATCAATTTTATTATTCCAGGACATAGCTTCAGGCAAAAGCAATTAAGATAGTTATGTGAGGTTGGTACTCTACATACTGTATCAGAAATCTCTGTTCAGATAGTAACTATGCAATTTGTTATATATACAAAGAGAGAAAAAAAACTCTGGGCCTCGAAGCAATTTTTGTTCAGAATTTAATTTAAAGTGAAGCTGTTCCAATGTTCGATACGTTTAGTTTGAGCAACAAAAGAGTTAATTATGAATAGATTACAGTTTCGCTTTTGTGGATTATAAGTGATTGTAATATAAAATTAAAATGCCAATTTTTTTAATAATAATTTATAATAAATATTAATAATTATTATTTTTATTATGTTTTAATTATCTCTATTTAAATACCTGGACTTTTTTTAACGTGGGAAATCATCCACTATCTTCTCCCGTTCCAGAGCGGAGCGTAAGGGTGTGTCAGACTTTTACTGACTAAAACACACCTATTTTCCTTTTATGCCTGGCGTACCAGTACTCCGGGTTTCCCTTTTAGAAGACTCATGACATTGACACTCATTTTTTTGACTCATGGCTTCGGCCCTACTTAGCCCCTACAGTTTGCTGACGTCGACGACTCGGGCTCGGTCAAGACGGTTACCGGACGGCGGCAACGTTTGAAAGAATTACTGTGAAAAAGAAGCTAACGCCACAATATAATGGCTATAATTCCACGCGCTTTACCTGTAGAACTGCATTGCAGTCGTCGGTAAAACAATGGAGTTTATTTGACAACTGTATGTGAACCGCAAATGATTGCTCCGGTACGGCACTTGCGTCAACAGTGCATGATATAGAATGGATACAAAGAATATACTTAATTGTGCACCGAATTATACTACAACTTTTTACAATATTTTTGATTGTAAGGGCTCTGCCCCCCTAGCCAAGTTACAACCGTTTCGTGTCGAATTCCGTTCACCAATCAGTAACACCTCGGTGTCAGCAATTGTAGAAAACGATAAGTTGGTAGCCATGTTGACGCGCCTGAGTCGGACGCTCGTTCTACAATAACAAAGGATGTAGTGTTGAACATTGTAGAAACGATTACAATTCATTCTATCATTTTGAACGATGTGAACTTGGCTACGGATTTTCTATTCGTTTGTTCCGACCACGTGACTTAACGTTGAGATGATGTCATTCCCATACATTTGATTAGTTTTCGACTAGCGTTAACGATTGCAGATTATCAATATGGCTAGGGGTGCTGGTAGAGTACGTACAGTCGCCCTTTTGCGTTTCAAGCCCGCGGTGATTCTTTCAAACAATTCTGTATCCTTAAGCGCAATACACATTGAGCCCGCCGGGCCGCCGACATATGTCGGCAACTTTTTGTTTTTCATACATTTCATACAACATTCTTTTCATACAGGCCGCCGGGTCGTGTCGCCGGGCTTTGTCGGCAGCCCGGCGGGCTCAGTGTGTATTGCGCTTAAGGATACAGAATTGTTTGAAAGAATCACCGCGGGCTTGAAACGCAAAAGGGCGACTGTACGTACTCTATCTCAAATTGTTTTTATGTAAAACATGTAAAATCTGTATTTTTATGAAATAAAGATATTATTTTATTTATCTCAGGACCCTGAGGTCCTGGACCTTTGGGAGGCGTACGAGGAGCCGAAGCCAACTCGCAGAGGCCCTTTAGATAATTATAATGGAACATGATATCAACCGACGATTATCCCTGTACGCGCTATGCTAGTGCACCCAAGGACAGCCCCCGGTTATTGAAAAACTGTTGCGACATATGGAGAACAAAGATAATAGGGCTATGGTTTTTGGAGTCTTAAGTGGACTGGTAACATGGAACTATGTCAAGACTATGGCCCCTGCCTGAACAACGTTATTAATATGCATCGAAAAAAGGCAGGGGGTGACTTGCACACTCAATAAATGGGCCCCCAAAAACGGCCGCTAGCACGAAGTGACGTAGCAACAAGAGGGCAACATATCCTGAGGTGCTTGAGGAGTGGAGAGGTATACCACGGCTATCAGGACAATCCCGGAAGTACGGTCAAGATCCCTACCAGCACCTTACTGGATTATACATCCTTCTCCCGAGCACGTTTGCTCTTGCGAATCTCCACTCAAGCCAGCCAATAAAGGCAAGAGAGAGGTGGGAGCTCAGTTCCTCGTCAGAGTTCACTCAAGCCAGCTAATAAAGGCAAGAGAGAGGTGGGAGCTCAGTTCCTCGTCAGAGTTCACTACGGCCGGCCAATAAAGGCAAGCCGGAGATGAAGAACAAGAATTCTCCCGGGAGATCGGGTCCGTGGGGTCGCTAATGCCCAACAGTTCGCCACAAAACTGCGCTGCGGATTGTATCTCTCTTAGTCTGGCCCCTCACCCTAGCCATATTACGGCAAAGCAAACTTTACCGATACAGACCTAGGGTATATTGGAGCACGCAAGATATTATTATTATTATTATTATTATTTAGTGTGGTAGTACACAGTAAATATAAAAGCATCGATAGTTTAGTAGTTGAAGTGTGAAGAGTATGAATGAAAAACTGGTTAAGCTGTTGATCCCCGCATTAACGCCGGCGTTCACGCGCCATTGTCTTTCTATTGTTTCTCTAATTACGCACTCAAAAGGTTAAGGTTGTGCATTGGTCAGTAAGATTCAAATACTTCATGCGCCTCCCGCGGGAGGAACATGATTTCCTAAAACGAAAAAAGCCCAGAAATTTGACATTGACCATGTGACATTATGGGCAGTGCATAATTAGAACATATAAAGTAATCGGTAAGCATAAAACATAAATATTCTATCTCTACGTATCAAAAAAAAAACTAAGGACCACACACGATACAATATTGATTTCATTAACACTTAAGAAGTTTGATTTATATATGGTACATTCACAATCAAACGCCCATAAAAGGTATAAAAATAAAATTAATGTTTTTGATCAAAGCATCGATGCGGTATGATAAATGTGGTAATAATTTGTCATTAGTGTAAAAACTCGAACAGAAAAATAAAAGTGAGCCTGACTATGTAGTACTCGACGTAACAAAACACTACACACAACATACCCTGTTAATATCTACGGGAGCCGAAATACAGATGAGGTCGCGACAATGCGACAAAGTATTTTCATAAAAAATACATTGTTCTAGAACATTTGAAGGAAAACGCGTTGCCGTATTGTTAACCTTATGTCGCGTCTTATGCGTGTAGATTACATATTTGATAGGTATTGTTTTTATTATATGTGTTTTATTAGTTATGTATTGTATAAATATAAATAGTACACCACGCACTACCTGCGTATCTTTTTCTCCTTCTCTGACAAATCCATCCTAAGGTTGTCTGTAAAAAATCGCTTTTAGCGATAAGACCGCCCATTGTGACACCCTATTAATTTTAAGTTCCTATTGTAGTTTTATATTGGTGTACAATAAAGAATATATCTATCTATCTATCTCGCCAATTTTCAAGAGCTTTTCCTTTAAAGGGTAGGGTTGTGTAAACTAGGAACACCCTGGAGGCAACCCCATTTCCATTGCCATTGGCAAGTATCTAGATAATACATAAAATAGAATTCGAACAACTCCAATCATGCTTGACCGATACTTTGATGATCACACTTTGTTACCTGCCAGAAAATAATTAATTTTTTATTTATTTAGCAAAGTTCACATCACTGTACTTTGGTCCATTTATTAGAGTATAATCTTTTCCTAAAGAATTAGTTAGCATTATAATTAATGATATTTATTTTGTAAATAGGTTTAAAAAACACTTTTACACGTCAATATTTTTATTTTCGTCATTTTTAACTAGATGAGGCCGGCATTGCCATCCAACGTGGCGATGCCATGATGTGGAGAAATACTTTAACGTCTAATTGTATTTTTTGCAAATATATACATGTATGTAGTTAGATGTTATTTAAATCGTCGTATGCTCACATATTTTTTTATTTCTAAAAATATAATTACCTTCCTATACGTAATAAAAATCAAACAAATCAATTACACATCTAATAAAAAAAAAATATAGGTTTATGAGCTTTCAATCGAAATGTACTGTAGAGTAATCGTAAAACCTATTTAAATACCTTTATATTGCTGCAATATGATAGATCTATCTTACATAGATTACTCAATCATACTGACTAGAACAGGGGTCTCCAAACTACGTCCCGCGAGCCTAATCCGGCCCACAAGCGCCATCAATCCGGCCCGAAACGGCCTTAAGACTAGTGTCTAGGGTCAATTTGGCCTGGACAGCCAATGTCTTATTGTTATTATCTACTATTGAAAACACAGAATTGTTATTACTTGGTTTTATTTACTTGCAGGGATAAACTTAACGACAGAAATGATTACACAGAAAACTTACGTATCTAAAAAATTGCAATAAAACAAAAAACACTTATGAGATTTATGTACCTAATTGTGATTTTCCACTGACAATAGTTTGTGGTTGTGGATCTATTTTACTTGTAGCAAATATTATTAAAAGAGATTAATTTAGATCTGTAAACATAATTTATGTACTTCATCTTAGAAAACCGTTTTCTTACACCAGTAGTACCAAAAACAGAAAACAACCCTCGTGCTTTATGAATTACTAGCTTTTACGAGCGGCTTCGCCCGCGTGAAAGTAGGTTTCTCCATACTAACTTTGAACCCCCGTTACATCTACTTAGGGGGTAAATTTCGGAAAATCCTCTCTTAATTCTCGCCTACATCATGAAGGAAAGCCTTGTGCAAAATGTCACGTTCTTAGTCCCAGTAGTTTCGACTGTTCGTTGATATGTCAGTCAGTTTCTCCTTTTATATAGGGTGACTGGCAATTAGTGTACGGTATTTAAACACGTGATTGTGCTCATGATAACAAACATTTTTTATTATGGGAGCAAAGCCGAAATCGCGAAAAAAATATCAGCTATTCAGTACATTAGGCAAACATAAATGTACTGAACAGCTGATTTTTTTTCGCGATTTCAGGTTTGTTCCCATAGTAAAAGTTGTTGGTTATCATGAGCACAATCACGTGTTTAAGTATCGTACACTAATTACCAGTCACCCTATATATATAGATAGTTCAGGGTAGAAAAATTAACTCGATCGACTCATCATACAATTTCGCATAGGTATAGATTCAGCTACATCTGTTCGCACCGAATCGCATTTTCTTATGCTTCTATCCTTTTCTGTCACTTAGAACCGTCATTTACTACAACAAGAAAGAGAGTGAGAGTGCGACCGACGCGGCGGTATCGACGAGGCGGCAAAATGCTAAATGTTGTTAGGATGCACGTGTGCATGCTCGTTACTCCTTCACACTCAAATGACAGAACGGATTTAGATGTAATTTGATACCAGATTAGCTTTTATCCTGGCTACACAGATGATCTTCCAACCTAAAAAAAAAAAAATAGGCTATAATATACAAAGGTGAGAAGTACTAATTTAGAGGGCGGCACTGATTAGTTATAATGTAAAAGCTGAGATTACACCGGGGCCTCCTGTTACTACCTGTTGGGTTCACTAGTAATCTAACACGAAGGGGATGACGGGGCTACGTTTGCTCGTTTTGCTCGCTCACTTGAGGTCCGTCATACTCTTCAAACCTAAATATCTTACTAAAAACTTGAGGAAAGTCAAAAGAGGTTAGTTGGGTATTGTCTAAGTCCGTTACTCCACTTTAGCTTTTTCCATACTTTAAAATCTTAACCAAACTAAAAACTAGGTCACCTTACTTAACTTAAACTACTCAGCAGACTACTGTTCTGTAACTTTAAACAAGTAGATTAAACTTATATAATTTTAATCTAGCTGTGCTCTATGTTACTTTAGAAAAAGAAAAAGAAAGAAAGAAAAACAGTTTATTTGCACAAACATGACACATAACTTTAAAAATAATAATAATAACATACATATATAACAAATTATACAAAATAAATTATGCGACACATTCGTGCAAAACGGCCAGCGCTCAGCAAAATGCTGGGGCTCATGTGCTGGACAGAGCCACAGCGCTGATTTTCAGCGCCAGCCGTCGTCGACGAGTCGTTGAACGGCTAGCAACATCTTATGAACTAAAAACAATAAACAAACTAAAGATAACATAATAAGTAAGTTAAGTAAGTTAAGTTAAGTAGTAGTTTAAGTTATAAAATATATAATGACGAAGAATCGCTAACTTAATTGCCAGTGAGCAGGGTACATTGCTCGCAGAATAGATAGTCGATAAGGCCGAAAGGATCTGCAGTGGCGATCGCGTTACGGAAGGCCTCCCACAAGGTGAACTGATGACCTGGTGACCTAACGCAGCCATCCGATGCATCTGTGTTTTTTGTTAGTTATATTATTACCTGGCGGTCTTCAAGTCAAAATCGAGTTAGTTTTTTCTACGATCACATCATTGCTAATCATCAGCCTCCCTAGCCAACTTACAACCGTTTCATTTTGATTCTCATTTCGTCGATCGCCTCGAGTAGATCACGCCTCCGATTCCATTATTCTGACGTCATCTCAACGCTCAGTCACGTGGTCAGAACAAAGGAATAGGAGGCGTGCCCGACTCGAGGCGATCAACGAAAAGAGAATCGAAACGAAACGGTTGTGACTTGGCTAGAGGGGCAGGTGATGAAATGAAATTACATCCAAATCGGTCAAGCCGTTTAAGTGGAGTTAGGTGACAAACCGATTTGAATGAAACTTTCTTGTGTATATTTGAATGGGTCCCTGGATGGTTTGAAAATAAAATTTAACCCTAGCGGCGCTGCAGTCGGGTACTTGATTTTTTTTTCTGACGAAAATCACTCAAATCAAAACAACGTCTGTCGGGACCGCTAGCATAGGTATATATAAAGATTTAGTTTGGTAAATAAATCTGCCAAAAGTGAGGCACATCGATGCGTCAGCCCCTTTCTTAAATTTAATGTATAAGACTGGATTACTGTACCAACCCAATTAAGGAAGTTGCACATGCATATGTCGGTCACATATTCAAGCCATTAACATGTCGGTCATGTGGGTCAACACTTTGGTATAAAGCGACCGACCGCACGATCAGTTGGCGACGTTCCAATCGGATTAAGGCATATAGTCCCTTGAACATCTGGCCGGAGTTAAATGCACACATACTCGTACTACCACCTGTGCCCGCATAGAGCCGTGCTGACCTTTGAAAGCATTTTCTTTACGAAATATTGATTGATTTCGGTTACGGTTTAAAGAATTTATTCTCATAAGAACAATACATAGGTTCACTTACAATGAGATACAAAGTAATTGTTTATATCTAAATAAATACATTTCGCCTCTGATGCGTGCTGGTGAAGTTATACAAAACAAATATACCTATAGCTATGGGAAGTGTGTAATTGCTGACATTTAATACCTATGCGGTATGGCTACATTTCATAAACGTAATTTCTCAGTTTTAGTTTAAATCTGTTAATATTATCACAATCTTTTACGTCATTTGGTAGGTCGTTAAACAGCTGTGCTCCTTCGAACAATATGGTTTTTTTACCGTAGTTTGTCCGAGCTTGTCTTCGTTGTAATTTATTTTTATTTCTTAGGTTGTGTGATATTGTTTTTTATGTAATTTTAGCTTTGATTGTACGCTGCTTGTGGTGACATTTACACATGCTATGTATATTCTGAAGAAGATTTAGCCAGCATTTTTTTGTGCTACATATTTCTAAAGATCAAAACCTTTTGAAAGGAGTAGGGAAACAAGCAAAAAATATCATGTTGTTATTTTTTTTTTGGCAAAGTATTAGTCATACGAAAAAAATTACATGTTGATAATGTTATTTCTACACCACAAATTTTTAATTAGTACAAATACTTAAAGGGCTTATTAGGAAAGGTCTTGTTATTATTTAAGTAAAGTCTCAATAAATAATATTCATAAACAGCAAAGTTAAGAGCGTTTGTTTATATCTCAAAAGTCACTCAATTTATGTTTTTTTTTTTATTTATTTTTAATTTATGTACAGGCTAGATTATGAATGAATGAATGGCGATAAAAATGGAAAAACTGCGCGTGGTATTTTCTAGCAACAATTGTTATGAATAATTGATTCAATCATAAATTTACTAATTATGACAAAGGAGACAATTTTTTTTGGGCCCACTATTAAACGGTTACGTTTATTAATCATATTACACATGGAAAAAGCGATCATCTTATTATAATTAACAGACCAAAAATTATCTAGAAATCTAACCGGAATAATGAAATAATAGTAAAAAAGTGTTACGGCAAAAAATGCTTGTTTAGGAGCGTTTTCAAGTTTATTTTAACGTGAAAAAAAATAGGTTACTACAGTGCACAGCGGTGACATCGGATTTAAATGCGTTTCAAGAGATAATAATTAATTGGTACAGCGAATTTTTTTTTAATGCTGTTATTAACGGTTAACACAAATATCAAGTAACGTACTTTAAAAATCAACGTGGAACGAAACGTAATTAATAGCCCGTTGCAGATGCTCTGTGGTCCAGTTTCAATCAGTTTGACACTGACAGACTTACTAGTGGTGGGTCGTTGTCGAATTTTAGACGGACGAGACGTAACCGTTTTGGCGACGATAAAAACGGTTGCAGAAAACGGTCGTCGTCGCAACTGGTTTGAAGACGAAACTATCGTTGAGTGAAGTAGTTGCAGAAAACGTTCGTTGTCGCAACTAGTTTGAGGACGGTAATAAATTCTGGACTCGTCGCGTCGTCGTTTCAAAACCAGTTATTACAGTGAAAAATGAACTTTATGACTATAAACATAAAATTCATTTTTCATTGCAATAACTGGTTTTAAAAACGACGACGCGACGAGTGTGATAGTTGAAGCAATGGATTTTCGACCTTATTTTCTTAACAGTTAGATAACAATTCGCATACAGTAATTCGAAGACTGGTTTGTGCAACGAAGACTGTTTGGTCGCAGGATGGAAAATGGTTGTTACGTTGCAGAACAAAAAACGGTCTTTGAAAACTGTTCGTCGTTGAAACGCCCACCGCTACAAACAACATTATTATTGTTTCCGATTACTAGATAGTTGCATGTTTCTTCTGTTCTTTTCGTATTTTTATTCGAAAGATTTTATGAAAATGGCATCTGTAGATACATGCATAATCCACAAAGCCGTTGTATCAATTGTGCAGCACAATTTCAACGGAATGTTGAATACTGCTCTTGCTGGATACTGTTGTAATTGTTTAGTGGGCAGACGCACTGTTGGCTGCTGTGCATATGTGATGTTTAAAGTGTGGTTTTTATCTTGGGCGCGGCATCAAGGTGAGGTTGAGCCACCTGCATCTTTTTTAGATGAAATACTGGTTTTTAGAGATGACTTTGAAAATGATGATGATGAACAGTAATAAATACTTGTGATGTACCTATAATGTGGTTTTTTTTTCTCCTTACACAACCAGCATAAAACACATCACCTTATTATTTTAGATCTACAGTCAATGGCCGGCAAAAGCCGCGCTATTTCGAAATGAATACATCTACGCATTTTCATGAATAAGTCTATCAAATCGTGTAAATCACATCAAAGTCTGTCACGTAGTACAGACGTGACTTTGTTTTATACTGTATATTATTGAACAGTGCACTATTTTAACTTAAAATACCAAGGAGACCTATCCACTCATTAGACAATCGCTCTTGTGAGATTTTAGGTTATTATGAGAGTCATGTTTTGACTGTCGTATTTTACGGTGCTCCAGTTACATAAAGTTTTGCCAATAATACCAATGTAATCTAGAGATTATAAGGAATAAACTAACGTACATTTCATTGCTATACGCCACAATTTGTGGTGGGCCTATTCCCCAAACAAAAAAAATTGTCTCCTTTTCGTGGACAATTTTGTGATTTCGTTTTTTTTACTTTTGACTACACAAATATGATCAATAATGGGTTAGGATAGAGCCCCATTTTTTTGTGTTAATTAAAAAATAGGGGTGTATATAAAACTGTAATTTTTTTTTTCTAATCTATTAACCCAGCCGTTACTGAGGAGTGAGAAGTAGGTTTTAAAAAATCACTGTTTTATGTCGCTTAATGGGAGCAAGGGCCTTAATACCCGTGTGTAGGTACTGGGTGAAAAGCGTGACCAGGGTGAAATGCAAGCTATGTTTGTAGGGCACACGGTTGTTAAGAGAAATGGCTGATAATATAATTCAGCTGATGGAAAGTGATCATGCCTGAAAACGTAAATAACTTTTCCAGCTTTGGGTAGAGCAAGAGAGAGTGTCAGACTTTTACTGACTAAAACCATAGTCACTATTCTATGCCCATGCCAGAAAACACTTTAAGGTCAATTTTCGCAGTTAAAAAATCGTTTAAATTCAAGTGGTAAGCTTAATATCATTCTAGCGAAAATCAATCTCAAACAGTTCTCAAAACGCACGGAAATTAGAGCTAGCATATTTTTGAACAATTTCGATACGAAATCGTTTCTTACGTAAAAGACTTACCCTTCAAATCTCTCTAAGCGTTTTGACTAACAAATATAGACCTAAATAATACCTATTTTATTTCTCATGTATTTATTAACAAAACACAAAAAGTAGGGCTCCTGCCGCGTGTTTTTGTACTCACATATACACGGTAGGAGTCTTATTTTTTTGCTAGTTTATTCTGTGCCACTCAAACCACCCACTCATCTGTTTTGCGAGGAATATTTAGCCACTCCCACTTAAGGTTGGCAATTTTTCGAGCTATGTCGTAACTTTGGTTCTCTTACAGATATCTTCATTCCTGATTCGACAGCCCTTTTTGGGTGACTTTTAGCCTTCTGTTCAGCCCCCCTAGCCAAGTTACAACCGTTTCGTTTCGATTCTCTTTTCATCGATCGCCTGGAGTCGGCCACGCCTCCGATTCCTTTGTTCTGACGTCATCTCAACGCTCAATAACGTGGTCAACGAACAAAGGAATCGGAGGCGTGGCCTACTCGAGGCGATCAACGAAAAAAGAATCGAAACGAAACGGTTGTAACTTGGCTAGGGGGGCAGGCCCATTGCGAGCAACCTCTAACTTTGACGGCACGGTTTGACGCAGTGATTGAGTGATTGGCTACGGTGCTGCGTGTCCCGTGTTCGACTCCCGCGCGGAACAAATATTTGTATGGCTTACAAATAGGTGTTCTGAGTCTGGGTGTCTCATGTATGGTTACATATTTGTGAACGCACCCACGATACGGAGTCATTCCTAGTGTGGCAATGCAAAAAATACTCATTATGTCATAGGTTACTCTCCTATAAGAGATACCAGAAAGAACATACATAGGTATTGTTTACAGCACCTTTGACAAAACTTGCCTCCTTCTACGAAGCAGTAATGCTAGCAAAGGAGGCGGACGATCGCGTGAGGCAACGGTCCTCACGCCCCAACCGCCGCCGGGATTCCGATCCCGATTTCCGGCCACCGTAAGCGCTGGCTTGCGGACGGCGAGCAATAGGTAGCTCGCCGTCCGACCGTCCGGTAACCATCCGGACCGAGCCCAAGTCGTCGACGGCGCGTACTATTCGACGCGCGCCTCAAGGAGATGTCAGCAACTGTAGAGGCCCAGCAGGGTCGAAGCCTACTGGGGCCAAGGGTCTGATTCTGAAAGGAAGACTCGGCCCTGGTACGAAAGGCAACGAAGGAACAGGAGTGGGTTTTTAGTCTGTAAAAGTCTGACACTATCTCCCGCCCTGCCCAAGAGCGGGGGATGTCATAAGATGATTTTCCCACCGAAAAAAAAACCCTTGACAAAACTCTACGCAAATTGTTTGAGGTCATATCCTCGGTTTTCCCTATCACCAAGGCCTGTTACACAATCAAGCAAAAGATTAACTATTCCTATTCCACAATCTACCTTCAGCTCTAGTTATCATTAAAACAATGACTCATTAGTCTTTAGGCACGCAAAGACCTAATTAAGTAATTTCCTTCAGTTATTAAGCTTAGTCTTTGCATATGATTTAAATTCAGGGTTGTCAAGTTTCTGCGAAAGTTTAGAAATACAAAATTACTGGCGTCTACCAGCGAATTCGCCCGCGTGCTCTCTGGATAAACAGTATCATAAAAGCTATACCAGGATGTGCTCTATCCGTGTAGTTTTTAAATTTTATTTAAACCCGTTTAGCTGTTTAGCGTAAAGGAGTAAAAAACACACACATACATACGCCGTGTCGTGGGGGCGATCGGCGGCGGCGATCTGTCGCGCCGGGCCTTGGTACAGGCCATGGTCCGGAGCGAGGAGGAGTAGCAGGCGGTCGCCTCTTTCTGCGAAGCAATAATCCTAGCAAAGGAGGCGGCCGATCGCGTGAGGCAACGGTGCTCACGCCCCAACCGCCGCCGGGATTCCGATCCCGATTTCCGGCCACCGTAGGCGCGGGCTTGCGAGCAATAGGTATCCCGCCATCCGACTATCCGGTAACCGTCCGGACCGAGCCCAAGTCGTCGACGGTGCGTATTGTACCCGGGGCCCTGAGACGAAGGCAACGAAGGAACAGGAGTGGGTTTTTAGTCAGTAAAAGTCTGACACTATCTCCCGCACCGCCCAAGAGCGGGATTGATGTGAATCATTAGATGATTTACCAACCTAAAAAAAACACATACATATAAACTTTCTATTATTATAAAGCTAAAGAAATTGTTTGAGAAAAAATATTTTAGTGTTGGATAGCCCATTTATCGATGAAGGCTGTATGCTATATAACATCACGCTACGACCAATGGGAGTAGAGCGTTAACCAAAGACACGGATGAAACCGTGGGGGACGACTAGTAATATAATAAGTGTGATTTGGTTCACAAGTGAATTCAGTGTTAAATTCCGGGAATGAGCCTTTTCTTACGATCTACTGGCTAGGTGGACCGAAGAGGTTGTTGGAAGGGTGAATAGAAGCATTGAGCAAGAGTAGCCGAGGACCAAGCTGAATAGTTTTCGACTGAAGAAGTTTTTGTCCAGCTGTAGTATTTTAAATAAGTGGATAATGCTCTGGTGGTGCATAATATTTAAACATACCAATCCAGAAGATAAGGGTGTTAAGTAGACAGGGCACATTGCTCGCAAAACCTATAGCCTATGCGATCTAAAAGTTCTGGAGTGTCAACAAAATATAGTGCTAGAAGACCTCCCGTAAGGTAGACCGGAGACTTTTTGAGGGCCACTAAATGCAAGAAACACAACACCTGTCGGTGTGACGACGCGTGAGGAGGCCTTTTTCCAACAGGGTTCATTTATGGCAGAAATTGATGATGGTGATGATTAAGGGTGTTTATAATATCGTGCGGAGTTGATCACGCATGCGGGATTGCGCCGCATGCAAAAAATTTAAATTTCAAAAAAACTCATCCCGCGTGCGTATTCCACGCATTAAATTAAATGCTTACGTTTAAAATGGACATTTGCGGGGGTTACGCTTGCGTGATCAAAACCGCACGGTATTAAAAAACCGCGTGATATGATAAGATTTTGAAACAACTAGTAACTACCTTAGTAGTTACTAGTTGTTTAACATCAGTACTAGTGAACCTATATCCAGTACTAGCTTTTGCCCGCGGCTTCGCCCCGTACATTAAATATAGCCTATGTCATTCAGGAATAAAGCAGCTTATACCGGTAAAAAAATTTTAGCAATCGGACCAGTACTTCCAGAGATTACCTCCTACAAACAAACTTTACCTCTTAATAATATTAGTGTAGAAGTGTAGATTAAAACTACAGCTTTCACGAAATTCTCGACATAACCCTAGCAAAAAGTAAATTCGGAGATGAAGACGTTTTCCTACGTGCCGCAAACATTACTGTCGCGAAGATTAAACGCTGATCCTAATGTGGATGAGTAATGATCGAGTGGTTTTGTCTTACATATTCATTTTATTTTATGGAAATATATAATAAGTAAATTACTTAAAGTTGATGAGAAGAGGAGGTAGCAAATATGAGCAGGCTCCGAATTTGAAAGATGAATTTAAAAACCAATCCTAACATATTGCTAGGAAAGGAGGCGGCCGCACGCGCTAGGCAACGGTCCTCAGGCCCCAGCCTGGATTCCGATCCCGATTTCCGAACACAGTAGGCGCGGGCTTACGGACGGCGAGCAATGGGTAGCTCGCCGTCCGACCGTCCGGTAACCGTCCGGACCGAGCCCAAGTCGTCGACGGCGCGTAGTTCGCGTTCGAGATGTCAGTAACCGTAGGGGCCCAGCAGGGTCGAAGCCTACTGGGACCATGGGTGATGCTAAAGAGAACCCCGAGGCCCTGAAACTAAGGCAAAAAAGGGGTGGGTTTTAGTCAGTAAAAGTCTGACACGCCCTCGCGCACCACCCAAGAGCGAGGGATGTTATTAGATGATTTTCTCACCTAAAAAAAACATGAAATAAATATATATGTGTGGGCAGCGAATTCGAAAGAAGAAAGTCCCGCCATTGGGATTCAGGAATCCTCTCTATGAGAGGAATGGGCCGTAAATGACGAAATCCACCACAAGAGCCCAGTGTAGATTGGCTTTGAACACGTAAAATCAGTACTCCAAATTAACTCTTATCACAGTACTAAGTTTGGCGATTCTTCGGGCTATGTCGGAAACCTTGGTTCTCCTGCGGATATCTTCATTCTTTATGCGATCACGCAAGGAAACTCCGAGCATAGCACTTTCCATTGCCCGTTGGGTTAGGAAGAATCCCCAAACTAAAGTGGCAGTGGGCAGGGCACATTGCTCGTAGAACGGATGGTCCATGGGGCCGAAAGGTTCTAGAGTGGCGACCGCGCACCGGAAAACGCAGCGTTGGAAGGCCTCCCACAAGGTGGACCGACGACCTGGTGAGAGTCGCGGGAGTACGGTGGATGCGAGACGCACAGGATCGGTCGTTGTGGCGACGCTTGGGGGAGGCCTATGTCCAACAGTGAACGACTTTCGGCTGAAATGATGATGATGATGACAGTACTAAGTCTCTAATCTTTTAATGAGTAAAAATCTAGTGTCACAGTGTTTATTTCTTACCCAACTCCTCCAAAACGGCTTGACCGATTTTTATGTTTTTTTTTTATGTGTATTTTAGTAAGTCTTGCCTATTTTTTGTCGTCCTGTCCTACCCCCAGGTATTCTTTGACAATTTATATGGTAGAACAACGATTGCCGGGTCAGTTAGTAAGTTATATTAAGTAATTCAATCATAATTCGATAGACACGTAGCTCACCATCTAGCGTCCTAAGCAATTGTGATCGTCGAAAGTTCTTTCCCTGGGGAACAGTACTTTTTTTTCTGGCACCCTATGTCCTTGGGCTGCGGAATTATTTAAGAGAATCTAAAGGGCAACTAAAGGAACACAGGCGGGTATTTAGTCAGTAAAAGAGTCGCCGTGGTCCTGGACTATAAAAGGGCAACTAAAGGAACACAGCCGCGTATTTAGTCAGCAAAAGAGTCACCGTGGTCCTGGACTATAAAGAGCAACTGAAGGAACTCGGGCGGGTATTTAGTCAGTAAAAGAGTCGCCGTGGTCCTGGACTATAAAGGGCAACTGAAGGAACACGGGCGGGTATTTAGTCAGTAAAAGAGTCGCCGTGGTCCTGGACTATAAAAGGGCAACTAAAGGAACACAGCCGCGTATTTAGTCAGCAAAAGAGTCACCGTGGTCCTGGACTATAAAGAGCAACTGAAGGAACTCGGGCGGGTATTTAGTCAGTAAAAGAGTCGCCGTGGTCCTGGACTATAAAGAGCAACTGAAGGAACTCGGGCGGGTATTTAGTCAGTAAAAGAGTCACCGTGGTCCTGGACTATAAAGGGCAACTGAAGGAACACGGGCGGGTATTTAGTCAGTAAAAGAGTCGCCGTGGTCCTGGACTATAGAGGGCAACTGAAGGACCACAGGCAGGTATTTAGTCAATAAAAGAGTCGCCGTGGTCTTGGACTATAAAGGGCGACTGAAGAAACACGGGCGGGTATTTAGTCAATAAAAGAGTCGCCGTGGTCCTGGACTATAAGGGGCAACTGAAGGAACACAGGCGGGTATTTAGTCAATAAAAGAGTCGCCGTGGTCCTGGACTATAAAGGGCAACTGAAGGAACACGGGCGGGTATTTAGTCAGTAAAAGAGTCGCCGTGGTCCTGGACTATAAAGGGCAACTGAAGGAACACGGGCGGGTATTTAGTCAGTAAAAGAGTCGCCGTGGTCTTGGACTATAAAGGGCGACTGAAGAAACACGGGCGCGTATTTAGTCAGTAAAAGAGTCGCACTGGTCCTGGACTATAAAGGGCAACCGAAGGAACACAGGCGAGTTTTTATTCAGTAAAGGTCTAACACTCGCAGCATGATTTCGATTTCCCACCACAAAAAAAAATAGTGTACATACTCGTAAAATTTCTCAAGACAAGGCAATAAACAAGTTAAAACTCAGTGCTTATTTAATTAGGTACTTAGTTCCAT
Source organism: Mythimna impura (assembly GCA_905147345.3). NCBI lineage: Eukaryota > Metazoa > Arthropoda > Insecta > Lepidoptera > Noctuidae > Mythimna > Mythimna impura. The sequence goes on along the minus strand of LR990348.1, from coordinate 23,649,178 downwards.
AATCCGGTACCAAGGCTTACGCAGCGTGGCATCGCGGTTATATGGTGGAAATCTCTGCTGGGCTGTGTGTTTTGTGATAGTTTTTACATGGGGAGCTTTTTATGACAGTACACTACAAAACTCTGAGTTTAGGTAAGGTGAAGTTACTTCTAGAGAACGTACCCCATCGTTGGGCACATCATAGCAATGATCGTTCCTGCGCGTCTCGCATCCATCGGAATCCCGTGACCCTCACCAGTTCATCGGTCCACCTTGTAGGAGGCCTTCCGACGCTGGATAAACCGGTAAATGGACCTTTCGGCCCCACCGACCATCTGTTCTGCGAGCAATGTCCTCTACCCACTGCTCTTAAGTTTGGTGATTCTTCGGGCTATGTCCGTCACCTTGGTCCTCCTGCGCATATTAATTTCTTCATACAATATTGCCTACATTTTTTTAAGGTGGAAAATCATCCAGTGACTTCTCGCGCCCTTGGAAGGAGCGAGAGGGCGTGTCAGACTTTTACTGACTAAAACCCACTCCTTCCTTCTTGGCCTTGCGTTCCAGGGCCGAGTCTTCCTTTCAGAAGCAAACCCTTGGCCCCAGTAGGCTTCGACTCTGCTGGGCCCCCGTTCATGTACGTTCATTTTTACTTAACCCATGGTTCCAGTAGGTATTGCCTACATAATATTAGTGTGATTTTAAAAACATTCCCAGAGTGTTAGTTGTTTATATTCAGGAGTACTGTATTCTGTATAAGTTTGTACAGTCGTTTGTATTACCAGACACACTGTATACAGTTATTACAATATATGGATATCAAATTAATATATCAAACACGTCGTTAACGACTCACGCAATATTTGTCAAGACGTCTTCTCAAAATGATTGAAAGCGTGCGACTATGATCATACCGCGGCTTTGTTCACGTATACATTATAATTCACGCACATAACGGCGGCTCCTATCAAATATTATGACGAACAGAATATTAATGAAGAACGCTTGGTTTTGGGAAATGGAATATAAATAATTTATTTAAATCGACTCGTTGATATGAAAGCGGGACTTTTGATCGAATACAGTTTGACGATGACAATTGGATTTTTGGAAATGATACATTGTACTGACATGACTCTTTGTTTTCATTTCACATCTTTCAGGCAACGCCTTCTAGCCCCAAACTAAGCAGGGCTTGTGCTATGAGTACTAGACAACTGATAAACATAATTTCCTTTTCAGAAATTCCCTTGTGACCCCAGCGGGCATCGGCCCTGCTAGGCTCTTAAGATTTGCTGACATTAGGTACGACACGTGCTGACATCAAAACATATATTATCTGGGTAGAGCAGTGGTGGCCGAGTGGTAACGGCCCCGACTTACGAGTTGTAGGTCGCGGGTTCAAATTCAAACCCAGCCAGGCGCATTACTATATGTAATTTATTTCATCACCACTGCTCTCAAAACGGTGAAGGAAAATATCGTGAGGAAACCGGCATGTCCTAGAACCAAAGACATGTGACATTCACCAACCCGCACTGGGCTCGCGTGGTGGATAACGGCCCATTCCCTGTCCTAGAGAGGAGGCCTGAGTCGCAGTGGGAACATTATAAGGCCGACTATGCTATGTTATGCTATAATATATTATCTATAGGCCAAACAAATACTTGTTCCGTACGGGAATCGAACCCACGACATCTAGCGCGACAGGCAAAAGCTCAAACAAGCGCCAAACGTTTCATCAAAATCACAATACCACACTATTTCAAACAAAAATAAATGATTCCGCTTACATAGTGCTAAATTCCCTTGTAAACATCAAAGGGTCCCATAACAAAAACTTATAAAAGAAAATATTACGGAAAGAATTTCCCATAACTATCATCTTTATAAGAAGTTTCCTGCAAAAGTTTTGCTATAGAACACGGAATCGCTGCGCCGCCATTGACAAGATGCCATCTACGCTAATATTAGGGGTTAAAGTATGAAATTGCCATTTTTTTAAACGGGTTGCTTTGAAGTGTATATTGTATGTATTTCATATATTTCATACAAAAATAGTTACAAGAACTGCGATATTACAGTAAATACAAAACATAAAGAATCCAATAAAGACCTAATTTCGGAAAAAGAATAACGTACCTTTAATATAAAGTTTATTTGAACTTATAATTCCAAGTCAATCCAAAGATATAACACTTCAAAGCAACCCGTTTTAAAAAACGGCAATTTCATACTTTAACCCCTATCATTATAATGCGAAAGTAACCCTGACTGTTTTTTTTTAGGTGGGAAAATCATCTAATGACATCCCGCGCTCTTGGGTGGACACGCCCTCTCGAGGGCGTGTCAGACTTTTACTGACTAAAAACCTACTCCTGTTCCTTCTTTGCCATTGTGCCAGGGTCCCGGGGATCTCTTTCGCATCACCCATGGCCCCAGTAGGCTTCGTCCCTGCTAGGCCCCTACGGTTGCTGACATTTTGAACACTACACGCCGTCGTCGCCTTGGGCTCGGTCCGGGCGGTTACCGGACGGTCGGACGGCGAGCTACCCATTGCTAAAAAATTTCTTCCTGCATTAATGACGAGGAGGAGGAAGTGGATAAATTAACCTCACTTCATCTTTTTCGATGACTCTACCTAATTCCGACCTCCGCTCATCAGTCGCACACGCTATGTACGCTTGCTCCTGAGAACGCGCGATAGAATTGCTGTATAAAAGGGGCTAATGCTGTGTCTAGGCCGCGGATTGCGGGATTGGTCGAAAGACCCACACAGACAAGTGACCCTGGAAAGCAAAGGGCAACTGAACGAACACGGATGAGTTTTAGTCAGTGAAAGTCTGACACTGACTCTCGTTCCACCCAGAGCGTGAGGAGTTCTTTTTCAACATCATCTTGAAAGACAGTCACTGTTGGGCAAAGTCCTCTCCCAAGTGTCGTAATATTTCTTCACCAACAATGGTAGTTTATGTGAAATGTTTATTTTATTTTATTAGGAAAAAAAAACGATATTACAATTTAATACACTTGTTAGTTTAATGTCAGATCTCAATGTACCATATACTTAGATATAAATCTTTCTTTCTTTTTTAGGGTTCCGTACCTCAAAAGGAGAAACGGAACCCTTATAGGATCACTTTGTTGTCCGTCTGTCTGTCAAGACCCTTTATCTCGGGAACGCGCAGAGGTATCGAGTTGAAATTAAAACCATAATATACTCAAGTCTGCGGTCCTTTAAAGCTGTGCAAAATCAAACTTATGAGTTCACTAAAAAAAAAGATACGGCCGTTTAAGTCGCAAAGAACGTGTGTTTAGACACTCTCAAGGAAATCAAAATTCATAGGGTATAGGGTGGGTAGGGTATTTAAGAATTCTAGGTCAACGGGAAGTATCCCGTTGACCTAGAATTCTTAAATTTGGCATGAAGCAAGGTCTCATAGCACAAGTATAAGAAACAAATTGAAAACTGTTATTTTTTTTAGTTACGTCACAAAAAATCTTTTTTTTCGATTCGGAAAAATCTTTGTAACTCAATTCGGAAATTGAACGGTTTTCATAGGTAAGTTTGTACAGAACCCTCAGTGCGCGAGTCCGACTCGCATTTGCCAGGTTTTTTCTTTCTTTCTTACTTACTTTCTTTCTCAAATGTCGCCACAACGACCGGTCCTATGCGTCTCGCATTCATCGCATTCCTGGGGGTGAAGTTATTTGACGGTATCTCGTCCAAAAAAAAAGACCACGGAAGCTCAAAGTCTCATTGCTCTATGGTTTATGTAAACAAATGTGCGATCACACGAAATAATGTTTGTCAGAAAAAGTACCGTGGTACTAAAGTGGCACCCTTGTTTACTGTACGGGATAAAGTTTTCCTATTCGCGAGCCCTACCTAAAAAATTATGTGTGTTTTCCACCAAGTTCTTATGAATGGGCGAGAGTTGGACATCAAATCGATGTAATAGAGATAAAATGTAATGGTTATGTTTCTATTGAAAGGGACACAAATAGTCTGTTTATAGACTACTCAGTCTTTGATAGTGTCAGATAAAATATCTTCTGGAATTATTGTGGTGTCCAAATAATTCAGCGGCGATGTTTCCTTTGCGATGATTTTCGACATCGACGCGGGCGAAGCTAATGGCAGAAGCTGCCCCCCTAGCCAAGTCACAAACGACAAACGTAAACTCTCAGTAGTCTTTAGTAGATTTTCAACTTTATGTTATTGGATATAAAGTTGAAAATCTATTGAAGATTACATAGTGTTTTCGTTCGCTCCGGTCGCTAACGCTCAGTAGTCTTTAATAGATTTTCAACTTAATGCTCTTAGGTATAAAGTTGAAAATCCATTGGAGATTACTAAGCGTTCACGTTTATCGTTTGCAACTTGGCTAGGGGGGCTGTTATATATAACACACATATAGTAAGTAGATATCGTTTGTAGGTCTGTATCCTGGGTTCCGCACCTAAGTCGGTAAAAACGGAACCTTTTTTTCAGGAACCTGTGAAGGATTGGAGCTGAAATTAAAATCATATACTCAGGTCTGCTACCCCAAGTAGCAATGAAAAAATCAAACTTCTAAGTCAACGCAATCTAAAGATAAGAAAGAAAGAAAGAAAAAACGTTTATTCGTGACCGTAAAAGGCCGTTTAATCTCCGTTTAGGTGCATATTTTGAGACTCGCTAAGAAATTAAAACCTATAGGGTACTTTCGGTTGACCTAGAATCCTGAAATTCGCCAAGAAGCAACTGTAAATTTGTTGTTACGTCACAAAAAAAATACTTTTTTGCGATTCGGAAAAATCTTCGAGACTCATTAGGGGATTGAACTATTTACATAGTTGTAAAGAAGTTCAACTCACACTTGACTGGTATTTTTCTTTTATAACCTACCCGTTTATGGATCTTGCTCACTTCATTTATGAACTTTGAGAATCAGGGCAGTAGCCAGTAGACTTCCCACGCCGGCGTAACGGGGCGTCGAGTTCGTCGTTCGTCGAGTGGATGTTCGTTCAACAAAAAAAGGTATACTACGGATTTAAAAAGTAATCAGAAACTTGATACAAGAATACTGGATTCCCAAAACATTGCTCATATACCTGATATAGCTTCTTACTCAGTTCTTCCAACCTTCGGAGCAGATGAGGTGACTTATTCTCAGCCGCTGACCACAACACATCTGGATTCAGTGATGATATGGACGTGATTCACAGAATTCTGTGCTGGAGGATAATGTGTGTGAAAGACATGATTGTTTTGCCAGTTGATTAGGTCTGTTTTTTATATTAATTCGATGGTAAAGTCTTAAATAATTCATAGTACAATCATATCAATTTCACACTAAAAAATAAACATTTTATATACCATAACTATCACACAACGGCATCTAGTCCCAGACTAAGTAGAGTTTGTGCTATGAGTAATAGACAGCAAATAAACATACTCATATATTTCTGAATACATACATAATTATTATAGATAAATTACACCCTGACACAGAACAAATGATAGTGTTCATCACACAAACCTTTGTCTTGGGTGGGAATCAAACCCACAACCTCCGGCAAAACAGTCAGGGCTACTAACCACTCGACCAACAGGCCAGTCTATAAGTCCAAAATATAAGCGAGACACCGAGCTGTACGTCGTGGGTTCAAACCCAAACAGGCGGAACACTTTGTTTAATTTATTTCATCACCACTGTTCTCAAAACGGTGAAGGAAAGCATCGTGAAGAAACCGACAGGTCCTACTACCATAAAATCAAAGACATGTGACCCGCACTGGGTCCGCGTGATGGGCCCATTCCCTCTCCTAAAGAAGAGGCCGGAGTCCTAACAGTGGGAACATTGTTAGGCTGATTAGGTACTAGAGGTCGGAATTAGGTACAGTTATTTATAAAGAAAGAAGAAAGAAAATCATTTTATTTGGCGGAACAAGGCGCAAATTATGTTGTTGTGGTGTTGTATTTTATGTATTTGCATCGAAATGTTGATATTAATATGGATCTTCCCGGGATTTCTAATGAAAAACCCTATACAGCTAACAATATTACAAATAAAATAATAATAAAAACTTCAGAGATGATTAACATACAATTTTTATTTGTATTTATCGTTAAAAAAGATCTCTCTATCAACTGAGATGACCTTCCACCTCCTCGTCATTAATGCAGGAAGAAATTGTTCTGCTATATTTCTGATAGTGTCATAAAATATTCCTGCTCTTTAAAATTAATCACGGGATTTGAGGCATATCCACTTTATTCTTTCGCTGTATGAAATCAGTGTAAGTACATAAATAACTCTACCTAATTCCGACCTCTGCTGATTCCGCTATGCTATGCTAAACTAACAATGCTTCTAACCTACAAAAGACTTTATGTGCGCTAGCAACACATTTCTCGTGAAAACAAAACACTTATCACATAACTATTTAATAGTTAAAAACGTAACGGCGTGTTTATCCAGCTTTAACTTTCCACACAAAAGTCACAGGTTAACGTAAAAATCCATGCCTCCTACATAAAAAGTAGTAACATTTTTTTTTAAATTATTTTTATGGATAGGCTGGCGTTTGACCACTATCTTACCTGATGGAGCAGGCTTCCTTAGAAGTAACTTATTCACTCTTGACTTAAAGACCCCTAGGTTAGCTACAACCAGGAAACACAGACTCCGGCTGTGAATTCCACTCCTCCTACTGTACGCACAGTAAATGTGTTCCCAAAGCTCTTTGTACGTGTGGGTGGGATAGTTCCATTCACCTGTGGTGCAACGCCGTACGTCTAGTGGTCCGATGATGGAACGGACTTGGCGGAATTAAATTGAGCAATTCAAATGTACACTCCCCGTATTGTAAATGTAATTTTTTGAGTAAAATAGTATTAAAAGAAAATCTTATTACATCCAGCGTCTGGTATTGTGATCTCAAAGTAATTATATATTTATTCTATTTACAAAAACGGCTCTCCTGAAAAAAAGCCCTTTCGTCTTACGACCTTATGCGTCAAAGGCATCGAAATGTGACATTCATACTTTCACACATTTTACTGGCTGTTAAAAGGTACTATGGCGGCATTCCAGCTTTCTGGTTGATGAGTTGACAGCCAAAAGATCTTTTGACCTTTACACTCAAAGGTCGGTTACTTATTGTGGGTTTACAAAGCGGTAATACTGCGGGAACACAAAAGGGTAAAGAATAATCTTAACGTTGTTTAAGCTTCATACATTGAGTAATTTACATACGGCACGTAAATTATTCCAGTTTTTGTAGACTTATACTGGGTGTAAGAGAAATAGGTGGTCATATTTTAGATACTACTGTTGCAAACGGGAAAGTACCGCTTTCTTCAACAAGCTTGTATTAGATTAAAAAATACTACATTTTGATACAAGTGGAGAAAGTTTGTCATTGCGATCGAGGCGGAATTCTTCTGCAGTGAAAAATGGCCACGTGTATCAAACGATGTTTTTCAATATTTCGATATAGGCTATATGTACGCGGGCGAAGCTGCGGGCAAAAGCTAGTCGCTTATAAATCTAATTTATCTTGAAACAAGTTTTTCTAGACACAGAAATAGTATTTGACGACCCGTTTGGCGTAGTGGTTAAGATATTGGCTGCAGCGCTGCGTGTTGTAGGTTCGATTCCTGCACTGAATCAACATTTGTATAGCCTATAGATAGTTGTTTCGGATCCGGGTGTCTTATATAGGGGACTGTACATGTTTGTGAATGCACCCGATAAAAAAAGTAATTCTTAGTGTGAGGCAACTTTTAATGACATAATATAGGTTAAAGATATGACCATCAATTTCCGTAACACCCTGCAGAGTTTAGACTTGACACTAGTGTCATAAACTTTTGACACCAGTGTCATTATTAGCTGAACTATTTAAAAATCTGAATATGTAAAATGTTACAAATATGTGCATATATGCATAATCATGCATAGTTATATTTGTAACATTTTTTTTTTACTCAAATCCTTTACGAATTTTCTTTATCTTTAGAAACGTAATTTAAACTTTTTTATTTCTGTTAAAACCTTTTAAAACTGGTTTTGTTTATGCTCTAAACTTCGCGTGAAGTTTCGTTATTAGCACTGGAGCTATAAAATATAGTGCTTTCTGTTATTTTACGACACTTTTTAAAAGGTTACTGACCTCATAAAAATCTTTTAACAGAAAAATGCTACGTATCGGAAAAATGTCCGTATTGTTTTGATACTTTAAAAGCTTGAAATAAATCAGATCAATTTTTATTTTTAAAAAGCGCCGCCAGCTAAAAATTTGAAGCTAGAGAATGTCAAGGTTTCGATAATATAGTAAAAATAATGAATTTATGTACGGTTTCGTTTCAAAAAGATCGATTTACCTATACGTGGAAGCACCGCCGTGTCCTCGTGGAGATGATCGGCAGCGGTAACCTCTCACGCCGGACCCTGGTTTAGGCCATGGTCCGGTGCGACGGGGAATGGCAGGTGGTCGCTCCTTCTGTGAAGCAGTAAAGCTAGCGAAGGAGGCAGCCGCACGTGTGAAGGAACGGACATCCTCACGCCCCAGCCACCGCGACCCCGATCCCGACTACCAGCTACGGTAGGTGCGGGCTTGCAGACGACGATCAATGAGTATCTCGCCATCCGGTCGTCCGCTTATCATCCAAACCGAGCCCAAGTCGTCGACAGCACGTAGTATTCCACGCGCTCCTCAAAGATACGTCAGCAAACCGTAGAGGCCCAGCAGGGCCGATGCCCGCTAGGGCCGTGGTGATTTTTTGAAAGGGAAACCCTAGGTCCTAAAATGCAAAGGGCCACTAAAGGACAGGAGTGATTTTAGTAGGGTGTAATTTATCTATCTAAGTATGTATTTAGAAATATATAAGTATGTTTATCAGTTGTCTAGTACCCATAACACAAGCTCTGCTTAGCTTGGGACTAGACGGCGTTGTGTGATAGTTGTGGAATATTATTATTATTATTATTATTATTATTAGTCAGTAAAAGTCTGACAGGCCCTCTCGCTCAGAGCGGAAAAAGACATTGAATGATTTTCAAACTTAAAAAAAAAATATGTACATGGAAGTGATATATTGTTTATAATTATGTACCGACAACAGTATCAATTGGGTACCTCTCTCATATTAAAATACCTTAGAAAAGGGGGCAACCAGTTGATGATGTTATCCGTACAAAAACCGATAATTTATTATATGTATTAAAAATGTTTGATGTGCATGAAAGCAAACAAATAAATCTAATATATCGATGAAAATGTTTCTGACAAACAGACGGATAAACTGAACATGCGTTTTAATTATACGATGAGTTATTGCAACGGTTTGACAACTGTGACGTAATGACCATACGTCAACGTGTGGTACAAGATTTTAAATAAAAAACATTTGCGGTTCCGTACTTTCTGACACTTTTTAGGTAACTGTGGCACGATTCGATCTTTGAAGTTAGCCAACGATTGCAAACGTCTGCTCGTTGAAGGGCGGTTATGGAAAGGACTTTTAAGAGCGCAAAACCCGAAATACATTTCCATACAACCGCTCTTACGTTCGATCTTGATTATGACGTTTTTACACTTCTTTCTCTAGATGTCTTGTGGATTTTACCTAGGTTTCTATTGAAATCAAAACACATTCACACACAATTGTGCAAAACTAATTGAGCTACCATTAAGCTGCACCTACCATGTTTTGTTTCTGCACCACCCTAAGGTCAACTGGTAGAAAATGCCTAAGGCATTAAGTCCGCCTTTGTACAGTGTTTATTAATAGTGCATAAAGTTTTAATAAATAAATAAAGACCCCTGAAAGTCTGCTATTTTGCATAAACTTTGGCCCTTATACTAGTACGTATAAATTGAAAAAGCAAAAAAAAATATACAAAGCTTGCACATTTAATCAAGATTCTGAATGATAAAACGTTGTAGAGAGAGAAGTTTGATTAATAGTTGATTTATATTCAAAGGTTTTCTCCAAGGCGTATCATTTCCAAAAGCATTTCAATATTCAACTAACAGAAGAAAAGCACGATTACTCAGGCCCAGCTGAACTAAGAGTCTACACGGATGGATCAAAGACAGATACTGGCACGGGAGTTGGAGTCTTCTCCAATGACCTCAATATCAGAATATCCAGAACGCTAGGAAAATTCAACACCGTCTACCAGGCGGAATGTGTTGGTATAATCTTAGCGGCCCACGCCATAGAAACTAGGAATGTAACGGACACACACATTCTCTCCGATAGTGCCGCAGTCCTACAATCCCTAGGCAAAAACTCTACCACCTCGAAAATCATACAAGAATGCCACTCAGCACTGGAAAGTGTCACAGTGCCGAAACGCAATACTGTGACACTACAGTGGATTAAAGGTCATAGCGGCTCACTGGGCAACGACGCGGCGGACGAACTAGCCAGGAGAGGATCTGGAGCGGTGACCTTCGGGCCTGAACCAATTGTGCCGGTCCCCTTTGGTCAGCTGCGTAGTTGGCTACGTGAACACACGCATATACAAGCAGAGCGCTGGTGGTCCTCGACACCGGGATGCAGGCAGGCCAAGGAGGCCCTGCCACATCTCAATAAAGCCCTCACCAAAAAAATCATAAGACTGGACAGAGGCGGCCTGCGCCTGGTGACGGGAACCATCACCGGACACTGCACATTTAACCATATACTTATAATAAGGTTCAGTTGAAAACCAGCGTCAGGCAACTGCTACGTACTGGCCTGGTATTATTCTGAACTGGACCTATTTGGCACATCCGGGAGACACACGATGATGATGTATTTAGGTTTAAGTAGTTAAGTTTCTATAATTGTAATTTCATTGTAGGTACCTGTGTGCCAAATAAACGTGGTTTTTTTCTTTTTTCTTTCTTTCTAAATAAATAATAGAATCTAAATCCCACCAATTACAAACGCAGTTTCAACGAGAGACATATTTTAGATTCATATGCGTATTATCCATTCCACTTCCCAAAGCCATTTGGCTAAAGTGAAGGATGTAAATACGGCAAAGAAGGACTGGCGTTCGTCCAAATTGCCGACGACACAGCAAAAATGCAATTGGCTCCATGTTTAAGTTAAAAATGTAACAAATTGCGAGTTAAATCGGCAGATTTAACTCGCAACCCAGTGACATTGTTGGCAAACAATGTCACTGGGTTACACTAGGACTTATTATAACGTTGTCTTATTACTGTATAATTTATATGGGTTGCAGTTAAGCCAGCCCCATAAAATAAACCCATAGTTTACTTTATGAGGTTGACATTACCGCTACTGGTGCCAAAGAATACTTAAAACTTTATTACCAGTTTCTCGATTGTTTAAAGCTGTCTCACAAATTTTAACAATTAGAATGGTGTTACTCTTTAACCAGAGATGTTACGAAGGTTTGAAAGTTCGGAACTTCCGATTGATTTCAATTGAAAAGAGTGAACCATAAATCAGAAGTACAAACAAAAAGCTTGTCGCGCGGGGACCCTTCCTACCCCGTGCCGTCTGTTGATTACTTTTTCACTTGTTGTCTTATTTCGTATTTGGAATGTCGTGAATTCGCTCTTCATTTAATACTTATCCGAGTTTTTTATTAGTTTTAGTAATGTTTCATTTATTGACTCTGCCTCCGCTTCCGATTTCGGTTTCGATTCCAATAAACCAAATTTAAAAACTCCTGTTCCTAATGGGTAATTCTTTGAAACCGAGAGAATGTCTCATTCATCTGGCCTAGTTTTAATACCTATCTATTTTGTGTCTTATGCTACTGGGCGCAAATGAGTGCCTTTGAAACATTTAGTGACCGGGAAAACTAATATGCAAATAAAAATATCAAATTGTAAAGAAAAATCGAAGATGAATGAGACATTCTCTCGGTTTCAAAGAACCACCCTAATTCGGTTCAGATATAACTATTTCCGTTACAACCCTACTCTTCTTCTTCTCGAATCGATGGTTTTATTTCCCCTTAAAATTTTTGGGCCCAGTAGGTTGCCACGTTTATATCTGCGTGGCGATTTTTAGGTCTTTCAAAGTGAAGATGTAGGGATACTTAGGACACTCTAATAAGTGGGCCATCGTCTGGTCAGAAGCACCAGGGCCTACTCTTTTTATTGGTTTTCTTTCATACTCTCATTTTGAATGAAGGCATTAAAAACGCGTGAGTCTTGTTTCTGACCAACCCGCTTTCTCCCATGCTTCACACCACACACGACCATCACTCAAGAGTTCACGGTGACCGCTAACAAAATAATTTACGTTCAGCTATAAACACGATGCAACACTTCATGTTCCCTTTTATTTATTACTGAGTTGTCATTATAAATAGGAATAAAGATTTTAGAAATATTTGATTGAATTTGTGACTTAATAACTCGAAACATTTCAATTATTTATGTGCTTATATTAAAGACATATTACATTCTTTTACGAGTTTATGACAAGTTCGGTAAGGTTTGTTTATTAACAAAGAATGTATACAGCATAATTATATCTTATAATTAGTGTGTAAGTGTCTTGTTGACTATCAGCACCCTTCTTACCAGTTCCCGAAATTATTCCTCTCGTACTTTTATAATGGTGGGGACTCCTATTTTGTAGATTTTTCTAATTCTAATCTTAATCATCATCATTTCAGCCCAAAGACATCCACTGCTAGACATTGGCTACAACGAACGGTCCTGTGCATCTCGCATCCATCGCATTCCCGCAACTCTCACCAGGTCATAGGTCCACCTTGTGGGAGGCCTTCTAATGCTGCGTTTTCCGGTGTGCGGTCGAAACTCCTTTCGGCCTCATCGACCATCTGTTTTACGAGCAATGTACGCTTCTCACTACCACTTAAGTTTGGCGATTCTTCGGACTATGTCGGCGACCTTGGTTCTCCTGCGGATATTTTCATTCCTGATGCGATCATGCAAGAAAACTCCGAGCATAGCCCTTTTTATTGCCCTTTGGGTGACTTTAAGCCTTCTTCTAATATTAATATGCTTATTTAATTATTTTGTCTTTTTGCTTTTGGCGAAAATAAAAACTTAAGTTGTTTTTATTTTGCTTTTGCTCTTGCACGGTACACTTTGGCAGGACTGGCGTTACACTTTCTGGTTTCTGACTACCCGTGAAGACTGTCAAATATCTTCATACGACAGCCGAGATCAATAGCTTAACGAGCTTTTCGAGGCATTAGTAATGATATTGCTCGAATTAACATAAAATCACAACTCAATACGAAATTATGAATTCATATTACCTACTGAGTGCTTATGTCAAAATATTTGTATGTTACACAGTTTCTGCGTCGTTATATTTGTACACTATGTAAATAGTGAATGTAGCGATTTCGCCTTTAAATATCAAATGAAATGGTTTTCAATGGTTACTATTTAATTCTGTTTGTTATAAGGATTGGTTTATGTTAAAGCGTGAACTAAAAAAAAATATTGTCGTAATAAAATTTTCACAGTCACAGTAACAAATATAAAGAATGCATTTTGTTATACGCATGTAAAGATAAAGAACACATACGGGTTCACGCATAACTTTTATATGTTATTATACACACACACTCATAAAATTTCGCCTGAATAGAATAATTCCTTCGGAAGCGTGTTGTTGCGATACCGATGCATTGTTGCATCGCGACTGTCTATGAGAGCCTTTACCAATACAGTTTTACAAACCAATAAAGTATTACTAATAAAAGGAATCGTTTTTTGAAAACGCTGCCGCTTATATATTGGGGCATACAATCATTTCCACGCGCGATATAATTCACGCGACGGATCTGAATACATTGCTCCACTATAACACATAATATTTATCTGTATGTCTGTATGTATATCTGTTTGTTTGTGTTCTAATAAACATAGTTGTTTACCGAACATAGGGGAAACAAAATAGTTACGTGGATATTGCGAATGTGGTTACTGACACCCTGTGTTTAAAGTTTTTATTTTCTTATTTCCTAATATTTCCATTGGTATCTAACAACATTTTAGTGCACCAGCACCTTCAATGTTACTGGTTCATTTTAAAATGGCAACAACATTGAATTTATTTAGAGATACTAATGAACGTAAAGAAGAGGTAAAACAAGAAAGCACACCATAAGTGAATAATCTCCTCAGCTCCGATTCTAATCAACTGACTAAGTAGGTATTTTTTCCAAAATAGTCGTGAAAATATTCTTTATTCTATGTAATTAAAAATAAGTTGCTGTATGTTTGAAATGCAATCACTTAAAAACGTGTCGACAAATCTGCCTGATATTTTTGTTGTGTTCGTTAATATTTTTTTTTAGGACGTTTTAATTTTTTTGTATGAAAGATTTTTATTGAAAAATTTTCCAGAAATTAAATTGCATCTATTTGAAATATTAAAAGGATCGTTATATTCGAATTTAGTTTTTAATATAATTAACAAAGTTTAACATTAAACTAGTATTAATGACACAGTTCAAATTCCATTGCATCCATACTTTTTTAAGCCCTTTATAATAGATCAAATGGTCACTTAAAAATCAGCTTAAAACACATAAATCTAAAGTCGATACTTGAATTGGTTACCATGATTAAAAATTTGTCGAATTACTAAATCAAGTTTAGGACTTCATAATCATAACATTATATCAACACAAGAGAAAAGGTGCCGAAATGGAATCACCATAGTTCGTAGATTTTACTACAGCCGCAAGATTACTGTGGGTTTGTTCGAAATAGTTACCGTGACCCTGGAACCCAAGAGGTAAAAACTTTATGTGTGTCCTGTTTTATAGCCCAAATATGTTTAATGTACAACCTTAGTAGCAGTGGTGGCCTATTGGTAACGGCCCCAGCTTACGAGTTACGAGAGTCGCAGGTACAAACCCAGCCAGGTTTATTCCATCACCACTGCTCTCAAATAATTCGATGTGTGGCATCCACCAATCCGCACAGGGTCCACAAGGTAGATTACAGTCCATTTCCTCACCTGGAAAGGAGGTCTGAGTCTCAACATTGGAAACATTATAATGTTGATTATACTTTACGCTTATACAGCCTCAAAACACAATTTAAACTCTTAAAAACCAACCTAGTTATCCAAAAGGAAATAATAGGTAAGCTGTATCAAAAGTTTAACAAAGCAACTCAGTGTGGAACATCTGGTACAGACTGGGAACATGTTAAAACATTCGTGAAGTTTTCGAACGTAGCTCGGGGGAGAGGTTTCAACACAGAACTTATCTATAAATGTAATTAAAATTAAAGTGTCTGTTTGTTACATTTTTTTTTTTTTTTCTAAAGTAGATTATTCTATTTTACGATAGGTCATCATCATCACCATCATTTCAGCCGAAAGACGTCCACTGCTGGACATAGGCCTCCCCCAAACGTCGCCACAACGAACGGTCCTGTGCGTCTCGCATCCATCGGACTCCCGCAATCGTTACCAAGTCATCGGTCCACCTTGTAGGAGGCCTTCCAACGCTACGTCTTCCGGTACGTGGTCGCCATTCCAGAACCTTTCGGCCCCAACGGCCATCTGTTCTGCGAGCAATGTGCCCTGCCCATTGCCACTTTAGTTTGGCGATTCTTCGTGCTATGTCGGCAACCTTGGTTCTCCTGCGGATATCCTCATTCCTGATTCGATCACGCAAGGAAACTCCGAGCATAGCCCTCTCCATTGCCCTTTGGGTGACTTTAAGCCTTCTAATGAGGCCCATTGTAAGCGACCACGTTTCGGAGCCATATGTCATCACTGGCAACACGCACTGGTCATAGACTTTCGTCTTGAGACACTGTGGTATATTGGACGAGAAGACACCGCGCAGCTTCCCGAACGCTGCCCAGCCGAGTCGGATTCGACGATTGATCTCTTTCTCGAAGTTAGACCTTCCCAACTGGACCGTCTGTCCCAGGTAAACGTATTCGTCTACAACTTCGAGTGTAGAGTCCCCGACCTTGATAGGAGTGGGTGCTACATGGCTGTTTACCATGACTTTGGTTTTGTCCACGTTCATTTTAAGTCCCACTCTTTCGGAAGCTCTACTGAGGTCACCAAGCATTATACTGAGCTCCTCCGTAGTCTCAGCCATGACTACTATGTCGTCGGCAAACCGAAGGTGAGTGATGTACTCGCCATTGACATTAATGCCTAGCCCTCTCCATTCCAAAACCTTGAAGACATCCTCCATTGCTGCCGTGAACAGTTTCGGAGAAATAACGTCTCCCTGCCTCACACCCCGCTGCAAGAGGATAGGTTTCGAGGTCTGGTCTTGTAGTCGGACTGACATAGTGGCGTTTTTGTACAAACACTTCAGCACTTCGATATACCGATAGTCAATTTGGCACCGTTGGAGAGACTGCAGTACAGCCCAAGTTTCAATCGAATCAAAGGCTTTCTCGTAGTCCACAAACGCTAAGCAGAGAGGCTGATTATACTCCTCAGTCTTCTGTATAACCTGCCGCAGCGTATGTATGTGGTCCACGGTGCTGAAGCCTTTACGAAATCCAGCTTGTTCGGGAGGCTGGAAGTCGTCGAACCTGCGCGCGAGACGATTCGTGATGACTCTGGAAAACAGCTTGTAGACATGGCTCAGAAGCGAGATGGGCCTATAATTCTTAAGCAGGGCATTATCGCCCTTCTTAAAGAAGAGTACCACCACGCCTCTGCTCCACGCCTGTGGCGTTTTTCCCTCGAGTATGACGGAATCAAATAGCTTCTGAAGGGCCTTAAGGACCGGTTTTCCACCCGCCTTCAGGAGTTCGGCCGTAATTCCGTCCTCACCCGACGCCTTGTTGTTTTTCAGCTGCTTCAGAGCCATCCTAATCTCGTACAGGCTGACGTCCGGGATATCTTCGGTATAGTGTCGAGTCAATCTAGCTCTTGGGTCGTTCACTAGATTTACAGCGGGTTTAGCGATAGACGTGTATAACTGTCCATAAAAAGCCTCGATCTCTCCCAGAAGCTCCGATTTGGCGGATATGACTCTGCCATCGTCGGTCTTCAGTTTCGTGAGCTGGCTTTGCCCAATAGACAGATCTCGTGCAAATACTTTAGAGCCCTTATTCCGCTCAATCGCATCCTTAATCCTTGCGGTATTAAAGCGGCGAAGGTCACGTTTCAGGGACTTCGAGATTTGTCTATTGAGCTGCCGGTATATGCACGCATCGTCTGAAGACTGCAGAATCATCTCACGCCTCTTCTTCATTAGCTCGAGGGTCGGATCGGAGAGCTTCTTGTTTTTATTTGTACGGTGAGTCTTGAAAAACTTAGACCCGACCGTATGGACAGTTTCCACGAACCCATCGTTATATTCATCCACGGAGCTTCCTAGGCACTCGAAACGATTGTGGAGTTCGAGCTGAAAGCTCTCGGGGTTTTGGATCTGGATCTGTGCTGGACGGAGCGTAGACTTCATCAATCGAGACCTTTCAAGCTTAATGTTAATATTCAATGTGCCTCTTACGACGCGGTGATCACTTCCAGTTTTCACCGCGTTGATCACAGAGACATCATTGAATATTTGCTTTTTCGTCGACAGGATGAAGTCAATCTCATTTCTAGTTGCACCGTCAGGACTTTGCCAGGTCCACCTTCTATGCTCACGCTTTTTGAAGAAGGAATTCATCATATAGAGGTCCTCCTTCTCCATAAAGCTAGCCAGTAGGTGTCCCCGGTGATTCCGACGTCCAAATCCAAATTGCCCCACTCGCAGCTCGTCACCGTCTCGTTTGCCCAGTTTCGCGTTAAAGTCCCCCATGACCACGGTGAAGTGAGTCTTAGAACCATGCATGGCTCTTGATATATCCTCATACATGGATTCTACTTCGTCGTCGGGATGTGTCGAGGTCGGGGCGTAGACCTGTATGACCTTCAGCGAATATCTTGATGATATTCTGAGTATAAGGTACGCCACCCTGGTCGACACACTCTCGATCCTCACCACATTGTTCACAAGGGACTTGTGGACGATAAACCCGACACCACCCTGGGACTGCTGGTCACCCTCCCGGAAATAGAGCATGTTACCGGATTTGAGAATTATCGTATCCTCCCCCTGTCTTCGGACTTCAGACAATCCCACAATACTCCATCGCAACCTGCTCAATTCCTCCTCCAGTTCGGTGATCTTCTCGTCAGTCCTCAGTGTACGCGTGTTAAAAGTTGCCAGGTCGAGTCGTTTCATAGATGGGTAGCCAAATCTCATCCGGAGATTCTTCGCACCCCTTGCCTCGTCGTGGCCTTGACCGCTACCGGAGTCAAGGGTAGACGGGCTGCCGGGCACTAGGGGCCATTTTTTGTTTCTGTTTTTCATGTTGGGGGGGGTTGCCATAATCGCCACGCTTGGCAGACGGGTTGGCGATCGCAGTTTGGTTGTTGTAATGTACAGAGGATGCTGCTGCCCATTCTCTGGTATGTCCCTTAGTCGCCTCTTACGACACCCTCGGGAAGAGATGGGATGGTGTTATTCTTAACGTCCGAACACCATACGGAACAAACCATTACGATAGGTACCTAACAAAAATGTAATTTCTTTAATTTTTCTCTGTCTTCCTATTTTTTCCGGTTAATCGCTGAAACAGGTTGACCCATTTTCACGGGTAGATAGTTGATGTTATAAGAAGTTAGGCTTTTAGTAAGGTACTTAGGTTACTTTTATTTTAGAAAAATAATTAAGCTTCCGCATAAAAAAATAATCTTGTAATTGTGACTAAATGCCTTTGTGACATTGTGTGTGTGAAAATTATTGTAATTATTGTGATGACATAAGTACATAATGTGTTATTTTATTTGTATTTTAATTTTATTTTATTTTTATTTGAATTTCATTTTATGTGTATAATGACCGTATTTGATTTGATTATTTTAATGTTTTATTTGATTTTAATTTTGTATGTAATCTATGGACTATGTTTGAAATAAATGAATAATAATAATAATTAAGCTGTTTTAGGAGTCCGAAGCGGACGAAGTCGCAGGCACCAGCTAGTATTTATGCTATACAGGTACAATACATGAAGGAAAACAGTTCGTTAAGATTCACTGGAGCCTGAACTTACTTAGACTTACAATCGTCTAGATTTGCATAGTTCTGCAAGTAAGGAGAGTTTGTTGGTTGTGTTTTATTTAAAGTGTATAAACAAAACACTATCAACAAACTTTCGGTATAATTATAAATACGTATGTTGTTCTTTTGTTACTCAACTTTTTTATTGTTATTGCTTCGCAAAAGCATAAAGCCGTGTACGCACGTACGCACACGAACATAGCGAACAAAAACACCAAACTTGAACATTTGGTTTGTTCGTTTGGACGGCATTTTCGAACACGAACGCGAACATATTTCGAATCGAGTTCGCACAACAGTCGAGAATAGCGGCGTCGTTGGAAGTGATCGATTATGAAGTAGCGAAAAGTTTATTGGTGTTCGCATTGATTCATGAAGAACACCATCCATACAGAACATACTAATAGGATCGCCGCAAACATGTTTGGTGAACAGAGTGTTCGATGTTTGTTAGTGGTACACATGTGCGAACCAAGTTGTTGCGTAATATGCAACGCAACAAATTTGTTCGTACGTGCGTACAGGGCTTTAGGCAATCAAAGTTGAAGTTAGTTTTCGATACAGAATACAGTCACTTTTTTCTATTACAATGCGAATATGATATTTTATTTGGTTTTTGCAATATTTAGCAGAAAATGTATCGAGCTTAGTAGTCAATACGTTGGAAAATCAATGTGGTAGCCTTTTCCCAAATATGTTTGGGTCGGCTTTAAGTTAAACCACCTGATGGCCACAACCCGGGAATCTTTAAGTCAAGAGTGAATATGTTACTTCTAGGTAAGCGCGCTCCATCGTCGACCGCATAGTCGCTTTCCATCAGGTCGTCAAGCGCGAACCTATCAAGAATTAAAAAAAAACCAGATGCTTTTGAATACCAGTATTTTACATGGTCTGCTTATCTGATCTCCATAACCCTATAACTGGGTAACAGGATACCTCTTGGAATGACTAGAGTCAGATTTTTTTGGCTTCTGACCATCCGTAGAAACTATCAAAGATTTCCAAATGACACCCTTGACCAGCGGGCTAACGTCCATGTAAAGCTCGTAAGGCCCACTAGGATAATACTTTGGCAAAAAAAGAACTGAAGATACTTGTCACCGCGGCTCTCAAACTTAAAGGGTGATAGGAACACAAGTGGGTTTTAGTCGGTAAAAAAGTCTGACACTCTCTCTGTTAAGATGGATGTGTGGTGTGACGAGAATGGATAAAGTGAGAAATAAGAATATTAGGGAAGTTTAAAAGTGGCGCCAGTGACTGAAAAGTTGAAAGGGAATCGTTTGTCTTGGTATGGTCATGTGAAGAGGAGGGATGAAACGCATGTTACTAAAAGAGTTATGAGTTTACATGTGGATGGATGGAGAGGGAGAGGGAGACCAAAGAAAAGATGGATGGATTGTGTGAAGAGTGATATGAAAGAAAAGGAAGTTAGTGATAGCATGACGAGTGACAGAGCAGAATGGAAGAAAAAAACGTGTTGCCGACCCCAAATAACACGGAACAAGGGCAGGAAGATGATGACTCTCTCTCTCGCTTCACCTAGAGCGGGAGAAGTTATTTGATTATTTCTCCCAACAAAAAAAGGCACTTGGCCTAATATTACCACAATTATCAAATTATTCCGCACGTATTGATCTAACGGAGAGATCATGATCGTTTGGAATCCAGTAAGTAATTATTATTTACTAGTGAGAAGTAATTATATTTATGTAGACCCTTCCGACAGCTCGAAAGTGGACTAACAGCTTACCATTTCAGCTTTTTTATTCATTCTTGTTGAACAAGACGTAAGCAAGATATGAGAAGTGTATACATTGGCATCTAAATGTGCCCCCTATTTTTTTGAGCCTGGTTGCAGGAACCACAAATTTGTGTTTGTTCCTATTTTGAAAATTATGAATATCACTGTATTTTTTAAACATTTATAGCGTAAAGTGTCGACGTGTCAAAAATGTTGGTCCTCAGATACATAGACCGCAGTTCAATGACCGTCAGTTACAATTATAATGACTTTAACTAACTTGATTGAAGTACAAACAGTGAACAATCAAAAATGACATGTTGATGATACTGGAACTTAAAAAGTTATTGACATTAAACAATGTCGAGCTAATGAGAAGGGGACGCTATTAACATCGGCTGTACAAGGCAGTGTATTTACGTAGTTGAAGTGTAGTGGGTCGTACAACCAGTACACACAATAATCATTCTGCTTAACCTCTCCTCAAATATGTTTTCTTTAGGTGGGAAATACCCAATGACTTTTCCCTACTAGGGTGGATGGTGGTGGGTGGTGGTGGTAGGGTGGTACACACTCTTATGTTCTGTTTTGCCTTGGTTCCTGGATCCCAGGGTTTTCTTTTGCACAACCCATGGCCCAAGTAGGCTTCGACCCTGCTGAGTTCCTACGGTTTTACTGACATCCCCTTGAGGCACTCGTGGAACACTACGCGCCGTCGACGACTTGGGCTCGGTTCGGACGGTTTTCGGACGGCCGGACGGCGAGCTACCCCTTGCTCGCCATCCACAAGCCCACGCCTACAGTGTTCCCCTAATATGTTGGACTCGGCTACCAGCTCAACCAGATGCAATTCTCTGCCGGTGTTTCCTGATAGCTACACCACCAGGTTATAGCTATTAATTTTTATTATAGATAAACTCGCGCTTGACGACTATCTCACCTGATGGAAAGCGACGATGTGGTCGACGATGGAGCACGCTTCCTAGAAGTGACCTATTCACTCTTGACTTAAAACCCCAGGTTGTAACTATCAAGGAACACAGACTCCAGCAGGGAATTTCACTCCTTAGCTGTATGTGTTCCCAAAACGTTTTATGCGTATGGGTGGGATGTCCACCATGTACCTACCGTTGGCGCATCGCAGTTCGTCTGGTAGTTTTCTGATGTGTTTTTCTAAAGATCTCAGTACTCACTATTGTAACAATCGGTATCGAATGCTGAGTCTTGTCAAGTTAGTGCTTACCTGTAAAAGAAGAGAATTATTTGTTAGTTTTTTTTTTTTAATACAATTTCAATAGAACAGATACTAACAGAAAAGATATAAGATCCGCGCATACACAAACATACATACATACATACAAACTTTCGCACTTATATAGATATAATATGAGTATGTGTGTGACGTGACATGCTCTACCTAAAGTGTAACATTTTGAAAGAAAGAAAATGTTAATAAAAAATAACACAAAATTAAATAAAAATCCAACAGGCCAACAAATCAACTTTCCAGTATCGTAGGTGCCGCTACGATACTTGTAAACTCACATACACAAGATACCATAAGACCCGGAATAACTTGTAGGCCATGCAAATATTTGTCCGCGCGGGAGTCGAATCCGCGACACGCAGGGCTACTCACTTAATCGCTCAACCACTACACCTACTGTACTGTCACATTTCCTCTTAGCCTGTTCTGTCCCACTTCTGGACTAAGCCCTCTTTCCACTGCTTCCATCTTTCGCGAGCCCGCTCTTCCTCTTTCCAGGGGCCTAAGTCTGCTATTTTTATAAATTCGTCATTCCAACACGATCTCATTGTCATTTTGCTAAAAGTTCGTAATCTGCTAATTCATAATGATCGATTATTGATCGGTCAATGGTCTCGTAATAGAGTTGTAGTAGAATGACAATATCGAACTTATTAAAAGCAATTACTGCACAATGACGTTCTAATGGTAGGTCACTGATCAAAGAATTTTAGCATAATATCGCATACGTCAGATATTCATTTGTCAGTATGTACGAGATTACCAGGGTCAGTGGTTGACCATTGGAAAGTCATAATGACGCCGTTATATTAGTAGATTACCAAATTTGTCAAAATCAACAATTATGAAATCAATGATAGACCATTCTGACACTATTGTAATAGCAGACTTGAGGCCCTGTTCTGTCGCTGTCAGAATAACAAGAGAAAAACTCCAGAACTTCCTACTACAAGTACAACCTATGACCAATCAGAAAATCTATTTTAATGCACTCCAATTTTAATGAACACAATTAAAAACTCTTCATTAATATCCAGTCCACATTCTTAACAGAAACAATCTCGGCAAATCAGATAACTTAAAAGAGAGTTGTCAACGGATACAGATCTATAACACCATCCGATTCATTAATGTATGTCATCCAATTAATGTTTAATGAACTCGGCTTCTTAATTAGGCGCCATCCATTCATAATCTCAGCGGCAGCAATGTGTGATATTTTGTGGTTTGTGGTCACTGATGCGTAACGTTTAATGAACCTGACAACTCAAACAGCGTTACTGTTTTATCTGTCAAACGCCTTATTTCGACTTAGCGTTTCGTAGCATCAGCATTCTAAAAAACCTTTAAATGCTGTTTTATTTTGTTTAGTAAGGTTCATGTATACATCTTACAAGAAAAAAAAAAAAACACAAAAATAAAAAACACAAAGAAACCAATAAATACCTAATTTCAAAAGAAGAATAACATACCTTTAATATAAAATTTATTTGAACTTATGATTCCAAGTCAATCCAATGATATAACACTTCAAAGCAACCCGTTTTAAAAATCTCCAATTTCATAGGTAAAGACCTATTATGTTTGAAAAGTTAAGTTTGTATATCATATTTATTTATCAACTAGCTTCTACCATTTCTATTCCAGGACATGGTGTACCCGTATACCAAATCCGTTCAGCAGTTTGAGCGTGAAGGAGTAACAAACATATACACAAACTTTCGCCCAACGATCTTACAGCCACTAGACGTCTAATAACAGGCGACGCATGTCTGTCAACACATATGATTATAGATCTGATGTCTCGACCAATCAGAACGTAGTACCCCACCGCGGCGTCTAGTGGCTGTAAAGTCGTTGCTTTCGCTTTTATAATATTAACGTGAAAACACCTCAACATCTAAACAGATGTAACTTGACACACGTACAAAACATAACATGGATCAGGGACAAAGGGCACTTTTGATAACTGTCAACATTGACGAAGTCACTAGCAAATGCTAGTGGTTACTCTATCCAGACAAAATCCAATCCATTTACCAGTGTTTTAAGATACAAAAAGCTCAGACCGTAACAGCAATTACCGACTAAACCTCAATATCTACCTAACAGCAATTACGCGTCCTTAGATCCAATCGCAGGACTAATCTTACCTAATGCAGAGAAAAGGTTACAAACGCTGATTCTAAGCGAAGCTCCCATCGAAGCAGTAAGAGGTGACCCTTATGGCTACTCTAACTCTTGCATTTTTTATTTCTGGGTCAAGCTGAGACACGTGTTTTTTAAGTGCAAGCACTACTCTATTCGAGTTCATAAAACAGTTTTATCTTTACTAGCTACGTATTTTGAACAGTAAATGCACGAAAAGTCATAAAAAGTGTATTTTAAAACTTGTATGTTTAATGTTTTTATTATTATGCAAGCTGAAGATGATGAAAATAGATGATGAGAGAGATGAAAAGATGAAGTGTATAAAGTTTTAGTTTATAAATGAATATAGGATTTTATCAGGTGTTTGGGGTGAGTTTACGATAAACCAAGATTAAAGATTATAAAGATCAACAATACCGATTAAACTAATCACAAATGGAAAAACGATTAAAACAAATGAGATGAACGAGATGAGATTGAGTCGCGCCTGATAGTTATTTATTTATTTGATCGTACAAAAATCAACAACTATACCAAAAGGATAACAATAGTTTATAAGACATTCAGCCAAATACAGGTTCTCACGAGTAGAAACAGAAAAATGTAATATACTCCAGTGAGTGAGTGTGTAGTTATATGCTATCCGATAGCGTACTGATTGTATTTACTTAGGTAATACATAATAGTAGATTATGTGACTAGGGGATAAAGCAGTGTCTTTAAGTCGCGGGTGGCAGATGTTGAATTCCGAACAAAACGAAGGTTGCTAATTTTAATCCCGAACGATAGTGAGGGATTTATATAATTAACTCCCGAGCATTTCGAGGGAGTTAATAAAGAAACCTGAGTGAAGTGAGGAATTCAAGCCGCCCAAGACAAAGACAGCTTTATCCCCGTGTTGGATACTCTACTTTTTACACCATCTGTGAGATAATTAAAAGACAATTTAGTAAAAGAAATCATAAAATACAGAAATATAAGTATTATTTACCAGTTAATCTTAACTATCACTCAAAATGTTTTGAGATTTAAAACAAACAAAATTCACTACTCAAAGATTCTATAGTTTAAATTTTCTATAACGCTCCCGCTTGTTCATTACTTTTTTTTAGAAACATTTTTTATTGTTTTTTTTTTGTTAGTGGCCAGTTTGAAATTTGAATAAACTTGTTTGATGCACTACATTTTAATTCACATATTGCTGACGGTTTTTATCACGTTCCAAATTCAAATCTCATTATTCCCTAGGGATCGCCCATACTACATTATCTCCCTAGGGACATAATGACTTGCTTTAAGTGATGGTTGTATGACGTATAAAAGGGCATTATCGAGCAGGTGGTGTAAAAAATAATTAATGCATAGAGCGCGGTGTCACAATTACGCTGACATTTTCATTATTGTCCGGTGATTGACCCGAACACCAAGGTTACCGACATAGCCCGAAGGATTGCCAAGCTTAAGTGGCAAGGCACATTTCTCGCAGAACAGAGATGGTCGATAGGGACGAAAGGTTCTGGAGTGCTGCCTAGGTACCGGAAAACGCAGCGTTGGAAAGCTTCCCACAAGGTGGACCGATAACCTGGTGAGGACCGCGGGAATCTGATGAATGCGAGACGCACAGGACCGATCGTTATAGCGACACTGGGAGGAGGACTATGTCTAACAGTGGACGTCTTTTGGCTGAAATAATGATAATGATGATGATGATGATGAGGATTTTGCAGTTTCGTTTCCATTTTAGAAAAGGATTTTGTTTAAATTGCTGATAAAATACGTGTAAACTCCGTGCTTGGTAAAATTATAGCTTATTCCATTTGATCGAAACCTGATGTGAAAGTTTAAGAGATCTAATTTGTAGATATCTCAGACTATCACCGAATGAAACTAACAAAACGGATAATCTATAAAATAAAGAAGTTTTGGGAAAAGAAAAAATTGTGCGTACAGCCAAGGGGTGAAATTCTCTGACGGAGTCTGTGTTTCCAGCTCCCCTAGTCAAGTTACGATCGTTTCGTTTGCGTCGAACGCCTCGAGTAAGCCACGCCTCCTATTCCTTTGTTCGGACCACGTGATTGAGCGTTGAGATCACGTCAGAACAAAGAAATCAGAGGCGTGGCCTACTCGAGGCGTTCGACGCAAACGAAATGATCGTAACTTGGCTAGGGGGGCTGATAGCTACAACCAAGGGGTCTTTAAGCCAAGAGTGAATAGATTACTTCTAGACAAGCATGCTCCATCGTCGGTCACAATATCATGAAATAGTGTTCAAGCGCGAACCTATCAATGTTAAAAAGTAAAAAATAGAATTTACGCAACACAAAAATGCCAACCCAAGCGTTACAAACATCTCAAAAATAGACAGTCGGTACCAATTTCCGAATAAACCCATAAAACCGATCGTCGAATTTCACAAGAAATCTAAAGCAAACACATCATGAAAAGCGATATAAATCGAGCTTTTGTAAACAAACAGTTACATCGGAAGCTTGACATTGAACTATGACGTCATTCCAGGGTACGTCATTGACGATCCAGTTTGCGTGGTTACAGGGTTCGGTGCTAAGTAACGGACTACCTACTGGAGACCTAACTACGTCTGTGTGTGTGTAAAAAACTAAGCGTGTAGAGTCTACACGCTTAGGGTGTTTTTAATATCGTGCGGATTTCATCACGCATGCGGGATTGCTCCGCACGCTTAGCTCCCGCATAAGTCCTTTTCATACAAGTATTTATTGGAATGCGTGGAATACGCACGCGGGATGCGGGCCGTGATATCAGTCAGCTGCCCCGAATGCGGAGCAATTCCGCATGCGTGATGAAATCCGCACGATATTAAAAACATACTTAGTCTTTTATGAGTTATTGACGATCCAGTTTGAGTGGTTACAGGATTAGATCTCGGTGCTAAGTTACGGACTACCTACTGGAGACCTAACTGCGTGTGTGTGTATGTGTGTAAAAAAACTAAGCGTGTAGAGTCTACACGCTTAGGGTGTTTTTAATATCGTGCGAATATCATCACGCATGCAGGATTGCTCCGCATGCGTAGCTCCCGCATATGTCCTTTTCATACAAGTATTTATTGTAAGCGTGGTATACGCACGCGGGATGCGGGGCGTGATATCGGCCAGCAGCCCCGCATGCGGAGCAATTCCTTAGTCTTTTGTGAGTCAGCCGTAAGTAAGTTTTCTCCTCAAAACTGCCAGCCTAGCCTTTTCTCAAGTATATTGGAGTCGGCTTCCATTTTCTCCGGAAGTAGCTGAATAGCAGTATTTAACGTTAATCACTACGTCGCTATATGGTGACCGACACGACATCTCTTCGATTTAGTTTGCTGGTGACTAGTCTCATGCGCATCACATGACCAAAAAGGCGGGGCGTGAAAAGACGAGCAGCTCGGGCGGCGAACAGGTGATCCAAATTCGCACAGAGCACGGAACGCTATACGAGCAACAAGAGTCACTGTCACTCCTCCGTTTTTTTGAGTGTGGGAAATCTTCAAATAACTTTTTCCGCTCTGGGTGGAGCCAGAGGAAACCCACCAGTGTTCCTTCAGTTGTGATTTGCGTCCCAGAGTCGCGGTAGCTCTACATTAATTTTAAATCACAACATCCACTGGTAATCAATTTGCGAATCATTTGAAAATATCCCGACAAAAGCTATTTAAAACAAAGCTCAAGTTTGAAATAATCCATAAAACAAAAGAGCTTTATAAACCACTTTCAAGCCAAGCGTGACATTGAACTACATCATCAGTATGACGTCACCATAGTTCCCATAGACAGTAGCCCCAAATGTTGGTGTGAGATTACCGACAGCTAGGGTTGCCATGTCTTGAAGCCGAAAAGCCGGACAGATCAACTGGTTAAGCCCGTCATTTGGATGAAAAGGCCGGTAATCCTTAATTATTTGTCTTAGTATTAAGACAAATAAAAAACAGGGCAAGTGCGAGTCGGACTCGCGCCCTGAGGGTTCCGTACAAACTTACGGTAAACAGTTAAATTTCCGAATGTAGTCTCGAAGATTTTTCCGTATCGCAATTTTTTTTTTTGTTTTGACGTAACAAGATAGTTTTCAGATTTATTCCTATACTTGTGCTTTAAGACCTTGCTTTATGCAAAATTTCAGAATTCTGGGTCAACGGGAAGTACCCTATGAATTTTGATTTTCTCGAGAGTGACGAAATATACGTTTTTTGAGACATAAACGGCCGTATCTTTTTTTTTCGTTTACTTAGAAATTTGATTTTATCACAGCTTCAAGAGACCGCAAATTTAAGTATATGGTTTTACTTTCAACTCGATACCTCCACGCGTTCCTGCGTTAAAGGGTCTTGACAAACAGACAGACAAACAACAAAGTGATCCGAAGTATAAGGGTTCCGTTTTTTTTTGGGGTTCGGATTTATATGTTGAAATTAAAAAGAATAGAGACAGATATAAAAATCGTACAATTTAAAAAGCCCGTCTAATTTGGCTTTATACGCAACCAAAAAGCCTTGCTGTGTCCGGCTTTATCCGGACGCCTGGTAACACTACCGACACCTAATATAAAATATTTTGATATACGAGCCTGTTATTGTAGTCTTGATATAATAGCGAAGAAGATAATTTACTTTTGTTGGTCGGTAAGAAATATTCTATTCTTAACTTTGTCTTTGAGTACACTAAAATAATTTGGTGCCTGAATCTTCAGTGGTTTATGAATGAAATTTGATTAATCTGATATCTATGTGGTTTATTAAATAAATTATTTTTATTGGTTGAAGTTAAAAACTTTAAAAAGCATTTTTGCTTTCAAATGTATTTAACTTACCTTCATTTTTTTTTTATTGTTATAACCTAGTGCTTGACTACGATCCCACCTGATAATAAGCAGTGATGCAATCGTTGATGGTGAGGCGCACTAGTTTATTAAAAGCCTATTCACTCTAGCCTTGAAGACACCTAAATTATAGTTCGGCGGGAAGAATAATGTGTAGATACCTATTCATCTACACATTATTACGAAAACAGTACATTGATGCTAGTACCTACATAATATGAAAATGTTTTTTTTTTTCGGGTGGGAAAATCATATAATGACATCCCCCGCTCTTGGGCGGTGCGGGAGATATCAGACTTTTACAGACTAAAAACCCACTCCTGTTCCTTCTTTGTCATTTTTCCAGGGCCCCGGGGATTTCTTTCGCATCACCCATGGCCCCAGCAGGCTTTGACCCTGCTGGGCCGTACGGTATGAAAGTTTTAAGTATATTTTTATGAACAAAGAATTAAGTATATTCCAGATGTAGAAAAATAAATCATTGTTATTGGTCAGGCTCAAAATCTGCTGCTGAAATATAACTTAACTACTCTAAAGAAAACGGTAATCATCATCATCATTATGTTAACATTTCAGCCGAAAGAAAAAAGCCACTATTGGACATAGACCTCCCCCAAGTGTCACTACAACGTACGTACGTAACCTGTCCTGTGCGTCTCGCAACCCGATATAATTCCCGTAACCCTCATCAAATTATCGGTCTACCTATTAGGAGGCCTTCAAACGCGTTTGCTGAAAATAATTAATCAAACACAGAGCTCTCTGAGAAGAAAAAATGCGTAGTATGTTTCTAGAAAAGTACTTTAAAGTTGAATATTTCAGAGGCCAGCCACAAGCATAGCAAATAGATCTATAAATCCATTGTACAATTCCTTTGTTACAAAGCAACACATCCTGAAAAAACAAACCCACCTTTTTCGATCCAACTTAAGAATTTCCCACAGGAATAAACAAGGAAAAAGGAAGTCACAGGAAAAGAATTGTAATGAACAAAAAACTACACTTGTTAGGCTAGTTCATTCTCCGACTGTCTCATTATAGAGATACCGCGATACACGAATACATAGTAACATTATACGCTGGGAAGGAATACATAGTAACATTAAACCAAAGAAAAACTGGGCAAGTGTGAGTCGGACTCGCGCACTGAGTGTTCCATACAAACTTACATAATGTAAAAAATTCAGTTCCCGAATGGAATCTCGAAGATTTTTCCAATTCGCAAAATAAAGTATTTTTTGTGACGTAACAACAAAACTGTTTTCAGATTCTGTGCTATAAGACCTTACTTTATGCCAATTTTCAGAATTCTGGGTAACGGGAAGTACCCTATGAATTTTGATTCCCTTGAGACTATCGAAATATACGTGTTTTGCAACATAAACGACCGTATCTTTTTTTTCCGTTAACGTAGAAGTTTGATTTTTTCACAGCTTCAAGGGACCTCAGACCTGAGTACTTATATGGTTTTAATTTCAACTCGATATCTCCACGCCTTCTCGAGATAAAGGGTCTTGACAGACAGACGGACAACAAAGTGATCCTATAAGGGTTCCGTTTTTCCTTTTGAGGTGCGGAACCCTAAAAATGGTACTTCGTATCTTTAGAATGAAAAAGAACATAAGTCTAAATTCCTATAACTTCTGATTTTATTATAAATTGACCTTGAAACTTAAATTTAAAAATTTAAAAACCCTCAAAAAAACATTCGGCTTAAAAATTCCCATATTTACTTGTAGAAAACCTACTACCAGATACACAGTCAGACAGACAGACACACACACATAATGGTTAAAATTAAGGACGTCAAAAATCAACTCTTAGATCACTAGGTTTATAAATGAACTTGTCACTACTGTGACAAGGAACCCAAGTTATGAGTAAAAAAGAAACACGGGACCTACATTTAAAACCCCTATCGCCACTGAATATTTTGACGACGGTCTTGCAAATTTCCCGGTAATTTGAGAAAAACCGATTTCCTCAAACCATCCAGTAATTCCGTAAAATTCACACGTTCAAATCCAACGTATTTACTAGTTTTCCACGGTCGTAGTTTTGAAAACAAACGGCTCGTTTTAGATGCGACACAACAATAAAAATAGAACAAAACACCGCTGATTTGTTCTGTCGCTACTTCTATTCTTCTGGGTGTTATTCAAAATTGTACATTGTTTTGTTAAATGGAAATTGTGGAAAACTCTCAAAACGGTGAAGGTTAAAACATCGTGAGGAAACCGGCATGTCCTAGAACCAAAAATTCGAAGACATGTGACATTCACCAATCCGCACTGGGCCCGCGTGGTGGATTACGGCCCAATCCCTCTCCTAAAGAGAGGAAGCCCGAGTCCCAGCAGTCGGAACATTAAAAGGCTGATTATTTATTTATTTATTATATCAGATACATCCATATTATGTTAGTAGAACTTAAAACTATGTTAGTAAAATTGTTCATTAAAATAAATAGAATAAAATAAAATCAGTTCATAAACTTATACATATTATAACTGTGCCCGCTTGCCGCTGCACCAGACCTGCAGCTGTGCAAACGAGTCCAGTGCCCCAAGAAGGGGCAATCCGGCTTATCAGCTATCACCCTCAAAATGCTGTTGGTGCTCCCCCGAATCCTACGCATCAGGGATGCTGTTCTCTTTCGCATAATAGCTTGAAAGCTGTCTGTGTTATGCTATATGCTGCGTTATCACTGACTGACATAAGCCTAGCCTACACGTATTTTCTCCTTTTACGCGGGCGAAACCGGTGGCAGATGTGAGTCAACAATCTTTGATACGTAATACTAAAAACAAACGCTCTCAAAACGTCACTTTCACAAAAATGCGTTTAAAACTAAAACAATAGAGACTTTCAGCAGCAATTTCTTCACAATCAATTGTTTAAAAACGATATTTTTGTTCAAAAATAAATAAAGTGGAAAGACAAAAGAATATCAGTTTTCTTTGTTAAAACTTCGGATCTTGTTCAGACAGTTTTCCTTTGAGTATTGAGAGCAATTTAAAATTTTAATTGAGTGATACTTGAGAAGTTTGAGGTAAAATATCGTGTCCAGGTGCCAAGAAGTCACAAAAAAATTGCCTGTGTTTCACTATTTATTTATGAATACTCTTGTGTATATTTTTATGTCGTTTTTTTTTCCTAGACCAGTGTTCCGTAAAACTTCTTGTGTTCAAGGTACGCCTAGGAAATTGGAAAATTTTGGAGGCACACGATAACTGAAAAATATTTTTTAGGGTTCCGTACCTCAAAAGGAAAAAACGGAACCCTTATAGGATCACTTTGTTGTCCGTCCGTCTGTCTGTCTGTGTTCAAAAAAAAAAACTTTTTTGCGATTCGAAAAATCTTCGAGTCTCCATTCGGGAATTAAACAATTCACACACTCGTATGTAGGTAAGTTTATACGGAACCCTCAGTGCGCGAGTCCGACTCACACTTGCCCAGTTTTTTTTTTAATTTGGTACTCGCAATGCTTAGAAGGCAGAGGATATTTATTTTTCACACAAAGCCCAAAATGTTTTTAAATAAGTTCCTGAAAAATTTTAATTTTACATATTGTGCGACCCGTTTTAATTTCGAACAGTTCTTCCGGTTTGTTAATCGATAAGTATCCAATAGAAATGCCCCCTGAGAATAGATTTCGAACTCAGTCCGTAGGTTGGTCTACATTTTTCTTCCTTGTGTCTAATAACTTTATACAACCATATTTTTCCGAGACACACCAACTAATCACCAAGGTACACCAGTGCGTCGCAGGATTAACTTTGCGGACCACTGTTCTAGACATTCTTCTCCCGCACCTTTACGAATCAGTCCTCGTGGTGCGTGTCTAAATCATATCGCCACCTCTTTCTGAGCAGGAGACGAACCGGGCATCGGGAATCGTCGGGAATGCGAACGACAAGCAATGTGTAGCTAGCCATCCATCCAGCCATCAGGTAAGGACCAAACCCGAGTCAACGACGCGTAATGTCCAAAAATCAGAAATCAGAAATGTTTATTTCAAATAGACCAATTACAGGCACTTTTGAATTGTCAAAATGTCGGTCAGTCAAAAAAAAAACAAGTGAAGCTAAATTGCACGTTCCAAAGCGTAGATCTCTATGGAGAAGAACGTGCAAGAAACTCCATGGACACTCTTTTAAATCATATTATGAGTTAAATAAATCTTGGTTACATGTTTCTTGTCGCTTCTAATATGTTCCATGTACACCTCAAAGAGGTATCACCAAAACTGAAGACACCCAGTAGAACCGATGCTTGCTAGGACTGCGAGGACATTTGAAACAGTTACCGTGGACCTAGAACGCAAAAGGCAAATGAAGGAACATTGGTGGGCTTTAGTCAGTAAAAGTCTGTCACGCCCTCTCGCCCCACCTAGTGCGGGAGAAGTCATTTGATTATTTCCCATGGCGCTTAAGCTCTTGTGTATAAACTTGATATTTATAAACGCTTTCAAAAGTATTCCCGTCCTTGAGCTATAAGTGACAGTATATCAGCTAGAGTTGACATTTTTAGGATTGATCGCGTGCCATTTTTTTTTTGTATTCGTTTACTAGTTTTATGCTAGTGGCTTCGCCCGCATCCCTAGTGATAAAGTAATTTTCTATCGGTAAAAAATTTTTTTCTTGTGGACTTTTGGATTTCTTTAATTATAAATATCAAACAAACAAACAACAAACGAACATATGTTGAAGGAACATTCAAGAACTGAAAAAAAAAAACGTTTAAAGCGCTATCAGCAAACATGTACGCTTGTGCATAAACATTTTGTGATTTGTATATCATAAACATTTTGACTGTGAACGTAATAGTACATTTTGATACAAGTGGAGAAACTTTGTCATTGCAACCGAGGCGAAATTCATCCGAGCAGCAGGCAGACTTAACCAGACAGATCTAGGACCAGCTCCAATGACATTATTCGAACCTTAACCGATAAGCATGATGCGCCAGTGATCAATCACTGATTGCGGTTCCTGGTGCGGCAATAAGTAAATTTTTTTTAGGCTTTTTTATGCATTACTGACCCTTTAGTTGATAAGTTATTATTAACCATTAGACCATTGTTGTCTTATAGGTAAATAAAATTAATATTATTTTATGTAACAGTATATCTCGGAACCCTGAGGTCCGTGGGTCGCTAATGCCCAACAGTTCGCCACAAAACTGCCCTGCGTATTGTATCTCTCTTAGTTTGGCCCCTGAC
The DNA here is from genome assembly GCA_905147345.3 of Mythimna impura. NCBI lineage: Eukaryota > Metazoa > Arthropoda > Insecta > Lepidoptera > Noctuidae > Mythimna > Mythimna impura. The sequence continues at coordinate 23,614,934 of LR990348.1, read as the reverse complement.
CCTAGGCATGTTACGGCATAGCAAACGCTACTGATGCACAATACTAGGGTAACACTAGGGTTTATTGGTTTATCATTATTATTATTAAGAAAATTTTAATTTCACGGACTACCTTTAAACATGGGGCTGAACTCCAACTGCAAATCTAATACGACACTTTATTAAACTTTGCATTCTTTGTTTCAATTCGACCAAAGAACACGTGCTTTCCCTCCCAATTATCAAAAACTGCGTCTCACCCGACTTACACTAAAGAGGGCAATAAACAAGACGGTGATATCATTTGTGGGAACAGCTATATGGGGCAGGGGGCCTACGATGGGCCTTTCAATGGGCCACGTGGACATATTGCGCAGTTTATTTTTATGTACCCAGTGTTATGGTAGCTGAGTAAGGAGAGATATTGTTTATGGTCGGAGATGTAGCGATGAAACACTTATCTTTACGAGTGATGGCGGTGCCGTGACAAAGAAAATGTCAGAGATGATCAGTCAAATGTACTAGACAATTCGTTTAGTTCTTTATTTATAATCAACAAATAATTTTATTATTATGAATAATAATAAAATTATTTATAATTTATGTACGCACACACATATATATAGAAAATTATACAACATTATAAAAATTTGTAAAAAGGTTCTGCTTATTTCAAAAATAAATTTCTTCCAACAGACCTGCGAAAGGAGAGATCAGAAGAAATGTAGGTAATAGCGTGTAGAAAATAAGAAAAGAAGAGTTTGTGAAATCTGAAATTTAAATAAAAACATAAAAAATAACACAAATATTATATATACATATAATTAAATATACCTTATAATTACTAAAAAAAATACTTAAAATATATACGTATGTATATAATTATCACACTAGAGAGGAAAGATATAGTGCTCTTTTACTTGAGTTGAGTATGTTTTTTTGGTACAATAAATTATTATTATATCTGTATTCCTTTTAATAAGTCAGTTATAATATAAATTGACTGAAACAACGTGAAAGTAATGAAACAAAAATGTCTGCACCTTCGAACTAGATAGACGAAACAAAATTGAACCCAAACGCTATTATATTAATGTATTTTTTCTAAAACGACTTGCGAAATTGCTTTAACCTATATTACTACACAGTAAACGGTCTTCTACTAAGAAATATTATGAAAGGTAAAATGTGACGTTGAAGAAAATGAACCAGCAAAATTTATCTTACATGTTTGCCCTCTATGTATGTTCAAGAAAATTCTACGCGCCTTATTTGTATGTACTCATTAAGAGCGTCCTTTTCGAGGTACATTTTCACACATCCACTCTTACGTGATTATGATGTCATTACACATCTTTCTCTAAATATTTTGGATACACAGCTATCTTGTGCATATTATCTAGGCTTCTATAGAAATCAAAACATAAATTTGTGTAAAACTAATCTAACCTCTGAAAATGTACTCATATATTAAAAATATAAAAAACTACATCAATAGAAGCCAATCCAGATCAAACAAAAAAGGGTTTAAAAAAAACACTTATTTCCTGGAACAAGTTTTGTGAAATATTTGAGTAAATTACGGAATTACCGAATGCCAAAAAGTTTTCAGGCGTTATCTCTCTTTTTTGCATTGTTTCTTCATCAAACATCGCGTTGGATTGCGTTAGATGAAGCAACAAGCTTTTAAACCATGCTCGATGTTGACGATAGGCGATTGGAAAAGGACCCTCTTAAGTAAACAGTTATATTAGAACAGTATATTATGTAAGTATCCTATTTTATATATGTAGTATAAAATAAAACATCTGTCTGGCAACATTGTTGAAATGAACCTTTTTGGTTGAAATTAATGTTATTGTTTTTTTTTGTTAGTTTTTAGGGTTCCGTAACTGAAGGATGCCAATGTGTGCTCCGCTGTCTGTTCATTGGTCTGTCTGTCCGCCCGTCTGTCAGCAGGCTGTATCTTATAAACCGTAAGAGATGAGGTGAGGTGAGGGTGGGGGGAGAGGTGAGGGGGAGTTGAAATTTTCACAGCTTTTGTATTTCTATTGCCGCAACAACAACAAATAACAAAGCTAAAAAGTAAAGGGGATTCGCATTCAAGATACTTTATTTTGTCGGTGTTCCTATGCTCGTTTTTAATATTGTAGTTCGGAACCCTTCGTTTGCGAGTCCGACTCGCACTTGGGCGTATTTTATGAGTTATTTTTTTTTCTCACACCCCATGTTGCAGAATAAAGAAGAATGCTGCAAGAACGTTTGAAAGAGTCACCACATCATCATCATCATAATGACATGGAACAACCCCACAACCCAGTAACTGGATAACACAAAACTGGTCTCAGATTTCTTGCCTTCTGACTATTTGTAATGACTGTCAAAAGCCTACAAATAATAATAATAATATTCCAGAACTATCACACAACGCCATATAAACCCAAGCTAAGCTAAGCTTGTGGTTATAAGTATTAGACAACTAATAAACATACTTACATATTTCTAAATACATACATATTATAGATAAATTACACCCAGACACAGATCAAACGATCGTGCTTATCACACAAACATTTGTCCTGGGTGAGAATAGAACCCACGAGTTCCGGCATAGCAGTCAGGGCCACTAACCACTAGACCAACAGGCCAGTCAGTCAAATGACAGCTGGGACTAAAGGCTTAACGCTGCTTTATGAGGCACGAGCCTCGGTATATTAAGATGTGTTACGACCAACACAGCGCAGTATATTGTTCCCAACATGATTGTTAAACGTGTCTCGAGGCGAAACTCGGGAATATAGTGTCGATATCGACTGCCTGTGTTTGAGGACTATTTGTATTTGTTGGGTAAATAAGAACTTGTATTGCATGGCAAGGTTTAAAGGCTTGCTACTACTGATAAAAGAGAAAGAGCATTCAAACTGAGGCTTTTACGTATATAAAGCGACATTCTATCAAGCAAAAACGATTGCCGAAAGTTTAGAAGGTATGACATTGACATTCGCTACTCAAGTGTCTCGTGGTCTATCCCTAATCCTTTGGACTATTCACAATCATTTTGAGACTAGTAGTTTGTAGACTAGTTTATGCCAGCGACTTCACCCGTATAGAATTGTATTTTATTATTACAGCGTATATGTTAATTTAGGATATTTCAAGCAAAGCTATCATCGAACTTCACCATGAGCGTGAAGTAGTAATAAACATACACATACATAATGCAAACCTTCGCCTTTATAATATGGGTGTGGTTGTGATTGTGATTGAACATTTTTTTTTTCAGGAGTCGTTTTGAAAAATAATACATTATAACATATTAGGTCTCGTAACGTCAATCTCATATGTAGCCATATCTTATCTTATCTTATCTTGTTAAGGGGGGTGGCCCTAGGCCAGAGCACTTCGACCCTTCTGGGTCTTTTGTGCTATTCCCCTCCTTTCTACTCAACCCCTAGCCCTCCGTGCACCTTCTTCATGAGTGCCAGTATGGCCTTGATAGGGCTGAGCCTGTAGTCCTCTGGTCTTGGAAAAGATTGGGCCAGATACTCTAGTCTTTTGGAGCCTAGTGCTGCACAGTCGCACAGCAAGTGTAGCATATTCTCCTCTGCATCTCCACAGATCCTGCAAGTCGGGTCGCTTGCTAGTCCCATGTTGTGGAGCTGTTTCTTGGTGGCATAGTGCCCCGTGAAGACTCTTGTGATTGTTCGGAGCTGTGATCTGCTGTACCTCTACATATGTAGCCATAACTCTCATAAAGTTGAGAAAGTAAAGTAATCCGTCAAGCATTCATAAAATTAGAACTGGCGAAAACAGTCGCCTCGAAAATACAAATGTTCAATTATTTTCTAATTATCGACACTTAAAAAAAACGTGAATATAACAAAAAAAAAAGGTAAAACAAAAGGAAAGCAGCCGATTTTCTTTCTCCCAAATGTTCGCGGAAGTCAAAAGATCTCACTTTTCAACAGTCCTAAGACTATTAGTAAGCTAATGGGCACGCAAAAGTGTGCCGAGATTATGTTTGTCCTATTTCGTGGCACTGTCACGTCGTCGTGACATGTCACGCCACATTAGTGACGAAAGCTGACGGATGACTTCACGTGGGACGTGCTTTGATCTGCAAGAAGCTAGCTCTCTGGTATCTAGATGACATTGTTGATCTTCAAGAATCTGGCATTATCTATCTAGATGAGATAAACTTTATCTAAATTAACCTTCTTTTTGAGGTAGAAAATCATCAAATAGCTTTTCCCGCTCTGGGTGGAGCGAGAGTGTGTGTTAGACTTTTACCAAACTTTTACCGACTAAAACCCGCCTGTGTAAGGAACAATGGCTTTTAGCGTTCTAGTGTCACGGTCATCATCATCATCATCATCATTACAGCCAAAGGATGTCCACTGTTGGACATAGGCCTCCCCCAAGTGTCTCCACAACGAACGGTCCTGTGCGTCTCGTATCCATAGCATTCCCGCGACTCTCACCAGGTCATCGGTCCACCTTATGGGAGACCTTCCAACGCTGCGTCTTCCGGTGCGCGGTCGCCACTCTAGAACCTTTCAGTCCCATCGACCATCCGTTCTACGAACAATGTGCCCTGCCCACTGCCACTTAAGTTTTGTGGTTCTTCGGGCTGTCGGTGACCTTGGTAATTCTCATGCGGATATCTTCATTCCTGATGCGAGTGCCACGGGAACTCTTTCGAAACTCCAGCAGCCCTAGCGAGCATCGGCTCTAACTTGCCACGTAAATTCTGCTGACATTTCTTTAAAGCGCGCGTGAAACACAACGCGCCGTCGTGCCGCGCTTGGTCCTTACCAGAGGGCCGGACGGCGAGATACCTATGGCTCGCCATCCGTAAAACTTTTTAGGGTTTTAAAAATACACGAATTTCCCTAAAACAATTTTTGTGAAACATTCGAGTAAATCACGGAATTACCGAGTGCCAACAGAGTTTTCAGACGTTATCTCTCTTTTTTAGCATTGCCTGTTCATCAAACATCGCGTTGGATTGCGTTAGATAACAATAATATCCCACAACTATCACACAACGTCGTGTAGTCCCTAGCTAAGCAGAGCTTGTGTTATGAGTACTAGACAACTGATGAACATACTTATATATTTCTAAATACATACATATTATAAATAAATTACACCCAGACACAGAACAAATGATCGTGCTCATCACACATGCATTTGTCCTGGGTGGGAATCGAACCCACGACCTCCGGCATAACAGTCACGGCCACTAACCACTAAACCAACAGGCCAGTCAAGATGCAGCAACAAGCTTTTAAACCATGCTCGATGTCGACGATAGGCAAGTGAAAAAGGACACTCGTTAACCTTTTGTTTAGGTGTGAAATCAGTTGTCTTTGTTATCTTCACGTTTGACAGACGGTTAAACAGATTAGTTTGAAACTTGGCACACGGATAAACTATAACCTGGAATGGGACATAACATAGGTACCTATACTCTTAGTCTCGAGAGTATACGTTCTTTTGGAATAGTTTTCGGCTTTCAAGCGGGCGAAGTCGATAGCAGAAAGTAGTAAATAAAATAAATACTTATTTCCTCGTGAACAAATATTTTTTCAATGTCTACCTACTTCTCGCACACGAAACTGAAAATATATAGGTTATTTTTTAAGGCGCTTAGTATCTGAAATTACTATTTACCTTTACATTTTAGAACGTTTTCTTTTTCATTGGATTTCCCACTCGGATATCAACCAAAGTGGAGATTTGTGATTTTTTTTTTTTTTGGTATTATAGATTCTCTATATGCAAAAAGAAAACCAGCAAGCGAGTCTGAGTGCACAGACAAGCCAGAACAGAGCTCTCTTGCGCAAACGTACAAGAAGACCCGACCCCAGCTAAACTGGGAAGAGGGTTGGACAAAGAGAGAGATTGATTCTGTACAGTAAAAAAAAGAAATCTCCTCTTTTTTGGACGTAGATAATAATCAACATTAGGTATCGTACAAAAAGTAGCTTATGTCAAAGTAATGTCTAGCCTCAATCATGTTAGCATAATCAGCCTTATAATGTTCCCACTGCTGGGACTCAGGCCTCCTCTCTAGCCAAGGGAATGGGCCGTAATTCACCACGCGGGCCCAGTGCGGGCGGATGTCACATGTCTTCGAATTTTTTGGTTCTAGGACATGTCGGTTTCCTCACGATGTTTTCCTTCGCCGTTTTGAGAGCAGTGGTGATGAAATAAATTACACAAAGTAATGCGCCTGGCTGGGTTTGAACCCGCGACCTACAACTCATAAGTCGGGGCCGTTACCACTCGGCCACCACTGCTCTCACTCGGCCACCACTGCTCATCATGCTGCATCATGCTCAATCATGTTACTGAACTATAATAAAAAATCGATTGACACCTCATTCATCAAAATTTGCTCAGTAGTTTCAGCGCAAGGGCATACGCAAATAGAAAAAGATACATAATATAATATAGTTTAAAACTATAAATTATGACCCTTCTTTTTGGGTAAGCCGTAGTCTGGTAAAGAGATGAAAGTAAAATCTTACACATGTTCATTTGGTTAAAGCGTTGTAGTTTTATGAGGTTTTCTTCAAAAGTTATAATAATTAAACAGAAATGTCTACCTATCTCAATTTCACCCGCTGATCCGCCTGAAATGTATAGAATTTGCTCATCACGTTACCCAGTGCCTTAATAAAATGTTATTTTTACACAAATAAAGAAAGTAGGTAATCGTTACCACTGGCAATTCATTTTAGTATGCCTATTTGCCTAGACTTTTTAAACAAGTCTAGACTCGTAACCAAGTCTATTTTAATAATGAGAATGAGTAATACAGAAGAGTTTACAGTTTTTATAGTTGGCAACAGTTCAGACTTTTTATGTGTCAACTTTAATATTAAAGTTGTTTTTATTTTACAAAGTTTTGCGGTCTTGTACTTTGGATCTCGTCACACGGAGACTGTTTCTGATTACAGACAATGTAATGCTGAAAATATATTATTATGGAACTAATCGCGCTAGAAGTAAAAACTTTGCCAAAACAGCAATTGCCAAAAGGCAGGTAAATTATAATTGTTCTAATTATTTTCTTATTTTGTGGCTACATTCGACGAATATTCGCTATATCGTGACAAATGCAGCAGAGTAGTTTGACGAATACCAAAGTATTCGGGCGAAGACGAATGCTTCTCGACACTTACACAGCCGTATAGCCAGCGATTGACCGGTAATATAGCCATCAACATCGCATATTTCTGCCCCCCTAGCCAAGTTACAATCGTATCATTCGCGCCGAACGCCTCGAGTAGGCCACGTCTCCGATTCCTTTGTTCTGACGTCAACTCAACGCTCAGTCACGTGGTCAGAACAAAGGCATTGGAGGCGTGGCCTACTCGAAGCGATCGGCACGAACGAAACGATTGTAACTTGGCTAGGGGGGCTGAATACGGTATTTTTGTTGCAACAGGAATATTCGCGCGATAATGTGACCACAGCATTATTATAATGTAACAAATAAGTGATTTTTGTTAGGTAGAAAATCATCCAATGACTTCTCTCGCTCTAAGGTGGAGCGAGAGGGCGTGTCAGACTTTTACTGACTGAAACCCACTCCTATGTTCCTTCTTTGTCTTTCGTTCCAGGACGCCGAGTTTCCCTTTCGGAAGCGAACTCATGACCCTAGTAGGCTACGGCCCTGCTGGGCCCCTACGGTTTTGCTGACATCTCTTTGAGGCGCGCGTGGAAGGAGATTGGTTGCGGAATCCAAAAAAAACAGCATAATAGCATATTCAACCTGGTAATGTTCCCACTGCTGGGATTCAGGCCTCCTCTCTAGAAGAGAGAATGAGCCGTAATCCACCACGCGAGCCCAGTGCGAGTTGGTGGATGTCACATGTCTTCGAATTTTAAATTCTAGGACACGCCGGTTTCCTCACAATGTTTTGCTTCACCGTTTTGAGAGCAGTGGTGATGAAATAAATTACACAAAGTAATGCGACTGGCTGTGTCTCACGACCTTTAACTCGTAAATCGGTACCGTTACCACTAACCCAATACTGCTTCCAATAAAAACCATCATCATCATCATTTCAACCGAAAGACGTCCGCTGGACATAAGCCTCCTCCAAGTATCGCCACAATGAACGGTCCTGTGCGTCTCGTATCCATCGCATTCCTGCGACTCTCACCAGGTCATCGGTCCACCTTGTGGAAGGCCTTCCAACGCGCCATCTTCCGGTGCGCGTTCGCTACTACAGAACCTTTCGGTCCCATCGACCATCTGTTCTACGAGCAATATGTCCTGCCCACTGCACCTTTTTTTTCGTTGGGAAAATCATCTTATGACATCCCCCGCTGTTAGGCGGAGCGGGAGATAGAGTCAGACTTTTACTGACTAAAAAACCACTCCTGTTCCTTCGTTGCCTTTCGTACCAGGGCCGAGTCTTCCTTTCTGAATCAGACCCTTGGCCCCAGTAGGCTTCAACCCTGTTGGGCCTCTACAGTTGCTGACATCTCGTTGAGGCGCGCGTGGGCCCAAAAATTCAAAACCAAATCGCCTTTGAAAACACTGAATTATCCAAACAATTTTATCAGCCATGATTCCGAAGCCATCACATTACTCACGTTCCACACAATAGTCTCCACAATCGATAGCAAAAAGGTCACAAAATACCCTCATTTAATTAATCACAGAACGGAATCACTCGAATACTGAAGATCGGAGATAAAATCCCGCTGAAATCGTCCCTAAAAACATAAACCCCTTTTCGACTTCCCCAGTCGGGTGACAGGACCTTTTTTGTGTAATCATGGACCCAATTTGGTTTAACACTGATATTTATCTAGTGAGCAGTGGTGGCCGAGTGGTAACGGCCCCGACTTACGAGTTGTAGGTCGCGGGTTCAAACCCATCCAGACGCATTACTTTGTGTAATTTATTTCATCACCACTACTCTCAAAACGGTGAAGGAAAACATCGTGAGGAAACGGCATGTCCTAGAATCTAAAATTCGAAGATATGTGACATCACCAATCCGCACTGGGCCCGCGTGGTGGATTACGGCCCATTCCCTTTCCTAGAGAGAGGAGGCCTGAGTCCCAGCAGTGGGAACATTAAAAGGATGCTTATGCTTATTTATCTACTATGGTAGGTGGCACAAATGTACTTACTTTTTGTTTTGCATTTTCACATTGATTTTAGCCGACTTTATAAAAATGAGGAGGTTCTCAATTTGACTGTTTTTTTAGGGTTCCATTCCTTAAAAGGAAAAAACGGAACCCTTATAACCACTTTGTTGTCCACATATTGTCTGTCTGTTTGTCTGTCTGTCAAGACCCTTTATCTCGGGAACGCGTGGAGGTATCGAGTTGAAATTGAAACCATATACTCAGATATGCGGTCCATAGGAGCTGTGAAAAAATCAAACTTTTGAGATAACGAAAAAAAGATACGGTCGTATATTTTGACATTCTCAAGGGAATCAAAATTCATAGGGTACTTAACGTTAACTTAGAATTCTGAAATTTGGCATGAAGGAAAGCCTCATAGCACAAATATGGAAAAAAATCAAAAAACTGTAAATTTGTAGTTACGTTGCAAAAAAAAACTTTTTTTGCGATTCGGAAAAATCTTCGTAACTCATTCGGGAATTGAACTGCTTTTTTCATAGGTAAGTTTATACGGAACATTCAGTGCGCGAGTTCAACTCGCACTTGTCCGGTTTTTTTTGTCGTTAGTATCTTGTTCACAGGTATCTTTATTAAATGTTACCCGATTTTGAAAAATCTTTTTTTGTTTAAAGGTGGCTTTAGTCTTATTCCCAGGTGGTCCTATTTTAAATTTGGTGAAGAACTGATCGAGAACTTCGGAGAAAAACCATGGAATTCTTTAATAAATATAGCAAATCTGCTGGGATTGCTGCAATCGCATGTCTATTTATTGGCAAAAAAATTATTCCAAAACAATTCTTTAATTTCGGTGTCATAAAATGAAGAAACAAAAACACCGGTTTCCGAAATTGAAGTTATTTGTAATTTTTTTTTAGTTTAGTTCCCTTTGATGTGAGAATTATCATCCAAATCCGATACGTGACAAAAAAATTTACCACAAAATGGGCGAAGATACTGGTTCCTTACACTACCTAGCTCAGTTATAAACAAAATTTATTATTATTACACGAGATAGTAGTAAAACGCAAACATCAATAGTAAAAAAAAAAAATGGCATCAAATATTTACGGCTTTTTTTTTTTCATTATTCTACGAAAAATAAATCGCTAGGAAAAACATCTTGAGAAAAGTGTTGTCGTATTTTTGTTATTTTATTTTTATGTCCTTATTGTCGCGTCGCGTCTATATCGTAAAAATTACGATTTTATTCTTAGGGATTCGGTTGATGTTATGCGATGTTTTGATCACTACTTTAGATAAAATACGGAGAATCTTTAACAATATGCGTAACCTTAACCACGGTAATATTATTATTACCGTGCCTTAACCACGTTATAAATTTTGTAAAACATGAACACTCGTATATAAAATCGTTTAATGTGAAACAAAGGATCACACTGATATAATAACGGCGAAAGTTGTGTATAATGTTGTTATTCCTTCACTCTGTAACTGCTGAAGGGATTTGGATGCACACGGGTAGACCAAATCCTAGAGTATGCCTTGGGATAATTTTCAAATTTTACACAAACGAAACCGCTAGCAGAACCTAGTTAATAATTAATAACAAATAAAAAAATCAATGGTGCACGTTGCACAGTTTTCTGCAGTTTTAAATTAGTTTAGACAGTTTTTTTTTTTTAACAAATCTAATTATTATTATTTAATAAGTTCTACAGTCACGAGCAAAAAGATTATTATTATATTTTTTTTAGGTGGGAAAATCATCTAATGACAAATCTCGCTCTTGGGTGGAGCGGGAGATAGTGTTAGACATTTACTGACTAAAAACCCACTCCTGTTCCTTCTTTGCCTTCGTCCCAGGGCCCCGGGTTTCACTTCCATACTACCCGTGGCTCCAGTAGGCTTCGACCCTGCTGGGCCCCTACAATTTGCTGACATCTCCCTGAGGCGCGTGAAACAATACGCGCCGTCGACGACTTGGGCTCGGTCCGGACGGTTACCGGACGGTTGGACAGTGAGCTACCCATAGCTCGCTGTCCGCAAGCCCGCGCCTACTGTGACGAGCAATAAGATGATTGTGACATTTTCTATCTATCTTAACTTCTGCCATTCAAGAAATAATTGTACGACCATTTGTTCTTATGAAACAAGAAATTTAGAACAAATTGAATGTGACAATGTCATAGAATATACTCGTATCTTAATACTCGTAACTGTACACAACAAGCGCGCTACCACTTTAAATTTTTAGGGTTCCGTACCTCAAAAGGAATAAACGGAACTCATATAGGATCACTTTGTTGTCCGTCCGTCTGTCTGTATGTCAAGACCCTTTATCTCGAGAACGCGTGGACGTATCGAGTTGAAATTAAATTCTGAAATTTTGCATAAAGCAAGGTCAAAAAGGTAAACAAGTATAGGAATAAATCTGAAAACAGAAAATTGTTTGTTACGTCACAATTTTTTTTTTGCGATTGGAAAAATCTTCGAGACTCCAATCAGGAATTGAACTCTTTACATAGGTAAGTTTGTACGGAACCCTCAGGGCGCAAATCCGACTCGCACTTGCCCAGTTTTTTTATTCATCCATTATTATTTATTTTGTACATTTTAGGCTAATTTACATTTTTCATTTATTTATACAACACTATTTAACCTTAGAACTCTATTTCCCTTTCAATCCAATATAAAGTTCTTCTCTATTTGACTCCCATTTAAACTTTTAAATGAACTGCGAAGAGACGTATCTCTTAACTAAGAAACACTTCAAAGGAGCTCGTCAGTTTAATTAGTTCTTTCCTTTCTTCAGTATAGAATGAGTCTTTTCACAGCACTTTGATCTTTGAGTCAGTTATTTTAAAGGATTTTATTGCATAAAATGATAGCTAAATGACCGAACATAACTCTCCTCATTTTGACCACGGGAATAGGACTTCATTACTTTTAAAGATGATAGAAAAGTTGGTGGTTATAATAATAATAGCCGCAGGAGTTGATCTCCAAAGATAAGCAATAAGGAGAAAAGCTGAGAATTTCAAAGATTTGTAACACCCTGCGAAGTTGGAGCGGGTTGCCAGAACTGTTATAAAACCTATACATTTAGTTTCCTACATACAACTTTAACATATTTAGTGATGAATTTATTTATCATATATGTTAATATGCTTAACTTAACCAAAATAAAAATACCCCTAAAGAACTAAAAAAGCAATCTAAAGTACGGCGTCGAAAAACTGCACCGCATCGCTGTCGACTGGTAATGTACCCAAAAGACTGGCAGCATTGCCACGCTGAATGGCAATGCTTATCCTTTGTCCGAAGTAAAAGTCAGTCCTTGGGTCACGCGTCAAGTGTCAACAAAGTGTTTTGAAAGTTCTTTAAATAATTTGGAGCACTCGAACCCCACTCTCCAAGAGTTTCAACCCCAAACGGCTCGAAAATATAACTACCAACAAGGTTATTATATTTCCGCCGCTTGAGGTTCTCTGCAGCCGCTGCGGCAGCACCGGCACAGCACGACGAGCTAGGAAGATGAGATGGCGCAAGAGTATCGACACAAGTAGCGTCCCACACTAAAGGCCTACCCATCTTCATACAAACTACCTATATAAGATACCTGTATAGATCTTCTTAGAAAAATAAGCACAGTATACATTACAGCTATTGAGAAACATACTCTCATTTTTACGTTCACCCTACGATATGATATAGAATTTAGCTCCCGACTTCGATATTTTATTTTATTACCAAGCTCCTTTACGTCAGAGCGTGATGATTTATATGTTAGCTCTTAAGATATCAAATAACATGTGGGTGATTTTTATATAGAAATGTGTACATAGCGTGTAGGTAAGTACTGGAGAGGTATTAAGGGAAGATGTATGATGTAATGGTAAGAACGATTTTCTATTTGTTTCCTAGTTTTACATAAAACACATATTGATATTGGAATCCCAAATATATTAAAGATAGAAAGAGTTAACGTGGCCCAAAGAACACAAAGGGCAACTGAAGGAACGCAGGTGGGTTTTAGTCTGTTAAAGTCTGATAGTTCCTTTCGCTCTACCAAGAGCGAGAGAAGTTATTTAATGAATTTACACTAAAAAAAAAAGGAACTTTAATTGTGTGTTACGATTTAGTTTAATTAAGGAAGCAAGTACTAATTTAACACGAGCGAAGTTTCTGGCAGAAGATAGTATTTTATAAGTTAGCAAGTTTTTTTTTTTACTAGCCTATACTGTCCCACTGCTGGGCAAAGGCCTCCCTCCATTCCTTCCATTCTTCCTGGCTCTTTAGATCTAAGTCGTCCCATTATCTCCTTCTTGGTCTGCCACGATCCCGTCGTGCGATTACAGGGCACCAACTTTGTGTTTTACTGGCCCACCGCTCGATCAGCATGCCGCAGACATGTCCAGCCCAGTCTCACTTGAGCTGGGCAGCCTTCTAAGCCACGTCAACGATAGCAAGATTAAAATAAATTATTAAAATTGATTCCGGAGAGCCCAACAGCATCATGATTTCAGCCGAAAGACGTCCACGGCTGGACATAAGCCTACCCCAAGTGTCGCCACTACGACCTATCCTGTGCTTCTCGCATCCGTTGGATTCTCGCGACCCTCACCAGGTCATCCGTCCACCTTGTGGGAGGTCTTCAACGCTGCGTTTTCAGGTCCGTGGTCGCCACTCCAGAACCTACAAAACCAACAACAGAAAACGAACGGAAGACATTATATAGTTAAAGATTTAACGTACAGTCAAACGGGGTGAATAGGAACGTAGGGGTGCATAGAAACAAAAATTTGATTAATACTTTCACAAATTTCTCATAATATTGGTTTCTAGTTTGGCGATTATTCGGGCTATGTCAGCGACCTTGGTTGTCCTGCGGATATCTTCATTCTTTATGCGAATACGCAAGGAAACTCCGAGCATAGCCCTTTCCATTGCCCTTTGGGTGCCTGTAAGCCTTCTGATGAGGCCCATTGTAAGTGACCATGTTTCAGTGCCATATGTCATCACTAAAGTGGCAAAAACTAAAGTGGCAGTGGGCAGGGCACATTGCTCGTAGAACGGATGGTCGATGGGGCCGAAAGGTTCTAGAGTGGCGACCGCGCACCGGAAAACGCAGCGTGGTGAGAGTCAGGGGAGTGCGGTGGATGCAAGACGCACAGGATCGTCGTTGTGGCGACGCTTGGGGGAGGCCTATGTCCAACAGTGGACGTCTTTCGGCTGAAATGATGATGATGATGATTGGTTTCTAGCAAAGTTTCCATTATTTTTGTATTACAATGCAAGAAATAATTGCAGTACTTAAGTGCTGCAAATAATTTCTTAATAACGTGAAAAAACCCCTTTAAAGTTTTATTCCTATTTACCCCTGCGTTTCTATTCACCTCGTTTGACGGTGGGTATCCAAAGGAAAAGGTCAGAAGGCGGTTCGTTTACCTGTTAATGGCCTTTGTAGATAATTAATTATACTGTCAAGAAATTAGTTACCGCTCATTTGCCGCCTACGTTAACAAGGAGGAAACGAGCAAAATCTTTAAGGCAACCTTCGACGATTTAACCACATCGTTATCAAATTCTACTGGGGTCCTACCATGGTCCTACGCTTTGCTGACATCTCTTTGAGGCGCGCGTGCAACAATACGCACCGTCGACGACTCGGGCTCGGTCTGGACGGTTACTGGACGGCCGGACGGCCAGAAGGCGAACTACCCATTGCTCATCGTCCGAAAGGCTATACCTATGGTGGCTGGTAGTCGGGATCGAGGTCTCTACGGGTGTGGTGAGAGGATGTCCGTTCCCTCACGCGTGCGACCGTCTCCTTCGCTAGCATTACTGCTTCGCAAAAGGAAGCGACCTCAGCCCATTCCCCTTTTCTCTGGACCAGTGCATTTACCCGAACCCAGTGCGAGAGGTCTCCGCCGCCGATTACCCCCACGAAGACACGGAAACTTGACGGTAAACTGAAACGTGTGTTCTGGCATTATTTGACGATTCTTTATACTCAAAAAAATAAAATACAAAAACCTTACCTGTAGTAAGTAAACTCGACCTTATTTGTAATACAGGAAAATTAAATCCCAACAGTGAGTGCCGGTTTCCGGTTTATCGTTTTTATGACGTCATTTCCCGGCAGTAAGTGTACAAGCGATATTGTTTTTGGTTGGTACGGAAATGGCTTCTATTTTTGGTAGGCTAGGCGATTACTGGGGCAGATTAAATAGTAATCAATTAGTATTTTTGCTTTGATTATACGATTATTGTGTAAGGTCAAGTTCGTTATGAAACTTGAACTTGTGGTTTTATTGTAATATATGGCATAATATTTTTTTATCTACAGCTTTTTTGTTCGGTAGTAACACTAAATTAATACTTTTTCCTTTTAGTTAGATGGCCTTAGTAGATACATAATGTTTCCTTGGAGTGAAGACCTCATTAATTCGATAAAGGTTACTTTACAAGGGGACGACAAAGCGACGCCTTGTAGGTGAGATAGTGGTCAATGCAAGTCTATAATAAAGAAACATGTCTTTAATACAATAATTTTTGATTAATGATATACAAAGAAAGCAATTCCTCTTCGATTATGTCGTCCTGAAGAAGCAAGCTTTAATAAGTAGAAAAAAAACTGGGCGTAAATCTCTGGGTTGGTAAGATTTTTTTTTTTACAGTATGTTACTCCAACTAACTATGATAACCAAATCGTCATCAACCGTAACGGCCCGTTCACGACCTTGTCACTGTGAGCGGTAGCTAAGCGCGGGACGGCGAGCGCGCGAGCGGTAAGATCAAAAGTATGAAAATGTTTGAAGCACGCCACGACACGCCGCTCATAGCGCCGCGCGTCCGTTAACCGATGCCACCCCGCTCGCCGGGCCGCTCGCCGCACCGCTCGCCGCACCGCTCGCCGCACCGCTCGCCACACCGCTTGCCACCCCGCTCGCCGCTACGACCGAAATACGGGTTGCACCATTTTAGCAACAATGAAAATGGTGTCACGGTTGACGACGAACAATGCTCGAATTTGAGCGGTTAATGTTATCATTAACCGCTCAAATTCGAGCATCACTCTAGTTCAAACCATCATCATAACTCTCTAACTTAGAGACGGTAACGAGACGAGAGAGGTAAAACGTCAAGATTTTATTAATATGTCACATTTTACAGCTTTATTTAGAAGAAGAAGCTTATTATCTATCGAATAGTAAGGTACTAACTTAGAGAAAAGCTAAAATGTGCCATTTCAAAAAAAAACATGACGAGAGAGAGTTATATTCATTACCGCAAATATAATTTATAAATGTTGCCTTCCTATCCGGTACTGAGCCGCAAATTGGAAAGAACTAGGTGTGGGCAAAGTATGTCATCTTTGCGATTTCATTTGCATTTTCTTGCATCTGAATCACTGAAATGTTCCGAAACAGTGATATGTATAATTTGGAACATCGGCTCAAAAGATACAAACGGAACATTTAAAACATCGGCTCACAAGATACAAACGGAACATTTGGAACAACGGCTCAAAAGATACAAACACAGTCACTGACTGTTATGAATCGTGATCTGTTGCGCTGCGTATACGTTGCGCCATATACACCAACAGTTTTATTTAATTGAATTTTGATTTGAGAATAATTTAAAGCAGATGTTTTTAGTTCTGTTCATTAAAATTTACAATATTTACGTTTTAATTTGAATTATAAAAAGACTGCAGGTCACATAAAGTAAAGAGTGTTTCAGTGTTCCAATTGTTCCAAATGATGCATTGAAAACATTACTGCTGTTCTAATCTTTCGGAACACTAAAATGTTTCGGAACAGTGAGTCGGTTCAGTAAAAAGTTACACACGCCTAGAAAGAACTTTGAAAATTTGAATTTTGCAGGCTACAACAGGGTATTAGGTAACCTTAAAAAAACCACGGCTTAGTAGGTAAGTTACACCTTCAAAAATACCGGCTTCACTGGCAAGTTTTTGCCACATCTCCTTTCTATAATCAGAATCAGAATCAGAATTATTTATTTGCGAGCAATGTAGGTACAATTATAAGATGGTACAGAGTTGGGTGCTTCCATTCTGCCTTACGGCATGCAAAATCATTATTTTTGGAAGTTACAATACATTCAATATAATCGACTTATACTACTACCTTATGTTATCAAAATTCGTATACATATGTCAATTGTCAAATAAATAGTCAATTATTAATAAATAAGTTTAACTAGAAATTATAATAAATTATTATCATTCAAAATGTCAAAAAATAAATTAATTAAAGTACAACTATAAATCTTTATCATTCAAGAAGTCATTAACAGAATAGTAACATTTTTGCAATAGTAATGTAGTCAACTTAGTTTTAAATAACCCAAAGTATAGCTTATATGAGCCATTTTCAAATTCTTTGCAGGTAAATTTTAATTCAATTTCTAGAAATTTAAATATTACAAACTATTTCTATTTTATTTTTTACTACATGTATGCCCGTAATAACCATCGAATTTTGAAATCCTGTCATTGGTCGTGATGTTTTACTAATAATTGTAGGCTTTTTTTCAGATTTAAGGTCTCAAGGTGAACGAAGGTCGACTTGGAGAGGGTGGTATTATTGAAACACTGGACTTTAGACTATATTAAGCGCGTATAATATATATATTCCCAGTCACACAGTGCTTGCTGCTCACATACCCAAAAAAAAACAAATTTAACATTTTGACCTAGTTGAGCGCCGGAGAATCTTAACACCGAGATTCAAGATTCGGCGCTCAACTAACAACGCCATCTCTTGACCAAATATTAAACTAATTTAAAATAAACGAATATTAACTGTCCTTCAATACTGACAACTATGCTCAATAAGGCAAAATAAGGTAAATCTCGAATGCCTGAAATTGTATTACATCCTTGGTGAGAAGTACTTACAAATATTTCAACCTTTGACTATTAAAAATACATCTACTTGAAAAACAATTAAAACAATAAGATCGACCGATAGCTTATAGCTAATACAATGAGGTTCAATTGGATATAGGTAATACACATAATTTTGATGTAGGTCTTTTTATAGTGGACGATTGTGTCCGTAGCGTTACGACACGAGTAAGACCGTCAGACCCAGGATGTTTTTGTTCAATCCTACCCAGTAACCACTTGCCAGGAGGCATATCGTCCTCTTTAACTAACAATACCTCACCAACAGATGGGTCCGGAATTTTATAATGCCACTTGTTTCGTTGCAAGAATTGGTGAAGGTAGTCGTGCGACCAACGTCGCCAGAAATCTTGCATCATTCTCTGATGAAGTTGCCATCGCCTTAAACTACTAACATGTGCCCTTTCAAAATTTGAATCGGGAGGTGAAACTAATGGCTCTCCAACCAGAAAATACCCAGGAGTTACCAAAAGTTTACCCAAAAAAAAACAAATTTAACATTTTGACCTAGTTGAGCGCCGGAGAATCTTAACACCGAGATTCAAGATTCGGCGCTCAACTAACAACGCCATCTCTTGACCAAATCTTAAACTAATTTAAAATAAACGAATATTAACCCAAACACAAGGTGTAAATAAATACCATTCTGTTACCAATGCGAAATATTTTTTATTTTAATACAGACAAAATGTATCACAAATATTTTGGTATCACTATAAATTACAGCCTTTTCTCTCTTAGGAACATGCAGAATCACAATATAAAACGTTACTAATATGTATTAAAATAAAGTCATAAACAACTATGTTACTTTAAATATTATGTTAAACCTTAAATTCTACATAAATTATGAAAAATCTTTATTTTAACATCAATCATCACTATATTGCACAATTTTTTAACTTGTAAATTGGTTTATAGCCAATTTATAATATTTTACAGATTAGTTTCACTGAAAACATTTATTTTGCGCCTTATATTTTTGGGACAGAAAAGTAACATAGTTGTAACACAGTAACAAAGTTGTTTGTTGTATTAATTATACTCGCATACCTAGCTTAATAACTATTGACTATGCTTTAAATTGCAATAATGAGATCTCGTATATTAACATATAGACTTAAAAAAATATGTAGGAATGAAAAACTTCCTAAAAATAATTATGAGATTTTCAACAATATAATCAACAGCGCACTCATCATCATCATCATCATTTCAGCCGAAAGACGTCCACTGTTGGACGTAGGCCTCCCCCAAATGTCGCCACAATGACCGGTCCTGTGCGTCTCGCATCCATCGGATTCCCGCGACCCTCACCAGGTCATCAGTCCACCTTGTGGGAGGCCTTCCAACGCTGCGTCTTCCAGTACGTGGTCGCCATTCCAGAACTTTTCGTTCCCATCGACCATCTGTTCTGCGAGCAATGTGCCCTGCCCACTGCCACTTAAGTTTGGCGATTCTTCGGGCTATGTCTGTAACCTTGGTTCTCTTGCGGATATCTTCATTTTTGACGCGATCACGCAAGGAAACTCCGAGCATAGCCCTTTCCATTGCCCTTTGACTGCCTTTGAGTGACTTTAAGCCTTCTGATGAGGCCCATTGTAAGCGACCACGTTTCGGAGCCATATGTCATCACTGGCAATACGCACTGGTCATAGACTTTCGTCTTGAGACACTGTGGTATATTGGACGAGAAGACACCGCGCAGCTTTCCGAACGCTGCCCAGCCGAGTCGAATTCGACGATTGACCTCTTTCTCGAAGTTAGACCTACCCAACTGGACCGTCTGTACCAGGTAAACGTAGTCGTCCACAACTTCGAGTGTAGAGTCTCCGATCTTGATAGGAGTGGGTGCTACATGGATGTTTACCATGACTTTGGTTTTGTCCATGTTCATTTTAAGTCCCACTCTTTTGGAAACTCTACTGAGGTCACCGAGTATTGTACTGAGCTCCTCCGTAGTCTCAGCCATGACTACTATATCGTCGGCAAATCGAAGGTGAGTGATGTGCTCGCCATTGACATTTATGCCTAGCCCGCTCCACTCCAGAACCTTGAAGACATCCTCCATTGCGGCCGTGAACAGTTTCGGAGAAATGACGTCTCCTTGCCTCACACCCCGCTGCAAGAGGATAGGTTTCGAGGTCTGGTCCTGAAGTCGGACTGACATGGTGGCGTTTTTGTATAAACACTTTCAGCACTTCGATGTACCGATAGTCAATCTGGCACCGTTGAAGAGACTGCAGTACAGCCCAAGTCTCGATCGAATCAAAGGCTTCCTCGTAGTTCACAAACGCTAAGCAGAGAGGCTGATTATACTCCCTTCTTGATGCCGCTTCTTTTTCAGGGTTACTTTTACGTCGTTCCCTATATCGCTGCTTTTCTGCAGGCGTTAGAGCCATCTTCAAACGACGTAAGTCATACAAAATGTCCTGAAACAAATTATTTATTATCATTTAGTATCAATTTTTTAAAGTTAAATTATTAAAAAGCGTGTGACACACGGATTAATACACAAATTCGGGCCAAAACCAATAAAATACCACTCTGTTACTCAGTTTACAACTATGTTACCACGTGCTAAGTAACAGAATTGTTCAGTAACAGAGTGGTAAATTTAACATTCCATAAACAATTAATCACAAAATACACTACATAGGAAAAATAATATTTCTGATTTAAAATAATCCTCCATGTACTATATAAATATTGTTAAATCATTTATGAAATATTAATTACTTACGCAAAAATATCAGTAACAGTGTGGTAGCTGAATAAACACACGTGACTCCTTCCACGAAACGCGGCCGACTGACTGACGTTGCGTCCCTCCCCCGTCGCCGCGAACTATCTAGAAAGATCCCAGACACCGCGCCAAAGCTACTGCTAGGAAAACAGTAGCGCCATCTGTATTTTTTAATCTAATTTACTATAGTAACAGAGCGTTGCTATGATTTTCAATGAAGCCCGGGGACAAACTTGAAAAATAAAAGAAAATTACACTTTATCAATCTACTTGTTTTTTAACGCATTTAATGTGATTCAACAATGTCTCTATTTAGTTATTCTATTTATTTTAATTTATCAGTTTTCCAGTAAAACAATTTATTAATGAATATTCGTATTATACTTCTGTCTGGGACACGATAATTTTGTATAGAAAACAACTCTGTTACCAAGGATGACCGTTATGTTACCTTAAAAAAGAGGAAAAATAATGAAATTTGATAAATATTTATTATTTAAGATGCTTTAGGTAACAATTTATTTTAAGTTTATTCACTTTGTATTCGAAGATTTTATATTTGTTATAAAAAAAATATCTTTTTTGAGGGACGCAGTTACCTGCGATGAATTTGAAATTGGCCCATATAATAAAGTGAGTACCTACCTATAAATATAACCTTCTTTCAATGAAGCTCTTCAATCCACTACGGTCATAACAATCAATGGTTTGTTCATACTTGATAGGTTTCACATAAAGACGCGGTAAACTTTTTATAACTCCTTTGATGGTTGCCGAAGCGCCGATTTGTAGAGAAGTACCTTTTTACAATATTTCTCAGATTTAATAACAGATAGCTTTTTATAAAGTTCGGTTTGGTTGCGTAAAAAATATCCCAGATATTTTTTGACTCGGTGAAGTAAAAATATTTTTGTGAAGACCGATCGAGTGTTTTTGCTGTCTGTTCTAAATATTCTAAGCTTGAAATTTATTTTTGTTATTGAAAAGAAATTTTATACGAGTTTTTTTGAACTTACAGATAAAATGGCTAGTTCCTACAGGGTGGTGTAAGTCTCGACGTGTTTCTGAAAAATAAGTATTTAAGTTTTCTTAAGGAGGTGCACCATCTTCACAAAAGAACGTTCGTTACTTTTGGTCCAGCCTGTATTTCAATCAACTATTTTGCCATGTAATTTTGGTAGAACCATACGTAATATGTTTAACTGGGGAATTTTATTAACTCTTATAAAATTTCCCAATTAAATATATTGTATATAGTTAAATGTATTGCAATATTTAGATTTTTTTTACTACTAAGTAAAACAATCAAAACCTTTTCATCAAGAGCGCTTGAAGTTTGAAATTAAATAAAACTATTAGTTTGAGAGCAGTGGTGGCCGAGTGGTAACAGCCCCGACTTACGAGTCGCGAGTTCAAATCCAGCCAGGTGCATTACTTTGTGTAATTAATTTCATCACCACTGCTCTCAAAACGGTGAAGGAAAACATCGTGAGGAAACCGGCATGTCCTAGAACCAAAAAAAATCGAAGACATGTGACATTCACCAACCCACACTGGGTCCGCGTGGTGGATTACAGCCCATTCCTTCACCTAGATAGGAGGCCTGAGTCCTTGCAGTGGGAGCATTAAAAGGCTGATTATGCTATGCTATTATTAGTTTGAGTGACATTGCCAATGTTGTTTTTTATGAGTTCATATTTAATCTGTTACAGAGAGAGGTATACCTCTCTCATCATCATCAACATTGCATTATAATCCTGCAATGTCAAACAGCAGAGTATACTGAAACATATGTACTGTATTATGTCATCTCATCATCACTTCAGCCGAAAGACGTCGACTGTTGGACAAAGGCCTCCGCCAAGTGTCGCCACAACGACCGGTCCTGTGCATCTCGCATCCATCGGATTCTTGCGACCATCATCCGGTCATAAGTGCACGTTTTGGGAGGCCTACCAATGCTGCGTCTTCCAGTACGTAAGGAATAGGAGGTGTGGCCGACTCGAGGCGATCAACGAAAAGAGAAAAGAAACGAAACGGTTGTAACTTGGCTAAGGGGGCAGAACCTTTCAGACCCATCAACTATCTGTTCTGCTCTGCCCACTGCCACTTGAGTTTGCGCGATTATTCGTGCTATATCGGTAACCTTGGTTCTCCAGCAGATATCTTCGTTCCTGATTCGATCACGCAAGAAAACCCCAAGCACAGTCATCATCGACCTTTGAGTGACTTTTAAGCCTTCTATATTATTATACAAACAAATTTTCAAACAGAAAGGGTAAATCTACAGCAATTATCCGGTATAACACGACTAGTCAATTATACGGCTAATACCGGTGTTTCCGTTTTATCCGGGTTTCATTAATGCCCGGATATTACGGGCCGATTTTCCAGTTTATTGTTTTTATTTTGTCATTAAATAAATAATTTGAAATTTAACAAATATTGGATAAGGTTGTTTTGTAAACGTATTTTTTATGCTTCTCTTGGGAGATAGAACGATATTTAGACAGCAAATATAGTATTTGAAATCAAAGTTTTGGAATATTTACTGAAATATTTTCATTAGATGGGTTATATTTAAATTGGTTACGTAATCCAGAATTCTGGAATGAAAGCTATGCTATTAATACAAATTTCAAACTATTTCAATTATTAACAAAACTACTAATTAGATTCCAAATTCCGTTACCTACCAATCATAAAACATCTTTTAATTAGGAACATTTTAATCTAAATACCGATAGTAAATAAAACTTTTCCCTTTTTTGACATCGATGTGGATGAATTTTTTGATACTCAATGAGTTATTTTTTAAATATTATTATTTTCAGTTGATATATTTACCTATTCCTCATCATCATCATTTCAGCCGAAAGACGTCCACTGTTGAACACAGGCCTCCCCCAAGCGTCGCCACAACGACCGGTCCTGTGCGTCTCGCATCCATCGGATTCCCGCGATCCTCACCAGGTCATCGGTCCACCTTGTGGGAGGCATTCCAACACTTTTTTTTTTTTTTTTTAGGTGGGAAAATCATCTTATGACAAATCGCGCTCTTGGGCGGAGCGAGAGATAGTGTCAGACTTTTACTGACTAAAAACCCACTCCTGTTCCTTCGTTGCCTTCGTCCCAGGGCCCCGATTTCGTTTTCACACTACCCATGGCCCCAGTAGGCTTCGACCCTGCTGGGCCCCTACGATTTGCTGACATCTCCCTGAGGCGCGCGCGGAACAATACGCGCCGTCGACGACTTGGGCTCGGTCCGGATGGTTACCGGACGGTCGGACGGCGGGCCACCCATTGCCCGCCCTCCACAAGCCCGCGCCTACGGTGGCCGGAAATCAGGATCGGAATCCCGGCGGCGGCTGGGGCGTGAGGACCGTTGCCGTTGCCTCACGCGATCGGCCGCCTCCTTTGCCAGCATTACTGCTTCGCAGAAGGAGGCGACCGCCTGCCACTCCTCCTCGCTCCGGACCATGGCCTGTACCAAGGCCCGGCGCGAGAGATCGCCGCCGCCGATCGCCCCCACGAGGACACGGCGTTGCTCTTCCCAAGCGGGGCACACCTCCACCGTGTGCTCCACCGTGTCCTCCGGGCGGTCCACACAGTGGCGACACCCGGGCGTCTCTTCCGCACGAATCCGGTGCAGGAACTTCCCGAACTTCCCGTGTTCGGTGAGAACCTGCGTCATGCGGAAGGTGAGGACGCCGTGACGTCTTTCCAACCACGCCTCAAAGAAGGGACTTACCGAGGCATTCCAACACTGCGTCTTCTGTGGTCGCCACTCCAGAACTTTTCGTCCTCATCGACCATCTGTTCTGCGTGCAATGTGCCGTGACCATTGCCACTTAAGTTTGGCGATTCTTCGAGCTATGTCGGTAACCTTGGTTCTCCTGCGGATATCTTCATTTCTGATATGATCACACAAGGAAACTCCGAGCATAGCCCTTTCCATTGTCCTTTGGGTGACTTTAAAAGTCTTCTTATGAGGCCCATTGTAAGCGACCACGTTTCGGAACTATATATACATAAATTAAGCAAAAATATTTATTGGTTTAGATGTTTATAAGTTGAAATTAAATAAATACTATTCTAAATACCTAAAATAAACAAATATTTCATATTCATATAAGAACGTACCCTAATAACGGTCTGCTATTACTACCAAGTTCATACAAACGGGACCCAATACCGGCAAGCTTGGATAAGTCCGTCCTTTATTAATATTTTAGATAAAGCCTCCTTTCAGAGTGGGGCTAGACTTATTTGCTTGGCTTTCAACATACAATTTATTATGTATATGTACCTTAATCATAAAGGGTATTGAAAATAAGATAAAACGCGACATCTGTAATCCTGGTTAAAAAGGCATACGTTATAGCTAAAATACCATAAAAAATAATCAAAATAAATTTTAAAACACGATTTTTTATGGAAAATCATCTATTGACTTCTGAGACGAGTTATCGACGGCGCGTAGTGTTCCACACGCGCCTCAATGAGATGCCAGTAAAACCGTAGGGGCCCAACAGGGCCAAAGCCTACTAGGGCCATGGGATGACTTCTGGTAAGATTACCCATGGCCCTAAAGTGCAAAGGGCAACAGAAAGAACATAGGTGTGGTTTTAGTCAGTAAAAGTCTGAAACAATGTCCTCCGCATGTATTTGACACACGCAGGGCCGTATGCAGGGTGCTGATGGGACTGGCGCGGTAATGTAGCGCGAATGGTATGTTCGGAAGCGCGCGTGGACGCATTCACGCGGTCATACGAAAGCGAAGTGCGTCTTCACTGACGCGGGTACGCGGCGACCCCAGCGACATCCTGACCGCGTGCGCCGGCCGATGGGACTCTGTACTGATGGCGCACTTGACAGGCCTACACGCGAGAGCAAGCGCCTAA
The DNA here is from genome assembly GCA_905147345.3 of Mythimna impura. Taxonomy (NCBI): domain Eukaryota; kingdom Metazoa; phylum Arthropoda; class Insecta; order Lepidoptera; family Noctuidae; genus Mythimna; species Mythimna impura. The sequence goes on along the minus strand of LR990348.1, from coordinate 23,589,244 downwards.
TATATTGTCATTATTATTATTAATTTATTATGCTTTACTAATAGGCTAAGAACATTGTTACTAACAATATATGCAAGTAATTCTGAAATAAATATGACTAATAATATATCAAAATATAGCCATGAATAGGTATGCTCTTTCGATACATAACATAATACTATAATCAGCTTTATAATGTTCCCACTGTTGTAACTCAAGCCTCCTCTCTAGGAGAGGCAATGGGCCGTAATCGATCATGCAAGCCCAGTATGGGTGCAAAAATTCTGTCAGTACAAAAAAGCAAAATATTTTATTTGTAAAACTGACCAGGAATATTATCACACTAATATTATTTATTACTAACTTCTGCCAGCGACTTCGCCCGCGTGAATGTAGTAGGGTTGTCTATACAAACTTTAGACCCCATTTTCATCCCTTTAGGGGCTGAATTTTGGAAAATCCTCTCTTAGTGCTCGCTTACGTCATAAAAGGAAGCCTTGTGCCAAATTTCATGCTCCTAGTCCCAGTAGTTTTGGCTGTGCGTTGATAGGTCAGTCAGTCAGTTTCTCCTTTTATAGATAAAGGCGAAAGTTTGAGTGTATATTTGTTACTAATTCAGGCTCGAACGGCTACATGTACAAGTACACGGGTAGACCATTTCCTGGAATAGCACATAGAATACTTTTATCCAGCAGTATCTTCCCTTGAGATATTTTTTTTACTATCACGCGGGTGAAGCCAGTGGTAGCGGCTAGTCTATACTAATGTTATAAGGCAGTTTAATAGTTTGAACGCACTAATAAACGAAGAAGGTTATAGGCAATACAGCTATGCTCTTTGGTCGCACACCAATCTTTGCTGCTTTTTGGTGCTTGGTTGGCTGGCTTGGGGTTGGTGCGCTTGGTTGCGTTGGTTGGTGGTTGGTAGTTGGTTGGTTGGTTGGTCGTTGCTTGGACGCTTGGTTGGTTGGTTTTGGTCGTGTAGTATCACGCTATGACCAAAAAGAGCAGTGGAGTAACCGGATTGTCTTTGATATTTGAAAAGTATTAGCGATTTTTGCAGACCTCTTCAATTTAAAGCATCTTTTCTTTACAGTCGTCTAATCTATATAAATAACGTTTAGAATAAATGGTCCGCCAAGCACATCTATATTTATTTTATTTATTTGTTTATGGTGCATCAACGACTTATTAACTAGTACATTTTTATCTATAATCAAACTTAAAATCTAGAGTGAATTATCACTTACAGGTGTATAGCATACAGCATTATATGAAACAAACCATGTTCTTTTGAATGAAATGATATTTTAAACTAACATCATATAATTATAAAATAACATTTGTATCGCTTCATCACCTCGTTCCACATTTCCCGAGGAAAACACTTTGTCCTATAGGTACTTAGCAAGTTCGCAAATGACACAAGTTTGAAACTTGGACGAACCGAGAATAGTATTGCCAGACAAGAAATAATTAAACCGGGATACAGAACGGGAGCAGTGCGATGGAAAAAAAATGTAGACGTCTTTTGACTGTTACTCGTATAATGATGATGATGATGATGATGATGACAGTGACGAAAAATGTATGAATGAACACGAAGCACCAACAAAAAAATTGTGGGCCAAATAAAGGAGAAGTTTTGTAAATAGTGTACCCAATTTTTTTTAATTTACCTGAAGTAAGTACTTAATACTTAATTGAATTAGCTGAATTAGTAATACCACAGCATCACTGATTCAGCTAATTTAGAAAAAGCTAACTTTTTTATCAACTTGAGAAAAATTCAATATTAAAATGTCTTTATCTCCATTCTCATCGTGGTTTCGGAAAATTCTCTGATATTTTATTTTATTTTATTAATACTCCCGTAAAAACGGGACTTTGGTAAATCACTAGCCGAATTCTTAGCGTGACAGGCCTTCGGAATATTATAATTGAGTTAAAAACTTCCCGAAACACGGCACAAGTTCAGTTCAATTATTTTGTTTACGTACAGGTGGAGTTCTATCAAGATTTGATGTATTTTGGAAGGTTAAAATATTACTACGTATTGGGAGCAAATAGCCATAATACTTTAGAGCTTCATGATAAAAAAGTAATTTAGAAAAATGCAATTCGACTGTTTGGTGGTGAATATTGACCAATATCAATGAATGAAACATAATGTCTTTTTAAAGTACTTAGCAACCCCGTTTCCTGTTTTATATGTAGATATATCAAAGACCGTTAAGTACCTTCCACGTTGATAAATAAATTGACAATTCTAAAGAAGGCTTTAAAATAATATTAAAAATGCATATCATCAAAAATCATAACATAATAATCAGCCATTACGTTCCCACGGCTGGGATTCAGATCTCCTCTCTAGAATAAGGAATGGGCTGTAATCCACCACGCGAAGCCAGTATGGGTTGGTGGTTGTAACATGTTTTTGATTTTTTTGGACCAGGATATGCCGATTTCCGCCGTCACGATGTTTTCTTTCAACGTTTTGAGAGCAGTGGTGATGAAATAAATTACACAAAGTAATGCGTAATCGTAAGGACCACCACTGTTCTCAAAAAACATGTTACAAAAAGTTGTAAGTGTTAAAAATAAACCAAGAATTGGCAAAGTTCCCACAAAAAAGTAGCTCCAAACTAAATGCAATCTACAAATTGTTTTAATACAATTTTCTTAAAATTATTGAGGAACAGTAAACAATGTTTCATGAAATCCAAGGTTGTGCTAAAAACGTTCGTTCCGGGATTTCTAGATAATGCCGAAGAATCTCAATCACAATATTCTACTAAAATTATTCGGAAGAAAGACTAGATCCTGGAGCCTGCTGATAGAACGTTCAATAATAATTCTTTCAACCATTTTTTTTTCACAGTGTAGTCCCAAAGGTTGACAGTTGCTGCAGAGACGTTTGAAAGAATTACTTTGGTCCTAGAATGTAAAATAACTGAAGGACACAGATGGGTTTTAGTCAATAAAAGTCTGACATATCCTCACGCTTAGAGATTGCAATCCGGATTCTTCGAAATTCGAAAATAATTGAAAAATCCGGTGTTTCTTGACATTTTGAAGTCCGGTTTTTTGGACTCGAATTCGGTTTTTTCGGATTTTAGTCAAAACTGAGTTTAACGAATAATATCCACAAATTTCCGTTAAAAGTAGTCCAAAAGATATTTGAATTGGTAGGATTAGGTGTAGTGTAGAGTATTTGCGCGAATTTGGCTCGCCGCAGAGATGCAACTATTCTAACCGCCGATATAGCTTTTCATTTTTTGATAAAATCATTAGACAGCCAAGACACGATATCTGCAAAGCAACTGGCAAATCCATTGAAAAATAGAATTAAAGAGAGACGGCTCTATACTGTTGTCGGTGCCTTACAATATTTACACAACCTAAATGATTTTTTTAAATTAGTTTATGTTGTTATCTCAATTATGTAAAGTTTATGTTAATTTTATATTAAAAATTATTTATAACGGGTAAAATGACTGATGCCTAAAAGTTTTGTGGATTATTTTAGTTGATTTTATTCTGTCTGAGCGAATAAATACGCGAAAAATTTATGCTATTTATTTCAGTTATATCAAATCAACTTAAAACTCAAAAGTTCAAAAAATCCGGATAATCCGGAGTACAGAAATTGAGATTTCTAAAAAGTCCGGATTTTGCAATCCCTACTCACGCTCCGCTCAAAAGCGAGAGATTGATTATTACCGACATAAAAAAAAAAAGTTGACAGTTGGAGAATGTCTTAAGGCCTTAAGTCCACTTATGTACCACAACTACTTAACAAGTTAAAAAAAAGTACTAATGTCTAGGGAGAATAATTGCCAAACTAAATAAAAAAGTCGTTTCGTACAAGTTAAATTCACTTGCCTCTCGCCTTCTGTTGAAAACCAATAGAAACTTCAAACAAAATAGAAACATGTTCATTTGTTCAATGTTATGCTGTTCATCCTTCAGATCGATATGAAATATGGACGACCTAAGGAGAAAAGGTCGTAGACGTAACTAAGATAACATTTATTGATTATAGCCATTACTGTTGTCTAACTCTGTGTTTAAAATTAAATAAACTTCGGCTATATCCATTCTCTATCTAAAAAGCTGAGCTAAATGTACCAATAAAATTTCTATTAAACCTTCTGAGTAGAGTTGAATAAAACTGTTAAAGAACATCCTAGAGGTCACATAAAGACTAAATAAATAAACGCAGTAAAAAAAGAACTAAGAATATAAGCCTAATCTGTAATGGCAGACCTAATCAAGATTATCTGAAAAAGCAAACATATGAAAACACCAAACTAAATTGGATGAAGCAAGAAAATGTAACCAATATTAACGATAACATCTTTTTTTTAATTCCACAAGGGACCTGTTCAAAAGAAAATGTTGTTTTTACCACAACTGAAAGGAACAAAGAAAAGAACACAAGGCAGTACAGCAAACATTTAATATAAAAACAATTGAAGAAGGAAATTAAGAAATGAATGAAAACAATTTGTGTGCTGAATCATGATAACTGAAACCAAAATACCACGAAAACATGGGTATAAAAAAGCCATACATTTCCCAATACCATTATTGGTAAACAAACACACAGTGTCAACATAATAAAGTTTATTTAGGAGATTGGCTCCATTCCAACTCTTACAATGCAAGCCAGAAAAAACAGATACAAAAAGATTTATTAACTTATTTACCAATAAAAATCATTATAACATATCTTTTGGAAAGCAGAGAGATTGATATTCATGTTAAATCAATTGAAATAGCAGTGTTAACGGTAAACTAAAGGTAAATGGTATACAATAATGGAAAAATGGTAATGGTAGTTTATGTATAAGTTGTGTTACTTTTTTGGTGTACAATAAAGTTTATTATATTTTATTCTATACAGTAATCGCTAAACTAAGGTTGATCAATTTGGGCCACGGGAACGTTTAAAAGAGTCACCCTGGCCCTAGAACGCAAAGGGCATCAACTTTGCTGGGCCTCACAGTTTTGCTGACATCTCTTTGAGGCGCGCGTGGAACACTACACGCCGTCGACGACTCGGGCTCGTTTCTTACCAGCCCCCCTAGCCAAGTTACAACCGTTTCGTTTCAAATCTCTTTTCGTTGATCGCCTCGAGTCGGCCACGCCTCCTATTCCTTTGTTCTGACCACGTGACTGAGCATTGAGATGACGTCAGAATAGAGGAATCGGAGGCATGGCCTACTCGAGGCGATCGACGAAAAGAGAATCGAAACATTACGGTTGTAACTTGGCTAGGGGGGCAGGCATCCGGACGGTGAGTTACAAGTGGGTTTTAGTCTTGTTAAAGTTTGACACGCCCTCACACTTCACCCAGAGTGGGAGAAGTTATATAATTTTTCAAATAAAAAATAAAGATAATAATCAATACGTGTAGCAATCTTTTCTTAGTCGTGGGTTCTAACTCAGCTAGGCGCATTAGTTTGTGCAATTCATTTCATCAAAAATGATTTTAAAACGCTGAAGGAATACATCGTGAGGAAACCGGCATGTCCTAGAACAAAACAATTAGAGACCACCAACGCGCACTGGACCCGCGTAGTGGAATACGGCTCATCCTCTATCCTAGGCCTGAGTCTCAGCAGTGGGAATATTGTTATTCTGATTATGTTATGATAATCACAATCCAGTTGTGAGGCAAAACGATATCCATTGGAAAGATCGGTTATCAGACTTTCGAGACTACCAGTACAGACTGTCAAAATCCCAAATGACAGCCGGGATCAACGGCTTTCTGAAGCATGGAGAGATGTAATAGATTTGCACCCATTCACGGGCCGATCTCAACATGCGTTACTTGCTGGTTGTAGTCATCATAGCCGATAGACGTCTACTGCTGGACAAATAAAGAATGAAAAAAAAATATTTTTTTTTGGCATAACACAAGGCACACAATAGTTAGGTAAACACGAAACTTAAAAGAAACAAATAAAAAAAAACACAATTTTGTGCCTCACGGCTGCACCAAAATGGGTCCAATTCAGCATGAATGCCAGACAACTAGTGCCTGATGCTGGTTTTTAACTGAACCTGAGGTTGTGACGCAACGGCCTTTCCCAAGCGTCGCCGCGTCGCCACGACGACCGATCCTGTGACCGATTCCCGCGACCCTCACCAGGTCTTCGGTTCACCTTGTGGTAGGACACCTTGTGGCTATTATCGCTACTCTCTATTTTGATCTCTGATTAGTCAGAATTCTATCGGATGAAACATCGTTCTGGAATAGATTCGTATTTTAATGGCAGATCGGAATAAATGCTTCTAAGAAAATTGAATTCGTGGATCTTTCGGGATTGCGTTTTTAGTTTGACCTTCATTGAACATTTCGACGTTCTAAGATTGTTCTATGTTTAGAAACCGATCATTGCATAAAATTTGAAATTTACCGTCAGAATTTCTATTAGGATTTTTTTTTTTTATAATATAAGCTAGAGTTTGACTGCGATCCCACCTGATGGTAAACAGTGATGCAATCGTTGATGGTGACGCGCACTAGTTTATTCACTCTAGCCTTGAAGACACCTAAATTATAATCGGACGGGAAGACCGCAGCAGGAAAATTCTTCAAGTTCCATGTGCGCGGCATAATTGACGAGACGAAACGCTTAGTCTGGACCGTAGAGGTTTCAACAACGTGAGAGTAGATAGATACTCGTCGTACGTCAGGTTGTCCGATGCTAGAAAGGTGATAATGGAATCAAGTCATGCAATTCTTGCGCAAACACTCCAAAATGCATCCTGTCCTGGTTTTGTACCCCAAGTAGAATAATAATAATAAATAATATTTTTTGTGCTATTAAGTTAGGATTTTTTTAAAAATATGTAAAAATGTAAAAAATATGTAAATAAAATAATTAAATGGAATAAATAATAAATTATTTATTGCCCAAAGAAAATGAATATACATAACGTGTTACATATCAAGTCTCTTAGTTCTCTTTTACATTTAATTTTATGAATAATATAAATATAGTGTTCTAATATTTAACTGAAAATAAAAACCAGCCAAGTGTGAGTCAGACTCGCGCAAGACGGTTTCCGTACCGTCCGAAGTAAAAAAAAAACATCAAAGAAATCACGTTTGTTGTACGGGCCCACTGAAATATATATTTTATTTTCTTTTTATTTGTTATTATAGCGGCAACAGAAATACATCATCTGTAAAAAATTCAACCGTCTAGCTATAGTAAAACCCGGGGCCCTGGGACGAAGGCAAAGAAGGAACAGGAGTGTGTTTTTAGTCAATAAAAGTCTGACACTATTTCCCGCTCCGCCCAAGAGCGAGATTTGTAATAAGATGATTTTCCCACCTAAAAAAAAAAACCTGTCTAGCTGTCATGGTTCAGCCTGGTGACAGACGGATAGACAGACAGACGGACGAACAGGGAGTCTTAGTAGTAGGGTCCCGATTTACCCTTTGCGTACGGAACCCTAATTACTCCTGTTTGGTGCCTGCTTTTACAAACATGTAGACACACTCGCGTACACAAGACACTGACTCGAAACAACTATAAATGTAGGCCATACCATAGAGCAGTGGTGACCGAGTGGTAACGGCCCCGACTTACGAGTTGTAAGTTGCGGGTTCAAACCCAGCCAGGCGCATTACTTTGTGCAATTTGTTTCATCACCACTGCTCTCAAAACGGTGAAGAAAAACATCGTGAGGAAACCGGTATGTCCTAGAACCTCGATCCAAAAATTCGAAGACATGTGACATCCACCAACCCACACTGGGCCCGCGTGGTGGATTACGGCCCATTCCCTCTCCTAGAGAGGAGGCCTAAGTCCCAACAGTGGGAACATTATAAGGCCGACTATACTACCATTTGTTCCGTGAGAAGCCAATCGCTCAACCACTGTGACTCAATTAGATGACTCCCAGCTAGATTTTAAGTCAATATCTGGCTACTTGGTAATATTAAACAAACCATGCTCGCGTACCTGGCTGATCTTTGTACTATAATGGTTTTATTTTAGAATCACAATAGCGGCTATTGACCCAACTACTTTAAAAATGTCAACGGGGATGCAACTCGACATACATTTTCACTGTTTTTCATACAACCGCTCTTACGCGATTATGACGTTATTACACATTTTTGACGTGACAACGTCTTATAAATTGGTTTGCCGGGTGACACTTCAAGAAACTGCGTTACGCTCCGCTCACGTTATGCGCTCACAATGAGAGCGAGTGAGAGGCACGCGTCCCTTCCACTCGGGCATGGTTAGCCCGCCTAAGAGCGAGAGAGACAGACATAAAAGTCGTTGTCACGTAAAACTTTCGCCCGTATACCGACTTTACAGGCAACCAATTTTGTTTTTTTCATTAGATATTTTGGAACCACAGTATCTTTTGTATATTATCTAGGCTTCTATTGAAATCAATTTATAAATTTGTGTAAAACTAATCCAGTCCCTCAGAAATAAAGACCTCTGAAATACTGCTATTTTGCACTTTGACACTTCAAAATTTACTCAAATGTTAAAAAGTATAACAATAGAGGCCTTGTAAATTTAATCAAGATTCTAAATCTAAATGATGACAATATTTTTCAAAAACTTTTAAGAGTTTAAAAAAAAAACACGTATTTCCTGGAACCAGTTTTGTAAAATATTCGAGTAAATCACGGAATTACCGAATGCTAACAGAGTTTTCAGGCGTTATCTTTCTTTTTTGCCTTTTTGTCAAACATCGCGTTGGATTGCGTTAGATGAAGTAACAAGCTTTTAAACCATGCTCGATGTTGACGATAGGCGAGTGAAAAAGGATCCTCTTAAACTAAGTAATTCTCAAACTTTACTGAAGCATAAACACCGGTCAATTTATGGCGATATAGTAGTACTAATAAGGCGAGCCAAACGTTGCTTGGAATCAAAATTTATCGTGATCCTCAACATATTGTTCGGGTAAAACTATGTTCGGGATCCTACAATGAGATATTAGGGAAAGGGCAATGACCCCTATAGCCAAGCTACAACGTTTCAACTATGTTTCACTAAGCTGGTGCCAAAGCGTGATGTTTGGCGCCATTCGGTGACTGGCGCAATTTGGACGCATCGGATGCAGACTGGGTGCCAACTTTGCCAACCATTCACCACAATGACTCACCCTTGAAACATACAACGTATTGCAATCATGGCAATGGACTAATTACTGAACGCAACGGAGTCGTAGAACTAGCATGAGGTATTTTGCCGTTCATTAAAAAAATAGAGGTCTTTTAATAATAATAATCTTTATTTGTTTAAAACGTTAGTAAGTACAAGATACACAAAATAGGTACATCAGTTGACTTATAAACTAAAGTAAACAATATATCTCTGGCCCCCACACTAGGATAACCTGTGTCGTGAGGTCCAGTCCCTTCCGTAAATTTACAAATTAATTAATAAATGCAGGTTTTGTGTATATTTTGCTATATTCTTTGAATTTAAAAGGTATATATAGCTTATATAAACAAAAGAAAAAAAAGTTAGCTAATTTAAAAAATAAATAAATTGAAGATGCGTTTATGTGTGTGTGTGTGTGTGTGTGGTGGTGTGATCGTGTGATTGTGTGTGTGTGATGGTGTATGTGTGTGTTTTTTTTTTTACTTTTTTATTAAGTTCGTATACCTACGCGTGATATCAAACAATAATATTTAAAAGTTTCTCGGTATCTCGGTATCTTTTAGACAACGTTGTTTTTTTTTATATATTTGGGATCAGGAAAACAATGTGCATTTAGTAGATATGTCACAACCTATACGATCCGGCGCTGCGGAAGCAGCCGGCGGCCCGGCTGAACGCATGCCAGAGGGTCATGGCCATACGGATGGTGCGAGGATACCGGACGATTTCCCGCGAAGCGGCGAGCCTCCTTGCTGGACAGCCACCATGGGATCTGGTAGCAACAGGCCTTGCTCACATGCACGATCTGCGCATGGAGATGCAACGCCGGGGCGAAACTCCGCTGCCGCGACAAGTCGCAGCATGGCGGACAGAGCTCTGGTGGGTTCTCATGGAGAAATGACGACAGCGACTGTCGCGACCCAGTGCTGGGCACGCCACAATTATGGCGGTAAGTCCCCTCTTTGAGGCGTGGTTGGAAAGACCTCACGGCGTCCTCACCTTCCGCATGACGCAGGTTCTCACCGAACACGGTAAGTTCTGGAAGTTCCTGCACCGGATTCGTGCGGAAGAGACGCCCGGGTGTCGCCACTGTGCGGACCGCCCGGAGGACACGGTGGAGGTGTGCCCCGCTTGGGCAGAGCAACGCCGTGTCCTCGTGGGGGCGATCGGCGGCGGCGATCTCTCGCGCCGGGCCTTGGTACAGGCCATGGTCCGGAGCGAGGAGGAGTGGTAGGCGGTCGCCTCCTTCTGCGAAGCAGTAATGCTAGCAAAGGAGGCGGCCGATCGCGTGAGGCAACGGTCCTCACGCCCCAACCGCCGCCGGGATTCCGATCCCGATTTCCGGCCACCGTAGGCGAGGGCTTGCGGAGGGCGAGCAATGGGTGGCTCGCCGTCCGATCGTCCGGTAACCGTCCGGACCGAGCCCAAGTCGTCGACGGCGCGTATTGTTCCACGCGCGCCTCAGGGAGATGTCAGCAAATCGTAGGGGCCCAACAGGGTCGAAGCCTACTGGGGCCACGGGTAGTGTGAAAGTGAAACCCGGGGCCCTGGGACGAAGGCAAAGAAGGAACAGGAGTGGGTTTTCAGTCAGTAAAAGTCTGACACTATTTTCCGCTCCACCCAAGAGCGCGATTTGTCATAAGATGATTTTCCCACCTAAAAAAAAACCTACGATCAACACAATAATAATTGTAAAGTAAGTTATAATCGGATTTTAAACCAGCGCTCATACGATATCGCAATATACGATTTTTTTAATAAAAATCGAGTTCTTAGAACATTCAAAAAAGTGAATAAAAATATGGCTTCTGGAAGCTGTTATTATTGTGAGTTTGTCTACGGCCATCACGGTGTCTTATCCAGTACATGATTCTGAACCCCCAGTGGTGGAATTTTTCGTCGGCAAATGCCGAGGAAAATTCCTAATTTAAAAAAAAAAACTGCATTTTTTTATTTGAACTGTGTAAAATCGTTATTCTAACATTTTTTTGTGAAAAAAGTGAAAGAAATTTTTTTTTTAAATAAAATCATGTCCAGAATCATGTACCTACTAGATCCATGGCTCGTTTGAGCGTTGATGTCAAAGACACCCTGTATAATATGTTCGTTTAAAAAAATTGATATATCTAATAACTATAGTGGCTTCAATGCTTGGGTAACACTTGTGAAAAGTTTAGTTTAACCGAACATTACAATTACACTCAACAATTTGATTCTTTTTCTCGGTCCGGCACGGATTCTTTAGTTTATACCGGCAGAATTATAATTGGCTTAAATTGTGGCAAAATTATGTAAGTTAATCGAAGAAAGTCTTAAGTGAATAAGACAAGACTCAAGATTTATTACGACTAAAGAAAAAATCCAATTTAAATAAAGTAACTTTGTAAGCAAGACTGAGTTAAATACTCGTACTTAGGTTAATTGGCGATAAAACTTTTCATCGAGGAGAAGAAGAATTTATACACTCGCAACTATGTCCTGTTGTTACACAGAGCATAAGCATAATCAGCCTTTTAATGTTCCTACTGCTGGGACTCAGGCCTCCTCTCTAGGAGAGGGAAACACAATATCGCGAAATCGTCTCGTATCGCGAAATCGTGATACAAATTCCATCATGTCACCCCTTTAAAGTATACTCAATGACTTGAGGATATCAACACTGTAGTATTTTTTTCTGAGGTTCCAAATCGTTAAATGACTTCTCTCGCTCTACGGTGGTGCCAGATGGTGTGACAGATATTTACTGATTAAAACCCACTTATGTTCCTTCATTTCTGGGGCCACGGTAACTTTTTCAAATGTTCCCGCAGTCTAGAAAGATGGTTAGCTTAGATGTCATCCTTTCGGATGGCATTGTAATAAGAAGCTTCAAATAATAATGAACTAATGGTCTTACAATTAGAGTCTCGACAGTGAAAGACCTCGGTGTCCAATTTGACACCAAATTAACTATCCATACGCACATAATAAACCTGGCTAAAGAATCATTTAGACGTTTAGGATTTATTTTACGCAACTGTGAAGGTTTTAAAAACCAAGCAGTTATAAAGCTTCTGTATAATGCTTTAGTTCGGTGCAAACTTGAAGCGCTGATCGCTTGTGTTATGAATTTACATATACACTCATGCTGGAGAAAGTCCAAAATGCTTTTCTCAGGTAGATACCTATATAAGCGATTATTTGGATACTATCCACATATTATGTATCTTACTATGTTTATTTTAGGATGCTTAAATTGCAATTCATTAAAAGTTGGGCGGGCTGTTGACCAAATTACAACAGCCTGTAAAATTATTAATGGTTACACTGATACGTCCGACTTACATGCAGAGTTGTGTTAATTATTTGTTCCGAATAATAACAATCGCTCTAGAAAGCATAAATTATTTAATGTCCCATTTTGTCGCACTGTAGCTCGGTTCACCTCCCCTACACCGCGTATGCTAACGATGCTCACCGCGCTCGTGGAGACCAACATTGGATTGGATTTGTTTGCTGTTGAATGGAAGACAATATTATTGGAAAGTTTTCGATTCTGTGAGAAGACAGGAAAAGGTGAAAGGATTAAAGTGTTTTAGTATTAATGGCTATTTTGCTGTACTAAATAAATAAGTAATAAAATCTTTCTATGCACACCTACTTTATATTATATCTTGCCTGTACTGTCCCACCGCTGAGCAAAGGCCTCCCTCCCTTTCTTCTACTCTTCCCCACTCTGTCCCACTTCTTGGCAATTCTTAAAGGGAAGGCATCTAAGTTGTTCCGCCATCTTCTTTATAGTCTTTTGCAACTCCGTCGTTCAGGGCATCAATTGTATGTTTTATGGGCCCACCACTCGATCAACAGCGCGTATTGATCCACGCGCTTCTCAAAGAGATGTCAGCAAACCGTAGGGTCCCAGCAGGGCCGATGCCCGCTAGCTAGGACCGCGAGGAATTTCTGAAAAGGAAACCCGTAGTCCTAGAACGCAAAGGGCAACTGAAGGACACAGGTGTGGTTTTAGTCAGTAAAAGTTTGACACGCCCTCCCTCTCCGGCCAGAGCGGGAGAAGTCATTGGATGATTACCACATTTAATAAAAAAACTTTTGATCTGCATATTGCAGACTTGTCCACCCTATTCTTACTACAGCAGCCTTTGGAGCCACGAGAACGATCTGTGTGTCTTGAGTGCAGTATTGGTGTACAAAGTACCTATTCGTTCTATAGCACGTTTGCAAATCTGCTTATTATGCCTGTTTATGTAGTTCAGGTGAAAAATTGTGAACTATTTGAAATTCGGCTGGTGTATGATGTGGAATTGACAAGTCGTCGCAAAATATAGATCAGAGTGACTCGTAATTGAAAAGGTAAAAGCACAATACCTGGTTAGTCACACACGATGGCACAGTTTTTGGGACACAAATACCAAATTTCACATGAATGTTTGGATTTTGTTTAGCAAGCGCGACTCTCAGTTGACAGTTCAGTCGTTTGACGGCCATCAAAATTGTGGGACACACACTGCACCTCACCATCAACGATTGCATCAGTGCTTACCATCAGGTAGGATCGCAGTCAAGCACTAGTTTATATTATTAAAAAAAACATTGAATGTTCACGCGGGTTCGCACACAAGAACAATGTGCAGGAAAGAGATGGAAATAGGAATGCAGCAACCAGCCAAGAAAAAATAAATAAACCCGAAAAGAAACAGCATAACCAACGCCTATAACAGATTATTATAATAAACCCTTTACCAAGCAATGCCCCACTTCCCGAGTCGAGAGTGTCAACGCACCGATTACAAATGCAATTACTAGAGACCCGGTTACGACTTCAGAAACCTTAGTAGGTATTGAGCAATCAATACTTGTCTTATATAGGGTGACTGGTAACTAGTGTAAGATACTTAAACACGTGATTGTGCTCATGATAACCAACAACTTTTACTATGGGAACAAACCTTAAATTGCGAAAAAAAAATCAGCTGTTCAGTACATTTATGTTTGCCTAATGTACTGAACAGCTGATATATCACAGCATTTTTTTTATTACTTGCTAGCTTCTGGAAGTATTATAGCACAAGTATAGAAAAAATCTGAAAACTGTAAATTTGTAGTTACGTCACAATTTTTTTTATTTTTTCTGATTCGGAAAAATCTTCGTAACTCAATTCGGGAATTAAACTGTTTTCCGTACAAACTTAGCTATATAAGTTTGTACAGACCCTCAGTGCGCGAGTCCGGCTCGCACTTGCCCTGTTTTTTATTAGATCCCCAGGTTGTAGCTATCAGGACACAACAGAACACAGACTCCTCAAAGAATTCCACTCCTTAGCTGTACGCACAGTGAATGTGTTCCCAAAACGTTTTGTGGATACAGGTGGGATATCCACCATGTACCGGTGGCGCATCGCCGTACGCCTGGTGGTCCGATGATGGAACGGGCTTAGCGGAATTAGGCTATGCCATTCCGATGGACTCCCCAAAATACAACCGGTAGAAAACCGACAGGCTAGCAACTCGACATCGATGCTCAAAATTTGAAGCCTCAACTCGACGAGTGCATCATTGCCAATGATCCTCTTGGCTTACCTTTTAGGTGAGAAATTATCTAATGACTTCAGCGGAAGATTTCAGACTTTTAATGACCTGTGTGTGTTTTAAAACCCACCGGCGTCCTTCAGTTGCCCTTTACACTCTAAGACCACGCTTTCCCTTTCCGAAATTTCCCGTAGCCTTATCGGACATTGGCCCTGCTAGGTCAGTTACCTACGGTTTTGCCCGCACCTTTTTGAGGCGCGCGTGGAACACTACGCACCGTCGACGATTCTCGCCGAACTACTTTTCATCCCGATCCGTCCGTATACAAAAACTTTCGTCTTTATAATATTAGTGCGATGGCGTCTGTAGCCGTTGTACGATTCTGTGGTCTGTATTTACTGATGTCGGTTAGTTCAGTAGTAGTTAGTCCCATTGTTAACAGTTATCTACATTTGCGCTGGAGACGATTCGGTCACGTTTGGGACAGTGACTGTAGAACCATCAGAATGGTGTGTTCATGTTAATGTTGCTTGCTTTGTGATTTGAATTAAGAGTGTCATAAAGATACCTTTAATCCGCTGCTTCCTGCGTTGGACTTTTCTTTGACTTGGCCAATCAGAGGGTTATCGATTTTGTACAGCTACATGATTTTAGACAACACAGTTATTTATACATAGGGTTATTTACCAGGGTCTAATCCATCTTATTTTTGTTACTAGTTGAATCTTGAATCGCTTATCCGCTAAATCGTGAGGAAAGTGTTTTATCGTCTTAAGGAAGCTTAACTTACTGCGCATTCCTGATGACTTCCACCTCGAAAAAAAATTATAAGTCAACTGGTGTAAAAAAATTTTGTAAACCTTTAACACCTGGTGTGGGACGGGAGAGCACTTGTAATATCCCTTTCCCTTTTTGCATTCTCCTTCTACGAGATGTCATTCACGCAGAAGAAGATAGGTACTAAAGTCTGTTTTTTAATTAGAGATAATGATTTGACAATTCGAATGTTGCATGTTTTTTCCATTTCATAAATAGTGAGGTACCGCAACCGATATTGAACAAAAAAACCGAAAATATTCGTAAAAATAGTTTCATTTTAAAATGCAACTAATTATGGTAAGTTTTTGTATTTTCTGAAGGTAATTTGAAAGATGCAAATGTCTAACTCATAAAATAAAATATAATTTAAGCCTAAGAATTAAAGACTAGCAAAAGCTGCGTCATTTTATTTTTTCGTCTCGATTTGTTATCACCAAACCCAGACAAAAATATAGAATTACTCAGTGATATTTTGGCTGACATTTTATTACAACTTTAATAATAGGTAATGATAGGACTTCGGTTTGAAAACTAATAATAGTTGAAATTAAACAATCATAAGTCCCCTTTTTGTACTATTTTCGCTTGGATCTCTTATAAAATTGTAGCGATAAACGAATCAAGTGTCTGTTTCTTGTAATGCAGTCATGTGAATTCACAGCTTGACGACCAATGGGCACGCCATAATCATGACGGTCAGTCCCCTCTTTGAGGAGTGGCTGGAAAGGCGTCACGGTGTCCTCATCTTCCGCATGAAGCAAGTCCTCACCGGACATGGTCAGGTTCTAGTACAGGCCAAGGTCCAGAGCGAGGAGGAATGGAAGGGGGTCGCCTCCTTCTGCGAAACAGTAATGCTAGCGAAGGAGGAGGCTGCACGAGTGAGGGAACGAACATCTTTTCGCTCCAGTCGCCGAGACCCCAATCCCGACTACCACAATGTTAATACCAACGTCGAGCAATGGGTAGCTTGCCGTCCAGCAGTCCGGTAATTGCCGGGACTGAGCCCCATTCGTCGACAGCGCTTAGTGATCCACTCGCTCTTCAAAGAGATGTCAGCAAACCGGAGGAGCTCAGTAGAGCCGATCTGGTTTTAGGCAGTAAAAGTCTGACACGCCCTCCTGCCCCGCCCATACCGGGAGAAGTCATTGGATGAATTCCCATCTTGAAAAAATATTGACGACCAATGATGATAACTTTTTTAATTCTAAAGCATAAACTGAGACTGTCTCGTTCCGCTCTTGTAAACCGGATATAAAATTGTGTTGTGACTGAAGCTCCCTGGTAAAAGAAAGTAGCTAAGAATTCATGATTTTCAACCGGTTTTCAACCGCGCCCGCCACGGTGGAGCTAGTTTATTTCTAAACTCACGAGACCGGAGTTTTGTGTGGTTATACAGCCGTCGCAGTTGGGGTTATCGCTTGAAAACTTGGCAGATGACAATCGCAAGACGGGCGGTTCATTATCAATTGAGCTCCAGACCACCGTGGACATACACCAGAAACGAGCTGTTGCGTTATACTTACTTCACAGAAAAATTAAAAAAAGAAGGCCTATAAAGTTCTGGGTGCATCAATCGATTTTTGGATTTCGCATCGGATTTTTCTACCCCCTGAAGGCCACTACGGGTGTTAACCGACCGCAGAGAGTGCGGGCGCAACCTGCCGAGTCTGCGGGTGACCGTGGCCCACACCATTCTACTAGTTGCCCGCCGGTGCAGCGGGGAGCGGGATACATATATCTCTAGCATTCTACAGAAGCTGCGGGCCCACAACCGCAGCGGATGCGGGTAAAAACGGTTTTGTGAGTTCTCAGTATAAGTAAAAGTCCGAGTGTAAAAAAATATGGTAATATTTTTGAATATTTCTAATTATTTCAATCTTCAATTCATATTAGACTTTGCTATTAACAAACACTATCGTATTTTGGGCCTACTTTCCTTAGAGGTTGTATCATTAAAAGAACCGGTATAAAAAAATCGAATTTGGAGACATCACTTGTATCAAAAAGCAGGCAACATATTTCTGGAGTTTGACATTTGGACTTGTCAAATCATTATCTGGGATTAAAAAACGCACTTTACATATTACTACATACTTTACCCATATGCCAAGATTCAAACAAACAGACAGACTTTCGTATATTATATATAGAACTTTAGTACAAATACAGTCAAAGTAGGACAATTCGTCGTTAGCTAACCCACGTTCCTAGTTCCTACAAATAAACTAGAAAATTCTCAAAGGAAAATAATGAACGGTCACAGAGGAGCAAACGACCTCTCTTCCAGCGAGAGTCCGTTCCTCTTTACCTCTTTGAGAACCGCAATCACAAAAATTGCATTACCTACGACTAAAAGACCACGGGCTACGTTTGTGATTTCAGTCCGGTTGAGGAAATGACACAGTCTGCTCTTACATTCGACATTTTCAAGCTTAATAAGGATTTAAAGTTCGTTTTCAAGTAATTGGGAGCTTCATAAAATTCTACTAACGTTGTCTAGTCTAAGCTTGAAATAACTTCAATTTAGGGTTTTAGATAGATGAAAATAAATCTACAGAAAACTTACCACAAGCATGAGGTTTTATATGCAGGTTTTGGGTCAACAATTTAGGGGACACTTAGGGGAGATGGCCGTTGGGGCCGAAAGATTCTGGAGTAGCAATTATGTACTTGAAGACGCAGCGTTGGAAGGCCTCCCATAAGGTGGACCGATGACCTGGGGCTCAAGTCTGCTATTTTTATAAATTCGTCATTCCAACACGATCCCATTGTCATTTTGCTAAAAGTTCGTAATCTGCTAATTCATAATGATCGATCAATGATCGGTCAATGGTCTCGTACTAGAGTTGTGGTAGAATGACAATATCGAGGTTATTAAAAGCAATGACTGCACTATGACGTTCTAATGGTAGGTCACTGATCAAAGGAACTGTCAAAATTTTAGCATATTACCGCATGCGTCAGATATTCGTTTGTCAATACGTACGAGATTACCATTCTATGCTACTTCTTTCAATGGAGTGTCAGTGGTTGACCATTGGAATGTCATAATGACGCCATTATATTAGTAGATTACCAAACTTGTCAAAATCAACAATTATGAAATCAATGATATACCTTTCTGACACTATTGTACTCGTAATAGCAGACTTGATGCCCTGGTGACGGTCGCGGGAATCTGATGGATGCGAGATGCACAGAACCGGTATTGTGGCGACACTTGACGGAGGCCTATGTCCAACAGTGGACGTCTTACGGCTGAAATGATAATGATGAGTTACAAGCGGATAGCCAAATCTAATGTATAAATCTCGCGTCACAGTGTTTGTTATCGAATTCCTCCGAAACAGTTTGTCCGATTTTTATGAAACTTTTTGTGTTTATTTGTTAGGTCTGAGAATAGGTCGTAAACTATTTTTTATCCTTCTGCCAGCGGCTTCACCCGCGTGAAAATAGGTTTCTCCATTCAAATTTCAGACCTCCGTTTCTTCCACTTAGAGAGTAATTTTGAAAGATCCTTTCTTAGTGCTCGCCTACATCATGAAAGGAAAAATTTCACACTCCTAGTTCCAGTAGTTTTGGCTATGCGTTGATATGTCAGTCAGTCAGTTTCTCCTTTTATATAGTTACAATGCGTTCCAAATAAGAATAGGATCGATTGACAGGTAGTGACGTCACGTCATACTGTCAAATCGAAGAATTATTATGGTGAGCAAAACAAGAAAAATTTAAAATTTAATTTATTTACGAACTGTGAACGAAAATAGTTAAATCAGAATCCAGTTCTTCAATTTTGCTCATCTCTGAGTTCTTCAATTTTGCTCAATTTCTTGCGATTTGACAGTATGCCGTGACGTCACAACATGGCGTCGATCCTATTCTTATTTGGAACGCATTGTATATAGATTGCGTGAAAGAGTAACAACCGCAACAAGTTCTACCCGCACCTCTTATTTTTGTCTTTGATATTTTTATAGCAGGAAAATGTTTACCGAGTCAGCTAGTAGCTAGCAGCTCTGACTAGGTATTATAATTTTTGAACAGTTAAATAGTTTTTTTTTTACGCATGTAATCTCAGGCAATTGACCTACTACCTACTGATCCAATCACGATAATTCTTTCTCCGCAAGTAACATACACTAGAACTGGACGCCATAAACTACTTTATCTACTCTCATATCGTAAAGTTCCAATTATGAAATAAAAAGTAATACGTTATTGACAGATTGTATCCACAGACAGCTCTAATAAAAATTAAAAAGTTATTTTCTAGTTTAGACGTACACGGAACAGAGAGTAAAGTCCCGCAAACCTCCGTTGAAAAGGGAGTATCCTCTGGCCAGACGGGTGTTATGTCTGGTGGGCAACTGCCCGATAGATGATTTCGGGCTGTTCTATATGTTGAAATCTGAAATGATTAGTTGAACGTCATTGTGACGCCATAGATGTCGCTACACTAAAGTGCGTTTTTTAATCCCAGATAATGATTTGACAAGTGCAAATGTCAAACTCCAGAAATATGTTGCCTGCTTTTTGATAAAAGTGATGTCTCCAAATTCGATTTTTTATACCGGTTCTTTTAATAATACAACCTCTAAGGAAAGTAGGACCAAGATACGATAGTGTTTGTTTATAGTAAAGTCTAATATGAATTGAAGATTGAAATAATTAGAAATATTCAAAAACATTACCATATTTTTTTTTACACTCGGACTTTTACTTATACTCAGTGACGGATTAACCCTTAATCAAATTAAGCAATTGCCTAGGGCATCACGTCTGGGGGGGCACCAGAAGAAGCACAAAAAAATCCGTCCTTAGGGCATCACGTCTCACTCTCATGTCATCAAAAACCACACCATAAAAAGTTTCTAGGACTAATTTGAAAATTCGCGGGTTTTAAGTTGACATAGAGTCCGACCTACAGTCATAACCCCGCTCCCGCTTGCCCACTCGCTGCCCGCTAGTGCATTCGGTAATTCAAATGCACCGGAATTGCGATCAGCCAATCACAAACCACCCCTACCCCGCGCCCCCCACGCAAAACTGTGTAAATGAAATGTTTTGTTTTTTGAGTAATCGTGCCGGCCGGCTTCTATGCATTAGGGTTAAAGTATGAAATTGCCGTTTTATTGTAATAGGTACTTCTAATTGACATAAAACCTTCACGGTTTGAGATTTTTGAGTGAAACTTCTTTCACATAGTACCTATGAAGTTCTTCTTTAAAAAAAAACTTTTTACAAAAAAAAAACCGACTACACTAAAAACAAACACTAAAAGAATCAAAATAACTTTAATTTCGGATGTCGGTGTTTCTCGGTATTTTTTGTTTTTTTATTTAACACCGACTTCCGAAATTATTATTTTTTTAAATTTTTTATTTCACACTTTTTAGTTGCGATACACTTATAACCAGAGTGACTATTCTCATGACAATTCCAATTAACCCAAACACTGCTAGGTTACATTGTTTCATTATGAAGTTCCTGTGTCTACCTTCTACCTTCCGGCTCCATCATCAGATCAGTTCGATAGTACCTTATAGCCAAAGTGCATCTCATGACAATTCCTATAAGCCCAAACACGGCGAGATTACAGTGATTAATTACGGAGTTCCAGAGCCTACCTTCCGGCTCCATCATCATCATCAGTTCACTTCGATGATACCATTTTCAACTTAACTATTCAGAACCATTTATTTATTTGTATTGTCATAATCGCTTAAGTAACAATCTTCATTGTGATATCTATGTAAGTATGAAATTCCGTTGGCAACTGAATTTCATACTCACATAGTAAGTGCAACTGATGAAGAAGACCAGAAATGGTCTTCTTCATCAGTTGCACTTCATTAAATATTACTTTTCGACTGTAAATGCTTAAGTCCTCGATGAAAATACCAAAATAACTATATGGTTGCCTATAATATTTGAGGAGTTCCCTCGATTCCTCATGGATTCATCATGAAAACTGGATTTTGAAAAAAATGAGACCAATCTGGAAGCATATCCTCTAAGGAGAAAAAAAAAATTGCCAATCGGTCCATAAACGACGGAGTTCTGAGGTAACAAACATAAAAAAAATACAACCGAATCGATAACCTCCTACTTTTTTGGTAGTCGGTTAAAAAAATGTGCAACATTCGGTTATCGACTTTCAGTTGTTTTTTATTCAGCTTAGACTAGAAAGATACTTCGAAAATTCGAGTGATTTTAAAATACGAGTTCCGACGCGGAACTAACGCGGCAGAAACAGCTCGCAATAACAATGTTGCGTTTGGAGAGAGGACTGCTAATAAACGCACCGTGCGATTTTGGTTTAAACGCTTTCGTGATGGAAATTTTGATTTGAAGAACGAACCACGTGGAAGACCACATAGGTGAATAAAAAGGAATTGAAAGACATGGTGGAAGCCGATCCGAGCAAAACTACCCAGGAATTAGCGGCATGGTTTAACGTTACCTTACCAACAATAAAAAAATATGACAAATGGGTGCCTCATGATTTGACTGATCTGCAGAAAGAAACGCGTGTTGAAACTTGGTGTTGCTTTGTTGAATCGATACAGAAATGAAGGAATACTGGATCGAATTGTGACATGTGATGAAAAGTGGATTCTTTACGATAACCGTAAGCGAAAAAGCAATGGCTGAACCCAGGGCAAACGCCGCAACAGTGTCCTAAAGCAAAGCTTACCAATAAAAAGGTAATGGTAACTGTTTGGTGGTCTCAGTATGGTGGTCTCAGCATGGTGTTTATTCACTATAGCTTTCTCCGATCTGGTCAAGCAATAACGGCAGATGTCTACTATGCCGAACTCCGAACAATGATAGCAAAACTAGCAGTAAAACAGCCCCGACTCATGAATCAATCTTCACCATTATTGTTCCATGATAACGCGAGACTTCATACATCACGAGAAACCATTTTAACTCTACAGGAACTGCAATTAGAAACCATTCGTCGCCCTCCGTATTCGCCTGACCTTGCTCCAACGGACTACCATTTTTTTCGTGATTTGGCAATTTTCTACTTGATAAAAAGTTTTCTTCTCAGGAGGCAGTACAAAATGCTTTCACACAGTTTGTCGAATCTAGATCACCAGAGTTCTATCGCAAAGGCATAAATGACCTTCCTATTAGATGACAGCAATGTATAGATAATAATGGTAATTATTTTGATTAAATAAATATATTAAATAAAAAAAAAACGAATTTCAATTTTTCAGTACAAATGGTAATTTCATACTTTAACCCCTAATAAATAAATTATGCTTTGGTTTTTATTGTTGTCGCACCTACTCTACTTCTAAGGTACGTTACATCTCATCACCTTATTTTACAAAAAAGTAATGTTTTTAGGCGGTAAAAGGTTTAAAGACAGATTCCAGTTGACATACGGATAGGGGGGCCCACAGGCGTAGATTGCTTAGGGCATCAAGTAGTCATAATCCGTCACTGCTTATACTAAGAACTCACAAAACCGTTTTTACCCGCGTCCGCTGCGGTTGCGGGCCCGCAGCTTCTGTAGAATGCTAGAGATATATGTATCACGCCCCCCGCTGCACTGGCGGGCAACTAGTAGAATCGTGCGGGCCACGGTCACCCGCAGCCTCGGAAGGTTGCGCCCGCACTCTCTGCGGTCGTTTAACACCCGCAGTGGCCCTCAGGGGGTAGAAAAATCCGATGCGAAATCCAAAATCGATTGATGCACCCAGAACTTTATAGACCTTCTTTTTTAATTCGAAGTAAGTATAATGCAACAGCTCGTTTCTGGAGTATGTCCACGGCGGTCTGGAGCTCAACTGATAATTAACTGCCCGTCTTGCGGGCTTGTCATCTGCCAAGTTTTCAAGCGATAACCCCAACTGCGACGGCTGTGTAACCACACAAAACTCCGGTCTCGTGAGTTTAGAACTAAACCATCTCCACCGTTTTCTCGTGTTTCCTCCACCGTGGCGGGCGCGGTTGAAAACCAGTTGAAAATCATGAGTTCTTAGCTACTTTCTTTTACCAGGGAGCTCCAATATATGGGCCTCCCAACACCATTTTATATCTTGTTTACAAGAGCGGAACGAGACAGTCTCAGTTTATGCTTTAGAATTATGAAAAGTTATCATCATTGGTCGTCAAGATGTTTTCAAGTCGGAGCAGGAGAGCGTGTCAGACTTTTACTGCCTAAAACCAGATCGGCCTTACTGGGCCCCTACGGTTTGCTTACATCTCTTTGAAGAGCGCGTGGATCTCTAAGCGCTGTCGACGACTGGGGCTCAGTCCCGGCGATTACCGGACTGCCGGACGGCAAGCTACCCATTGCTTGACGTCGGTATTGACATTGTGGTAGTCGGGATTGGGATCTCGGCGACTGGAGCGAAAAGATTTATTTATTTATTTATAGATGTTCGTTCCCTCACTCGTGCAACCTCGTTCTTCGCTAGAATTACTGTTTCGCAGAAGGAGGTGACCCCCTGCCATTCCTCCTCGCTCCAGACCATGGCCTGTACCTACCAGGACCCAGCGCGAAAGGTCCCTGCCAACTATTGCCTTCACGAGGACACGGCGGTGCTCCGCCCAAGTGGGACACACCTCCACCGTATGCTCCACCGTGTCCTCCGGGCGGTCCAAACAGTGGTGACCTCCTGAATCTGAAGTAGGAACTTCCCGAACTGACTATGTCCAGTGAGGACTTGCTTCATGAGGAAGATGAGGACGCCGTGACGCCTCTCCAGCTACTCCTCAAAGAGGGGACTGACCGTCATGATTATGGCGTGCCCATTGGTCGTCAAGCTGTGAATTCACAGGACTGCATTGCAAAAAACCGACACTCGATTCGTTTATCGCTACAATTTTATAAGAGATCCATGCGAAAATGGTACAAAAAGAGGACATAGAATTGTTTAATTATAACTATTATTAGTTTTCAAACCGAAGTTGTAATAAAATGTCAGCAAAAATATCACTTTGAGTAATTCTATATTTTTGTCTAGATTTGAAAAATGACGCAGCTTTTGCTAGTCTTTCAATTCTTAGGCTTAAATTATATTTTATTTTATGAATTAGACATTTGCATCTATCAAATTACCTTCAGAAAATACAAAAACTGACCATAATTAGTTGCATTTTAAAACGAAACCATTTTTACGAATATTTTCGGTTTTTTTGTTCAATACCGGTTGCGGTACCTCACTATTTATGAAATGGAA
Organism: Mythimna impura; assembly: GCA_905147345.3. NCBI lineage: Eukaryota > Metazoa > Arthropoda > Insecta > Lepidoptera > Noctuidae > Mythimna > Mythimna impura. Next base: position 23,564,560 of record LR990348.1, on the reverse strand, counting down.
AAAACATGCAACATTCGAATTGTCAAATTATTATCTTTAATTAAAAAACAGATTGTAGTATACTTTCCCGAACAAAAGAAAGCTATAATCTTTTTTAAGTATAGTTTGACCATAGAGTTTTTAAATCGTAGACTTTACTTGATTACCTACTATCTACTGATGAATGTGAATCCCTATTTTCCTTGAGTATCGAACCCTTAACTTTGCCATTAAGTGTAAAATTTTTGAGGAGGTTAGATAAAGTAATTTAGGTAACCCACCCCACACACACGTAATTTATTTAAACATTCTTGTCCATATTTTACTAGTTTAAAGGGGCCTTGCGTGTGCGAGGGCTCTTTAAGAACGAGAGATTTTTTTATTACTTATAGGCTCACGCTTGACCACTGATTCACCTAATGATAGGCGACGATGTGGTCAAACACTGGATTCTAACAGTCGCTGACACGTTTTCAAATTTATAAAAGAAAAGGCCTCGCTGAGGCGCCTTCGCCCACGTCTAAAATAGTCCACGCTACGCCACTGTAAAAAACTATTAGATAAGTACCGGAAAAAATTTACAGTTCCTGTGAATCCAAGGGAAAAGAGGGGAAAAGCTAGTTCCTAAAATTGCAGAAAAATGTCACATGAGCCTATACAAAAAACCCGTACGAACACACGCAATCGGAGCGTCTAGCAGGCGTTGAACCCTAAACCACAACGTTGCGGTTGAAACGACCTGACGTGTCTCGCACCTCACTTCATGAAATTGCATAACGCAAGCATTGTCGTTTTGTCTGGGAAATTATTGCTTGTGGTACAGGCTCATTTAGTCAGGAAAAGTCTGACACTCACTCTTGCTACATCCATAGGGAGAGAAGTTCCTAGGGGTAAACGTAAACCCTGTCGCACTACTAACTCTCTACTTCATCGTACTCCGCGTCACACTTCCAGCCGCTATGATGGCTCCTTTTCTGTAACTGCAGTGCGTCTCTGGAACTCTTCCCCACGTTACCTTTGCGACAGGCCTTTTCTGAATGTATTTAGGAGGAAAATTAAACAGCACTTCCTTTAAAAATTAACATAATATTATTATATATTGGTATTTAGATAGATAGATAGATATATTCTTTATTGTACACCAAAAATACGAATTATATTTCGAACTTAAAATTAATAGAGTGTCACAATGGGTGGTCTTATCGCTAAAAGCGATTTTTTACAGACAACCTTTGGATGGATTTGACAGAGAAGGAGAAAAAAGATACGCAGGTAGTTCGTGGTGTACTATTTACATATATATACAATAAATAAACTAATAAATTGCATTTCATCATCATCTTCCTGCCCTTGTCCCGTGTTATTTGGGGTCGGCGCAACACGTTTTTTTCTTCCATTCTGCCCTGTCACTCGTCATACTATCACTAACTTCCTTTTCTTTCATATCACTCTTCACACAATCCATCCATCTTTTCTTTGGTCTCCCTCTCCCTCTCCATCCATCCACATGTAAATTCATAACTCTTTTAGTAACATGCGTTTCATCTCTCCTCTTCACATGACCATACCAAAATAAATTGCATTTAATACAAACAATATATATATATAATTATGAAAGCAAAGAAATTATGTACTTAATGACGACGTTCAAGAGGAAAGGTTATTTTTAAGGTATTTTTAAAAATTGTGAGTGTTTGAGCTGTATTTATTACATCATATATGTTTTTTTTATTATATAAGAATTATTTATGTAGGTTTATCTATGTATATTATAGGTACACTGGATCCTACTGACTGATCTCTCTCTGTCACTCTGGGACAAAACTCATTGTTGAGTTAAACTCGCTTTTGTACATGAACTGTCAAATCAGTTTTGTGTACAATAAAGAATTAAGAATGAGAAGTTATTTGATGAAACTTACAATTGATTAATAAATAACTTTTACCGTTTGAAGAATTACATCAACTTGTCAAAAGATTTATGGACATAAAAGTTTACCTCCTCGCAACATCTTAGCGACCAAAATCGGTCGTTAGGCAATTGTTACCTACGTCAAGACTGTCGCGCCCAGATCAAAAAGACGGAATGTGTGGCCATTAGTAATGGGGTCAAAAATGCCCGAAGCATTTCCTCTACACGTTAAATATTTACTGTTGCTACAAAACACAATAGAATAGAATAAAATAAGCTTTATTGTACCTATACCAAAATAGTAACAAAAGTTTTAAACAAACTTAAATCCTTATGGGTACAATTTTCAACATCAACTATGACAGTAATCTTATTTTAATAATTTGAGATTATATTTTAAATTTCCATTTAGAATCAATTTCATGAATATGTTGGCTTCTGTAATACAGTTTATAACTCAGCTCAGAATCCAGGGAATTCCATTTAGATACAAAAAAAATGGCAGTAATTCTCTACCTAATCTTATCTACCAGACAACCTTAGGATGGACTAAATCTGCGGTGTACCGCTAGCAAATTAATGAATTTTTTTTTTAATTAAAACTATATGTCATGCAAACACTAAACACAATACAATACACAATATTACATAATATTTATGATCGATTTTTACTTTGTTTTGAATCCATTGGCACATCGGTGAAGGTTGTTTACTTTTTAAATAATGATTACTGTGTAAAAACTTTCGTTTGAAGAAAATCTTCGTTACCAATTAAGTACTTACTCGTTTTTTCAAAGGTTACATAACATTTTCATTTTCTAAGAAATAGCGTGTCTTTACTATTTTGCCTCGTGCTTATAGTTGACTTGCGATGTATTTTCAAATAAACACACAATTTTTAGGGTTCCCTACCTCAAAAGGAAAAAACGGAACCCTTATAGGATCACTTTCTGTCTGTCAAGACCTTTTATCTTGGAAACGCGGGGAGGTATCGAGTTGAAATTAAAACATTATATTTAAGTCTGCAGTCTCTTGAAGTTGTAAAAAAATCAAACTTCTAAGTTAACGAAAAAGAAGATACGGTCGTTTATGTCGCAAAAAAACTTATATTTCGACACTCTCAAGGGAATCAAAATTCATAGGGTTACTTCCCGTTAACCAAGAATCTTGAAATTTAGTATAAAGCAAGGTCTTATAGCACAGATATAGGAATAAATATGAAAACAGTACATTTGTTGAAACGTCACAAAAAAGAAACAAAAAAAGCGATTTTGCGATTCGGAAAAATCTTTGGGAATTGAACTATTTACATAAGTTTGTACGGAACCCTCAGTGCTCGAGTCCGAGTCACAGTTGCCAAGTTTTTTTTGGGGTTCTGCACCTCAATCGGTAAAAACGGAACCTTTGTTGTCTATCTGTCAAGACCCTTTTTCTCGGGAACGCGGCGCGGGGTTAATATCAATTACTCAGGTTTACCACTGCTTTGAGCAGAGAAAAAATTAAACATCTTAATGCAATCTAAAGATAAGGCCGTTTACCGTTTATGCCTAACTTTAACATATAGGATTCATGTTGTTGAGCTAGAATCCTGAGATTTGGCAAGAAGCAAGGTAGCAGCAAGCAAGAAACGGTCTGAAAACTGTAATTACATCACAAAATAATTACGTTTGGAAAAATCTTCGAGACTCGATTCGAGAATCGATCTGGTTACATAGGTATTTTTTTTCGGTGGGAAAATCATCTTATGACATACCCCGCTCTTGGGTGGGGCGGGATATAGTGTCAGACTTTTACTGACTAAAAACCCACTCCTGTTCCTTCGTTGCCTTTCGTACCAGGGCCGAGTCTTCCTTTCAGAATCAGACCCTTGGCCCCAGTAGGCTTCGACCCTGCTGGGCCCCTACAGTTGCTGACATCTCCTTGAGGCAACAGTACGCGCCGTCGACGACTTGGGCTCGGTCCGGACGGTTACCGGACGGTCGGACGGCGAGCCACCCATTGCTCGCCGTCCGCAAGCCCGCGCCTACGGTGGTTACATAGGTAAGTCTGTACGGGACTCTCGGTGCGCGAGTTCAACTCTCACTTGACCAGTGTTTTAGTACTTTATCAGTAGAGTAACGTTATTTCTATTGTAATTTCCTACCGTTTTTCCACACTTCTGAATTCCTAATCGTCCAACGGTTCCATTTCAACGTAACTCGAACAAACTCCCCGATGGAAATATTAAAGATTAAAAATATCGTTTTCAATACCAAGTTTTCGCTGGAACGGTCTTTTTGAAATTCTGACAATAAGGTGCTCAGATCGACAAACCATGAATGCATGCAAATATCTTTTGGCCAAACCATTTCCAACTTTGCTTCATCGAAATAAGAGATGTCATTGAGTTCGGGAACAGCAAGCCTAAATTTGCAGCAATGGTATCTCCAAATTGCTTTTACAGTTTCAGCGAAGGAATTCATACTTTATGACTACTAAAATACAGTTGGTTTGTGAAGTGTTCTTGTGAGTCGAAGACATTGAATAGACGCCACAATTGGACGGACGTATTGAGAAACTCCTAGCACTCAATGTCGATTGATACTTCAAAGGACATGTTATTGATATCAATGTTACTATTGAGGTTTGTGCTACAGTTTCTAAAGGGCTTTTATGTGAAATGGATGGCAACTAAAATGGTGGTATCTGTCAGTGATATTTCAAATGAAGATTAGAGTTCTTACCATGACGTGTTAAAATGTCAGCCAAGTTACAACCATTTCGTTTCGATTCTCTTTTCGTTGATCGCCTCGAGTCAGCCACGCCTCCTATTCCTTTGTTCGGACCACGTGACTGAGCGTTGAGATGACGCCAGAATAAAGGAATCGAAGGCGTGGCCTACTCGAGGCGATCGACGAAAAGAGAATCGAAACGAAACGGTTGTAACTTGGCTAGGGGGGCTGGCATGCGAGCGACAAAAAGGGATGGAGCTATACACCCTGTCCTATAGCTCCAACTCTTTAACAGTCCAGTTTAGGTCGTATAATAAATCGCATTAAGAGCTTACAGTATTGCCTCTGTGATAATAATAATAAGTTCGAGCTACTCAAAGAACTGTGGAGTAATCAGTGTTCGGAAATTGTTTAAATGTAATCATTTTAAAACAAAGGTCAACTTGGAATAAAGCGTTATTTTATAAGCGCGATGCCTAAAGATCGTCAAAAAACAAAAATGTATGTATCGAAATATCACCTGCTATATGTGTCGAGGAAAATCGATATCGGTAAGAGTAAATCAATGTAACCTCACTTTGTCAAGAGAATTTTGTGACATTGAATCTGTCTTATTACTAAAGGATTTTAACTTATCCCAACAGCGACCGGAACCATCACTTCCTGTAAGCTGAAGTCGCAATATGCTAACGATATGTTGTAACATATACTTTTAATTTTTTTTTCTTCTAACACATTGCTTTTACAATATTTTTTATATTATTAGACGCCAACCACCACAAATTCGTTAGTAATTCATTTTGTTAACATGTTATTTATTGATAATTGTAATTATTTATTTTTCTTGCTTTCTTTTATAAAGCCTCTTTTTTTTATAATGTGAATGTGAGAACACTGTAGACTCCGCGAATTCTTAGGTTACTTCCTATTACGACTCACTTTTATTTTTAATATGATTATTTTTATTGTGCTTTTGGGTACAATATTGACTGGTCTACACTGTTCTTACATAATATCTATTAATACTGTAATATGAAAATATTGTAAACAACCACAATTTTAAAAGAGTAACCATGGAGTTTCTTGCCGGTTATTCTCCATAGGAAACGACCAATTTGGAACCGTGCACTAGCTTCTGACGTTTTATAAGTGCCCATGTAGGCCTATGTGAAATAAAAACTTTTGACTTTGACTTTGAACGTTGACTCCAAAGGCCGATGGCAATAATAGCAGAACGTTCCACAGAGAGAGCAGCATGGATAACGTCATACAAGTCCCACCTAATCGGTTTAGATAGATAAACTATTTTTTTATTTGCTATTAGATACATACTTCGGAACTAATCAATCCATTTTTAGGGTTCCGTAAACTCAGTCAACAAAAACGGAACTCTTATAGGATCAATTTGTTGTCCATCTGTGTTTCTGTCGTGTCAAGACCCTATTTCTCAGGAACGTATAAAGCTATCGAGCTGGAGTTTATATCTGATTCTAAGGTCGGGTACCAGACTTCAGAATCAGATGCACAGGGAGCACAGAAAAAATTAAATTTCTAAATCAACGCAATCTAAAGATAAGGCCGTTTATGCTCTGTTTAGGCGCATATTTTGACACCTGCAAGAAAAACAAAACACATTGCTTTCCGTTGATCTAGAATCCTGAAATCTGGCAAGAAGCAAGGTCTTATAGAACAAGTAAAGGGAAAAATCTGAAAAACTGAAAATTTGTAATTATAAATTTACAAAGCTACAGAAGAAATATTTTGTGATATAACTACTCATATCACAATAGTACATTTTGATACAAGTGCAGAATGTTTGTCATTGCTACCGAGGCGGAAGTCGCACGAGCCGTAGGCAAGTGTGTCATGGAGCCGAGAGCTGCAGTGTCAAATTTGCACGTGTATCAAACGACTTTTTTCAATACATTTACGAAGAAATGAATAAACGGGGGTTGACCGGCGACTCCTGGGGGTGGGTGGACGTGCGCCCGGCCTGATACGATAAATGTAATAACATTGTGGCGGGGGAGCACGCGTACTTTTCTGCACTAGTGCGGAAAACAGTCTATTGCGTGCCTAGAAGCGGTGGGATAAGAGCGGGCTTTCGAGTAAGTGTATTGAAAAATAATATGCATTAATAATAACATGCATTTAAAATTTGGTAATTAATTAAGGCGATCTGGTTAGTATATAAGTATGACGGCTATGTAAACTATACAACGCAAGTTTTGCCTTGCGTTGTATAGTTTATATAATTTTAAATGCGTTACTTAGTTTTTCAAGTGGAGCACTTTACCGACTGGGGCACGTATGCCTGGTTTAACCTACAAACAAAACTACGAATCTTACCTCTCTACATTATTAGCATAGAAGTATAGATAAACACCTTATAAAAGACACCTTTCATTTACGTTATCTTTGACGACCATTCACGTTTTTGCTACGGCTTGTGAACTCGAAATAAATCCCCTTTTTCCAGCGCTATTTGCGTCCGAATCAACCGTATTCCAAAATGTTTTGTTTTTCGACTAAAATAGTTCAGTAAATCAGCTGGTTAACAGTGTGTCAAGTATTTTGGTAGCGATCAATGGTGTATTGTATAATACCCTAGTGAGCAGTTTGTACCGTGTTTATTGCAAACAGAAACGATATTTCTACGTACTTACCTACATATGTCGTACGAGGAGATATATTTATTAGTAAACGTTTGAATTATTCACATTGAAGCAGTCTTTTTCCATGAAAGAAAGATATTTGTTTTTTGTTTTATATTTATTATATACTTTATTATACACCTCAGAATGTGGACATCATAAACATACGTACATCATACGCGCATATGTTTTATTTCTGACTGGATTTTGTCACCGACTTTACTTGCGTAAAAGTCAAAAATTATTCCAAGAGTATGTAGGTACTCCCGATCAAAAGATTATCATCATCATCATCATTTCAGCCGAACGACGTTCACTACTGCCTCCCTAGCCAAGCTACAACCGTTTCGTTTCGACTCTCTTTTTATCGTTGAACGCCTCGAGTCGGCCACGCCTCTTATTCCTTTGTTCTGACCACGTCACTGAGCTTTGTGATGACGTCAGAATAACGGAATCGGAGGCGTGGCCTACTCGAGGCGATCGCCGAAAAGAGAATCGAAACGAAACGGTTGTAACTTGGCTAGGGGGGCTGGATATGTCCAGTTTCAAAGATATGACTTAGTTATGTCTATGTTCCAGGGCATATGGCCTCCCCAAGAATCAGCACAATGACCAGTCATGAGCGTCTCGCGTCCATCAGATTCCCGCAACCCTCACCAGGTCGTCGATCCACCTAGTGGCAAGCCTTTCGGAGGATAAAAAGTATCCATTGTCTTAATCCAGCAGATGGTCTACCCGTATGCCAATTTTCATCCAAACCGTGTAGCCGTTAAGACTTAAATAGACAGAGTTTCTTTCGCATTTATAATGTTAGCAAAGATGTTAATGAGTGCAGTGGTGGCCGAGTGGTAAAGACCCCGACTTACGAGTTGTAGGTCGCTGGTTCAAACCCAGCCAGGCGCATTACTTTGTGTAATTTATTTTCATCACCACTGCTCTCAAAACGGTGAAGGAAAACATCGTGAGGAAACCGGCATGTCCTAGAACCAAAAATTCGAAGACATGTGACATCCACCAACCCGCACTGGGCCCGTGTGGTGGATTACGGCCCATTCCCTCTCCTAGAGTGAGGATGCCTGAGTCCCAGCAGTGGGAACATTAAAAAGGCTGATTATGCTATGCTATGCTTATAATGTTAGTATGACAGTATGGATTCGGTAATGGTATTAGATTGATTGATGAATGTAGCTTATACGTAACGTACATAATTATACGTTGTATAGTTGTGTATCCGTCTATCCACACTCTTTCTACTTCCAAGTTTAATCTCGTTAAAATAAAGAGTATATTTTTTTTTAGAAACATTGCCCCATAGCATTTTGATACAAGTGCATAAAGTTTGTCATTGTGACCGAAGCGGAATTTGCACGAGCCGTAGGCGAGTGTGTTATGGAGCCGAGGGCTGCAGTGATAAATTTGCACGTGTATTAAATGACTTTTCTCAAAATACTTACGAAGAAATGAATAAACGGGGGTTGACCGGCGACTCGTGTGGGTCGAGGCGCGCCCAGCCTGATACGATAAATTATGTAATAAAATTGCGGCGGGAGAGCACGCGCACTTTACTGCACTAGTGCGGAAAACAGTCTATTGCGTGCCTGAAAGCGGTGGGATAATTGCAGGTTTTCGAGTAAGTGTATTGAAAATTACTTTTGTATAATGAGTGCGTTCACAAACATGCAAACTCTCTCACTCACAAAGTCACAAGAAATAATCCGCAGGCCATACAAATAATTATTCCATGCAGGAATCGAGCCTGCGACACGCAGTGCAACAGCCAAATGCTCAACCTCTGTACCAAAGGTGCCGTCTATTTATTTGGTGATAAATTTGGACACAAATCACACTCAAGACGTCAATTGACATTTTTAAGCGGATTTACACTTTGCTATCAAAACATATCATTGTTAACCGGTTCTTACTGTTAAACTGGTCTCCGATTAAACTTATCTACGTAAGTAATAGTTTACGTATTTGTCTTGCTGATATCTAACGGGAATGTCTGTCTGTTTGTGTACCGCATTATTGAGAACGGCTGATCCCAATTCGCACAGATCACGGAACGCCATAACGGCAGCGACAGTGAAGTCTTTCCTCCTGTTTTTCTTTTTGGGGGTTGTGTGAGTTATCAAATAACTTCTCCCGCTTTGAAAGGAGTGAGAGAGAGTGTCAAACTTTTACTGACTAAAACCTACCCTTGTTCCTTTAGTTGCCCCTGCGTTCCAGTGCCGCGGTGACTCTTTCAAAATATTCCGCAGCCCTGGCAGGCATCGACCCTGACCCGTTTCTCTTCTTTCACAGAGTCTTCGTCAACGCTCAGTCACGTGCTCAGAACAAAAGATCGAAAGCACGCCTACTCGAGGCGTTCAACGCAAGAGAATCGAAATGAAACGGTCGTAACTTGGCTAGGGGGGCTGTGCTCTAATAGCTATCTATATTCATGCTTAAAACTTTTTTCACGACATTTTCTTCAATTCTCAATGGTGGCACACACTGACACGCTAGAATTATATGGAGAGTTCTGACAATGCCGTCTTAAGTAGTGACCGCCACGGCATATCATAGCTCTGTGGCCTGTGAATGATCTCAGTTGACGGCTTTGTAATAATTACAATTCCAAACAGATGTCGGATTTTGAATGATACATTTCCTGCCCTATTCAGGAGTCATTTAAAGGGATAGTAGCACTAATTGTCACACGCAGTCAGTTTCTAGGAGTAAACGGTGTCACACACTGACACGCCTCAGGTATTGTATGGAGAGTTCTGACAATACCGTCTTAGGGCGGAATTCACCAATAAAACTAATCGCGTTTTAACGTTTGGCTAATCGCGTTTAGCCGCTGTCACTAGTGTCACTTGTCTGTATTGTTCTTTGTTGTATTTTTACAAGTGACACTAGTGACAGCGCCTAAACGCGATTATGCGAGCCAAACGTTAAAACGCGATTAGTTTTATTGGTGAATTCCGCCCTAAAGCGTTGATCGCCGAGACTTATCATTGCTCTGTGGCCTATAAATGATCCCAGTTGACGGTTTTGTAATCCATGACAGATGTCAGATTAATTTAAGTGAAACATTCTCTGCCTTATACGGGAGTGATTTAAGGGGACTATAGCACTAATTGTGTCCATATTTGGTGCATTACTGAGATATTCGGAGCAATAATTATGTTTCTGAATGCTATGATGATTGGCATGGGAAGTTGTGTGTGCATTTGGACCGCACGACTTTATTGGTATTGAAATTATTCTTACGGTAATGTGAACCTTCTAAGGTTTTTGGTTGTTGTTTTCTAAACTTATATTTATCATTTATTTGTATCTAAATTAATATGGTTCTTGTAGCGCTTGTTTCCGAAATAATAACCTAAAAATTGAAAAAATTACAACAATGTACAAAAGGCGAAACACACTGTTTGGGCAATAATTACTTTGACTTACTATATTATTTATCACGTAAATATCACTGAATAAAAAATTATATATAATCTTTAACTATACAAATGCATTTAATACTTAATAGTCGGAAACTGAGACTTTATTTTTTAGTGTGTTTTGGGCGAAAAATGCCTCTGATCAATCCTCTTTATCCCAAGGAAACATACTCCCGGGATAAAAAAAGTATTGTATTTACTATTCCAGGACAGGTCTACTCGTGCGCCAAATTTTATCCAATTCCCTTCAGCAGTTTCAGCATAAAGGAGAAACAATCACACACACTACTACACCTACTTACTACAATAACCTTTATAATGTTAGCGTGATTATAATTAAGTATACAAATCTCTTAACCAATTACAGAGCTGCTTCTTACATCTATATTTATCCATTTAAGTTCTATTTCCGATTAGATAATTACGAAAGAGGTACTGTGGATCCCATAACGGGATACCGAGTCGTGACGACCGAAACGTTTTGATGCTGGGCCGCAGTAATCGATATTTTTAAGTAATAAGTATCAATTTCGTTTAATCTCGATAGTTTTTTTTGGTTTTTTTTTTTACGCGTCGTGGGAAGTCGCGGGTCAATTTAGAAAGCCTGTCTCTTTGATAGATTTGTGTAAATCGGTTGAAAAAGTTTAGTTTTTACTGGACTTGTGCAGTTTTTGATAGTGATTTGATTAGGCTGTGTGTGGATATGTGGAGGATAAATGTCCTAACTTCTGACATTTTAAAAGTGCCCAAGTTAGCTTATCTATATACAGGGTGTCTTTGACATCACGCACAATCGAATACCATGGATCCAGTACATGATTCTGGACCCCCCAGTGGTAGAATTTTTCGTCGGTTTTTTCGTAATTCTTTTTTTTTTTAATTTTACGTTTTTAAATTTAAATTGTATAAAATCGTTATTCTAACATTTTTAGTGAAAAAAATGAATTAATTACTTTTAAAATTAAAAATGTCATCGGGGTTGATTAGATTAACGATTTCATCTACCCAATGACTTTTTAATTATATTTTTTTTTTTAGGTGGGAAAATCATCTTATGACAAATCCCGCCCTTGGGCGGAGCGGAAAATAGTGTCAGACTTTTACTGACTAAAAACCCACTCCTGTTCCTTCTTTGCCTTCGTCCCAGGGCCCCGGGTTTCACTTTCACACTACCCGTGGCCCCAGTAGGCTTCGACCCTGTTGGGCCCCTACGATTTGCTGACATCTCCTTGAGGCGCGCGTGGAAGAATACGCGCCGGGGTAGAAGAACGATTTTAAAAGTACAGTTTTTTTTTTAATTTGGAAAAAGCCAACGAAAAATTGCACCAGTGGGCGGTCCAGAATTATTTACCGGATTCGTGGTATTCGTTTGTACATCGATGTTAAAGACATCGTGTATACATATAAAAGGAGAAACTCACTGCCTGACATATCAACGCACAGCCGAAACCACTGGGACTAGGAATGTGAAATTGAGCACTAAGCTTTCTTTTATGACGTAGGCGAGCACTAAGAGAGGAATCTCAAAAATTCATCCCCTAAGGGGATGAAACAGAGGTCTAAAGTTTGTATAGAAAAACCTACTTTTAAGCGGGTGAAGACGCTAATAATAATAATAATAATAATAATCTTTCTTTATTTACATAAGACGTTTATACAATTTTATTGAAGTCCCTGGCTCCTGTGCTAGGTGATTAACCTGTGTTACAGAAGCCAGTGCCCTCTCCCGGGAGAAATACAATTAGTTCTTATGCAATATCTACCTATGTATGAATACATGAAAAATATTTAAAAAAAAAAAGAAAGATAACAATGATTTAATTTCAACCTGAGATAAAAACAAAAACAAAAAGTTGTCAGTAAGCCTGTAACGGTGAGTGAGTGAGTGAGAGTATGAGGTGAGTTAGTGTGTGTGTGTGGTAAGTAAGTGTGTGTAGTGAGTGAATGTGTATTGTGAGTGAGTGTGTGCAAAGAGTTCACAAAAATGTATGTAGGTACAGGAAGAATTTAATTAGGTTTGTAAGAAGGACAATATAAAGGTAGGATAAGTCACCGAAGCACTTCTAGAATCTGCTCTGTGTCATCGTAACTGAGTGACATAAGCCATGGCTTAAGGCTCTGTTTGACTTTATGGACAGTAAGTTTATATATTGCCAGCTTCTTATTTATTTTGTTATAAATTAACGAGCTCTGCGCACAATAGTGGCGCCGCGCTAGTGCAGAACGACACTGAACAGACTCACAGACAGGGAAACCTACTCGCCGACTGGTAAGGTTCATATCTAGTGGTATCGTAGAATGACGTCGCAACACAGAGCGGAGGACATACAGTTTTCTTACCGTGAGTACTTGGGCATCGGAGTACAACTGAGCTGTGGGATAGTCTCTTCTACGGAAGAGAATGACTTTGAGAACAGCTCGCTGAGCTCGTTCTACTCTAAGCATCACGGTTTTGAAAGTTCCACCCCATACTGGTATGCAGTAAGTGATAATAGACTCGCACAAGGAACGATACACCAGTGAAGCCGTCTCCCCATCAACCGAGTGTCTCAAATCTTTAAATAAATACATTAGCTTTCGAAGCCGGGAGCATAATATATCCGTATGAATACGCCAATCTAGCTTGTTATCGATATAGACACCCAAATATTTAATATTTGAGACCATCGTCAGGTAATTGCATTTGCAAGGCATTGCATCATGGCAAATATGCGCTCTTAATTTGTTTGAGTCAGGTGGAGGTGTGGGTGAATTTGGTGGAAGATACTGAATAACTTTCGTCTTTGATATATTAAGCGTCAGAAGGTTAGTGGAAAGCCAGGCCATAACAGTACGAACAGTGAGTTCAGTTCTATGCTTCGCTTTGTCCCAGGTCTTATCGTATAACAAAAGTGCCGTATCGTCCGCATAAGTAAAAATGTCACACTGGGTAAGGGGTAGTTGACAAAGGTCATTAATATATATCTGAAATAGCGTGGGTCCCAAGATACTTCCTTGCGGTATGCCGAAGCCAATAAACTCTTCGTCACTGATTACGGAATCAATCTTAACACATTGGCTACGCCCGCTCAGGTAATCTTTGTAAATATTTAGGGCCACACCACGTACTCCCATATGCTCCATTTTGGTTAAGAGTCTTGAAATGGAAACAGTATCAAAGGCCTTCGTCAAGTCTAAAAAGACACCATAGCACTTAAGGCGATGGTCCAATCTGTCGACCAATGCATTTGTGAAATCAGAGACAGCGTCCTCTGTGGACACTCCTGAGCGAAAACCGTACTGGTTGTTTGCGATCAGCTTATTTTTAAACAGAAACTTTGTTAGACTAGTGTTGAGAATTCGTTCGAGTATTTTGGATAAAGAGGTAAGTACTGAGATTGGCCGATAGTTGGACACATCGTCTCTAGGTCCACTCTTGTACACTGGGTTAACTACTGCGCGTTTAAAAGCTGTAGGAAAAATTCCAGAGGTGATGGAGCAGTTACATATATGGGCTATGAAAGGAGCCAAAATACTGCTAGATTGTTTTATAATGAGGGCAGGTATATTGTCCCATCCCACCGCACAATCACTACGTAACCTATAAATTATACTTATAACAAGTGATTCATCAACTAATGGAATAGCCAGAGAGTTGCTCGCGGACGGAGAAGAAGAAGTAAAAGTCGCATGGTCGATGGAGACAAATTTTGAAGCAAGGTCACTTCCAATATTAACGAAGTATTTATTGACATTATTAATTGATTTGATAGGGTCACTAGAAGATTGTAACAGAGCATTAGGATGGTTTGGCTGTTGGTTACTATGTGTGATTGATTTGATTACTTTCCACGTTGCTTTCGGATTGTTATTAGCTTTTAGTAATTCTGCTTTCTCATAGGCACGTTTTAATTTTTTAAGTAAAGAATTACAAAAGTTGCGGTAACGGGTGTATGAAGTTTTAAGAATTAGATCATTGGGAGACACTCTGACCCGTCTATGCATTCGGTCACGATTGCGTAGACATCTTATTAAGCCAGGAGTCATCCATGATTTAATAACTATTTTCCTATTAGGGACGCGTATAATTTTATTATGTTTTGATAAGATAGTTTGTAAATCGCCGATTAAAAGATTGGTTGCAATGTTAGGGTCCGTAGTATTAAGAATAGGAGTAAAATTATGGTTACTTATTTCATTTTTAATGGCCTCATAGTCATATCGGAGTCTGGCGTTTTTTGAAGGGGATCTCACTGATTTATATGTGTCCAGGAAGATGGCAACAGGAAGATGATCAGTAATATGAGTATCTAGCACAATAATCCTGCAGGGAGATTTAGTTTTCATCATAACATGATCCAGACAATTATCCAGTCTTGTCGGAAGAGAATGGGCCGGCATTAAGCCATGAGTCGCTGCCAAGGTTAGATAGTCATCTGCATGGCGATCAGCATTACCGGGTTTTATATCAATATTAATATCGCCTACAAGCATGATATTATTTTTCGATTTCAATGATGTTATAATTTCACTCAAACTGGAGTAAAAATTTGCAGGGTTTAAGTAAGACGGGGAACGATACACCGCGATTATAGCTGTGTTACTATCACAAGTTACCAAACAGTTGGCATCCGATATCAAGGGTTCATATGTAGTGCAATTAAATGTATTTTTAATGTAAATTACGACACCGTCATTTTTTATGGGATTGTTTTTTGTAGAGTGTGAAGTATATCCCGGTAAAATAGGAATGTACCCCGAAACCTGCAACCAGCATTCAGTAAGAACTATAAAATCAAATTCAATTTTCGTTTCTGTTATCATAGTGACAAATTGATCTAGATTTTTCTTTATGCTCCTAATATTAATGTGTATGATTCGAGCGCTATGATCGCATTGCCCCGCAAAATTCAGGCATTGATCAGGGGTACATGTATAGGTATCAGCGATTGATACGTTGTCAATTTCATGAGAAACCTCATTAATATTCATAATTGAGAGTTATAATTGTTATTTACGCTAGCAGAAGCTAGTCTATATATATAAAAGAAAGTCGTGATAGTTACACTATTTATAACTCAAGAACGGCTGAACCGATTTGGCTGAAAGTTGGTGGGGAGGTAGCTTAGAACCAGGAGACGGACATAGGATACTTGTAGGGTAGAGTAGGGTAGAGTAGGGTAGAATAGGGTAGAGTAGGGTAGAGTAGGGTAGAGTAGGATATAGTAGTCAGTTGACGGGAGCGAAGCCGCGGGCAAAAGCTAGTGTGAAATAAAAACATTGTGGTTTTTTAATTGGATTTTTTTCAAATTGAATATCTATGGTTTGCAAACACTTACTCACCGGAATACTACTTGAAGTAAGTATAATTATTTTTTTCTTGATGTGTAACTATTGTACACACTTTAATTTTTTGGTGCCTTATTTAGATTTTTCTATGCGTGTTGTCTCACCAAAACAATAGATATTTAAACAACACCATCAATCATTCACAAAACTATCTCGTTACCAAATTACATCAAAAGTCAAACGTGCCCATTATACCAGATATGAATTAAAAGAAATTCCTTTTCTAATTGATGTTCAATGTCCATACGGTTCTAAAAACACCGCTAAACACACATAGATAATTTCTCTTTAATCTTACAAGCAACTATAAATCAATGCATACTTGCGTTTATAATTCGTAATAATTTCAATCCATCGTCACCATTCAAGTATCGACTTTATCTAAGTGTATTTTAAGTTGCTTCTCAAATGACCATTAGTATTAAAAAATACCCTAAAAAGTATTTGTTGCAATGGAATTTGAACTTTGTCGTCTGTAACAAAGAGTTTGTTTTTTTCAATTTGATAATTATATCTAATTCTAAATTCAAATACAGAGGAACATTGCATTTCATACAACACTAAAATCCCATTAGTAATTCATTGATGATTATTTAACGAGCGCTCCTTAGCTTTTTCTAAGTTTAACAGCAATGTACTTAAAACCATTCGATACGGCTTGCAACGCCGACCGTCAGTCCTGTGACGTAGATGTTCGCTCGAAATTCGAATTGCTTTGTCCGTAGCTATCTCATTTGAAATAGTATCTTATTTGTTTGTTCGTAAAGTGTATTTTAAGTCCTCATGGTGCGGTTCATTGCGTAATAGGGATGTCAAATGCAAGACTTTGATGATGGGAACAAGAGCTTCATAGTTTAATTAAAATGACAGACTTGATTTATAGCAATTTGTTCCGTTAAAATGATTTGTCAACAGGCCCTTTGATAGCTAGATTAAGTAGAACTAATTTAATTTTAATTCTTTCTGTCTCTTTTTAATTTCTTTCTCGGTTAAATACATCTATTAGATATTATTATGGTAGTTGATTTAATTTATTTTAATAATTGTATCAATAAGTTACTTTAACAAAAACGAATCAAAGTTAGAAACCTTTCTAATCTAGTGGACGGAAAAACTGTCAAGTTACAGAAAGAGGATACACACACTGACACATGACGTCACAGACCTTAGGGTACGCGCGTAAAAAAGAAGTAGGAGGTATTGTGTATATATTATGTAGGTAGTTTTGATTAGTTAAGTTTATTTTATTTTTCTTGTTCAATTACTTAATAAATAAATAACATCATCATCATCATTTCAGCCGAAAGACGTCCACTGTTGAACATACGCCTCCCCAAGTGTCGCCATAATGACCGGTTTCCTTGCGTGATCACATCAGAAATGAAGATATCCGCAGGAAAACTAAGGTTACAGACATAGCCTGAAGAATCGCCAAACTTAAGTGGCAGTGGGCAGGGCACATTGCTCGCAGAACAGATGGTCGATGGGGACGAAAGGTTCTGGAATGGCGACCACGTACCGGAAAACGCAGCGTTGGAAGGCCTCCCACAAGGTGAACTGATGACCTGCTGAGGGTCGCAGGAATCCGATGGATGCGAGACGCACAAATAAATAACATTTAAAATAAAAGAAATAGCGAGTCCCACCCGTACTCTTCTCCCCCTTCTTTGAGGCGTGGTTGGAAAGACCTCACGGCGTCCTCACCTTCCGCATGACGCAGGTTCTCACCGAACACGGTAAGTTCGGGAAGTTCCTGCACTGGATTCGTGCGGAAGACACGCCCGGGTGTCGCCACTGTGTGGACCGCCCGGAGGACACGGTGGAGCACACGGTGGAGGTGTGCCCCGCTTGGGCAGAGCAACGCCGTGTTCTCGTGGGGGCGATCGTTGGCGGCGATCTCTCGCGCCGGGCCTTAGTACAGGCCATGGTCCGGAGCGAGGAGTGGCAGGCGGTCGCCTCCTTCTGCGAAGCAGTAATGCTAGCAAAGGAGGCGGCCGATCGCATGAGACAACGACGGTTCTCATGCCCCAACCGCCGCCGAGATTCCGATCCCGATTTCCGGCCACCGTAGGCGCGGGCTTGCGGATGGCGAGCAATGGGTGACTCGCCGTCCGACCGTCCGATA
The DNA here is from genome assembly GCA_905147345.3 of Mythimna impura. NCBI lineage: Eukaryota > Metazoa > Arthropoda > Insecta > Lepidoptera > Noctuidae > Mythimna > Mythimna impura. Next base: position 23,546,417 of record LR990348.1, on the reverse strand, counting down.
ACCGTCCGGACCGAGCCCAAGTCGTCGACGGCGCGTACTGTTCCACGTGCGCCTCAAAGAGATGTCAGCAAAACCGTAGGGGCCCAGCAGGGTCGAAGCCTACTGGGGCCATGGGTGATGTGAAAGAGAACCCCGGGGCCCTGGAACGAAGGCAAAGAAGGAACAGGAGTGGGTTTTTAGTCAATAAAAGTCTGACACTATCTCACGCTACGCCCAAGGGCGGGGGATGTCATAAGATGATTCCCTCCGAAAAAAAAACCTCTACTCTTCTTCATACCAATATTTGAAATCCTAATTAGTGCTTCATTTAATGACTAATTTTGATGCTATTTTCAGAAAAAGATTTCTTTTTAACCGACTTCAAAAAGGAGGAGGTTATATGTTCGGTTGAATGTATGTTTTTTTTTTTTATGTATGTTCACCGATTTCTCGGTCAATAGTGGACCGATTAAAAAAATTTTTTTTTTGACTGAAAGGTTATGCTTCCGAGTTGGTCCCATAGAAATATTGTTCTGATCTGATCATGAACTTCGAAGATATGGAACAGAACTCCTCATAGGATCACAGCAGAAGCGTCGTAAAAAGTAAAATTGCTTTGTTTATACGTGTAGTCGATGACTGACTGAAAGTAGAGAAGGAATATATCGAACTGATCTGATGATGAAGCCTGAAGTTAGGCACCGGAACTCTGTAATAAATAATAATTAATGTAATCTAACCGTGTTTGGGATTATTAGAATTGTCATGAGATGCACTCTGGCTATAATGTATTTAAGTTTAGCTGAGGACTTTTTAGTGGTGGTACCATAACTAAAAAGTGCAAAATAAAAACTTTTTACAAAAAAAATACAACCGACTTCAAAGTAAAAAAAAACACTGAAAAGTGCAAAATAACTTTAATTTCGGAAGTCGGTGTTAAATAACGAAGAGACAAAACTATTATAGAAACACCGACTTCCGAAATTAAAGTTATTTTGCACTTTTCAGTGTTTTTTTTTACTTTGAAGTCGGTTGTATTTTTTTTTGTAAAAAGTTTTTATTAGTGTCTTTTTTTGTTTTATTAAATACCACCTAATGTTCTGTTTGTTACTATCTTTTACCGTCGGCTTTGCTCCCGTGCCCTATCTCACAGAAGCTGTACATTTTCTCCAGATAAAACTGACAGTCTGCGATAGTGCAAGGTTTTTATAATATTTTCTCATATGTATTATTTATATACCTACGCTTTAATAAGTTCTTGTGTGAGGCTCAATTTTTTTTTTTTCTTTCAGCGTGTTTGTGTGTGCGTGTGTAGATATGCACGCAGAGACAAACACGCTAGTGATGCAATCATTTCACGATTTATCAAGAGTTTATCAAAATAAGTAATAATTTTATTCTAAAAGAAGTCTTGATTATTTTAGACTAAAATAATTTACTTATGTAATTCACTTCAAGGTTGCGAAGAAAATAAAGTCTTTGTAGTGGTTTTATAAGTTCTTTTAATAGCACTATTACATTTACTTGGTTTAACACTCCTTGACATGTACACGTGTTGACTCTGCAACCGCTCAAGCTTGAGTGTCGTGTTCACAAGTGAGTCTCCCCACCTTGACCACTACGTACTTGCTGTCAACCGACAAAAGTCAGTTTAACAACTATTAATGGAATTTCACTTGGGAACACGGTTACAATTTGAAAATATGTTTATGATTAAATGAATAATATAATAGAATATAATAATTTAAGTACATATTACAATAAATTAATAAAAGGCTTAAACTTATTTAAAAAACAGCTGAAATCGATTCTGTAGCCGTTTCTGAACATACTAATTTCAGGATGTGCTTTTAATATATTACATACTGTTCCAAAAATATATTGCGTTTAAGATCGAGGAAACTGCGTGTTTTCCATCTGGACGTAACGACAGATGCGAGCCGATGACATCGGAACTTTGCACAAAGAAGTATGACGTCACGCCAGTCGGATATTTTTACCCGTCGCTTACCTATTTCGGATAATGTCCAACGAGACGTATCCAATATATTTACGTACCCAATTTTGTCGAGTTTGTGTTTCCGAACTTATTTCTGAAACCTTTTTGGTATTCATATCAATTTTTATATAAAACTTTTTTGTGTTTTGTTTTGCAGGTACCTACATTTTTTTGTGGCTAACAAATGAAAACTGGTATTTTCTGATTAGAATATCAATTTACTAATCTATAGAATATAAAAAAGTGTTTGTTTTAACGCTCTAATCTAGGAAGTACCAGTATGATAGGAAATTAAGATAAATAAGAAATTTAAAATTCTGAGGCGCCTCCTTACATGTTATTTAAGGGAGTTAATGTTACTTACGAGTATATATAGTGTAGTGCCTCCTGCCGGAGGCTCGTCGTTACTACGGAAACGATCGGTGACCAAGCTGAACGTGTCCCAGAGGGCCATGGCTATCTGGATGGTGTGGGGATCCGGACGGCAAGGCTTGCGGACGGCGAGCAATAGGAAGCTCATCGTCCGCAAGCCCGCACCTTCGTTGGCCGGGAATCGCCCTGAAACTCCCGATGCCCGACGCGTCTTCGCCGGGGGCCGGGCGTGAGGCAACGGTTTCGGCCGCCTCCTTTGCTTGCATTACTACTTCGCAGAAGCAGGTGCCCGCCTCCCATTCGCCCTCACTGGGTACTATGGCCTGTATCAGGGCTAGGCGCACTCCACCTAAGCGGGGCAGATCTCTATCTATGCTCCACCGAGTATACCGGGTGATCCGACAACAGCAGTTCTTTTTTTTTGAAGACCTAGCCTGTGTCGTTAGCTTTGTTGTGTTCTACGCGTATCTCTAGAGATGTGAGCAAGTCTGCGGTTTGTCCGAAAGAGTTACAGTGGCCCTCGCAAAGGGTTACTGAAGGAACTCTGTGGGTTATAGTCAGTAAGCCCTCTTGCTCCAACCCGAGCGGAATAAGTTATTTGAGATCTTCAAAAAAAAATGCTAATACCTACACCAATAATTGCATGGGTCAAAATCCCAATAACGACTTTTAAAGAAGCCTTGAACTGACATCTCTATTCCCAAACCATTTCTTTTTACCACCGAACCAAAATTTAAAACACCATTAGCTTTCACAGTACTAAAACTAACACAACTAGAATAATTCCCTGAGGTAGCCATTAATGGCGACGGGACACTCGTAAAAGTCTCTCCAAATATAAAACCTCACAGGACGATGGGTTCATTGAGCGATGCTTCATAAAACGTCATATTTTACGAGGCAAAGTTATGCGTCTAACAGTAGTGCTGATGGATGGATGGTCGGCACGAGGAGGGAAAGGAAGAGTTAAAAAACTGGCCATGCGAGTCCCACACAGAGGGTTCCGCACTATAATATTAAAATCGAGCCAAAAAATCGCGGACAAAATAGCGTCTCTTGTGTAGAGATCGTTTCATTTTCAACTTTATTTTAATTTTATTGTTATAGCAACAATAGAAATGCGATCGATCCTGTGAAAATTTCAACTCTACCTCTTATCTCATGACGTAAAAGTAACTTAATCTACCGCTTAAATCAATGGTTTCCAACATTTGGTCCACAATAGCTAAAATATAGTCCCCGAAAGGTCTATCTCAAACTTCCAACTAAAAAGTAGCATTGATGCCAACTAAGTTTAGCTTTTTAACAGAAATATTCCGTTTTCGATTTTAAAGAATAGATGTCTTACAAGTTTTGAATTCAAGATTTAACTTTTTATTAATAACATAGCAGGTAAATTTTTCTTCTAGACTTCTGATCCCAGCTAAAAATAAAGAAACCAAAGTGATCACCGCTCAAGAAAATGTTCGGAACCACTGGCTTGAATAATATATGTTGCAATGAAGACCGTCAAAACAATCTGGAAGCCCGCGCCGAACAATTACACTCAATTGAAATAAGACAACGCGCTACCGTAAATATTACTACTGGTCATCAACGTTAATTTGTGGTCAGGGTTAGCAATTACCATGACAAATTAGGATGTTTTAAATAGTACAAATTAGTTAATGGCGTGACAACGGTGTGGCGACTTAAAAAAGATGCCATTTTATACGAACCTCTATGATGCATAGTGGTACCTAAGTATGGTATAGGGAATCATCTCCCTAGCCTTTTGCCAACTGGTTTTTTTTTAAGGTGGGAAATCATATCTTCCAATGACATCTCCCGCCCTTAGGCGGTGCGGGAGGGCGTGTCAGACTTTTACTGACTAAAACCTACTCCTGCTACCCATTGCTCGCCGTCCGCAAGCCCGCGCCTACGGTGGCCGGAAATCGGGATCGAAATCCCGGCTGCTGGGGCGTGAGGGCCGTTGCCTCGCGCGTGCTGCCGCCTCCTTTGCTAGCATTACTGCTACGCAGGAGGAAGCGACCGCCTGCCACTCCTCCTCGCTCCGGACCATGGCCTGTACCAAGGCTCGTCGCGAGAGTTCGCTGCCACCGAGGGCACACCTAGCTTGGGGTCAGCTTCCATTCTAACCGAATGCGGCTGTGTATTACATGGAGCGACTGCCTATCAGACCTAACACGATGGAATAGGGAATATGCATGAAAAAATTAAACGAGAGACATACACCAATTTTAAATAAATATAGGTAGCGTGATGTACTCATTATCATCAAAGTTCATATCGGACTTGTCTTTCTGATTAGAAGCTTTGAAACTTTATAGGTAACTTCATTGTTGATGAAGATATTTAAAAAATTCTTTCATATTCGTTTAGTAAGGGTGTTTTTAATATCGTGTGGTTCTCATCACGCATGCGGGACTGCTCCGCACGCGTAGCCCCCGCAAATGTCCTTTTCATACAAGAATTTATTGTAATGCGTAGAATACGCACGCGGGAGGCGCGATATCGTGCAGTAGCACCGCATGCGGAGCAATTCCGCATGATATTAAAAACACCCTTAAGCTGATATTTATTTAATTTAGCAAAGGAAAAAAATGCATATTCCCTATTGTTTGAAAGAATCACCGCGGCTCTCGAACACTAAGGGCAACTGAAGGAACACGGGAGGGTTTTAGTCGATAAAAGTCTGACACTCCTTCTCGCTCCACCCAGAGCAGGGACTCTTTCAAGCAATTCCGCAAGCCTGGCAGGAATCGGCGGCTCTGGTGGGATTCGTCACTCAATTGCTAATAATTATGACTGCAAATACTATAAGTAGCCCGTAGTAGTATTTTTATATTTACGCTTGTTCATTTTTACTCATTCTTTGTTCTTGTGCCTTTTTATCGTTATAATGTCTTCTGTTAGATTATAACTTTAATTTTTTATAATTTTTCTATTTCAATAACTTTTTTCACTTTCTTTTTTACATGACATTATCGTAATGTTTAGCAATGGATACTAAAGAATTTTTATTCTAGTATTAAGTAAGCATATGATTTGATAAAAACATATCATTATGTACCTATTACTCAAGTATTATTCATTACCAGTCTTCTAAATTTAAAGAAATCAATCCTTCTTATAATAAAAAATATCCCTGAAGGAAGTACCTATAAAACAAATTAGAAAACCCTAAACTCAATATCGACGGAATGTAAACCACTCTTTATAGAAATATCTAAAGGGCTTTTGTACTACCTTGGATAAGAACCATATTTGTTCACTGTAACGATTTCATCTACTTTTATTGATATTCCAGTTGATAATATTACCTAATCTCGGCAATATCAATTTGTTCGTAATATTGGTCATATTAATAACCTTTTAAAGGCGAATCTAAAGCTGAAATTGCCTCTCAATGGATTTCAATATCAATTAATATTGATGAAACGTTTGGTTCGGTATGTAGATCATTTAATTTAAGAGGAATATGAAAAACACTTTATTTGGCATCGGTTGTAGTATGAAAGAAAGAGCTTTATTTAGCACGTAGATACACACAATGAAGAAACAAGTATGCAGAAACTTAAATTTTAAAAAAATACGTCATTATGTGTCTCACGCCTGCGCTAATAATGTCCTGTTCAGCATAATACCAAACAATATCAAGAGTATATTTAGCTAGTATGAAGTTCGAGTACAACTTTTGATTTAGAATACACTCAGTTTATATGGCAATAAAGAAATTAATATATTCTTTAATATAATAGAGATATATTCTTTATTGTACACCAAAATTAAAAATTATATTAGGAACTTAAAATTTATAGGGTATCACAATGGGCAGTCTTATCGCTAAAACTAAAAGCGCTTGTTTATAGACAACCTTTGGATGAAAATTGAAGAATTAGATGACGGCCAAAGAACCGTTTGGAAGAAGACGTGGAAGACGTACTAACTACATCGATTGAAAAAAAACTGGGAAACGAGCAGCAGGACAATGGTTACTGCTCTAAAACCCACATGAAAAAATGCAGACTGAATTAGGCACTACTAATTTGAAGACTGTCTGAATTACTAATATCTGCCGCTCTTTTTATCAATTCAACAAAAACATGAGAACAACAAAAACAAAGGCCTGTAATTAATTAATCGCAGTATTACAATGTCACAATTAGCCTGGTGACACGGATACGATTCCGTGAGTCGCGTGACCCAGTTGTGACCGTCCGATGACCTGCGTGTTGCAGGATTACGGTAATGACTCGCTCCTATTGACCGCTGCTATCCTGGTACCTCAACGTTTGTGTTGTATTGAAAAGTGACGGTTTTAGTTATTCTGTTTGGGCATTTCTTTTTAATTAATTTAATTAGTCTTTTCCATTTGCATTTGTTACACCATTTCTAACCAAACTACAACTCCTTTTTAGGGTTCCGTACCTCAAAAGGAAAAAACGGAACCCTTATAGGTTTGTTACTTTGTTACTTTGTTATCCGTCCGTCTGTCTGTCTGACTGTCGAAAGATACGGCCGTTTATGTCGCTAAAAACGTGTATTTCGACACTCTCAAGGGAATCAAAATTCATAGGATATTTCCCATTGACCTAGAATCCTAAAATTTGACATGAAGCAAGGTCTCATAGCACAAGTAAAGGAAAAAATCTGAAAACTGTAAATTTGTAGTTACGTCACAAAAAAAAAAACTTTATTTGCGATTCGGAATAATCTTCGTAACTCGATTCGGGAATTGAACTGTTTTCAAAGGTAAGTTTGTACGGAACCCTCAGGGCGCGAAACTCGCACTTACCCAGTTTTTTTTAACCAAATGACTTCTCCCACTCTATGCGGAGCAAAAGGCAGTGTTTTACTGACTAAAGCCCACCTGTGTTCCTTCAATTGACCTTTGCTTTCTAGAGCCACAGGAACTCTTTCAAACCATCTCACAGCTGCAGCCCGGGCTGATGCCCTAGTGGGCCCTGTTCATTTTGCTGACATCTATTAGAGGCACACGTGGAACACAACACGCCGTCGATTCGGTTTTATTCTCTAGCGGACGGTCGGTCACCTATGCTCGTTATCCGCAAGGCCGTGCTGCCAGGAATCGGTTTACCTTCAACGTATTTTTTTTTTACATCTATCACACAATTCCGTCTAGTCCCAAGCTAAGCAGAGCTTGAGTCATGAGTACTAGACAACTGATAAACATATTTATATATTTCTAAATACATACATCATCATCATTATCATCATCATCATCATTTCACCCGAAAGACGTCCACTGCTGGACATAGGCCTCCCCCAAGCGTCTCCACAACGACCGATCCCAAAGAATCGCCAAACTAAAGTGGCAGTGGGCAGGGCACATTGCTCGTAGAACAGATGGTCGATGGGGCCGAAAGGTTCTAGAGTAGCGACCGCGCACCGGAAGGCGCAGCGTTGGAAGGCCTCCCACAAGGTGGACCGACGACCTGGTGAGAGTCGCGGGAGTGCGGTGGATGCGAGATGCACAGGAATACATACATATTATAAACAAATTACACCCAGACACAGAACAAATGATTGTGCTCATCACACAAACATTTGTAGTAGGTGGGAATCGAACCCACGACCTCCGGCATAGCAGTCAGGGCCACTAACCACAGTAACCACTAGACCAACAGGCCAGTCAAATTGTAGAGTATTGAGAGAGAGTAGTGCTGATGAAATAAATTACACAAAGTAAAACGCTTATCTGGGTTTGGATCCGAAACCTGCAAGTCGTAAATGGAGCCGAAGTTAACCATCGGCCATGAACCGGAGACGCCCTGAGCTTTTGCGAGTAATGGATAGCTCAACGTCGGATGAGGAGCAGGCCCTGGTCGCTGGCACGTCGTGCTCATAGAGATATCAGCAAAATAGACTGGATACACCAGGGCTGATACCTACCCGGGCCGCGGAATTTTTTTGGAAAAGTTACCGTGGCCCTAGAAAGCAAAGGGCAACTACACAGTAAAAGGCTGACACCCCCTCTCGCTTCACCTAGAGCGGGAGGAGTTATTTAATGAATTCCCATCAAAAATATTTAGGACTTGCTTCTGCCAGCGGCTTTGCCCGCATGAAAGTAGGTTTCTCCATACAAATTTTGGATCTCTGTTTCTCCCCTTAGGGGGTGAATTTTGAAAAATCCTTTGTATTGTATAGGTCATAAAAGGAAGGGCTTGCGGACGGCGGGCAATGGGTAGCTCGCCGTCCGACCGTCCGGTAACCGTCCGGACCGAGCCCAAGTCGTCGACAGCGCGTATTGTTCCACGCGTCCCTGAAGGAAATGTCAGTAAAGCGTAGGGGCCCAGAAGGGTCGAAGCCTACTGGGGCCACGGGTAGTGTGAAAGTGAAACCCGGGGCCCTGGGACGAAGGCAAAGAAGGGACAGGAGTGGGTTTTTAGTCAGTAAAAGTCTGACACACCCTCTCGTTACACCCAAGGCGAGCGATATCATTGGATGATTTTCTCATAAAAAAAGGTCATAAAAGGAAACCTTATGCAAAATTTCACGCTCCTGAGGAAACTAACTGAAACTACATTCAGTTAGTTTCTCCTTTTAAATATATATAGGGTGACTGGTAATTAGTGACCGATACTTAAACACGTGATTGTACTCATTATTACAAACAACTTTCCCAAAGAAACTTTTTTTTTATACTAATTAGTTCAATCACAACAACAAAACAGTTGTTTAAAACTTTGAATTTCGCGCGCGCCTTCACCCGATCAGCTATTCGCGGCGCGGCGCCCGCACCCGCGTTATCAATGACGTAAGCAATGTACCTACATGTTTTGGTAAAATAATATCCAAAGACTAGTATTTTGGTACTTTACGCGAGCGCGCTACGCTACAATAAATTAGTATAAAAAAAGTTTCTTTGGGAAAGTTGTTTATAATCATGAGTACAATCACTTGTTTAAGTATCGGTCACTAATTACCAGTCACCCTATATAGGTATATACACTAAAACATCCACGCTGTAGATTTTCACTTTTCAATGAATAACTCATGAAATAGGTACAGCTGAAATACAACAAAGCAAAAAATACCCTTGATACAGCCTCCAACTTCCCTTTTAGCCAACTCTAAATTGAAAATGTATGGAGTCATTCAACAATGCAAAAATGCCCGCGTTGAAATGTTTCAAACTTTTTTATGTTACCAGTTCATTTGTGGATCCCAATAATGGTAAAAGTTACTACACTGAACTAATTAATTTAAGCCGGGGTGGAAAACTTCAGAAAAAATATTATAAGGCATTCCAGTTTTTTGTACTAAGGTTTAGTGAAATGTGATGACGGTTGGGGGAGGCCTATGTCTAAACTGAAATGATGATGATTATTTTTATTTGGTAAATGAGCGTTCATAAATTTTCAAAATCTCCCCTCTATCTTTTCTTTTTATGGTGAGGCCCTCTCACGTGAGTGTTTTTAGGGTTCCGTACCTCAAAAAGAAAAAACGGAACCCTTATAGGATCATTTTGTTATCCGTCCGTCTGTCTGTCTGTCTGTCTGTCAAGACCCTTTATCTAGGGAACACGTGGAGGTATTGAGTTAAAATTAAAACCATATACTCAAGTTTGCGGTCTCTTAAAGCTGTGAAAGAATCAAATATCTAAGTTAACGAATAAAAAAGATACGGCCGTTTATGTCACAAAAAACGCATATTTTGACACTCTCGAGGAAATCAAAATTCATAGGGTACTTCCCGTTGACCCAGAATCCTGAAATTTTGCATAAAGCGAGGTCTTATAGCACAGGTATAGGAATAAATCTGAAAACTGTAAATTTGTTGTTACATCATAAAAAAAAAAATACTATTCGGAAAAATCTTCCAGGCTTCATTTGGGAATTGAACAATTTACATAGGTAAGTTTTTACGGAACCCTCAGGGCGCGAGTCCGACTCGCACTTGCCCAGTTTTTATTTTTTATTTACATAAAGGTACCTATGATCATAAAGAAACCAATTCAATCTTAATATTGTCTATGCCCAGGTTAGATTATGTTTAATTATGTAAATAATTAAATTAAACAGTTGAAATGAGATTTTCATTGACGCCTTTGAAGTGAGATTTGGTGAGATTTTGTTTTGATGTCAAAAGTTGTTTTGTAACGACAGATATAAAAAATACCAAAATATGTTCTATCATGAAGTTGGGAATGTATCAGCAGTAAATATTCATCATTTCAGCCGATAGACGTCCATTGCTGGATATAGGTCGCCACAATGTCGCCACAATGAACGGTCCTGTGCGTCTCGCATCCATCGGATCCACCTTGTAGGGGGCTTTCCAACACTGCGTCTTCCTGTACGTGGTCGCCACTTCAGAACCTTTCAGCCCCAACGGCCATCTGTTCTGCGAGCAATGTGCCCTGCCCATTGCCACTTAAGTTTGGCGATTCTTCGTGCTATGTCGGCAACCTTGGTTCTCCTGCGGATATCTTCATTTCTGATTCGATCACACAAAAAAAAAATATATATATATATATATAGTAAATATTACTTCACATTTATTAACCAATGCAAAAGAGTCCTCTTTTAATAGAAATCAAGGCATCTACTAAGATATTCCCCAATGAGATGCACAAGCTTCTCAACTTTACTTTTACCGAGTTTCCTTTGAGAGCGGTGTTCGCAATATTCCTTGTAAATAAATCGTTAAGATGAGAAAGATTGGAAGGAGTTATTTCTTGAAGGTAACTGGATATTTACTGGATAAGCAAAAGCTTTGATAAGAACTAATTTACTTCAGAGTAGCTTTTACCAATGGTTTTGGTTCGCGTGCAAGCAAAAATCGTCGTAAAACAAAATACTCGGACAATCGATATGTATTCATAATATTTGTAGAACATGGAGTAACCGAGAAATTACTATCTTAAAAGAGGCCAACTCAAGGTATATTTCAATACAACCGCTCGTGATTATGATGTTATTACCTACACATCTTTCTCTAGATATTTTGGATACACAGCTATCTTGTGGATATTATCTAGGCTTTATAGAAATCAAAACATAAATTTGTGTAAAACTAATCTAGTAAAGACCTCTGAAAATCTGCTATTTTACGTGAACTTTGGCCCTTCATAATGTGCTCATATATTAAAAATATAAAAAAGTACATCCATAGAAGCCTTATTTGATCGAGATGAATGATGAAAATTTTTCTGAAAAACTTTTAAAGGTTTAAAAAAAACACGTATTTCCTGGAACAAGTTTTGTGAAATATTCGATTGGAATTACCGAATGCCAACAGAGTTTTCAGGCGTTATCTCTCTTTTTTCGCATTGCCTCTTCATCAAACATCGCGTCGGATTGCGTTAGAAGAAGCAACAAGCTTTTAAACTATGCTCGACGTTGACGATAGGCGAGTGGAAAAGGGCCCTCTTAACTTACGATAGCAAGTTGCAAAAATATGAGCACAGTAAAGTTTACAAGATTACTTACGCTTGACCACTATCTTACCTGCCCCCCTAGCCAAGTTACAACCGTTTCGTTTCGATTCTCTTTTCGTCGATCGCTTCGAGTAGGCCACGCCTTCGATTCTTTTATTCTGACGACATCTCAACGCTCAGTCACGTGGTCAGAACAAAGGAATAGGAGGCATGGCCGACTCGAGGCGATCCACGAAAAGAGAATCGAAACGAAACGGTTGTAACTTGGCTAGGGGGGCTGATAGTAAGCGACGATCTAGTCGATGTTGAAGCACAGTTAAGTATTCCGAGATACGAATAGGTGCGACGCAAAAATGCGACAATGCGTTTTTAACATTTTAATGTGTGAAAACGCGTCGTTCCGCATTCTGTCAGAATATAAACGAGGCGACTCTATCTAAAAATAGCGAAACGAAACAAAAAGTAGTTGCAGGTTTCTAAAAATATATACAGTTGTAATCCATTCCGAAAATTCTTGTGAAGATGATTATTTTTACTGGACGCGTCGCTAAAAATGGCGTCTGAAGCTATAAAAGTTCACTCACAGACTTAACTAATAGTTTACAAATGTTACGTGGTTAAGTTTATGTTTGTTTAACTATTGCGACATACAATCGTAAATTAGGTGCTGTCCTGTCGCGATTAACTACAAAGTAAATGCTTCTTGTGTTTTAAGATATTTGCTTTTCCAAAGAAGGTAGCTTTATGATTTCTGTTTTTATTTTTTTCGTGGGAAATCATCAAAAAACTCTTCCGGAAGTTTCAGACTTTTACTGACTAAAAACTCACCTGGGTTTCTTCAGTTGCCCTTTTCGTTCCAGTGCCATGGTTACACTTTCGAACGATCCATGGTCCCATATCTTGGGAACGGTCAGGCTTACCGGTCACTTGAGCACATAATATTTTAGCTAACGAGTAGAATTCCCTGCTGGAATCGGTTTCCTGATAGCTTCAACCTGGATGTCTTTAAGTCAAGAGTGAATAGGTTACTTCTAGATAAGCGTGCTCCGTCCTCGCTTTCCATCAGGTGTAAAGTTGGTCAAGCGCGAGCCTACCAATAATTAAAAAAAGTTATGTTTATCAAAGGAGACCATCAATATTACTATAATCGAAACAAAACTGGGCAAGTGCAAGTCGGACTCGCGCACACGAAAACAGTTCAATTACCGAATTAAGTTACGAAGATTTTTCCGAATTGCAAAAATAGTTTTTTTTTTGTGCCATGACTACAAATTTACAATTTTTAGATTTTTTTCCTATATTTGTGCTATGAGACCTTGCTTCATGCCAAATTTTAGGATTCTAGGTCAATGGGAAGTACCCTATGAATTTAGATTTCCTTGAGAGTGTCGAAATATACATTTTTTGCGACATAAACGGCTGTATCTTTTTTCTTCGTTAACTCAAAAGTTTGATTTTTTCACAGCATCAAGGGACCGCAGACCTGAGAATATGGTTTCAATTTCAACTCGATGCCTCCACGCGTTCCTGCAATAAAGGGTCTTGACAGACAGACAGACCGTCACACAGACGAACAGACAGACGGACGGACAACAAAGTGATCCTATAAGGGTCCCGTTTTATCCTTTTCAGGTACATAACCCTAATAACAATGGGGTAAACTAAATATTCCTAAACGGACACCAAATGTTCTCAATTTACCCCAAACCCTACTACTCTATAATTACCGAACCTGTTCACAAATCAGTCATTACCTTCCCCAAGGAACCGTAGAAGGCAATTAAGGCAATTATCGATGGATTGACAGACTAAACGTTTATAATTACTTTAGTTCTATTTGTACCAGCGTGGTTACTCTATTTCATTGGCCTTTGTCGGTAAGCTGTATGTACATAATTCATATTGTTCTAATGATGAGTGAAGGAAATTAGATTTGAGGTTTTCTTTGTTCTGATTTGAGGAAAATCGAGGGAACATGAGATTGATTCAAACTTAATGGAAAAGAAAGGAAGAAAAACGTTTTATTTGGCGGAAAAAGGCGCAAATTTATAACTAACAAATTATAACTATTTAATATTAAAAATAAAAAATATGCGCCAAATTCACGCAAAATGGCCGAACGCTCAGCATAATGCCGTGACCACACGCAAAATGTGATGAGTCTACGGCGCTGGTTTTCAGCGTGGATGGCGAATCGGAACGCGAGGCGAGTAGTAGTGCAGTAACATGTGATAGCGGGGGTAAAAGGTGGAATTCTGTGCAGTGAGTAACGCACTTCATTACAGATTTTTTTATATCTGAGGCCATACCATGAGCTATTAATGCGATCTATTTATCGACCTAAACTGAACTGTTAAAGGGATGGAGCTATATAGGGTGTGTAGCTCTTTCTTTCTCGCTCGCACGCCTGAATAAAATGGGATCTTATTAACCCCAGAGCTTAAATATGAAAGCAAAGGCTGCAGGAGTATTCGAAAGAGCTACCACAGCCCTGGAACGCATAAAACAACTGAAGGAACATAGGACGGTTTTACCAGTAAAAGTCTGACACGCCCTCGCGCCCCACCCAGAGCATAAAGAGATAGTTGCTGATTTCTAAACTCAAAAAAAAGGTAAACAAAGTAAAGGAGAAAACTCTCTTAGCTAAATACTTAGTAGGTACGCAGTACGTAGATACGTTTTACAGAAACTACAAAAAAAAAAACAAATATTTGTATTTTTTTGTATACAGTAGCTACTACCGCTCATCATGAGAATATCTCTAATATTCATAAGCATAAGCATAAGCATAATCAGCCTTTTGATGTTCCCACTGCAGGGACTCAGGCCTCCTCTCTAAGAGAAGGAATGGGCCATAATCCACCACGCGGGCCCAGTGCGGGTTGGTGAATGTCACATGTCTTCGAATTTTTCCTGGTTCTAGGACATGCCGGTTTCCTCACGATGTTTATGTTGTTTTTCAATATTCATAACGTAAGAGTAATCATAAAAAAGGTACTTGGTAACAAGATTGAAGCTCCCTAATTCAATATTCATGCAATCAAACACTCGAATCATTGTCCCTTCCAAATCAAATAGAACTACGAATAAATCTATTCAAATATACATATAACTATCTATCTCACATAGAGGGTGATTTGTTTGCACACTCCTAAGAGAATAGCTCTTTGATAAAAGCAAATATTTGGGACGCGTAATTTACTCAAGTAAATATACGCCAACTCAATATTCTACCAGTCGATTCTTGGGAAAGAATCATAAACAAACATCTGGAAATATGCAAGAAGATAAATGGATTCAAAAGTATAACGATTGATGTACTATGTTTGATAAAAACACTATAAAAACGTCCAAGACTGGACAACAAGAGAAAAGTGATGGTTTATTTGAAATCAGCCCCCCCTAGTCAAGTTACAGCCGTTTCGTTTCGATTCTCTTTACGTTGATCGCCTCGAGTCGGCCACGCCTCCTATTTCTTTGTTCTGACCACGTTGTAACTTGGCTAGGGGGGCAGGGATGTTATGAAGCTCAGTAATCGTAACCGAAACTATCAGTTAACTAAAATAAAATAAAAATATCCGTAACCATAAAATGAAACCGATGTAAAGGTTTCGATAATGGCAGAGTGTAAATGACAGGTTATGGCAGGACAAATAAATGATAATCTAGATCGAAAATAAAAATCTAATCTTGCTATTTGTATTTTACTTTTATAATTTTAAAATTCTAATGTCCTGCGGATAATACAAAATAATTTCATATTTTATCTGTCACCGTATCCGAACCCGGTGTTAGATTATTTCTATATCCGTATCTGAATCCAGATCCGAAATTTTATATCCGTAACATGCCTGTAAGAAATCAGATTAAAGAGAAAATCTAGTAAATCTTAGATTAAAGTACTAGCTAAGCTTACCTCTACGTTTAAGTATCATCATCAACATTTCAGCCAAAAATGCCATTATTGTTGGACATAGGCCTGCCCTAGTGTTGCCACAACGAACGACCACTGCACTGTGCTTCTTGCATTCATTGGATTCCCGCGATCCTCACCAAATCATAGGTCCACCTTATGTGAGGCCCTCCACTTTAGAACCTTTCGGCTACATCGTCCATCTATTCTGCGAGTAATGTGCCTTGCCTACTGCTACTTAAGTTTGGCGATTTTTGGGGCTGATCAATTGCCACTGATGATAACATTAACTTTTTAACTACAGCCATGTATATGTCTGTGTTCTAAGATCTGGCCACGACATATACACGACAAAGTGAAATGTGCCCAGAACGCCGCAGTCACGACTACATGACAGATTAAAGGATGAAATTGTAACTTGGCGCCGCCGCGCGCCGGGAGCACGCTATTGTTTTTTTGGCGGTCACATCAAAATAGCTTAAACGTGCTCTCGGCCGTGCACTCGGCCTTATGACTGCCAGATCATAAGGTTAATAATACAAGCACTACGAAACGATACAAACCGTCAACACAATACGTAGAAAATTTTATAATCCAAAAAATATATATTTAAGACTAATACGGTCCCGACAGACGTTGTACTCGTATTATATGAAAACTGCAGAAAAAAAAAATTAGCACCCGATTGCAGCGCCACCTACCGGGGCCAATTGTATTCTCAAACGATCCAGGGAGCCACTTAAATAAACATACAAAATTTCATCTAAATCGGTCAAGCTGTTTAAGAGGAGTTAAATGACAAACACACGAACACAAGAATATATAATTACTACACTTGCTATTAATTCACAACCACCACTATATTTAAACCAATTACTTCACTATAAATAACTTCAAAGAGTCGCAACACTATAGAACCGGAACTATAAAAATATCGTGAGTTCTCGTGACCTATAAATATTTTACCTGTACTCTAATGCTGATGGGTTACACATCGATCTATGGGAAATTTATAGCCATTATATGTGTACTCCTTGACTTGTGCATCTGCGCCCTAATTGAACGCGAGTAAAATGTAAATAATTATGTATATACAAATTTAAAGAGCTCTTCTCAGAGATTAAATAATATGTTAGTTAGTTCTGATAGAATATATGGTGGGTGCATGGTAGTTGAGTCTAAACAGTTAAAAAGAACGTCAATGAAAAGAAGACGCTTTATTAGTATTATACAATATTGAAGAGATCGCGGAATACGATAAAGTTGGCAATTGTATGTTTTAGTTTTTTTTTTAATAGCTTATTGAATGTCCCACTGCTGGGAAAAGACCTCCCCTTTCTCCTTCCAAACCTCTCTATATAGAGCGATCTCTGGTGACGTTTGCCCCGCGAACATGATCAGATCGTTTTTAAATTAATGGCTCAAATTATCTTGGTGTACAATAAAGTATATACATATAAATAAAATAAACGAAAACGGTGAAGGAAAAAGGTAAAGGTTTTAGAACATGCCGGTTTCCTCACGATGGTGAGGAAACCGGCATGTTCTAAAACCAAAAAATTCGAAGACATGTGACATTCACCAATCCGCACTGGGCCCGCGTGGTGGATTAGGGCCCATTTCCTTTCCTAGAGAGGAGGCCTGAGTCCCAGCAGTGGGAACATTAAAAGGCTGATTATGCTTATGTTTATGCTTAATAAAATAAATAAATAATTTTAAGATTAAACATTACCTATTTTAAAAATAGCTGTAATCGATTCAGTAGCCGATTTTGAAAATAGGTACTACTTTCCTGATGTGAACTTTATTGATTCACAGCCATTCAGTAATCTATACCAAAATAGAGTAGTCAATATCCCGATGTCACTCAGCAGTATTGTCTCAAAAATCCGATGTCAAATAGTTTGGATCGTCCTGTTGAGATGTGGCCGTTTGATGTTCGTCTTTCTGTATTTCCACAGTAGATTCATATTTTAGGGTCGACAGGATTCCACACAAAAGGTGGCTTAATTATTATTGACAGAGAAAGAATATTTGGTTGTCAACAGTTACCAGGTTCTCACTCAAAAGAAATAAAAAGTGATAATAATAAAAAAAAATGTGTGTACCTTAAGGCTGCGTCAAAAGCGGTTCATTCAAAGCACGTGATAGATAGATACATAGATAGAACATTTATTTTATTTTACATTTATATTAATAATTGACTAGCCTGTTGGTCTAGTGGTCACCGGCCCTGATTGCTACGCCGGAGGCGTGGGTTCGATTCCCGCCCAGGACATTAATGTTAATGTGATGAGCACGATCATTTGTTCTGTGCCTATGTGCAATTTATCTATAATATGTATGTATTTAGAAATAGAGCAGTGGTGGCCGAGTGGTAACAGCCCCGACTTACGAGTTGTAGGTCGCGGGTTCAAACCCAGCCAGGCGCATTACTTTGTATAATTTATTTCATCACCACTGCTCTCAAAACGGTGAAGGAAAACATCGTGAGGAAACGGGCATGTCCTAGAACCAAAAATTCGAAGACATGTGACATCCACCAACCCGCACTGGGCCCGCGTGGTGGATTACGGCAAATTCCCTCTCCTAGAGAGGAGGCCTGAGTCCCAACAGTGGGAACATTATAAGGCCGACTATGCTATGCTATGCTATATTTAGAAATATATAAGTATGTTTATCAGTTGTCTTGTACTCATACCACAAGCTCTGCTTAGTTTGGGGGACTAGATAGTGTTGTGTGAAAGTTGTGGAATATTATTATATTTTTTGATGCAACACAGAAAATGAACAGACAATACACAAAAGCACACACGTACACGCAGCACGCACGTGTGCGATGTTGATTGTGTCGATTTGACTGACTTTAGCCACCTAGATAGCACTGTCGTTGGCTTCGTGTAAGTCGTGGAAGGTGCAATTGGTTGTGCATGCTCGGCAGGAGGTGACACATATCCTGTGAAGGGGCCCCACACTGGAGGGTACGCCATTTGACCAGATTATTTCTGCAGCAGGCAACCTGAGCCCGCAATCGGTTCAGAGATTTCTAGATTGGCCACTGCAGTTCGTGACCCGGTGACAGACGTAGCCTGGCATACTATAGGATTGAACTTGATTTCTAAAATTTTTAAATTAAACGTGATAACTATTCGGGACCTACTTGCATGAAGGTTATTGCAGACAGACAGACAGACAATGCGAAACCAAAACAAATTCTACACAAAATCTTGCCAGTTCAAATGCTTAGTTCTTATTTCCATTTTACTACCCTTTTCACAGATATTAGTGAAACGAACGAAATTTATACATCAAATAAATTGTTGTATTTTATCATCAAGCTTATAAATTTATTACTATTGCTACTTCTGCCGTAAAACCACAAGAGATTTGAAAGTGAATTAGTTGTAAGCCGTTGTTTATTTTAGCTGAGATTATAAAGCTGGATTTTACAAGGTCGATTGGGATTAAAGTGAAAGAACAAAGATGTTAGATAGATAAGTTTTTTTTTAAAGTGCGAAATCATCCTATGACTTTTTTTGTTTTTTTTTATTTGTAGGAGGTAATCTCTGAAAGTACCTACTGGTCCGATTGCTAAAATTTTTTTCACCGATAGAAAGCTGCTTTATTCCTGTGTGACATAGACTATATTTTATGTACGCGGGTGAAGCCGCGGGCAAAAGCTAGTAAATAATAATTATGGTTGCATTCCTCAAGAAAAAATCGAATTTCGATTTCAGATTTCTGAGATCGATTCACAGAATCGATTCACTGTTTAAAATAGATTTTCTTAAGCTAGAAAATCGATTCTTTGATTAATCAATCACAGATCACCATCCCTACTATAAATGTATAAAACTTGTCGTTGGGTAGTCGGGAACTTAAGCATACTAAATATTCTCGACCCCGCATATTCTTCTTTTTATTACTGCTTTATATTTTCTTCGTAAAAGTTTCTGTCAACGCCTCAGATGTTAACGACAAAATACTTGTAGGTTCTACTAATTTTAGAATGGTCATAAAATTTGGAACGTGTCATTAAGTGGGCATCAAATCAGGAATCCAGGATTAAAAATTCTGTAAATGTCGACGAGAATTAAGGAATCCGTGTTGAAGGCAGGAAATATCGGCAATATCGTTAATTCCGTTAATAAAACTTCATATTTTCAGAGGCCTCATTGATCTAGTGGTCGCTAGTACAACTGCTGAGCGCATTAGATCATGGGTTTGATTCCCGTGTTGGGCAAAGTGTTATTGAGTTTTTTCGTCTACAATTTCTCAGCAACAGTCCACATTTGTGCCTTTTTGACGGCAACAGGAATCTTACTAGTTACGTGCATATACGTTTCATATAATAGGGTGGACAAGAGGCGTAAACATAACTAGTAAAATGTGCGTGCACTATAGGTACACCTCTGACTTACCCATCGGAATGTAAAAGGCTTGATGTTATATATTTCCATAGAGCTATAGTTTGGTATACCTACCCGACTTTCGAGACGTACCTCACAGGTTCAAACCCAGGCAGGCGCTTTGCTTTGTATAATTTACGAGTATTTCATCACCTCTACTCTCCAAACGTTGTAGAAAAAGGCCTGAGGAAACCGGCATTCCCTTGAACCCAAAATTCGAAGACTTGTGACATCGCACGGGGATCTCGTCATGGATTACGTGCCGTGAGTCGCAGCACTGGAAACATTGCTGTTAACAAGGTACTGTGTAACAAGGTTGATTAAGCTATGCTATACCAAACTATATCCCACTCTGCTGGAAACTTTCTCTAGGACAAACTTGAACAAGCAACATTATTGCTACTGAAGTAGATCTATTTCACTTCAGCCTGCCGAGGCTCACTGAAGCAGCACTAAAGTGCATTGAAAATATAGGTACAGGTTAATTAATATAACATTGTATGTTTATGCTGTTTCTTGATTTAATAGTTTATGTATATTATTTGTTATTTATTTGTATAAATTGCATACAGACGTATAGGTGGTAATAGCATCGCATTGCCGTTAATAGCTGTAATGGTGTTGTTTATATATTTTTAAATAAATAAATAAATAAAATATTTGTTCTTCTCATTCTTCCTTTCGTGTCGCGATGTTTACTTGAGTCCATCTCAAGTAAATTTCTGATCACTATTTGGCAACCTGTACAGTTTTGTTATGGCCTCATATAAATCCTGTAAAATCAAGGTAATTGGTACGGTACCACACTGGCACTGTGTTAGAGATGTGTCGAGGAAGCCCCATTTGACCAGATTGTTTTTGTAGTGGCCAACCTGGGTCCGCAGACGGTTAAGAGATTTCCAGATTGGCCACTGCAGTTTGCGTCCAGGGGGGTGTTCTGATGGGGTGATGAAGTGTGAAAGAGTTGAGTGTTTCTGCTTCTATAGCGCGCATCTCTCGTCCTCTAAAAGGTTTTTTCAAGATCAGAGTTCTAAACAACATTTCTATTTAATAGTACCAAAGCTAACACCTTTATCTCGAGGCTCAAACAATAGCACTTCATACAAACACATCAGTCACAACATCGATACGTCGTCAATCAGTCACGTCAACGTTAGGACTATATCAACGAAAAGACGCGCTGAGCGTGACGTGACTGACGTGTGGGGCCGATGTCCTACGACTTGTACTAAATTACTTTGTTATTTCTATAAAGGCACTGACCGGCTAGGCGGCTGCTAGATGAAAACGTAACTGAAATCTTTTTTTTTCACGGTCCAAGCAGTGCGATTGTGGAACGCGTTGCCGACGCCAATTAGGCAAGCCCAGTCACTAGCGTCTTTAAAAAATCTAGTCAAAGATCATTTCTTTTCACTGTAATTAATTCTGCTTCTACTCAAATTCAGTTCTTCTATCACTAACCCTGTCTTTTGTATTTTTCTTTTGATTTTCTCTATTTCTTTCTTTGAAATTGAGTAACATATAATATGACATATGTGTGTGTACATGTGTATTCATGAGTTTGTTTTTTTGTCTATATCTATGTATAGTCTGATATATATTTTTAATATAAAATTTAATTAGCAGTACACCGTAGACTAAACCCTTTTTATGTTAAGTTCTTACAGTCCATCCTAAGTTTGTCTGGTAGATATCGATAGCGATAAGACCGCCATTGTATCTATAGTTTAAAAGTTTTGTTACTATTTTGGTGTACCATAAAGTTTTATTCGTTTCTATTCTATTGATCGGCTCGTGGTCGACCACAATCTCACCAGCCCCCCTAGCCAAGTTACAATCGTTTCGTTCGCGCCGAACGCCTCGAGTAGGCCACGCCTCCGATTTCTTTGTTCTGACCACGTGACTGAGCGTTGAGATGACGTCAGAACAAAGGAATCGGAGGCGTGGCCTACTCGAGGCGTTCGGCGCTAATGATACGATTGTAACTTGGCTAGGGGGGCAGATAATAAGCGATGATATGAACGGCAATGGGGTACGCTTGCCTAGAAATAACCTATTCGCTCTTGACTTAAAGATCCCTAGATTGTAGCTATCAGGAAATCTGTTTCCTTATAGCTACAATCTAGGGATCTTTAGAGTCTGCTCTGGCAGGGAATTCCACTCCTTAGCACCTGCTAACCTGCTTGCTCACCTGAGCAAGAACAAGTAAATCTGCCTTCTGTAATCTACTTACATAGTTTAGTCTCGGCATTGGAGTCAGCTTCAAGTCTAACCAGATAATACTGAGTGCCAGTATTTTAAATGGAGCGACAGCCCATAAAACCTCCACAGTAGCTGAGTAACACGATACTAGTGATGTAACAAATATTCGCATTCGCATTCGCATCCACGAATATTCGCACATTTTTTGACATTCGCCTTCGTATTCGCAAGAAACATGTGAATGTATTGACAAACAAAAAGGTATATATACGAGTATATTGATTGAATGGATATAGAATTACAACACAACTGATATGATTTTATTTACTTACTATCTGAGCTTACTATATACTACTACTACTACTTACTTTATTTTATTTTATTTAAAATTTTTCTATTACACCACTTCACATTTTCAGTGTCACAGATTCTAATGAAAGAACTTTCAGACTTAAAAGCCAATGTCGAAAAATGGCGTCTTTTTTTTTTCGAGCGGCCATCAACCAAACCTTGTTTTTTAAATACAAAATAGTATAATAAACCAAACTTACTATAGTAGGTATATCTCTAAACTCAGTCCGAACTGAGTTACGGGAGCTTGAAGTTGGCTAGTATTTATTAGCTTTATACGTAGGCCATTTTTGTTTTATAAACACAAGCTAAGTGAGAAGTTGCAAAAAAATAGTTTCTTTGTAATTGTGTTTTAACCTATTATTATTAACCTGTTAGGCCTCGGTTTCGAAGTCAGCAGGCGACGCGGACGACGGTGACGGCCTAAGGGCGTCTTCGCCAACTTCACAATCCTGTGTGAAACGAGTTTGGTACTATTTCTTTTTTGAAGAAAAATAAGTAATAGTAAAATGCAATGCAATGTTGCAATTTCTCACATACCTTGCGCTTAAAAGACAAAATATCCTATAAATCTAATAAATAAAATCAGCCAACTACTATCTCTTGTAACTCAGTTCGGACTTAGTTTAAAGGTATACATGCCATAGTAAGTTTGGTTTATTACATTATTCTGTAATTAAAAAACAAGGTTTAATCGATGGCCGCCCGAAAAAAAAAAAGACGCCA
This sequence comes from Mythimna impura, assembly GCA_905147345.3. NCBI lineage: Eukaryota > Metazoa > Arthropoda > Insecta > Lepidoptera > Noctuidae > Mythimna > Mythimna impura. Next base: position 23,523,060 of record LR990348.1, on the reverse strand, counting down.
CTTCCCATACTAAATCCGGCATTGTCCTTTAACAAATACATACTAACTAACCTCAAATCATAAGAAATCTTTTCGAATGACCTTAATGTGATTAGCTTCGTTCAATCAGTCTATAACGGCTCTTATATGTTCGGTTTAAACTTAGTTCACACGAAATGTCAAACCTGTATGACAATTGCGCGTAATTTATTTGAAATCTAACATTCGTTACATCACTACACGATACATAAGGCAAGTTTTTTTTTTTGAGGTGGGTAATCATCCGATGACTTCTGTCGCACTAGGGTGGAGCGAGAGGGCATGACAGACTTTACTAACTATACCACACCTGTCCTTTTTTTTTAGGTGGGAAAATCATCTTATGACAAATCGCGCTCTTGGGTGGAGCGGGAGATAGTGTCAGACTTTTACTGACTAAAAACCCACTCCTGTTCCTTCTTTGCCTTCGTCCCAGGGCCCCGGGTTTCACTTTCACACTACCCGTGGCCCTAGTAGGCTTCGACCCTGCTGGGCCCCTACGATTTGCTGACATCTCCCTGAGGCATCTGTCGACGACTTGGGCTCGGTCCGGACGGTTACCGGACGGTCAGACGGCGGGCTACCCATTGCTCGCCGTCCGCAAGCCCGCGCCTACGGTGGCCGGAAATCGGGATCGGAATCCCGGCGGCGGTTGGGGCGTGAGGAACGTTGCCTCACGCGATCGGCCGCCTCCTTTGCGAGCATTACTGCTTCGCAGAAGGAGGCGACCGCCTGCCACTCCTCCTCGCTCCGGACCATGGCCTGTACCAAGGCCCGGCGACACCTGTGTCCTTGAGTTGCCCTTTGCGTTCTAGGACCACGGGTTTCCTTTTCAGAAACTCCCCGCTATTGTTGACATCTCCATAAGGAACGCGTGGAACACTATGTGCTGTCGACGACTTGAGCTCGGTCCGGACGGCTAGCTAAACCCATGGCAAGACTGGTGTTAGATTTTCTGGCTGTCTTTGATCTACAAATGACAGCCGGGATGTGTTTTCCGGAGCACGAGGGGGTCTCGGCAAGTAACGGTTGGTCACCCATCCACAAAATGACCTCGGCAAGCGTTGCTTAACCTTGAAGCCTTGCCACAAACTCCAAACAAAAACAAGTAGGTATAATATTTAGGGTTGGCACGTGAGTAGTTACCAAGATCAATTACCTTGCCTTATCTCTTGTCGCGCCCTCAATAACTGATAACCCTTGACTCCAAGTCACAATTTAGAGGCGCATCAATTGTCTAACACCCATCCATATCTACCTACAAACACACTAAATATAACTTTAAACCTTAACACCTTGGGATAAAGTTTAATCTTGAATGTGCGGATATTGAAATGAATATGCATTCCAAACACTACTACCATTGTATACGATACGATTGATTTAAATTACAATTTATTTCTTACTCGTATTATTAAGTAATTAGATCAAGAGAATAAATTAATATTATTTGTAAAATGGTATGTAGGTAAGTCATAGATATCCGTAGGTAGGTACTGTTCGGATTAACACTTTAGGTACGGTAAGTGTCTTTGAGGAGTGGCTGGAAAGACCTCACGGCGTCCTCACCTTCCGCATGACGCAGGTTCTCACCGAACATGGTCAGTTCGGGAAGTTCCTGCATCGGATTCGTGCGGAAGTAACGCCCGGGTGTCACCACTGTGTGGACCGCCCGGAGGAAACGGTGGAGCATACGGTAGAGGAGTACCCCGCTTGGGCAGAGCACCGCCGTGTCCTCGTGGGGGAAATCGGCGGCAACGATCTCTCGCGCCGGGCCTTGGTACAGGCCATGGTCCGAAGCGAGTAGCAGTGGCAGGCGGTTGCCTCCTTCTGCGAAGCAGTAATGTTACCAAAGGGGAGGCCGCACGTGCACGCGCGAGGGTTTGGCCCTTACGCCCCAGCCGCCGGGACCCCGATCACGATTTCCGGCCACCGCAGGCGCGGGCTTGCGGACGGCGAGCAACCGACCTGATTGCGGTTACCGCAATCGTCCAGTAACCGTCCGGACCGAGCCCAAGTCGTCAACGGCGCGTATTGTTCCACGCGCGCCTCAAGGAGATGTCAGCAAACCGTAGGGCCCAGCAGGGTCGAAGCCTACTGGGGCGGTCTGCTTCTGAAAGGAAGACTCGGCCCTGGTATGAAAGGCAACGAAGGAACAGAATTGGGTTTTTAGTCAGTAGAAGTCTGATACACCCTCTCGCTCCGCCCAAGTGCGGGGATGTCATTGAAAGATTTTCCCACCAAAAAAAACACATTAGGACGAATAAAATCGTACTTCGACTGAATTAAATCGAAGTCTATAAATATTTTATTTATTTATTTATTTACTATAGTAAGAAACACTGTACAAACGCGAAGTTAATGCCTTAGGCATTTTCTACCAGTCGACCTTATATGTGATTTTTTTTTGTCATCATCGCGTCGTCATTTCAGCCGAAAGTCGTCCACTGTTGGACATAGTCCTCCCCCAAGTGTCGCCCCAAATGAGTGCGTCTCGCATCCATCAGATTGCCAGGACCTTCACCAGGTCATCGTTCCACCTTGTGGGATCCTTTACCATCATAGGCCAGTTGGCCTAGTGGTTGAGCGATATTAGTGTATAATAATAAGCATAATCAGCCTTTTAATGTTCCCACTGTTGGGACTCAGGCCTCCTCTCTCTAGGAGAGGGAAAGGGCCGTAACCCACCACGCGGGCCCAGTGCGGATTGGTGAATGTCACATATCTTCGATTTTTTTTATTCTAGGACATGCCGGTTTCCTCACAATGTTTCCCTTCACCGTTTTGAGAGAGATATTAGCGTGATGTGTGTAAGTTAAACATCTCATCGTAAAAAAAAGAAGCGTTTGCTCCACTTTCCTCAACTCCCTGGAACAAACATAGAAAGCGCGCTGTTATTTTTCAAACACGAGATTAATACATAACACACTGTTTATTTTAACTCTGCAAGTAAATAAACTGATGGACTGCAAAAGACAGGAAACTGCGTTACAGCACTTTAACAGGTGAAAATAAACATGTCTACGTATTGCATACACATAACTGTGAGATAATTTTAGGTTCTATAAATTAACTAGCTCCATTTTACCGAGATCGCTCCTGTTTCAATGATTCCATGATTTATCCAGCTTTGTGTAGAGTTGAAAACGCTTAAGGTAAAAAAAACTAGGTACATCAATTTTACATCATATCAATTTGCGATTAATTAAAACGGCCACTGAAATTTACCCGGCAAAATCTCGCTTTTTGGCGGGATTTTGCCGAATAAAATTACCATTGATATATATATAGGGTGACTGGCAATTAGTGTACGATACTTAAACACGTGATTGTGCTCATGATAACCAACAACTTTTACTATGGGAACAAACCTGATCTGAAAATCAGCACAATCACGTGTTTAAGTATCGTACAGTACACTAATTGCCAGTCACCCTATATATATATATTTTTTTTTTGTTAATCGTTACGTATTTTTTTATTAATTACTAGCTGCTACTAGCGGCTTCGCCCGCGTGTAAATAGAAAATACTCCTAAGGGAACATAATCCCGAAATAAAAAGCAAAAGCAAGCAACCAGTGCTATTCCAGGACTTAGTCTGGTCTGCCCCCCTAGCCAAGTTGCAATCGTTTCGTTTGCGCCGAGCGCCTCGAGTAGGCCACGCCTCCGATTCCTTTGTTCTGACCACGTGACTGAGCGTTGAGATGACGTCAGAACAAAGGAATCGGAGGCGTGGCCTACTCGAGGCGATCGTCGCGAACGATACGATTGTAACTTGGCTAGGGGGGCTGGCCGTTCAGCCGTTCGAGCGTGAAGAAGTAACAAACATACCACTCACAAACTTTTGCCTTATATTAGTGTGATAGCGCAAATAAGTGCTTTTTCATTCTTCTTCCGTTTTTAGGGTTCCGTAGCTAAATGGCAAAAAACGGAACCCTTATGGATTCGTCATGTCTGTCTGTCTGCCCGTCCGTATGTCACAGCCACTTTTTTCCGAAACTATAAGAACTATACCGTTGAAACTTGGTAAGTAGGTGTATTCTGTGAACCGCATTAAGATTTTCACACAAAAATATATATAAAAAAAAAAACAATTTTGGGGGTTCCCCATACTTAGAACTGAAACTCAAAAATTTTTCTTCATCAAACCCATACGTGGGGTATCTATGGATAGGTCTTCAAAAATGATATTGAGGTTTCTAATATAATTTTTTTCTAAACTGAATACTTTGCGCGAGAGACACTTCCAAAGTGTTAAAATGTGTGTCCCCCCCCCCTAAACTTACGTTACTTCTAAAATAAGAGAATGATAAAACTAAAAAAAATATGTGATGTACATTACCATGCAAACTTCCACCGAAAATTGGTTTGAACGAAATATAGTAAGTAGTTTTTTTTTTAATACGTCATAAATCGTAAACCGCAATTTACCTTTCAAGTTTGTACGGAACCCTCAGTGCGCGATTCCGACTCGCACTTGCCCAGTTTTTTACACCACAATTAAATAAAGGTAGCGTCGGGAACACATCATTTGTTATAACACACATCCCAATTCACCAGTTTCTACCATGGTAGTGTTACCAACGAAAATATTAGACCTAATAGGTAATTCTAAGGCACGTGCCTCACTGGGACGCCATTACAATGCCGCTAGTTCGCTCAGCCAAGAAAATGCATGCAACCCTAAGGCCACATCAATTCTCATACTAAAAGGACCTTAATTAGTAACACAACAAAACCAAGTCGGTCTCCACTAATTCCCATGGGAAAGATATCATTGACATCGTTACGTGTGTAGACTTTTGTGCTCTGCATAAATAATAAAATATCCATATGGGAGGCCTCACACGTACAGCCTATCAGGGAATTATAGCCTTTCGAAGAACGATAATAAAATACGCTGTCTGCCTTTGTAGATAATGTAGCCTTAGATTACGGGGTTTCTATTTACATGCCTTTTCTTACCTCGATAATATTTGTATAAGGTACGTTTGTGTGACCTAGAAACGCCAACGGCAACTGAAGGAACACAGATGAGTTTTAGCCAGTAAAAGTCTGACACGCCCTCTAACTCCACCCAGAGCGAGAGAAGTTAGGTAGGTATTTGAAAATTTACCAACTTAAAAAAAAAAGTGTGAGTCGAACTTGCCCACCGAAGATTCTGTAACTTGAGTATCAAATATACTTACATAATATAATATATATATATTCCATTCAAAGCTAAATTGTGTATTTTGCGTTGGTTTTACGGCAAACTATTAAGTTAGGTTGAAGAAACTTAAAACCATGAATGAAACAACGTACAATGCCATTATTTGCAAGTGGGAACCACAATAACAAAAATGGAACCATAGTCGCCAACTCTCTTTTAGTACACCACACAACGAACAAAATGCGTATCTTTTCTCCTTCTCTGTCCAATCCATCCAAAGGTTGTCTGTTAGGTGGGATCACTATCAAGCACTGGTTTTAAAAAAAAAATGCTTACAGCGATAAGACCGCATATTGTTTACACCCTATTAATTTTAAGCTCTTATTGCATTTTTTATGGTTAACAATAAAGAGTATAAGTATATCAGTATATCTATCTAATATTTTTACCACTATCATTTTCAAAAGTAATGTTTCAAAGTAATCCTAACTCATGCATGCTAACTAAATAAATCTTATTATTCCGACCATCTTAAACTTACAAAAATTACACATATGTTAAGCAAACATCAAAATATAACTACTAATAAATTTGTTTCTAAACATTTACTACCAAAATAATTGGGTAATTTAATAGTGGCAACACTCTAACGTATCAAAGATGGCTACCATCTTTAAAGGTAACAAATTGGATAATTTGTTTACTTTAGTATTTTTGGAGTACAACAAAATTATAGACTCGTACGTCGGCTGTCAAACATTATATCTTGGAGGTTTTTATTTTCTCACTTATGATACATAAACTAAAACCCCTTCTCATGGGTGTTGACAGCAACTACAGGAGGCTCCTGCTTTTTTTAAAATAAAATGTGGGAAAATATCATAAAATAACTTCTCCACCTAGGTATAGGTGGAGCGGGATGGTGTGTCAGACTTTTACTCGTCCTTTATTGTGAGGGTTGCGGTGACTCCTTCGAACAATCCGCAGTCCTGGCAGGAGAAGGCCTGCTCCATTCTTCCCTTACTTCGTCCACTTTCACACATCCTATTCCCTGTATCATAAAAAGAACATCACCAATAAGGTTGATATCTATCTCTTTAAGTCCAGGGCGTTCCATCCTAGCGTTTTTAGTGTCATCTATCTTCTTGTGTTCATTACTATTATTATTAGTGCAAACCATTAGTATAAGCATAGTTTAATCAGCCTTTTTAATGTTCCCACTGCTGGGACTCAGGCCTCCTCTCTCTAGGAGAGGGAATGGGCCGTAATCCACCACGCGGGCCCAGTGCGGATTGGTGAATGTCACATGTCTTTGAATTTTCGGTTCTAGGACATGCCGGTTTCCTCACGATGTTTTCCTTCACCGTTTTGAGAGCAGTGGTAATGAAATAAATAACACAAAGTAATGCGCCCACGACCTACAACTCGTAAGTCGGGGCTATTACCACTCGGCCACCACTGCTCTCCACTCGCAAACCATTAAAACATTGTAAATAAAATTGTGACCAGACGGTTGCAAACTAGCGTTCCAACCAAGGTTACCTTGGTTTATGTTTTTGGTTTGTGTTGCGGCTACATGGATGTAAAGCACACGCCAACACGTTCGGTGGTTGGGAAAACGCGACTCCCAACCAAGGGCGTTGAAGGACATGGATTACATCTGCTGTCTACACGGATTGAAACTAGCAATGTCACCTTGGTTGGGACGTTGGTTTGCAACCATCTAGTTAGATAATATTACCGTGATCTAGTCACCACTTAATTATATCCACTCGAAAGAAAACAAGGTCAGGTACCATAACGTGTAATCATTATTGAGTACTACTTAACGTTTCAATGATGATAAGATTCTACATAACAATAGTCAGGGTTTCACTCTATACTTAGGTACTACATATTATTAAACCTATTCAAAATCACAGATACAAATGTAATAAATGATCATTTTAGAGAGTTTCACTGAGGACGTCCGCCCTTTTTAACACTGCTGAAGGCTACCGAGATAAGATCTATTCGACGCGAATTTCAGATCCGGAACGTCCGCATAAAATACATACTTATTTTATATTATCTGCCCGCCCCGGCTTCTCCCGGGAGCTAATTTTTTTTCGAATTCTTTTTATTTTCTTAAACGAACATTGTCCTAACAATTACAAACACAACAAAAAAATTGCCAAATGAATTGTGTGATTGATGTATGTACATTCAGCAATTATTTTTATTTATAGGTATCATACGCTCATATGCCTAAGTGGATATCGCTACTGCTATTGGTAGCGAAAACTTGCGAAACTTCGCTCCCGTCCAGTCATTATTGTGTTTTCAGTGAACACGCAAGAATAGCGGTGTACAACGTACGAACAATGTTGCGTTGCATGATACGCAACAACTTGGTTCGCGCGTGTGTACCTTAACCGAACATCAAACACTCTGTTCGTCAAACAAGTTTGCAGCGATCCTATTAGTATTTTCTTCTTTTTTTTTCGGTGGGAAAATCTTATGACATCCCTCGCTCTTGGGCGGAGTGGGAGATAGTGTCAGACTTTTACTGACTGAAAACCCACTCCTGCTCCTTCGTTGCCTTTCGACCCAGGGCCGAGTCTTCGACTTGGGCTCGGTCCGGACGGTTACCGGACGCTCGGACGATGAGCTACCCATTGCTCGCCGTCCGCAAGCCCGCGCCTACGGTGGCCGGTAATCGGGATCGGAATCCCGGCGACGGTTGGGGCATGAGGACCGTTGCCTCACGCGATCGGCCGCCTCCTTTGCTAGCATTACTGCTTCGCAGAAGGAGGCGAACGATTAGTATTTTCTGTATGGACGGTGTTCTTCATGAATCAATACGAACATCAAAAAACATTATTTCACTTCTTCACAGTCGACTAGTTCACGACTGTTGTGCGTTAACTCGATTCGAACTAACAAATGTTCAAGTTTGGTGTTTGTGTTCGTATGTTCGTGTTCGTACGTGCGTACACGGCTTTACGGTCACACTAGACCCGACAGACGTCATTCTGTCAAAAGCTATTGGACTGTAGCAATAAAAACAAACAAAATAATGACAAATCTACGTATAATGAAAGTGGTTTACAGTAAGGATTTACAGCTAACTCTAAGGACCTGTGCAAACCACATTTTTTAAACGCGCGTTTATAGTGACACAGACGCGATACGCACGCGAGTCAGACGCAGCCTTTAATAGGAAAAAAGCGCGCCGTCGACGCACGTTTCTAAAATGCGCGTCAACGGCGCGTTTAAAAAACGTGGTGTGCACAGGCCCTAAGATTGCCAGCCAGGAACAGATTTCACGTAATAAAGAATACTATGCTTTTTACGGTTTTCCGATTGTTTTTTTTTTAAGTTTCTTATAATAATCTTTCTGAGACTTCAACAAATAGTTAAAAAAGTGGTCAAGTGCGAGGCGGACTCGCATACGAAGGATTCCGTAATATTAAACAACGGCAAAAAAAAATCACGTTTGTTGTATGGGAGCCCGACTTAAACATTTGTTTAATTCTATTCATTATGATAATTTTATTAAGTATATTCATGTAAAACAGCCTGGGGACAGATAGACAGACAGTGGAGTCTTAGTAATAGGCTCCCGCTTTTACCCATTAGGTACGAAACCCTAAAAAACTTCATCCAAATTGGTCCAGTCATTCTCGAGGTTTTGCGTCTAGCAACAGATTTAGCCATTCATTTTTATTTATATGTATACTTACACAGATAGATTGTCAGTGTGTAGAAACAGGAAATCGTTATTACTTTGTTTATTACGTATATGAGTTTGTATCTGGTAGAATAACATCAATACAAAGCACCAATGGTTCCCTTTTGCGCAAACTTATCAAGCTATAATAGTAATAAGCAGCGTTGTTTTCATGTACAGAAAAAATAAGAGCCATAAACAGCGCAAATAGAGATTTTGGTAGCAGTTTGCGTAACTCAACGACTTTATTAGCGCACATAAGTAACCATATCGTTTCATATCACGCTATCCTTGACTAGAGCTGGCGACTCAATCCTTGCGTGTAGCCTTTATTGGAGTTTTTAATTAGAGTTGGCCATCTTTTTTACCGATTAAAAAAAAAGGAGGAGGTTCTCAATTCGGTTGTATTTTTTTATGTTTGTTACCTCAAAAGTCCGTCGTTTATCGACCGATTTGCAAAATTAATTATATGCTTCCAGATTGGTCCTATTTTTCAAAATCCAGTTATTATGATGGGATCCATGAAGAATCGAGGGAACTACTCAAATATTATAGGCAACCATATAGTGATTTTGGTGTTTTCATCGAGGACTTAAGCATTTACAATCAAAAAGTAACATTTGATGAAGTGGAACTGGTGAAGAAGACCAGAAATGGCCAACGGAACTTCACCCTCACATAGATCACAACGAAGATAGTAAAGCAACTATGACAACACAAATAAACAAATGGTTCTGAATAGATGTTGAAAATGGTATCATCGAAATGATCTGATAATTATGATGAAGCCGGAAGCACAGAATAAGTATTAGTCCGAAAGGTAGGCCACGGAACTCCGAAATTAATCAATGTATCCTAGCCGTGTTTGGGCTTATTAGAATTGTCATGAGATGCACTTTGACTATAAGGTACTATCAAACTGATCTAGTGATGGAGCGGGAAGGTAGGCACCGAAACTCGGTAATTAATCAATGTATCCTAGCCGTGTTTGGGCTTATAATGGTGTTTTTAATATAGTGCGGATTTCATCACGCACGCGGGATTGGTCCGCACACGTAACCCCCGCAAATGTCCATTTTATACAAGTATTTATTGTAATGCGTGGAATACGCACGCGGGACGAGTTTTTTTGCATTTTGAAATTTTCTGCATGCATAGAAAATCCGCATGCGTGATGAAATCCGCACGAAATTAAAAACACCCATAGAATTGTCATGAGATACACTTTAGCTATAAGGTACTATCGAACTGATTTGATGATGGAGCCGGAAGGTGGAAGGTAGACACGGGAAGATCATAATAAAACAATATATCCTAGCAGTGTTTGAGTTAATCGGAATTGTCATGTGAAATATATGGATGGATATATTATATCACAACTAAAAAGTAACACAAGTGAAGCTTGTACCTTCACTACAAACTATTACTTATTCTGAGCTAAAAATGAAGTTACTTTTTTTTTGTAAAAAGTTTTTTTTTTTCAGAAATCCTCAGAAAGTTACCATAAATTAATTTCAAAAATCATATAATTGGCGTCAAAATAAAACGACTTCAATCATAAAAATAAAACTTAACAAAACGAAGAACGTAAATTCATCGCAGATCGAAAATGAAGATCCCTATTTCAAATCACCCCTAATTGAACCGTGAGCCAGCCATATTAGCCCTGAGGCCAGAGTTGATTTGGTGATTGATTGGCATCTGAATATCTTGTTGCGAAAATTTTATAGAAAATTGACCATTGTGGCACATTATCAGGGGGGTTACCATAACGTTCAAAGTAAGATTGCTTCATTCTTATTTCAGTGTGGGTATGAGACAGAGCTATACAGGTTGTCTAGCGCCATCTCTTACCCACACTGGAAATAAGAATGAAACAATATTACTTTAAACGTCATGGTACAGGTCCAGCGGTCGTGGGTCGTCTGTTTGGACCGGGACCGTGGTCCCAGATTACACCTATAAATAAAATAATTTTTTTCGAGGAGTATTTTGGGAACACAAATAAAGTAAACACAGAAGTAACGGTGTTAAAGATCTTTTTGTTTTCAGAAGGAAGCTCCTTATCACACGCGACTCCAGACACTGGGGAATGAGAACGAAGTCGACGAAATATTAGATAGGTACCAGATGTAGACACATTCCGTTCAAATTTGCGCCTTTTTCAAAGAATGTTAGCATTTTTTTTTGCTAAATTCTTTGTAAATTTGATATTATTTTTTAATTATATTGGGTTCCCTGCTTATTTTTTTCCGAATTTTAATTTATAAAGATATCAACAAAATTGTTGACTCTCTGCATTTGTTAGTACTTATTAACTACAATAGAGTACCCGTAATGAATAAATAAAAAAAAACTTCGACAGTCATGACACATTTGCTTTATAGTACGTGACAGCCGAATGGGCCTTCGTACAAACAGGGTGTTAAAAAAAATCGACTTACCGATAACTAACAGGCGCCCTCAGATTAACAGAGCTCTCCCTCGACTGCAGCCGCCTCCGCTTGTCTCCTTCGCGCCAACTGGCGTAACTCCTCGAGAAGGTCGGAACACCACAACCAGACACATTCACGAAATCCACTGACATATCCACTGTATCATTAAAGAACGAGGTATCATTAACAAAATCATTAAAATCGTAAGTTAAATTGACATTTGAACTGTTCTCTAACATGGAATGGTTTGAGGGTGTGTAGACCCCATTGTGTTTTGGACTAGAATACACGTAAACTCTGTTGAGCTCAGAATCGTTCTCGGTCTTAATTCGGAGGCTCTCGTGGGTGGTGTTGAGCTGGTAGTCTTCTGCGGAGGTGTACCACGCCTCTAATACTGCGATGTGCGAGTCCAACTCTCGGCAGGTTAGGCGGAACTCGCTCGAGTGACATTGCTGCACTTCCACTATTTCTGGAACAATAGAAAGGGTATTTATGAAGATTTTGTGCATATTTCAAAAGGATGAACTGCCTGTAAGAAGAACAGTAGGACATCGCAATCATTTCGGAGTTAGAAATGAGGCTTCTAAACATAAACTGCGTGTTTAGAACCTGATACTGCCTACTTTTCAATGAAAGTATGAATATGACAATTTTTTAACTACAATGGTTTCAGAAACCGTTCATATCAGTGTATCAAGGTTAGCCGATTTTGTATGGGGCCGAATGATTCTGGAGTGGCGACCGCGTACCGGAAGACGCAGCGTTAGAAGGCCTTCCACAAGGTAGACCGATGATCTGGAGAAGGTCGCAGGAATCCGATGAGGCGAGACGCTCAAGATCGGTCGTTGTTTCAACATTTGGGGGAGGCCTATGTTCAACTGTGGAAGTCTTTCATTTGAAAAGGTGATGATGATAATGATAATTTCTGTTCGGTCGAGTGTCTGTGAAGCAAGGAAATTCTACTATTGCCCACGAAGCATCCTTCTGCAACTCTTTCATGAAACCCATCCAAAATTATTCTTCTTCTTAGCGTATCGAAGGCAAAACTAGTTAAATTCCTTGCCTGGTCCAGTATTCGGTCACGGCAGTGCCGTCCGCTGATGCTGTCATTAGGTCAGACAGACAAGTAACAGGGCACGTGATGCAGGATCGACGGTGGGACATGGTCTGCGGAGAGACGCCGCACAAACACTGAAGATCGGAACCGTCCGAGAACCCCCATCTGTGGAGATTGTCTTTGCTGCGCCCAACTTGGGTGCGGAGTCTGTTTAGAGTTTTCCAGGTGGGCCATGGCAACTCGCAATCCAAAATTATTGCTATTATAAAAACTCTCATTAAGCACACGCTTAAGGGCACAGCCCATCACGTCCTAGCTATTAATAGGAGAATTAAGACGATCCGTTGAAATGGTGGGGCCTAATCTACGGCTGATACGTGGCCGAGTTGCAGTAGAGCGACAATCCAGGCGGATTTTCGAAGGAGACTATTTGGACTTGATCAAGCGCATAGGGAGCCATCTTTAATCACCACTGCTCTCAAAACGTTAAAGGAAAATGTAGGGAGTAAACTGACATGTCTTACACCAAAAACTTCTAAAGGTGTGTCCAGACCTGGCTAATGTGCCGCTCGCGAGCCGCTTGCGAACTGCGCGCACGCATTTCATTTTCGTACGAAGCCCTTGCGCCGCCCGCGCGCCGCTCGCATGCAAGCTACTACACAATGAAGGTTTTTTTTTAATTGATATAAACTAGTGCTTGACTGCGATCCCACCTGATGGTAAGCAGTTTATTCTGTTCTGTTCTACTCTATACTATTGATACTGTATAAGGGATGGTCACCCATCCAAAGATAGACCTCGACTAGTGCTGCTTAACTTCTAAGACTTAGGTGTGCAGCAAGTAATATGAAGCCACGAGATCTTCAACACATAAATATTCATAAGTAACGGACTGGCAACAGATGCCTTTAAGAAGATTAATTTATAACTAATCAGTGCCGCCATATCAATGTTAATGTTCTGTCATGGCTATTTTAAAGCTTTTATAGAACTTAATAGTTTTGTGATCGATCGTTATACTACCTTGTTTGGAACGATTTGTTTATTTATCTGTTTTTATAGAATAACTAGCTACTGCCAGTGGCTTCGCCCGCGTCTAACTAAAAAACCGGAAAAGTGCGAGTAGGCCTCGCGCACTCAGAGTTCCATATAAACTTATTTATGATAAAAAAAAAATACAACCGACTTCAATGTAAAAAAAACACTGAAAAGTGCAAAATAACTTTAATTCCGGAAGTAGGTGTTTCTATAATAGTTTTATCTCTTCGTTATTTAACACCGACTTCCGAAATTAAAGTTATTTTGCACTTTTCAGTGTTTTTTTAACATTGAAGTCGGTTGTATTTTTTTTTGTAATAAGTTTTTTATTTTACACTTTTTAGCTATGGTACCACCACTAAAAAGTACCTCTCAGCCATACTTAATATTTTATAGCCAGAGTACATCTCATGACAATTCTAATAATCCCAATCACGGTTAGATTACATTAATTTATTACAGAGTTCCGGCGCCTAACTTCAGGCTTCATCATCAGATCAGTTCGATATACCTATTCCCCCTCTTCTTTCAGTCAGTTATCGACTACACGTATAAACAAAGCAATTTTACTTGTTACAATTTATTACGGTTCTGGTGATCCTATGAGGAGTTCTGTTCCATATCTTCGAAGTTTATGATCAGATCATAACAATATTTCTATGGGACCAATTCGGAAGCATAAACTTTCAATAAAAAAAAATTCAATTTCGGTCCACAATTGACCGAGAAATCGGTGAATCGGTTAAAAACAGTTCAATTCCCGAATTAAGTTACGAAGAGTTTTCCGAATCGCAAAGAAGAAATCTCAGAAGTTTGATTTTTTCACAGCTTCAAGTGATCGCAGACTTGACTATATAGTTTTAATTTCAACTCGATACCTCCACATGTTCCCGATATAAAGGGTCTTGACAGACAGACACAACAAAGTGATCCTATAAGGGGTCCGTTTTTTCCTTTTGAGGTATGGCACCCTAAAAATTAAATTATTATCTAAAGGGGACATACGCCAGAGAAAAGTATCCTGTGTGTTATTTTATGCGAGAAAGAAGCATAGAGCTATACACCCTCTATAGCTCCATCTCTTTAACAGTTCAGTTTAGGTCGTAAAATGGTTCGTGTTAAGAGCTCGTGGTAGGGCCCTGGACTCCCATTTGGTGCAACACTGAGATGTACACCGTACTATGGCTCCTATCCAACCGCCGCCGGGATTCCGATCCCGATTTCCGGCCACCGTAGGCGCGGGCTTGTGGACGGCGAGCAATGGGTGGCTCGCCGTCCGATCGTCCGGTAGCCGTCCGGACCGAGCCCAAGTCGTCGACGGCGCGTTGTGTTCCACGCGCGCCTCAAGGAGATGTCAGCAACCGTAGGGGCCCAGCAGGGTCGAGGCCTACTGGGGCCATGGGTGATGCGAAAGTCATCCCCGGGGCCCTGGAAAAATGGCAAAGAAGGAACAGGAGTGGGTTTTTAGTCAGTAAAAGTCTGACACTATCTCGCGCTCCGCCCAAGAGCGGGGAATGTCATTAGATGATTTTCCCACCCGGAAAAAAAACTATGGCTCCTATCTACGTATAAATTTCTTTTTTAAGGTTCCGTACCTCAAAAGGAAAAAACGAAATTCGTATAGGATCACTTTGTTGTCCGTCTGTCTGTCGATCTGCCTGTCTGTCTGTCTGTCAAGACCCTTTATCTCGGGAACGCGTGAAGAAATCGAATTGAAATTAAAAATATATAGGTACTCAAGTCTGCAGTCATTTGAAGTTGTGAAAAAATCAAATTTCTGAGTTAACGAAAACAAAAGCTACGGCCGTTTATGTCGCTATAAACGTATATTTCGACACTCTCAAAGGAATCAAAATGCATAGGGTACTTCCCGTTGACCTAAAATCCCGAAATTTTGCATGAAGCAAGGCCTCATAGGAAAAAATAAAAAAAATAGTACAGGAAAAAATCTGAAAACTGTAAATTTGTAGTAACGTCACAAAAAAAAACATTTTTTGCAATTCGGAAAAATCTTCGTAACTCAATTCGGGAATAGAACTGTATTCTTAGGTAAGTTTGTACGGAACCCTCAGTGCGCGAGTCCGACTCGCACTTGCCCGGTTTTTTTAACACGCAAAGCCTCTGGCCGAAGCTAGTAGGATCCTTTAGATGAAAAAATACTTCTTGAATTATAGATAATTCAATAATACACGCAGTCATAGTCGAAGGCAAAGTTTGATGGCGTAAAAACAGGTGGACCGCATTCCAAAAATGGCTCACAGTCGTAAAAGCCAGACGTGATATTATAAGCATAAGCATAGCATAATCAGCCTTTTAATGTTCCCACTGCTGGGACTCAGGCCTCCTCTCTAGGAGAGGGAATGGGCCGTAATCCACCACGCGGGCCCAGTGCGGGTTGGTGGATGTCACATGTCTTCAAATTTTTTGGTTCTAGGACATGCCGGTTTCCTCACGATGTTTTCCTTCACCGTTTCGAGAGCAGTGGTGATGAAATAAATTACACAAAGTAATGCGCCTGGCTGGGTTTGAACCCGCGACCTACAACTCGTAAGTCGGGGCCGTCACCACTCGGCCACCACTGCTCACAGTCGTGATATTAATGACTGATAAATTATTTACGGTCACTTTGCTTGTAGTAGACACAAATTATTTATTACTTTTTCTCGTGACATTACACTTTGACTTCTTGCATATTAGTTCCTGTTCGAATGACACAATAGCATTTCATCTTACCATTTTATATTTTGTTTTACTAAACCTTTGTCACATTATGGGAGAGTCTCCCTATGTATATATATCTTCATCGTTCTATGTGTTTCCAACATACTCTGCCTGCAAAGAGTTCAAAATAGCACCTTATGTAAGAGCAATAAGTACTTAAAATGCCTTTTTATTTTGTGTGGAAAGCATCCAATGATTTCTCGCGCTCTGGGTGGAGCGAGAGGGCGTGTCAGACTTTTACTGACTAAAACCACACCTGTTTCCTTCTTCCTTATGTTCTAGGACTACGAGTTTCCTTTTCAGAAATTTCCCGTGGTCCTAGCTAGCGGGCATCGGCCCTCCTGGGCCCCTACGTTTTGCTGACATCTCTTTGAGGAGCGCGTGGATCACTACGCTCTGTTGATGACTGGGCTCGGACCGGTTAATTACCGAACGGCCGGACGGCGAGCTACCCATTGTTCAACGTTCGCAAGCCCGCGTCTACCGTGGCTGGTAGTCGGGGTCGGAATTACGGCGGCCAGGGCGTGGGGACCTTCGTTCCCTCACGCGTACGGCCCTCCTTCCTCCTTCGCTAGCATTACTGCTTCGCAGAAGGAGGCGACCGCTTGCCATTCATCCTCGCTCCGGACCATAGCCCGAACCAGGACCCGACACGAAAGGTCGCTGCCGCCGATTGCCTCCACAAGGACACGGCGGTGCTCCGCGTCATGCGGAAGGTGAGGACGCCGTGTTACCGCTCCTGACACTCCTCAAAGAGGGAACTTACCGCCGTGATTATGGCGTTCCCAAGTTAATGTACCTTGGTTTGCTAGGAATGACTATCTAAATATGCCGTCAGTGACCTCTGAAATTGAGCGATACAAAATGCAACACAAGGAACGCTTGATTACTGAACTGTTGAACCCGACTGCGGTGGTAAAAAGACTGAGGAGAAACCACCTTCCATAATAAAGAGGAGCAGAACTGGCCGCTCCACCACAACGCCATTTGTTTTAAAACTAATTCACTTATGAGTAGTAATTAGTATGAGCAGTGTGGCCGAGTGATTACGGCCCCGACCTACGAGTTTGTAGGTCGCGGGTTCAAACCCAGCGAGGCGCATTACTTTGTGTAATTTATTTCATCACCACTGCTCTCAAAACGGTGAAGGAAAACATCGTGAGGAAACCGGCATGTCCTAGAACGAAAAATTCGAAGACATGTGACATTCACCATTCCGCACTAGACCCGCGTGGTGGATTACGGCCCATTCCCTCTCCTAGAGAGGAGGCCTGAGTCCCAGCAGCAACATTAAAAAGGCTGATTACGCTATTATTCTGACGACGGATTGCAAATAGAAGGAGAGTAAAAAAGATCTATGCGTTTTACCTTGTCACATAATTATCACCACACTTTTTTTGTTATCTATTATTGATAAGCTCGCGTTTGACCCCTATCTCACCTGAAAGTAACCGATGATGTGGTCGACGATGGAGCACGCTTGCCTAGAAGTAACCTATTCACTCTTGACTTAAAGACCCCTAGGTTGTAGCTATCAGGATAAATAGAAATATAAAAACACTTAACCAGATTTCACTCATTATTCGTTGCTTCTCCATGTAAAGGGACTTAACAAAAACCTGAGGTTTTAATAATGTATCAAAAGAAACCCATGTTTGTTCGTAAATCCTCATTGTACCTTTCCTTGCATAATTCAACGAGGCAACATTCCCTCACGGATAGCCCTTTATATTGTTTAATTCATGCAATACGGTGCTTTGTACACTTAGACCTTTTTTGACTTCATTTTGTACGCAATAAACGTATTAAGGACTCTTAAATTGGTCGGTCACTGTGATATTTAGTGATGATTTATTTTAGTGTGTGTTTTGTGACTTCACTTAGCCGTTAAAACATGGTAGAAGTAGGCAATATGTTATCATTTCCCACTAAGTGTATTAAAAAAGCAAGAACTACCCTACTCCTACTTGTTTTTTCACTATACTTACTCGAAAACCCGCTGTTAGAGCTACCGCTTTTAGGCACGCAATTGACTGTTTTTCGCACTAGTGAGGAAAAGTGCGCGTGCTCACCCCGACAAAATTTTATTATATTTATCGTATCAGGTTTGGCGCTAAGCGTCCCCCACGAGTCGCGCGTCAACCCCGTTTATTTATGTTTTCGTAAGTGTATTAAAAAAACGTCATTTAATACCTACATGTGGGAATTTGTCACTGCAGCCCTCGGCTCCATAACACCCTCGATTTTTTTTTTAAAGTAGGATTTCTTTTAATGACTTCTTTCAATCTAAGGTAGAGCGAGAGGGCGTGTCAGACTATTACTGAGAAAATCCCGCATTTATGTTCCTTCACTTCCTTCAGTTGCCCTTCGAGGTCTAGGGTCACGGGTT
Organism: Mythimna impura; assembly: GCA_905147345.3. Lineage (NCBI taxonomy): Eukaryota > Metazoa > Arthropoda > Insecta > Lepidoptera > Noctuidae > Mythimna > Mythimna impura. The sequence continues at coordinate 23,504,537 of LR990348.1, read as the reverse complement.
CCTTTTCAGTAATTCCCCCGTGGCACTAGCAGGCATGGTAGAAATAGAAAATAATTGTTTTTTTTTTTAGCCTGTTCTGTCTATTCCCGGGCAAAGGTCTCCCTCCACTCCTTCTCTGCCTGCGCCTTTCAGTTTTGGCGAAATCGGTCTAGTTCGTCCCGCCATCTCTTTCGTGGTCTGCTGTAACTGTCTCAGGTCGCCAAAATTGGTGTTACTTTTGGCCCACAGTTTATCAGGCATGCGTTAGACATGGCCTGCCTAACCTTTTGATCCACATCAGCTATCTTGGTTTTGGAGCATATTACCTATAGTTACCTACTTTGTTTAGCGTTGGAAGGCCTCCCACAAGGTGGACCGAGGACCTGGTGAGAGAGGCGGGAATGCGGTGGATGCGAGACGCACAGGATCGGTCGTTGTGAAGACGCTTGGAGGAGGCCTATGTCCAGCAGTGGACGTCTTTCGGCTGAAATGATGATGATGACTTACACTTTTTCGAACTCTTGAACTCAATCTGATAATTTAACATCTAGTAGGTATACTGCGCTCCAAAACTCGTTGGTGCTTTAATTTGGACTACTGCATGTTAGTTTGACTTCCATCCAGTAGTCAGATCAAGATTCTGTCTAGGAAGTTTCCTAGACAGAATCTTTACAGTTTTATAAGGAAGGAAAATAAAGGCCTACAAAATACTAAAATACTGTCATCGTAAATAGAAATTCCTCCAAACTAATTTTTTTTTTCTATTTTATTTGCAATCAGCTTTTGCTAGAAGCAAGTGTGTTGTGAGAAATAAACATAATAGGTATAACAACGATAAAAAACTAAATTTAAACTCAATAGTAAAGGAACCCCTGATTGCTAAAATTCGCAATTGTAACAGATTGTTAACGTACGAAAGTAATGCAATTTAATCATGCACAGACTAACTGCGCAGTGCATCATCCAACCCTTGTTCTTCTTCTCTTTCTTACACAGCTATTCCCGTATTTCCCTCCCTCTCCCACACAACACCCCATCGCGTCACGAATTCGGATCAAGCGTTGCCATGACAACGGTTCAAAACAACGCTGTTTCTGTTGCACCAGTTACTATTGATCTGGCGAACCACTCAACTTATTGCAAAACGGAAGGGATTAACAAACAAACAGAGCTCAACCGTAAGTGGTCTCCAATCAATTTTGATTACTGCAAATGAAACTTTAAGTGGACGAATTAAAGTGCAATTTGAGTTAATTACTTATTGGAGGTGTGATGGACGACGTTTTCCATTTTGGGGAGACCCAATATTGTGTTCCTGTTTATCGACTAGGGAGAAGGTTGCCGCAGAATTTTGGACCATTTTCGTGGAGATAATTAGTTCTATTACAAAAAAAAAGGAGAAGTAATAGATTTTCTTGTATTACAAATTACTTGTATGTTTTGTACGTGATTTATTTGAATTGATGATCACGTATGTAGGTACCATGTCAATAAAGCTTGCCGAAAAGGTTAACATCAAACCCAACATCCAACTCATTAACTACCAAATACTGCAATAACATTCGAATATTATTTATTCTGGATGAAAAAAAAAATCGGAACTACTAGGTACTTGAAGTCCTCTCAACCTTAGTTTGGTCTCCGTCATAATTGTTATTTTTAAGTTCTCCTAACGCATAACCTACCAATTATATACCTATGTCGTTATTGTTATTTGTTTATTTTTAAGGTGTGCGCCATATTTGACGTAAATAAACTGTTTTTCTTTCTTTCCTAATTACAATGTTTATATTAGTTTATAATATTAGCATTGACTGGCCTGTTGGTCTAGTGGTTAGTAGCCCTGACTGCTATGCCGGAGGTCGTGGGTTCGATTCCCACCCAGGACAAATGTTTGTGTGATGAGCACGATCATTTGTTCTGTGTCTGGCTGTAATTTATCTATAATATGTATGTATTTAGAAATATATAAGTATGTTTATCAGTTATCTAGTACTCATAACACAAGCTCTGCTTATCTTGAGACTAGACGACGTTGTGTGATATATGTGGAATATTATTATTATTATACATAAGTATTTTATTATTGTAATACTACATTCCACTTGATATTTATCTGTTATTTATTTATTGTGCACACCTACCACAGTGTTGTCTCTTTTAACCCAAAGGTTGACTGGTAGAGAATGCCTTGTTGCATTAAGTCCACCTATGTACCATACTACGTACATAAAGATTAAATAAATAAATAAAAAGTACTATTATAGTAGTATTTCAAGTTCACACTGGCTAAATATACAAATAGTGAGAAGCAAAAACAAAAAAGTCATCTATGGCCTCCCGCAATATTCAAAGATGGCGACGCCGCGGCGAAGGAACGAATTACATTTTTATTACCTACGTCATTAATCAATCTGCCGAGCCTCTTCGCAACTATGCTGGAGTCAGCTTCCAGTCTAGCCAGATGCAGCTGAATACCAGCAATGACGTTGCTAGGAGACCAACAGCCATGGGGCAAAAAAAAACCTGAGGCCCCTTATTTTTAAGTGAGAAATCTTCACAGGCAGCTCCAGCTTAGAACGGAGAGGGTGGATGGATGTGTCAGACTTCTTTTGACTAAAATGAGTTGCCCTGATTAGTTTTTTTTTAGGTGGGAAATCATCCAATGACATCTCGCGCCCTTGGGCGGAGCGTGAGGGCGTGTCAGACTTTTACTGACTAAAACCCACTCCAATGTTCCTTCTTTGCTTTGCGTTCCAGGGCCCCGGGTTTTCCTTTCACAAGCAAACCCATGGACCCAGTAGGCTTCGACCCTGCTGGGCCCCTACGATTTGCTGATATCTCCTTGAGGCACGCATGGAACACTATGCGTTAGTTTTATACTACTGCTGTTACCATCGTTTCAATTTTGATTATATCTGTATGTGTTCTTGTTCTAAATAAATAAATGTATTACGAGTATTATTATTATTTATTTAACAAATTATGTACACACAATAATAATAGAAAAAAAAGAATAGTACAAAGGTGATGCTTATTTCTAAAGAAATCTCTTCCGGCATACCTGCGAAAGGAGAGTTGGAGAAAATAGAGATACCTTTTACTTCTACACACGGAGTCTACCTCCGTGTGTAGAAGTAAAAGGAAAATTGGTACACACGAAATACATAGTTAAGAATAAAATAATATAACATGCAAAAAAAAAGATATACTATTATAATTACATACATATACATAGTAAAATAAATATAACAAAAAACTTATTAGGTACAAAAAAAAATAACCGACATCACTAAAAAAAAGAGTGTGTGTACTTATGTATACGCGTTAGAAGTTATACTTCTTTGGCGTATGGAAAATAAACATTCAGCATTTAAGGTTAATATAAACAAGTATAGAAAATGTATTAATTTTTTTTATTTATACATAAAATTTGTTAATATACCAGAAATAAAACAAAACGAAAAAAAAAATTTTTTAGATAATAATGTAATAATTTTTAATTAACGATGTAAATAAATTATACATAGCGACAATTAACCTCAAATCTATATATGCACTCAAAACAGTTTATTCAAATCAGTTTTATCACTAATATTCAATATATATATAGATATACTAATAAATAATAAATTATTAGTATCACCGTCGTATATGAAATTGATTTAATAAAAACACCAAAATAATATTTATTTATTCACAATGTTTAATTGTACTCTTACGAAACACGTGTTCTAAATATAAAAATACAAGAATATACAACTTGAACATAGTTATCAATTTTCATGCATGCCACCTAGAACTAACTTCACGATGTAGAATTTAGGTGCCGGTGTGCGCGCGCATCGTAAAAATTCACTCTCATCATTTTTCTCTATCGCGCCAAAAGAAGTAGGTATAACTTCAAAAAAAAACACTAAAAGGATCAAAATAACTTTAATTTTGGAAGTCGGTGTTTCTCGGTATTGTTTGTTTCTTATTTAACACCGACTTCCAAAATTAAAGTTATTTTGATCCTTTTAGTGTTTTTTTTTTAGTGTGGTCGGTTATTTTTTTTTTTTGTAATAAGTTTTTTATTTCACACTTTTTAGTTGCGATACACTTATAACCAGAGTGCCTCTTTCTCATGACAATTCCAATTAACCCAAACACTGCTAGGTTACATTGTTTTATTATGAAGTTCCTGTGTCTACCTTCCACCTTCCGGCTCGATCATCAGATCAGTTCGATAGTACCTTATAGCCAAAGTGCATCTCATGACAATTCTAACAAGCCCAAACACGGCTAGGATACATTGATTAATTACGAAGTTCCTGTGCCCACCTTCCAGAACCATCATCAGATCAGTTCAGTCAACATTAACTATAATAATAAAGAAATCGCAGTAAGGAACCTTAGACTTGCTGTACCTTTGTCTAGCTTTCATTACTTTTTAGAGATAAACAAGCAGCTTCATCGAGACTTGGCTAGTTTTTTACAGAATGTTTTTGATGGGATTATACTTGTGCTATAAGACCAGAAAAAGAAATTTCAGGATTCAAGGTCAACGGGAAGTACCCTATGAATTTTGATTCCCTTGAGAGTGACGAAATATACGTTTTTTGTGACATAAACGACCTTTTCTTTTTTTTTTGGTTTACTCATAAGTTTGATTTTTTCACAGCTGCGTTCCCGAGATAAAGGGTCTTGACAGACAGACAGACGGACAACAAAGTGATCCTATAAGGGTTCCTTTTTTTTCTTTTTAGGTACGGAACCCTAAAAATGCCGTAAAAAAAATACGCTATACATGCGATCAATAAACATAAGTAAATTTTACAACTCCTAATTTAACACACATGTGTGTAATATTAGTGTGGTTTTAAAATCTAAGTGGTAATTATAAAAGAAATATGTATAAACAGAACACGATAATAATATCTACCTCATTGCATTTTAAGATTAGACACAAGCAAAATATTTTTTTTTTGTATTTTTAACATTTTTATATTATTTAAGTAAATAAACGAAATAGAATAATAATAATAATAATACTTCCTAGAAACCGACGTGGGTATGCACCGAGATGTGGTAGCGGTGGACAAGGGCCTCACTCCGCTCTCCTTGGCTAACGGGAACTGGCGCAAACCTATAATACTGGATACTAATGACCGCAGGGAAGTATGGCAGAGTAAGGAGCTTCACGGGCGCTTTTACCGGGCTCTACATGGACCCGATGTAGACCTATTAGCGTCTGTATCCTGGCTGCGCTTTGGTGACCTCTTCGGGGAAACCGAAGGTTTTGTCTGTGCGATAATGGACGAAGTTGTGATGACGAACAACTACCGGAAATATATTGTGAAGGACGGTACGGCTGACATCTGTCGGGCATGTCACCGGCCCGGGGAATCAATCCGACACATTATTTCTGGGTGTTCTCACCTAGCCAACGGAGACTATTTGCATAGACACAACCTCGTAGCCAAGATTATTCACCAGCAACTTGCTCTTAAATACAATCTTGTGGAATCAGAAGTACCGTACTATAAGTATGTGCCCGACCCAGTTCTCGACAATGGCAGTATCACGTTGTATTGGGATCGATCTATCATCACTGACAGGACTATTGTTGCCAATAAGCCTGATATAGTGGTGATAGATCGACTAGAGCGTCGTACAGTGATTGTTGATATAGCGGTCCCTCATGACGACAACCTCGTGAAAGCTGAGAAAGATAAGCAAACTAAGTATCTTGACTTGGCTCGCGAGGTTGTCGACATGTGGGAAGTGGATACAGCAGTCATTGTACCGATAGTCGTGACGGCCAATGGATTAATATCAAAGTGCCTCGACCAACATCTAAGGAGGCTCTCGTTAGGCAGTTGGATCAAGGGCTTGATCCAGAAAGCAGTACTCTTAGACACGGCGCGTATTGTCCGGAGGTTCCTCTCTCAGGAGCCCTGACCACCGGTAGCTTGGACCCTGTTCCCGATGCCGGTGGGCTACTATTTTTTATATTTTTAAATGTTTTTTTTTAATATGTTTTTTTTAAGGAAATATTTAAAAATGTATAAAATATGTATTGAAATATAAATAAATATAATAATAATTTTTATTCAGATCAAATATACCCATTTACAGAATCAAAACACATCACAACGCACACGATACATTCATTAAAATAATACCAAAATGAAACCCAAATGATAAAAAAATACTCCACATTTGAAAAAAATATTTTGATTAAGTATATTGCTTAGAACTAGTTTATGTTGCTGAATCCCCCTCTTCTCTACAACAGTTATGAAGTTTTCCCACATTTACCTAAATAAGTAGGTCTACGAACATAGTTCCACACAGAAATAAAAAAATAAAAAAAAATTCGTTATTATTTTCTGGAATAAAAACTATGCAAAAATAATATTTTTCCGCCTTGTTCAAACGCTATTTTTTTCTTGCATTCATTGTATTTTGCAGCAGCTGGCTTCCCAAGAAACTCACAAGATATCGATTCCGCTGGTATTGCTGTCGCGGGAATACACAAATATTTTTGAGACATTTTAAACAGTTGATTGCACTCATTATGCTTTTTAAATCCGTCCCAAAATTTGAAAGGGTCATTTTTTGAGTGTATTTTGGGTATTTTAATTTCCTTAACACTTTGACAGCCTTTCACGTAGTGAATACGTGATGCCGCTCTTCCCTCAGGACGCCGATCACGTAGTCACTACGTTATCAACTTTCATACCACTTGTTAAAAAATCACGCATTCAGTACGTTATCGGCGTGCAACTCTATTCAAGCGGGTTTCTTTAGGTATCCGTACGTGCATCAATCATCAACCTGTGGTGCAGGGTGTAGGTGTGGGGAGGGGTTTTGTCAACTGGAGCGCGCCAGTACTCGCATCGCCGCCGACTCGCAAGTGCGTTCACGTATTTTGGCGCGAAATGGCTTCTGCGCGACGCAGTTACCGACTCGATTCGACTGAAATTGTTGAATATTTGATAGATGATGACGACTCAGACGTTGGGGAAGCTCCAAATAATGAAATTGAAGGTAAATTACTATTTCAATTGATGTATTATCAGCATAAACTTATTTTCGTCGAGCATGATTTTATATTGTTTTTTTGTCTCTTCAGAATTACTTCTTGACTTACAAGAAGTCGCATCGGTCGAAGATCGATTTGAGACCGATTCGCCAGACATCATTGAACCGGAAGAGGAGCCCTAGCGGGGTCGTAATAATTTACGAATCAGAAGTTCGAGATCGCGTCGTGGACGCGGTCGGCCGGCAACGCGCTCATCTACGCGAGGTCGGGCCGCCAACCGCACTTCACGATCTGTCAGGGATATGGATGAAGGTAATGGGTGGTCATACCAACCAATGCAAGAACCGCGTGAAAATCCAGTTTTTCAAGAACAATGTCAAGTATTAGCTCAGGTAACTGAAGATTCAACACAATTTGACTGTTTTTCTATTTTCTTCCCGCATTCTTTTTGGGTACTGCTCAAGACAGAAACAAATCGCTACGCATCAGTAATGAAAGCGAAACAGTTGAGACAAGGCATATTGAAACCAGGTACTATGCTGTACAATTGGAAACCTGTGACAATCCAAGAATTGAAGTTGTTTTTTGGCATCATAATTCATATGTCGCTTGTCCACAAAGAAAGTTTTGATTCGTATTGGTCGAAATAATACGTCGACGGTCAATAATTGAAATTACTCTCATACTCCCTCCCTCTCATACTAAAAATACTAAATATAAAAATACAAGAATATACAACTTGAACATAGTTATCAATTTTCATGCATGCCACCTAGAACTAACTTCACGATGTAGAATTTAGGTGCCGGTGTGCGCGCGCATCGTAAAAATTCACTCTCATCATTTTTCTCTATCGCGCCAAAAGAAGTAGGTATAACTTCAAAAAAAAACACTAAAAGGATCAAAATAACTTTAATTTTGGAAGTCGGTGTTTCTCGGTATTGTTTGTTTCTTATTTAACACCGACTTCCAAAATTAAAGTTATTTTGATCCTTTTAGTGTTTTTTTTTTAGTGTGGTCGGTTATTTTTTTTTTTTGTAATAAGTTTTTTATTTCACACTTTTTAGTTGCGATACACTTATAACCAGAGTGCCTCTTTCTCATGACAATTCCAATTAACCCAAACACTGCTAGGTTACATTGTTTTATTATGAAGTTCCTGTGTCTACCTTCCACCTTCCGGCTCGATCATCAGATCAGTTCGATAGTACCTTATAGCCAAAGTGCATCTCATGACAATTCTAACAAGCCCAAACACGGCTAGGATACATTGATTAATTACGAAGTTCCTGTGCCCACCTTCCAGAACCATCATCAGATCAGTTCAGTCAACATTAACTATAATAATAAAGAAATCGCAGTAAGGAACCTTAGACTTGCTGTACCTTTGTCTAGCTTTCATTACTTTTTAGAGATAAACAAGCAGCTTCATCGAGACTTGGCTAGTTTTTTACAGAATGTTTTTGATGGGATTATACTTGTGCTATAAGACCAGAAAAAGAAATTTCAGGATTCAAGGTCAACGGGAAGTACCCTATGAATTTTGATTCCCTTGAGAGTGACGAAATATACGTTTTTTGTGACATAAACGACCTTTTCTTTTTTTTTTGGTTTACTCATAAGTTTGATTTTTTCACAGCTGCGTTCCCGAGATAAAGGGTCTTGACAGACAGACAGACGGACAACAAAGTGATCCTATAAGGGTTCCTTTTTTTTCTTTTTAGGTACGGAACCCTAAAAATGCCGTAAAAAAAATACGCTATACATGCGATCAATAAACATAAGTAAATTTTACAACTCCTAATTTAACACACATGTGTGTAATATTAGTGTGGTTTTAAAATCTAAGTGGTAATTATAAAAGAAATATGTATAAACAGAACACGATAATAATATCTACCTCATTGCATTTTAAGATTAGACACAAGCAAAATATTTTTTTTTTGTATTTTTAACATTTTTATATTATTTAAGTAAATAAACGAAATAGAATAATAATAATAATAATACTTCCTAGAAACCGACGTGGGTATGCACCGAGATGTGGTAGCGGTGGACAAGGGCCTCACTCCGCTCTCCTTGGCTAACGGGAACTGGCGCAAACCTATAATACTGGATACTAATGACCGCAGGGAAGTATGGCAGAGTAAGGAGCTTCACGGGCGCTTTTACCGGGCTCTACATGGACCCGATGTAGACCTATTAGCGTCTGTATCCTGGCTGCGCTTTGGTGACCTCTTCGGGGAAACCGAAGGTTTTGTCTGTGCGATAATGGACGAAGTTGTGATGACGAACAACTACCGGAAATATATTGTGAAGGACGGTACGGCTGACATCTGTCGGGCATGTCACCGGCCCGGGGAATCAATCCGACACATTATTTCTGGGTGTTCTCACCTAGCCAACGGAGACTATTTGCATAGACACAACCTCGTAGCCAAGATTATTCACCAGCAACTTGCTCTTAAATACAATCTTGTGGAATCAGAAGTACCGTACTATAAGTATGTGCCCGACCCAGTTCTCGACAATGGCAGTATCACGTTGTATTGGGATCGATCTATCATCACTGACAGGACTATTGTTGCCAATAAGCCTGATATAGTGGTGATAGATCGACTAGAGCGTCGTACAGTGATTGTTGATATAGCGGTCCCTCATGACGACAACCTCGTGAAAGCTGAGAAAGATAAGCAAACTAAGTATCTTGACTTGGCTCGCGAGGTTGTCGACATGTGGGAAGTGGATACAGCAGTCATTGTACCGATAGTCGTGACGGCCAATGGATTAATATCAAAGTGCCTCGACCAACATCTAAGGAGGCTCTCGTTAGGCAGTTGGATCAAGGGCTTGATCCAGAAAGCAGTACTCTTAGACACGGCGCGTATTGTCCGGAGGTTCCTCTCTCAGGAGCCCTGACCACCGGTAGCTTGGACCCTGTTCCCGATGCCGGTGGGCTACTATTTTTTATATTTTTAAATGTTTTTTTTTAATATGTTTTTTTTAAGGAAATATTTAAAAATGTATAAAATATGTATTGAAATATAAATAAATATAATAATAATTTTTATTCAGATCAAATATACCCATTTACAGAATCAAAACACATCACAACGCACACGATACATTCATTAAAATAATACCAAAATGAAACCCAAATGATAAAAAAATACTCCACATTTGAAAAAAATATTTTGATTAAGTATATTGCTTAGAACTAGTTTATGTTGCTGAATCCCCCTCTTCTCTACAACAGTTATGAAGTTTTCCCACATTTACCTAAATAAGTAGGTCTACGAACATAGTTCCACACAGAAATAAAAAAATAAAAAAAAATTCGTTATTATTTTCTGGAATAAAAACTATGCAAAAATAATATTTTTCCGCCTTGTTCAAACGCTATTTTTTTCTTGCATTCATTGTATTTTGCAGCAGCTGGCTTCCCAAGAAACTCACAAGATATCGATTCCGCTGGTATTGCTGTCGCGGGAATACACAAATATTTTTGAGACATTTTAAACAGTTGATTGCACTCATTATGCTTTTTAAATCCGTCCCAAAATTTGAAAGGGTCATTTTTTGAGTGTATTTTGGGTATTTTAATTTCCTTAATAATTATCATTTCCATTTCATTATTTGTCATTTCAGTTGTAACACCTTCATCCAAATAGCCTAATAGGTTTTCAGTTTCTGCGTCATTTACATGTTCTTCATTTACCAGATTATTTGAAGATGAAGGCATGGCTTCTGGTTGATCGTTAGGTTCAGAAGAAGTTGCAGGATTTCCTGGATGTGGTCCATTTTTACGTAATCCTTTTATAATTTCATCTTCAACAATACGTGCTTTTTGCTTATCCGGAATAGCCATTTTTGTAAATCTGGGGTCTAAAAATGTTGCTTTTGTAGCAAACTTTTCATCTACGTAAACTCCTAAATGTGAATCAATTGAACTTAAGAGTTTAGCCTTAAGCTCTTTTGCTAAATCAGTGGAAGGAGAGGAATTTTCTATCCGGTATTTCAAACCGACCATTATCGGGATGATGCTAGACAAGGTTGTGTATTGCTCCTTGGACAACTCGCCAGCTACACCCACAAATGATTTTAAAATTTGAACGCATTCAGTAAGTTCTGCTCTATCTTCGCCCACGGCATCTTCACTTAAAGACTGTAACCAAGTATACTGATTATTCCAACAAAAGTTTCCATCTTTCTTTTTCTTCAATGGCTTTTTCCCACGAAATTCATTATTAGGAAATAAATGCTGGAAACATTCTTGGAGAGTCAAACGTAATTTAGCAACTGCACATAATAAGTAAGGTATTTGCAAATTATTTATTATCTGTTTAAGATTTTCATTCTCTTCATGAATTACAAAACACACTATCTTGGACAAAAGGCCCCAGTTGTTTAAATGTTTTTTTAAATCTTCTTCTTTTAATTTTAACTCTGCTATCAACAAAATCTGAGAAACGAATTTCCCTTCATGAACAAAATGTACTGTCCCAATCCATATGTCACGAAGTTTTTTGGAATATTTCAAGATGTTCATTGTGACCGCTACATACTTGACTGACTGCAACATTGTCTTCAAGTGTGATGATACTTTTTTGTATTGATTAGGGATTAGCATTTCGAAGAATTTTTTCTTGGACGGCAAAGAATAATTTGGTAGTTTTACTTCTTTAAAATAATTTCGAAAACCATAGTTGTCAAGTATGTCATAAGGTCCTAAATCTTGGCAGAGCCATTTTACCAACCTTTCGTCCTCGTTAAGTTCTTCTTGCGTCACACCGTCATTTAGCCTCTTGGCCGGAGTTGGGCCTTCACTATCTTGAGCCATTGTATCTTTCGTAAATGATATAATTTTCGAAGGTGCTTAATTTATGAAATGATAAATTTCAATGTGGGATTGTTCGAAAGAGTCACCGTGACGCTGCAACACAGAGGGCAACTGTAGGATCACAGGCGAGTTTTAGTCAATATAAGTCTGACACCGTTATTCGATGATTTCCCACTTCAAAAAAAAAACTATCTCACTGTTCACTGTTCTGGGTAAGGCACGTCTGATTGATATGATATCAGAATGACGACTAATGTTGTTATGAATTCATGCAGTGTTTAAATAGCATAAGATAAGCGGTTAAAACTTGTAGTGACGTGACGTGGAAATATAGTATATATTAATAGTTTTGCCACTGTTACTATTAAAGCTGTCTCTTGATCACCAGTCCACCATTTAGCTGTACATCAAAACAGCCCGCCAAATTCAAGTTTTCTCAAGTTTTTTCATGAATTAGATAGGTAAGACGAACTGGAGTGTGTTACATAATTCAGAAAAGTGTAACATCGAATAATACGTTCCCGTAAGTTTACTAATCCGAAACACTTAACAACGAATGCACGTTACCACGAAAAACTTAACGCCGTAGCCACGCGATCTCGAATTACATGATTCAGAAACACTGTAATATCGAATAACACGACCCCGTATGTTTTCTAATAGGAAACTCTTCACAACGAATGCACGCTGCTACGAAAAACCATGTGCAAACTTAGTGCCACAGTCATGGAATCTCGAATAACCAAATCTCTAATTCACCAATTCGATAAATTAAAAATTTGGAGATTTAAATAGATAAATTAAAAATTTGGAGATGTCTTTTCGTTAGAGGTTTGGTTAAGCTAGGTCGCGTGGCTTCGGCGATAAGTTATTCGTAGAATCGCGCATTTGTTGTTAACTGACTCGAATTGTTGAATTAGAGACTTGGTTATTCGAGATTCCATGACTGTGGCACTAAGTTTTTCGTAGCAGCGTGCATTCGTTGTGAAGAGTTTCCTATTAGTAAACATACGGGGTCGTGTTATTCGATATTACAGTGTTTCTGAATCATGTAATTCGAGATCGCGTGGCTACGGCGTTAAGTTTTTCGTGGTAACGTGCATTCGTTGTTAAGTGTTTCGGATTAGTAAACTTACGGGAACGTGTTATTCGAGGTTACACTTTTCTGAATTATGTAACACACTCGTTGTGCTCGCGTCACGTAAAATATACGACATCGATGTAGATAATTTTTATACATTAAAATTGTCTGTAACTTGACTTACGCTTTATTTCATCGCAATTGCGCGGTACGAAGTTCGCCGGGTCAGCTAGTTCCATACATAAATTATACGGATCACGCCTAGCAATCATAATTAACATACATGACATTCACCTTAATTATTTTCTGTTTATATTTTATATATCGATAAATATGACTCCTCCAATTGCATGCTCTAACTTTTCGATATCTTATCACCAGTTTAAGTGGAAACCAGCTTCCGCAATGCATTGATTTTTAATAAATGTAATCTGCAGTAACTAGATGACACATTTTTGCATCGTCCAATTAGGAGTAAACTGCAAAAATAACTTTTTTTTCTGATAAATCGGCCACAGTCGCCCAGATTCCGACGAACTTATCGCTCCAACAAATTTCTGAAAGGCTAACTGACAGCCTATCTATCATCACAGCGTATTACCTTAAGAGTTAAGCAGAGTAAACCCATATTTCTTCTAGTTTATTTTAAAATAAACAATTTTCTCCTTTTTCCTTTGAACAGATCACTTTAATAATATAATATTCCACAACATTCACAAAACGCCATATAGTCCCAAAATCAGCAGAGCTTGTGGTATGAGTTCTAGAAAACTGATACATTCTTAATCATTCTAAATACATACATATTACATATAAATTACACCCAGTCACAGAAAAAATGACCGTGCTCATCACACAAACATTTGTCCTGGGTCGGAATAGAACCCATGACCTCCGGTGTAGCTGTCAGGGCCACTGACAACAGGCCTGTCGACTTTAAACCAATGATTCTGTTTTCAACGGCATTGTAGACGATCAGCAATCTGTTTGTAATTTAAATGCATAGGAAAGTATATTCGATACTTACCTATATAACGAAAAGGGATATTTTTAACTGTGCTTCGAAAATCTTATTCTTCATTAAAAATAGTAATTGTGCACCAAATATCAACAGATTTTTTACAATATTTATGGGAATTGGGGCACCCCGACTCGGACACGTTAGGTTATAAGGGGATGGCGAGGTCTAGTGAGCGAGCGAAGTGAGCGAACACAGACCCCGCCATCCCTTTCGTAGTTATTTTTTCACCCCGAAGAATGAAAAATAAAAAAATATGCATTTTAGTACGCAATTAGTATTTTTGGTTGCACAAAGGCATGTTTTGTAATAGAAAACAGGAATAAATTGAGGAAAAGATAATAAAATTGAGGAACAGTTAAATACTACCCTTACAAAAAAGAAAGAAAGAAAAAGAGTTTATTTGCGTCGAACATGGCGCATACCTTAAAAAATAACAATAACAATACAGTACTTCAGATATAACGTCACATCCGCGTAAAACAGCCAGCGCTCAGCCAAATGCTGGGGCTCATGTACAAGACAGAGCCACAGCGCTGATTTTCAGCTCTATCCGCCGTCGACCTACTGAAAATATCTATCAGGTTAGTGGTCTGCTTTCTGTTAGGAATTTGTACATCACACAATTGACTCTAAATAAAGTGTAAAAAAACACAAAACTCTTTCTTATGATAGTAATATACTGTCAAAGAGACGGAAAGATATGATTGCAAAAGTTCCACAAACTAAAACTAAATTCGCCGCTATACAATATAATAAACGCTCAACACAGATATATAACAAGGTAAACAAATAAATATATATATATATATACACTAAACAGCTACATGAATGTAAGAAATTGCTAACAGAATGAATGAAAGAACGGAAGCAGCAGTAAAATAAACCATGTCTTACACACTCCCGCAAGGACACACACACACACACGCGCGCATCCCACACACACATAAACATACCGGCACACCATTAAACACCCCCCAACATACATCTTTATAATATAGGTAATTATAATTATAAATTGTAAAAACCAAAAAACTATTTAAAGAATAAACTATTTAAATATTTTTAAGTTATGGAAGAGCGGAGTCTCATACACAGCAATTATTAGCCTAAAAGGAGGCTCCAATCACAATCTATTGTTAGAAAATATTTGGTTCTGAAAAATAAACATATTTGTATTTGTATTTTTTTTGTAAAGGGGTACAAAAATAATAAATAAAATTACATTAATTTAGACAAATAAGCATTAATTTAGACAATTGTTATAGTCGATCGAAAAAAAAGAATTAAAAAAAAGCAATTTAGTTCCGGCTATCTTCTAAACGGCTGGACCGATTTTAACGGAACTTTCACAGGTAGATAGCTGATGTTATAAGGAGTAACTTAGGTTACTTTTATTTTAGAAAAATGTTTAAGGTACTGCGCAAAAAAAAATCTTCTTAAAATGGTGACCAAATGGCAATCTGCTGTTTTACAAGTATGACGCGGATGAAGTCGCGAGCACCAGCTAGTATTAAGAGGGCCCTTCCCCACTCGTGTATCGTCAACAAGCTTGTTGCTTCATCCAACGCAATCTATCGCAATGTTTATTGAAGAGGCAATGCGAAAACAGTAATAGCCTAAAAACCCAGTTGGCTTTCGGTAATTCCATCAATTTACTCGAATATTTAACAAAATTTGTTCCAAAAAATACGTGTTTTTTTAAAAACGTTAATAGTTTTTGGAAAAAAAATTCGTCATTTAGAATCTTGATTAAATGTATAAGGCTTCTATAGTCCTACTTTCTTTATATTTTTTTTTCATTTCTGAGTACATTATGAAAGGCCAAGTTCATGCAAAATATCAGATTTTCGAAGGTTAAACTGGATTAGTCTTACACAAATTTATGATTTGATTTCAACAGAAGCCTAGATAATATCTTCAAGATATCTGTATTTTCAAAATATCTAGAGAAAGATATGTAATAACGTCATAATCACTTAAGAGCGGTTGTATGAAAATATACCTCGGGAAGTACGCTCTTAAATATAAATTGCCAGCTCACGAAGTCATTCTCACGTACACGCTTCATCAAAAACAATCTAACTCTCTTCCGCACTAAACCCCTCAACTATTGTTAGTAACATCAGAGATATTATGGAGGTTCGGTTCTAATTCCGAATGGTCGGAACTTCCGATCGATTTTGCACGTCCGATTCCGATAAATATTAATCGGAACTTATATCGGAGATACAAATAAGTTTATACTTGTCCCGCGTGGAACCTCGCTCCCCTCGTACCTTCTGTCGATTACTGTTTCACTTGTCTTGTTATTTCATATTTGAAATCTGGTGAAATCTCTCTTCATTTATTCATAACCGTATAAAGTTTTAGTAACGTTTCCTTTGCATTCCTTTGACGCTTCTGCGTCCGCCTCGGCTTCTGATTTCAGTTCCAATTCCGATTACGGTTCCAAAAAACCGAATTTAAAAACTTCTGTTCCGAATTCGATTCCGATATTTAATAACCACTTGCGTTACATCCCTATTACACATACATAATATTGCCTAATAAAGGCAACCTGTCGGTCCCTGAGGCACTCTGAGAACAATGCACGTCAAACCAGCTCATAGTCCGATGAAAAATCTGAAAGGATGCTTTGAGAAATCAATTCAGTGTACGCACAACTATAAGTACCACTTTCCTAGTATAACCAGACCTGTTATAGTACGGAAAGTTCATACAATGCGACGTCGGCTTATACTGGATATGTATAGCTAGATGAGTCTGTGAGTACGACAAATACTTTCGTAAGGGTGCAACCCTCTAGACTGGGGTGGAGACAGCGTTTTGGATAGCGTGCGTTTTCATTGTCTTTATTGTATAAAAAAGAGTAAAAAAAGGTTATTACCGAAGTGCTGACCAGTTTTTGTTTTATTTTTAAAAACCCACTGTAAGAATTACTCGTGTATTGTGAGTGCGTTGACAAGCATGTCAACCGACATACTATGCGTTCCAAATAAGAATACTTAGGATCGATTGCCATGTTGTGACGTCACGTCATACTGTCAAATCGAAGAAATAAGGTAGGGTGAACAAAACAAGATTTTTTTTTAATTTAATTTATTTACAAATCCTGAATGAAAAAAGTTTAATCAGTATCCAGTTCTTCAATTTTGCTCATCTTTGCGTCATTGTGTGAAGTGTCTGAGTAGTGGCAAATGGAAAAAGAAGACGAATTGTTCCTAACAATGAAAATAAGAAAAAAAATAGGTTTATTTAAAGAAAAAACAATATATTTAGCTAATTTATATTAAACAATAACGTTTTTACTTCACCTAGATTTAACTAAGACTTAGTAAAACAAAGCAAAAAAAAAAACCCTTTATTGATACGCAAATAAGCTTTCTTTGCAAAACGTACTTTTCACTCAACATTGACAGTTCCAGGTTTTTGACTTTCCCATTCTTATTTGGAACGCATAGTACACAAGACACCCAGACCCAGAAAAACTATGTGCACCTCACAAATATTTGTTCCGTACGGGAATCGAATTAATGACATGCATCGCAGCAGCCAATCGCTCAACCACTGCGCCAACCGCGCTTTCAAAAGTAATTTTCACTTCAGTAGCTCAAACATGTAGGTTTTGCTGCCTGAAATCAGTGAGCAAAATCGCATTTTGCTTACTGAGTGAGACAAAGTAACTTTTTAATTTTTGTTTTCAGAAAGCCACGAATATCTTATTCAGCCTTGGGTTTATCATACAATTCGAAACATTCACACTCTATCTCTGTAACGGTAAAACAAGCTATAAAATTAGAGACATCTTTCTCATTCTAACACCATTTTAGTTTGAAAGCGACATCAATTATAATTTTACGGTCGAGTTCGGTTTTGACACTGAATTAGACGCAAAACGGTTCGTTTATGCAACGAATAGTTTTCAATGTAAATGCAGCCTGCCTAGGCGTTTAATCCCGAATATCACCATTATAAATTAGAACAGGGATTTATCCTAAGCTTGGCGATTAATACGATGACAAATACTTATCTGGGATTGTCAAATTGTTGTGTCTGACAATGCTCCAAAGGTTCCAAAACTATACAATAAATTACGAAATAAATCAAATTATATAGTAACAACGTAAATAATTGTAAACTTATTTTTTTTTAATTATTGAATAACTAGGTTTATTACTCTATCGATGACTATAATTTGTACAATTTAATTTGATTTTGACAATTTCTAACTGTGTCCTTAATAAGTTGAATGTGTTAAAGGCTTTTTATGCTCATTTTCAGGTCTTTCCAATGACTTCTCTGGCGTATCAGACTTTTACTGACCAAAATCTACCCGTTTTCTTTTAGCTACCTTTTGCTTTGTAGAGTCGCGATAACTTTTTCGAACTGGGAGATTAATTTACAAACATTGTTGACCCAATAAACTGGAACACTACAATACAAACTTCCACAAATACATCCAATTAACAATTCCTTTGTCTAAAACCATGTACAGTCAGGGGTCAAAAGTGCAGTTGCACTCTACCAATGCTAAAGTGTCTAAAATTTCTTTGTAGTAGAAGTTTCATAGTCCACAACTACTTTAATCAATACTTTAGATTCTATGCTACAAATCAAATCAGGCATTAACCATTGACCCTCTTCTACAAAGACATTTAAGACCCTTTAACTTTGATGGAAGTGCAAATGCACTTTTGACCCCTTATTGTACATATACAAGTAGTTAGGCAAAGTCAATCCAGGCCTTGTCAAAGTTTACCGCGAGTCCACAATATCGTGCCGTGTGCGACTGTGTACACCCACAGTCGGGAGTGACCCACTTCTCTTGAACTCCCTTATAAAACACGAACGTTATGATAGAAATTGCTTGTTCTTCGATTTTTAATCAGAAATTCTAACCAGTGTAAGGCGTGGCTAAAAAGCTTTTGCTGTTTGGAGTTCTTAGTTCCATGTGGACATAAATTGAACCGAAGTACAAATAGAATACCATTTTATGCAAAATCTTTTGAAAGAAAGAAAAAGAATTTATTTGGTACAGCACAAGGCACAAACACAATATAGGTAAACACGAAACAAAACAAAAAAAACGAGGACGAACACCGACCTGGTGGCCATATACTTATGCAAAAAGAAATCCAGCAAGCGAGTCTGAGCGCACAGACAAGCCAGAACAGAGTTCTCTGGCGCAAACGCACAAGGAGACCCCACCCCAGCTAAACTGGGAAGAGGGTTGGACAAAGAAGAAGAAGACTGTCTTTTTTATGATGTGTACAATAAAGAATTTATCTGTTTATCTATCTAATATTTTTACCACTAGCAAGTAAAACTCAAGATTCGAGCAAAAGCCCTACCACAATCACTTAACGCGAACCATTTGACGACCTGGGACTTACCATGACGCGTTGAAATGACATATCAGCCGTGCGAGCGAGAAAGAGGAGAGCTATACAACAGTATAGATATATGGAACAGTACGAAAACTACCTACAAATATTCGAAGCATAAAGCGAAGCGTTTCTCGCGGTCCTGTCAGTATCGAATGCCGCTTAGGAGTCTCGTCGATGCGTATGTTTGTGTGAGTGAGCCGTTTCGAACATTTGTAGGTAGTTTTCGTACTGTTCCATATATCTATACTGTGACTACACACCCTATATATGTAGCTCCATCCCTTTAACAATTCAGTGTAGATCGTCAAATGGATCATATTATGTAAACAAGATTTATATAACTCATAATATGATTTAAAAGAGTGTCCATGGAGTTTCTTGCACGTTCTTCTCCATAGAGATCTACGCTTTGGAACGTGCAATTTAGCTTCACCTTTTTTTTTGACATACCGACATTTTGACAATTTTAAAGTGCCAGTAATTGGTGTATTTGAAGTAAATGTTTCTGATTTCTGATTGCGTCAAGAGCTCGTGGTAGGGCATCTGAACTGAACTGTTAAGGCCTATAGTCCCTTGAACATCTGACCGGAATTTAATGCACACATAACGAGTATCTGTGCATTTAATTCCGGCCAGCTGCGCCCCTATAGAGCCCCACTGACCTTTAAATCCATTTTCTTTGCGAAATATTGATTGATTTAAATATGCTACGTACATTTTGATTCTGAAATTTTATATTTATTTAGAAATTGTTATGCAAATGTTAATTATGAATCATTGATTTGTGAATTCTAATAATATTTGTTACTTTATGCATGCATTTATAAATAATCTTATGAAATGTAAATTTTTATTCAGTCATTCTCTATAGAAATAAAGAGGCTATATTATTATTATTGTACATAATAATTCTGAAGAACAGTTAACCAGATTTTTTTTGTGTAAAAATATTTCTAAAGATCAAAGCCACGAGAAAGGTGACGGGAAAATAAGCGAAAAATATCATGTTGTTAAATTTTTTTTGGCAAAAATTTTGTTGTTGATAATGTTGTACATGAATCTATAATAAACATATATTTTTTTTTTTAGAGAGAGGAGTAGGCTTCAGAATGTAGCTGTTTTATAACACTGCTCGGGAGTAAGGGCCTTAAACGGATGGTAATGACGGATGGGGATGATCGCATAGGATATATAGCTCCATCCCTTTTTCTCGCTCACAAGCTTGACATTTTAACACGTCATAGTAGGACCCCTGTACACTTTAAAAATAAAACGCTTCCACAAGTTCTTAATGAATGGCAACACTGCTCGGGAGTAAAGGCCTTAAAAGGATGGTAATGACGGATGGGGATAATCGCATAGGATATATAGCTCCATCCCTTTTTCTCGCTCACGAGCTTGACATTTTAACACGTCATAGTAGGACCCCTGTGCACTTTAAAAATAAAACGCTTCCACAAGTTCTTAATTAATGGCTATAAAATTAAATCGAATCGTTCATATTTTGAATTATCGAATAAAATTAAGTGGTGACCCGTTGCGACGATTCGAATATCGAGTGGGAATCGAACAAGCTATTAATCATCGCACCCTAAAATCGGGAGCTAATGGTAACACATCAAGGTGTGTAACATCACCTTAACAGCGTTATTCTGCAATGAAATGATAAATGATGAGTTAACTGATACGTCATCGATTGTAATCGATTTGAAAAATAACTAATATTGTAGACGGTTTTGGGAGAAATGTCACTTTTACTAATATTGCTTATACATAGGTAGGAACAGGTAGGAACCTAATAAATAATGTAAAGTGAGTTACTGAGTTTTAATTTAACGTTAAAGAAATTTGTCAACATTGAATCGAATTCTATCTGGAGTGAACATTGTCGCTGACATTAAGTCATAAAATCTAAGACACGCGATATCATCTGTGATCTGTGATTGTTTAAATGAATTTTAAACAGCCAAGTGAGCGATTTATTTCCAGATACTGAGTGGTATATTTACAATTTCATTTAAAAAAATTCAACCTTGTTTCCAAACCAAAATTGTTTCTACAATAGTTTTGTCTCTTCGTTATTTAACACCGACTTCTGAAATAAAGGTTATTTTGCAGGTTTTTGTGTTTTTTTTTTTACATTGAAGTCGGTTGTATTTTTTGTAAAAAGATTTTTATTTTACACTTTTTAGTTGTGCCAAATTTAAATACCTTCCACCTTTCGGCTTCATCATCATATCATTCCGATGGTACCTTGAAGGCAGTAACATTCTAATAATCCCTAATATGGTTAGGATTCATTGATTTATAATAGAGTTCGGGTGCCTACCTTCCGGCTTCATCATCAGTTCGATGTGTCGCCTCCACATCTTCCTTCAGTCACTCATCAACTACACTTATAAACAAAGCAATTTTACTAGTTACGACAGTTCTGCTATGATAGCACTTCGAACTTCGAAGATATGAAAGGGAACTCCTCATTGGATCGAATGAGGAGTTTCCTTTCATATCTTCGAAGTTCATCATCAGATCATAACCATATTGCTACGGGACCAATTCGGAAGTATAATCTTTTAATCAAAACAAAAATGTTCAAAATCAGCTCACAATTGACCGAGTAATCGGTGAACATACATTAAAAAAAAATACACACAGCCGAACGTATAAACTCCTCCTTTTAACCGACTTCAAAAATGAAGTCGGTTAAAAAGTAGCTTCTGCCAGCGGCTTCGCCGAGTGACAGTAGAAAATATTAGCCTATAGCACTCAAGGATGGAGCGAAAGATATTAGTGGAAGAATTTTCAGTTTAAGTTCAGTAATTTCTAAAATTACCACAATCTTAAAAATGTTACCTCTTTATAATATCTATTATCTAGTATAGAAAAAACTGGGTAAGTGCGAGTCGGATTCGCGCACTGAGGGTTCCGTACAAACTTACTTATGTAAACAATTCAATTCCTGAATGGAATTTCGAAGATTTTTCCGAATAAAAAAATAACTATTTTTTTTGTGACGTAACAACAAATTCACTATTTTCAGATTTATTCCTATATCTGTGCTATATAGACCTTGCTTTATGCCAAATTTAAGGATTCTGGGTCAACGGGAAGAGACAAGAAGAAGAATTTTGATTCCCTTATGAGTGTCGAAATATACGTTTTTGCGACTTAAATGACCGTATCTTTTATTCGTTAACTTAGAAGTTTAATTTTTTCACAGCATCAAGAGACCACAAACTTGAATATATGGTTTTAATTTAAACTCGATACCTCCACGCATCCCCGAGAAAAAGGGTCTTGACAGACAGACAGACGGACAACAAAGTGATCCTATAAGGGTTCCGTTTTTTCCTTTTGAGGTACGGAACCCTAAAAACGTAAACACGGTTACTTTGCTACAGTTTTTTCTGACTTGGTACGACAAGACTCTTACTACACGTCCTTTGGGTAAAACAGTAGACACTAGAATGAATTTGAAGCTACATGAATTAATAATGGCACTTTCACGCCAGATTCTACGAAGGGGTCCAACACACCCACTTTGTGTCAACGATAGAATAATATGCATCCCAAGATAAAGGGGAGTTAAGAAAATGGGGGCTTATTTTCAATTTCTGCCTTACGAGGCGACAAACTAAAGAACGACTGTCGAAACCTTAACTAATCCTTACTCAAATAAGTGTCACTGTTCTAGTCATAACATTATTAAATAGTATGTATTTCAATATTTGTAGCGACATCAATGACACCACGTAAAAAAAAAATTAAAAAAACTCAGCTGAGTTCTAAAAAGGAATATGTTAACGTAATGCTCTAGTTTTTGGTTTGTAAAATTTACTTGGCCACGCCAAAATAATATCACAAACAGACATTACCAAATGTGTACGAATCATGTTTCGTAACGTACACTAGCTTTTGCTCGCGACTTCGCGGCATGAAACATAGTCTATGTCACTCAGAAATTAAGCAGCTTTATATCGGTGAAAAAAATTTAGCAATCGGACCAGTAGGTACTTTCAGAAATTACCTCCTACAAACAAAAAAAAACAAACTTGGGATGGGATTTAGTCAGTAAAAGTCTGACACGCGCTCCCGCCCCATCCAAGTGCGGGAGATGTCATTAGATGATTTCCCACCTAAAAAAACAAACCTCTTTGTATTATTAGTGTAGATGACCCTCGCGTATTGCTCACTCACTTGAACTCGCTCAGTTCAGCACTATGTCATCGCCTTGCTCGAATTATATTGTACATCGATAGTACACAATTAGCATTCACAGACGGCTGTACTCAAAAGCGACCATTCACGCTATATTCATATATCATACGTAAGTTACTTCTCTGGTTATCACTGACTATCATACCCAACTAACATCCAAGATGTGTGCGATCCACTCAGCAGCGCATACAAAATGATCTAACACAAAAACTCAAATTATTTATTTTAATAAGAAAACGTCATTATTTTACACTAGCTTTTGCCCTCAGCTTCGCCCGCGCGCATAAAATATAACCTATGTCACTCAGTAATAAAGCAGCTTTCTATCGGTGAAAAAATTTTAGCAATCGGACCAGTACTTTCAGAGATTACCTCCTACAAACAAAAAAACAAAATTTACTTCTTTATAATATTACTGTAGATACAGAGAAAACAGGAAATAAGTGAAAACGAGCAACGAAATATGTTCAGAAGAATGTTTCAGCCAAGGACGGGAGACCAAAATGAATGCTATGTCATATCGTAAATTTAAAGCAGTAGCCGAGGAGAAGCGACCGGCAAACAATGACGTTTTTGTGTAAACCATGGATTTTACGGTTTTATTGTTAAGAAAGAGAGCAGTGGTAGCTCACTGGTATCAGTTGGCAGGCACACTACTTCTATATACATATAATACATCTGTAGAAGTTTTTAGTTGTGCGCGCATCACGTAAAATGTACGAAATCGATGTAGATAATACATTAAAATTGTGTGTAACTTGATATATTACTTAGGCTTTGTTTCATCGCAATCGCTTTACTATATCGAAAGATGTAATACTATATTTATTGACTGTTAGGCGGTACGAAGTTCGCCGGGTCAGCTAGTTGTGTAATATATTTCAACATCACTGCTCTAAAAAAGGTGAAGGAATACATCGTGAGGAAACCGGCATGTCCCAAAACTAAATATTCGAAGACATGTGATATCCGCATGATGGATTACAGCCCTTTCCATCTCCTAGAGAAGAAGCTTGAATCCCAGCAGTGGGAACATTACAAGGCTTATTATAATATATAATTACAATTGTGTAAGTATGTGAGTTTACGTTTGTCTATGTGTGTTAATGCAGTTTAAAAAAAATGTTGTTAAGCTGTATTAAAAGAAGTATATATACTTACTCACTTAGTCTATTCTCTAATCTGTTCAATTACTTCAGGCATTAGCAGATTCTCCTTTCGCATTCTAATCTCGGCTTCAATTTGTCAACAATACTTCAAAATTCCCTAAACTTTGTAAATTTTTAACATTAATTAATGTTTTTACGTAGGTACCTCGGCAAAGACGACCTGGGAAGAGGTGGCGAGATGACCTAGATCCTACCCCAAAGCTGGTTCGAGGTGTCTGGAGAAAAGAATACCTGGACAGATTTGGGGCAAGTCTTTACCCAGCAATGGGAACGAGAATCCGCTTTGGATTTCAGAATATCCTTGTATTGATTCCTTAAAAATCGATGCCAGAACCAAAGCATTATTTTGAAGAGTTTTATAAAAAAAACGTGCTCAAACAAAACTAGATGAATAGTCAAATGTTTTTATGACTTTTTGTCAACGATCTCGTGCAGCCGACCTACGACTATTCAACCAACACAATAGATGTTTCTCCCTACCAATATCGATTGCTGAATCGTACGGGATATAAAAAATTAACCCTCGTCGGATTAATGGCAGCCCGTCATAATTGTGTTTGAAATAATCATCTGCGCGAAATTCGTACGAAATTATAACGAACGGGGAGTTTAGCTTGAGGGTAACCCTGACAAGCTATTTGTCAGTCATGTCGTCGCCGGAATTTTAAAGCTACGATGATTCGCAATATTTACAATAAGTTTACATTCTGATAACTTATTTTTAGGGTTCCGTATCTTTTTTTAGATGGAAAATCATCTAAAGAAAGAAAGAAAGAAAAACAATTTATTTACGTCAAATATGGCGCACACCTTAAAATAAACAAATAACATTAACAATCAACAACAATCAATCATCATTAACAATCTAATGACTTCTCTCGCTCTAGAGCGAAGCGGGAGGGCGTGTCAGACTTTTACTGACTAAAACCCACTCCTATGTTCCTTCTTTGCCTTGCGTCCCAGGGCCCTTTTTTTCCGTGGGAAAATCATCTTATGACATCCCCCGCTCTTGGGCGGAGCGAGAGATAGTGTCAGACTTTTACTGACTAAAACCCACTCCTATGTTCCTTCTTTGCCTTGCGTCCCAGGGCCCTTTTTTTCCGTGGGAAAATCATCTTATGACATCCTCCGCTCTTGGGCGGAGCGAGAGATAGTGTCAGACTTTTACTGACTAAAAACCCACTCCTGTTCCTTCGTTGCCTTTCGTACCAGGGCCGAGTCTTCCTTTCAGAATCAGACCCTTGGCCCCAGTAAGCTTCGACCCTGCTGGGCTCCTACGGGTTGCTGACATCTCCTTGAGGCGCGCGTGGAACAGTACGCGCCGTCGACGACTTGGTCTCGGTCCGGACGGTTACCGGACGGTCGGACGGTAAGCTAGTCCCAAGACCCTGAGGTTCCTTTACGGACAACCCATTGCCCCAGTAGGCTTCGGCCCTGCAGGGCCCCTACGGTTTTGCTGACATCTCTATTGAGGCGCGCGTGGAACTATGGCTCTAGCGTTCAGTACCTAAGTCGATAAAAACGGAACCCTTATAGTACTACTTTGTTGACCGTCTATCAAGACCCGTTTTCTCAAGAACGCGTGGAGGTATCAAGCTGAAATTAATATCGAATAGTTACTCCAGTCTACTACCTCACAGAGCAGTAAAAAAATCAAACTTCTAAATCAACACGATCTAAAGATAAGGGCGTTTGTGCTCCGTTTAGGCGCATGATTCGACACTCACAAGGAAATCAAAACTTATAGTATCCTTCCCGATGATCTAGAATCCTGAAATTTAACTAGTTGCAAGATCTCATAGTATAAACTGATTTACTTACGGCAAATAAAAATGTGGATTAATCGAGGACATACATTATGTTCTGGTGGAATCTGAACGGGGCGAACGCCTCAGGAGAAATTTGTTTAACACTCATATGATTGAAATTGGTATTTGCAACAGCATATTAGCTAAGCCAACGTCAGACGAGGCAAGACTACTTTACAAAATATACTACAATCATAGCATAGCATAGCATAGTCGGCCTTATAATGTTCCCACTGTTGGGACTCAGGCCTCCTCTCTAGGAGAGGGTATAGGCCATAATCCACCACGCGGGTCCAGTCAGGCGCATTACTTTGTGTAATTTATTTCATCACCAATGCTCTCAAAACGGTGAAGGAAAACATCGTGAGGAAATCGGCATCTTCTAGAACCAAAAATTCGAAGGCATGTGACATTCACCAACCCATACTGCCACGGGTAGTGTGAAAGTGAAACCCGGGGCCCTGGGACGAAGGCAAAGAAGGAACAGGGGTGGGTTTTTAGTCAGTAAAAGTCTGACACTATTTTTCGCTCCGCCCAAGAGCGAGATTTGTCATAAGATGATATTCCCACCTAAAAAAAAAAAAACCCGCACTGGGCCCGCGTGGTGGATTACGGCCCATTCCCTTTCCTAGAGAGGAGGCTAAATAAAGTTGAACCAAAAAGCTAGTTGTACCTATTTAGTCAGACTCACTTTTCTATGTTGGCTGGTAGGTATTCCAGCCAACATACATAGAAAAGGCAATTTGATATCGAATCGTTGCGTGCGCCTAGGTGTGGCGGTTTGGCTTGGTCACGAAATCAGACTAGAGATAAATAAGATTTATTATAGGAATTTATTGACTGGAATACATCAAAGGCCTTGTTAACAAGTCAATTAACAATAAAATTACTTAATTTGTTGATCTTCCTTCTGCGAAGCAGTAATGCTAGCAAAGGAAGCGGCCGATCGCGTGAGGCAACGGTCCTCACGCCCCAACCGCCGCCGGGTTTCCGATCCCGATTTCCGGCCACCGTAGGCGCGGGCTTGCGGACGACGAGCAATGGGTAGCCCGCCGTCCGACCGTCCGGTAACCGTCCGGACCGAGCCCAAGTCGTTGACGGCGCGTATTCTACCACGCGCGCCTCAGAGAGATGTCAGCAAATCGTAGGGCCCAGCAGGGTCGAAGCCTACTGGGGCCATGGGTAGTATGAAAACGAAACCCGGGGCCCTGAAGGCAACGAAGAAACAGGAGTGGGTTTTTAGTCAGTAAAACTCTGACACTATCTCTCGCTCCGGCCAAGAGCGGGATTTGTCATTAGATGATTTTCCAAACTACAAAATAAAAAAAATTGCTCATCTATTTTTATTTAATTTTTTCATTCACTGCTGGCGAAGGCCTTCTTCTTCCTTTTCCACACACGTCTGGCCATTGCGGGCCAGTCCCTCCGATAGTTGTCAAGCTCATTTCTCCTTGGTTTGCCGGGATGTCGCCCTGCGTTTAATGGGACCCAATAAGTGGCTCTTTTAGCCCACCGCTCATCCTACATGCGGCAGACCTGTCCGGTCCAATCCACTTTAGAGTAGCAGCTTTTTGGGTGTCCATTAGCATATAATAAGGCACTAAACATTTTTACTTAGCATTTGTCACTCAGGATAATGTAGCTATCCACAGGTGAAATAAGTTTCAAAATCGGTTTGGCAGTTCCAGAATTTACTTCTTATAACAAACTCACAAACTTTACCTTTTTTAGGGTTCCGTAACTCAAAAGAAAAAAGTGGAACCCTTATAGAATCATTTTGTTGTCCATCTGTCTGTCTATCTGTCAAGAACCTTTATCCCGGCTCGGGAACGCGTGGAGGCCTCGAGTTGAAATTAAAACCATATACTCAGGTCTGCGGTCCCTTTAAGTTATGAAAAAATCATACTGCTAAGTTAACGAATAAGAAGATACGGCCGTTTATGTCGCAAAAAACGTATATTTCGACACTCTCAAGGGAATCAAAATTCATTCGATACTTCTCGTTGACCCAGGATCCTGAAATTTGGCATAAAATAAGGTCTTATAGCAGAATAAATCTGAAAACTGTTTTAACACCACAAAAAAAATTACTATTTCGAAAAATCTTCGAGTCTCCATTCGGGAATTGAACAATTAACATAGGTAAGTTTGTACAGAACCCTTAGCGCGAAAATCCGACTTGCACTTTCCCAGTTTTTTTTCTAATATTAGTGTAGATTTTGCATCTTATTTTTGATTCAATTAATTTCAGATAATTAAATCCTACTTTATTTAACGTCATCTAAGTATATGAGATCACAGTGATGATGCGGACTTGTTATGAACGTTTACTCCTTACATTATACGAACATTTTCAAAATAGAGTTGAGTTTAGATCTAAACTTCTTTTCGAAGATATTCGTTACGCCTACAAAGTGAAGCGTATATGTACCAAATATAAAAACTTGTTCATTAATTTTCATAAATTAGGACTTGCCAATTAGCATGAAACATCGTGAGAAGTAAAGCTCAACATTATAATGTATTTGACACATTACTGTCAAAAGTTCTTTAAAAAAGGCAGTTTTTTCAAGAGTTACAACATAATGTAGACTGATGACACCTTCGTCATAAAAGGAAGCCTTGTGCAAAATTTCACGCTCCTAGTCCCATTAGTTTCGGCTGTGCGTTGATATGTCAGTCAGTCAGTTTCTCCTTTTATATATATATAGATATTATGTTTATGTATAGTGTGCTATACACATATCTGTTTAGTATATTTTTAGTTTTAAATTTAGATTTAATTTATGTGATAAATTTTTTGTTGTACAGTTAAAGTTCCTCAAAATATATAAAATTTCTTTCTCACTCATATGGTTTGCTGTAAGAAAACCCAGTTGTGGGTTAAGCTCGCCTATGTACATCAAATGCCCTATTTTTATTGTCTACATAAAATTGTGTGTACAATAAAGAATAAAAATATGAAAAATGATCGTTGCAAGACTTAAACCTAGAGACTATCAGGAATAAAATTCTATGCGAGTAGAAACGGTGGCCAATCCATTATCACAGGCGAACATGTGCATAAATTATTTCTCCTTATATTCTCACTCGTACCACTAAATCCTAATTAGCATAGATAAATATAGAGACGGGGTTACTAGGGGTTGATAACTCACTTGTGTTTAAAATTGCACCCCAAAATTATTATTTTTTGCGAAGCGAATACTTTTTGTTTGATATAGAATCCTTTTAGGCGAATCCGGTAACTTATACAATCTCTTATTTTCCTGAAAGCTTGGTTTTCGTTCTGATGGAAAAGCATAACCGAGTGTTTATTTAGAGGGGACCGAAAGGGTAAATTGAAGGAACAACATACGAGACCGCAACTTTGATTTCCAGCTGAAAATTCGTTGCTGAACATGTTAGAACTATCGACTTTTAAAATAAATACGTGTCTAATAGCTTTAACTTTAACCCAGTGTTTCTTCAGTTACCCTTTTTGCGAAGGCTACGGTAACTCCTTCGTACAATCCGCAGTCCTGGCAGGCTTCGGCCTAATTGGACTCTTCAATGGCATCTCTTTGAGGTGCGCGTGGAACACAACGCGGACCGGACAGCGAGCTACCCCTTGCTCGCCGTCCGCAAACGTATCTAATAGCTAATTAAGTATTTAGTATACATACCTATAAGTCCATCCACGTCGCCTAGGCACAAAATGAACCACAGCAATCCTACGTGCACACATCGCGCGCGGGACGCCCTCAACATTTTTCCGAAATCACATCCTTCACAAACATTTTCCACTTACAAAAGCTTTGAACTAATTACCTATCACACTATTATCCCATTATAAGCGCTTAACGGTCACTGACACATTTGTTTTTATAATTGGATTTAGGGTTGAATGGCAGCGTGCGTAAATACGCGCGGGGAATGTTGGAGCGAGCGACACGAATACTCCGTTCGAAAGCTCTCGCGGTACTGAATGGTCGAGCGACTCGAGCGTGGTAGCAGAATTATTCGTAGACAGTTCGTAGCATACGTAGGTCGTAAGGTCGTAGCGTTTGGGAAAGCCCGTTCTACAAATTGATCCGTTTTTCTGTGTATTTAAATACCCTTCGTTGGGTTAGTTTTAATTGATGTCTTTATTTGAAGCGCACGTTTGATGAAGCAGCCAGATTATTAAAGGGCAGTTTATCGGGTGATAAATTACTTTTTAGTTTGGACTGCATTAGCATATTTTTGTATTCAATTATGCGTGTCCGAACTTAAGCTTTCTGTAGTAGACTTGGGTATTATGACACCTTTTGTTGGTATTTACAACTAAACTCGCATTAAAAAACTATTTACCTAGAATTTCTTCTCTATCATTTGATATCCCACTCGATACAAATCATGGTAAAAAATATTGTGAAACCCCACTTTTGATACAACATCGATCAAAAAAAAGAAAACACAGAAAGCACAGAAAGAAAAGAAAGAAAAGAAGGAAAAGAAAGAAAAGAAAGAAAAGAAAGAAAAGAAAGAAAAGAAAGAAAAGAAAGAAAAGAAAGAAAAGAAAGAAAAGAAAGAAAAAAGAAAAGAAAGAAAAGAAAGAAAGGAAAGAAAGGAAAGAAAGGAAAGAAAGAAAAGAAAGAAATGTTTTTCCTGATGGCAACAACCCGGGAATCTTTAAGTCAAGAGTGAATAGGTTACTTCTAGGTTAGCGCGCTCCATCGTCGACCGCATCGTCGCTTTCCATCAGGTGAGTTAGCGGCCAAGCGCGAACCTATCAAGAATAAAAAAAAAAAAAGAAAAGAAAGAAAAGAAAGGAAAGAAAGGAATGAAAGAAAAGAAAGAAAAGGAAGAAAAAAAGAAAATAATAAAAAGATAGAAAAGTAAGAAAAGCTAGAAAAGAAAGAAACGAAAGAAACGAAAGAAAAGAAAGAAAAGGAAGAAAAGAAAGAAGCGAAAGAAAAGAAAGAAAAGGAAGAAAAGAAAGAAAAAACAGAAAATAATAAAAAGAAAGAAAACAAAGAAAGAAAATTTTATTTTTGATTCGCGCAGGACCAAACGCAAAATAAAAAAATATCAACAAACTTAAAATTAAAAACCTTTTTTTTATTGTATAAGTGAAATGTAATATCACCCAGACTAGATATTATAACGAATCGATAGACACCATTATCAAAATCACATGCGTGCGTTACATACATGTAGGGACCGATTTGTCGTTGTGTTTGTTTGTGTTTTGTTGTTGTTGTGTTTTGTTTTGTTTTTTTGTTTGTTTGTGTTTTTTTTTTTTTCTGCCGATTTGTCGTACCAAACGACGTTATTATGTATAATAACGTCGTTAGGTACCCACCCTCCCTTTTGGCTTTACCGTAGTCGGGTAAAGAAAAGCTTTGACCGTTAATATCGTTAAAGATGTAGGTATTCGAGCCGGAGGTTTTGTAGTGGCGACCCTTTACCGGAAGACGCAGGGTTGGAAGGCCTCTCACAAGGTGAACCAATGACCTGGTGAGGGTCGCGGGAACCCGATGGAGACGCACAAGAGCGTTCATTGTGGCGACACTTGTGTTGATCATTAACGTAAGTAAGTATCATATAATATCAGATCAGTAACAAAAACTTGCCGATTGGTCACGTATGCATATTAACAATTTACAAAGAATTGCTATGAAACTCTTGCGACGACAGCTAATGACCTGGGGCCCAAGTCTGCTATTTTTATAAATTCGTCATTCCAACACGATCCCATTGTCATTTTGCTAAAAGTTCGTAATATGCTAATTCATAATGATCGATCATTGATCGGTCAATGGTCTCGTAATAGAGTTGTGGTAGAATGACAAAATCGAGCTTATTACTGTCAAAATTTTAGCAGATTACCGCATACGTCAGACATCCCTCTTTGAAGAGTGGCTGGAAAGGCAACACGGCGTCCTTACCTTCCGGATGACGCAGGTCCTCACCGGACATGGTAAGTTCGGGAGGTTCCTGCACCAAATTCGTGCGGAAGAAACGCCCGGGTGTCACCATTGTGTGGACCGCCCGGAGGACACGGTGGAGCATACGGTGGAGGTGTGCCCCGCTTGGGCAGAGCAACGACGTGTCCTCGTGGGGGCGATCGGCGGTGGCGATCTCTCGCGCCGGGCCTTGGTATAGGCCATGGTCCGGAGCGAGGAGGAGTGGCAGGCGGTTGCCTCCTTCTGCGAAGCAGTAATGCTAGCAAAGGAGGCGGCCGATCGCGTGAGGCAACGGTCCTCACGCCCCAATCGCCGCCGGGATTCCGATCCCGATTTCCGGCCATCGTAGGCGCAGGCTTGCGGACGACGAGCAATGGGTGGCTCGCCGTCCGACCGTCCGGTAACCGTCCGGACCGAGCCCAAGTCGTCGACGGCGCGTGCTGTTCCACGCGTGACTCAAGGAGATGTCAGCAACTGTAGGGGCCTAGCAGGGTCGAAGCCTACAGACGTCATTCAACGCTCAGTAACGTGGTCAGAACAAAGGAATAGGAGGCGTGGCCGACTCGAGGCGATCAACGAAAAGAGAATCGAAACGAAACGGTTGTAACTTGGCTAGGAGGCCAGAGCTTTCAAGTGATCTTCATCAACTCGTCATCATCATTTCAGCCAAAAGACGTCCACTGTTGGACATAGCTCAAAGTGGCGCCACAATGAACGGTCCTATGCGTCTCGCATCCATCGGATACAGACTCAATTGAAGAAAATATTAGTGCTATCTCACCGTAAAACCTTATTTGAAGTGAGACGACAAGCCCTTTTTTTACGTGGGAAACCATCAAAGGACTTCTCACGCTCTTGAACGAGAAGGATTGCAGACTTTTGCTGACTAAAACCCACAACGTTCCTTCTGTAGCCCTTTGGGCCACAGTAACTCTTTCAGGGGCCTTACCATGAAGTGTTAAATGTCAAGCATGGGTGCGAGAGAGATGGAGCTATACACCTTATATAGCTCCATCCTTTTAACAGTTCAGTTTAGGTCATAAAATGGATCGCGTTAACAGCTCGTGATAGGGCTTGTAATGTAAAAATCTGACACACCTTCTAGCTCTACCCAAAGTGGGAAAGGTTATTTAACAAATTCCCACGTCAAAAAAAGGTATTCAAAATCAAAATTAAAAATATTTTTATTTCACATAAGCGTACATGGGCACTTATAAAACGTCAGAAGCTAGTGCACGGTTCCAAATTGGTCGCTTCCTATGGAGAAGAACCGACAAGAAACTTCATGGTTACCTCTTTTAAAAAAAGTGGTTGATTACAATATTTTCATATTACAGTATTGATAGATATTATGTAAGAAAAGTGTAGACCAGTCAATATTGTACCCAAAAGCACAATAAAAATAATCATATTAAAAAAAAAGTGAGTCGTAATAGGAAGTAATCTAAGAATTCGTGGAGTCTACAATGTTCTCACATTCACATTATAAAAAGAGGATATATAAAAAAAGCAAAAAAAATATGAATAATTACAACTATCAATAAATGAGATGTTAACAAAATAAATTACTAACGAATTTAAGGTAGTTGAAGTCTAAATAATTTAAAAAATATTACAAAAGCAATGTGTTATTATACCAATTACATAGCATACCCATTCTTAAGCTGTATAGGAGGACAAAATGGTGAAATTAATTAGAATTTCGTTTAGTTACAAGCGCCGCACAGCCGTGCCGGCGCGGCGGTTCCCAGGCACAGGGCGCAGTCCCCAGAGGGGGACAAAATTATAAATATCTAGTCCTTTTTGTTTGTATTGTACTTTTTTCTAAGGGCGCAGTTATAGAAGCTCGCACCGGGCGTATAAAAGGCTAGTTACGGCACTGGCGACGCAGTCCTACGGGAATTAGAATTTAATATTCAAGCCGTAACGTGTAATTACCAAATAGAGTACCTTTCCACCAAATTAAATGAATTTTATATTCTATTTGGACAGTATGTACGGAGGTCGTTGACACGTATCCCTTTTGTAATAAAGGCAGTAAGTAGCTTCGTTGGTACCGTGATCGCGAGCGGTTATGTAGACCGTGAGGACCTTGATTCTTTGAGTTCGGAAAACATCCATAGTACATTTTGATACAAGTGCAGAAAGTTTGTAATTGCGACCGAGGAGGAATTCGCACGAGCCGTAGGCGAGTGTGTTAGCGGTGGGATAAGAGCGGGTTTTCGAGTAAGTGTATTGAAAATTACTTTTCCAGCTCTGGGTGGAGGAAGGAAGAGTGTCAGAATTTTACTGGCTAAAACCCACCTACGTTCCTTTAGTTTGCGTGTTTAGGAAAAAGCTGCTAAAACCCACCTACGTTCCCTTAGTTTTCGAGTTTAGGAAAAAGCTGCTAAAACACATCCACGTTCCTTTAGTTTGCGAGTTTAGGAAAAAGCTGCTAAAACCCACCTACGTTCCCTTAGTTTTCGAATTTAGGAAAAAGCTGCTAAAACCCACCTACGTTTCTTTAGTTTGCGAGTGCAGGAAAAAGCTGCTAAAACCCACCTACGTTCCATTAGCTTGCGAGTGCAGGAAAAAGCTGCTAAAACCCACCTACGTTTCTTTAGTTTGCGAGTTTAGAAAAAGCTGCTAAAGTTTCTGGATTGTTCGAAAGAGTCGCTGTGGCCCTGTAACGCAAAGGGCAACTGAAGGAACTGTGTTCTGTTATGTCCATTAATCCAAATAAAATGTCATAAATAAATACCATCATCATCATTTCGGCCAAAAAACGTCCACGGCCGCCTTTTTGGCCTTGCACAGATTTTAATATTATTGTTAACCGACTTCAAAAAGAAGGAGGTTCTATGTTAGCCGTATGTTTTTTTTTTATGTATGTTTACCGATTTCTCGGTCTATTGTGGACCGATTATGAAAATTATTTTTTGATGGAAAGGTTATACTTCCGAGTTGGTCCCATAGAAATATTGTTTTGGTCTGATGATGAATTTCGAAAATATGGAACTCTTCATTGGATTCAAAGATTCAAGATTCAAAGCATTTTATTTCAAATAAACCGTTTACAGGCACTTTTGAAATGTCACGAAGTCAGTCAGTCAGAAAAAAAAAATGATGCTAATTGCACATTCCAAAGCGTAGATCTCTATGGAGAAGAATGTGCAAGAAACTCCATGGACACTCTTTTCAATCATGTTTTGTAATTACAAATATCTATGTTACATGTTTCTTGTCGCTATCATGTGAGAACAATGTAAATAAAGTAAAAATACAAACTAAATATAGATATTAAAATAGCAACTGGCAGCTAAGAGATGACCAGTCTCAACTGACAGCGCCCGTTCACGAACATGACGCCAATATTAGCACCACTCAGCTCAACCATTTTGAAGGGAACCGAATGATCCAACACATGCGCCACCATCAGTGAGACATTTGAGTGAGCATGATAAACTCTCAACTGCCATGCTGATTTATGTCAAACAAGTCCAATAGTAACATAAAAAACCATAAAATAGCCCCATGGTACTCACATTTACAAACTTTGAAAAAAATGCTTCTACATTATACAATACTTTTATTATTTAAAAATTCAAAAAAAAAAAAACATTTAAAAATAATAACAATAATTTCCAAACTAATCAATTTGTTCACCCCGGTGGTAGTAGAGCTGGACCAGCATTGAGCCAAGCATTTTTATCTTGAATATAATCCTCCAACTTATAATATGCCTGCCTGCATAGTGTGCGTTTAATACAAGATTTAAATTTTGTTTCATTGAGTTCTAATATTTGTGGAGGTATTTTATTATAACATTTCAAACAGTACCCCATGAAAGAAGACGCCACTTTAGCCAGTCTGAAACCTGGTTGAACTAATTGGTCCCTATTTCTTGTAACATAATTATGTCTATCGCCTCTTTTGCTAAAAAGATGAAGATTTTTTCTAACGTACATGATGTTTTCATAAATATATTGACAAGGCACCGTCATGATATTAATATCCTTAAACAGTTCCCTTAGAGAATCGCACCGGCGAAGATTGTAAATAGCTCTGATGGCTCTTTTCTGTAGTATAAAAATTGAGTCGATGTCTGCAGCCCGTCCCCATAGTAAGATACCGTATGACATGATACTATGAAAATAACTAAAATAGACTAGTCTAGCGGTATCAACATCCGTAAATTGGCGGATTTTTCTAACAGCATATGCAGCTGAGCTAAACCGTCCTGCAAGAGATGTTAAATCACAGCAGAACTGTCGTAACAAGTAAAATTGCTTTATTTATATGCGATGACTTTAAGTTTGACTGAGGGGTAGGTAGGTACTTACGGTTGAGGTATTGCAACTAAAAAGTGTAAAACAAAAAACTTTTTGCAAAAAAAATAAAATTTTGTAAAAAGTTTTTCCGTACCTATTTTATTTCTACTGAATGTGTTGTGTGAGGTAGGAATAAAAGTTTACAAAAAAAAAATACAATTTGGTAAAAAGTTTTTCCATACCTATTTATTTCTAGGTACTGAATGTGTGGTACTAAATAGATATTCTAAACTCTTCAGAAAGATTTGCAAGGTAGCAAAGGCCCTGTACATTAGCAATAAGATCAAATCGGCAGACAATAAAATAAAGACTGTGTGGAAAGTTATTAATAATGAAACTGGTAGGAATAAAGTGCGCAATACGGGTTTTTTGTTGGAGACTTCTCATGGTCCCAAAAGCTCTAACATAGAAGTAGCCCAAGAGTTTGTGAATTATTTCACCGATATACCTCTTAGGACAACGGAAGCTCTAAATTCCTCCCCTGAAGATTCAGTTGCTTTATTGAAAGCAAACTTGCCAGGCTGTCCGGTTGAATTTCAATTCAAACATATAAACCCTTTGACAGTCATAAAGGCTTTCCGGCAAATAAAAGTCAAATTAACCGAAGACCTATGGGGAATGTCTGTTAAAGTATGCACATCTATAATTGAGACCATAGCACCGTACTTAGCTTTAATATTTAATTTGTGTGTGGACCAAGGAGTCTTTCCAGATATAATGAAGTACAGTAAGGTTATACCACTTTTTAAATCCGGTGACCATAATGACACTAATAATTACAGACCTGTATCAGTATTGCCGGTTTTCAGTAAGGTGTTTGAAAAAGTTATGCTTAATCAAATGCTTTACCATTTTAACAGCAATAAAATCTTTCATGATCAGCAGTATGGTTTCACCAAAGGACGTTGTACGACTGACGCTGGTGTCACTTTATTAAAACATATATTTGCAGCGTGGGAAGAAGCCCAAGATGCGATAGGAATTTTTTGTGACCTCTCAAAGGCTTTTGATTGTGTTAATCACGAAACCTTGCTTTTAAAGCTAGAACATTATGGACTAGGTAAACTTGCACTCAGCTTGGTGAAATCTTATTTAATTGACAGGCAACAGCAAGTTCAGATAAACGGTGTCAATTCTCCGGGTTTTAAAGTCAAAATGGGTGTACCACAAGGCTCAATATTAGGTCCTTTCCTCTTTTTAGTATATATAAATGATCTACCGCATCTATTAAAAAAACAACCACATATTGTATTGTTTGCTGACGATACGTCGTTAATTTTTAAGATCAATAGACGTTCCACTAATCTTGATGACGTAAACGATGCTTTACAGCAAGTCCAAAACTGGTTTACTGTTAATAATTTAGTGTTAAATGGAAAAAAAACTAAGTGCATAAGATTTGCGTTACCGAATGTTAAAAGTAATTACTCCGACATAGTATTGAACAAGGAGAAACTTGAATTCGTCGAGAATACGGTTTTCCTAGGGATCACGCTTGACTCGAGGCTACAATGGGGTCCTCATTTAACATCTCTGGCAGGTCGGCTTAGTTCAGCAGCATATGCTGTTAGAAAAATCCGTCAATTTACTGATGTGGATACTGCGCGACTAGTTTATTTTAGTTACTTTCATAGTATCATGTCTTACGGTATTTTGCTATGGGGACGGGCTGCAGATATAGAGTCTATTTTTATTCTGCAGAAAAGAGCTATCAGAGCCATATATAATCTTCGCAGACGCGATTCTCTTAGGGAACTATTTAAGGAAATAAACATCCTGACGGTCCCTTGTCAATACATTTATGAAAACATTATGTATGTTCGGAAAAATATTCATCTTTTTACTAAGATAAGTGACAGGCACAATTTTAATACTAGGAACAGGAACAAATTAGATCAACCTCGGTTCAGATTGGCTAAAGTACATAGTTCTTTCATGGGGTACTGTGTAAAATTTTATAATAAAATACCAGTTGAGATTCTACAACTAAATGAGTCCAAATTTAAAGCATGCATTAAACGCACACTATGTAGACAAGCGTATTATAAACTGGAAGATTATATCCTTGATAAAAGCGCTTGGCTAAATGCCGGTCCTGCTCCGCAGCCACAGCCACTTTAACCTTCAAATTAGTTTTTTTTTTTTTATAATTTTGGAAGAGATACTTTTCCCCTTTTTGTATTGTTGTTTTAGAAATGTTTTATTTTTATTTTATTTTATTTCAATAGAGCTTATGATAATTTATTATCTTTTGTATCTGGAAACAGTAGCATTGTATAATGTAGAAGCACTTTGTTTTTCAAGTTTTGTGAATGTGAAGTACCATGGAGCATTTTTATTAGGTTACAACTTGTTTGACATTACGAGCATGGCAGTTGAGAGTTTGTCATGCTCACTCAAATGTCTCGCTGATGGTGGCACGTGTTATTGGGTCATTCGGTTCCCTTAAAAATGGTTGAGCTGAGTGGGGCTGATGCACGCGTCATGCTCGTGAACGGGTGCCGTCAGTTGAGACTGGTCATCTCTTAGCTGCCAGTGACTTAATTCAATTTCTATTTTTTTTTTTTAATTAGTCTTTTTTAAGTATATTTTTTTTATTTTAATTATTATTACTTATCTACATTGTGCTCACATATTAGAAGCGACAAGAAATATGTAACCAAGATTTATGTAACTCATAATATGATTTAAAAGAGTGTCCATGGAGTTTCTTGCACGTTCTTCTCCATAGAGATCTACGCTTTGGAACGTGCAATTTAGCTTCACTTGTTTTTTTTTTTTGACTGACTGACATTTTGACAATTCAAAAGTGCCTGTAATTGGTCTATTTGAAATAAACGTTTCTGATTTCTGATTTCTGATTTCTGTGAAGTACGAATAAAAGTTTACAAAAAAAAAAATACAATTTTATAAAAAGTTTTTTACGCCTATTTTATTTCTACTGAATGTGTGTAGCACGAATAAATGTTTTTTCTTTCTTTCACTGCTGGACATATGCCTCCTCTAAGTGTCACCATAACGAATTCCTGTGCGTTCCTCGAATCCATCGAATTAAAGGCCTTTCATTACGCTACATTTTCCGGTACGTGGTCGCCACTCCAGAACCCTTTGGCTTCATCGACCATCTGTTACACTTAATTTTGGGGATACATGTTTAAAAACACAGATTAAAAAAAAGTTTTAAGCATTGTATAAAACAATATGAAAAAAAATAAGCTTTAAAACTAAGTACTTTTCATGGTGAATGAATGGTTATAAAATGAAAATAAATTAATATTTAGGAGTCTAAATAGCTTGACATAAAACCAGTTGAGTTTATGCTATTGCTATTTTATATTTTTGAAGTTTTATTGGTATTGTAATTAAATAAAACATATTTTTTGTGAATTTTGTGAGAAGTAATTTCAATCAAACAAAGATCTAAGTACTACCTACGGGGATTTATATGGGACAAGATAACACCTAGTTTTGAAACATGCATTAGAATGTTCAAAATTTCAAATTTCAAATCAATCAAAAAGCCGCTAGGAAATTCCCAATGTCGCCTAATTTAAAAATCAACATTGGCTAGACCATACAGGTGAATGTAAAGATAATGTAAAGCGATTAGTATTGATTAGAGATAATATGCAACATAAAATAAATGTTTATCCATTGATCGTTTTTTGTATACATATATCTTACAATGACGAATTTGAAAAGATCTAGTGTATAAATTAAACATTATAAGTCAAATTAATTTGAAATAATGCCCTAAAATAAAAAAAATAAAAATAAAAAGTACACTTGTTTAAAACAATTTGAACTGTTTGTTTTATAAATAAAAATACTGGTTTTTTTCCAACTCTGTTTAGTTCCTCGCCGTCTGACCGTCCGGTAACCGTCCGTACCGAGCCCAAGTCGTCGACGGCGCGTACTGTTCCACGCGCGCCTCAGGGAGATGTCAGCAGGGTCGAAGCCTACTGGGGCCACGGGTAGTGTGAAAGTGAAACCCGGGGCCCTGGGACGAAGGCAAAGAAGGAACAGGAGTGGGTTTTTAGTCAGTAAAAGTCTGACACTATCTCCCGCTCCACTCAAGAGCAGGATTTGTCATAAGATGATTTTCCCTCCCAAAAAAAAAAAACCCTGTTTAGTACCTTACTTGACTGCGAGTAAACGCGTAAAGAAAGTGGTCAAACATTCTGAGATCAGGATGTCTGAAGCACTTTTTTTTCATAGTTCGAGAAATCGAGACAAAACAGCAAATTTATCTTTCTGTAAATATTTACTAAGCCTATTATGTGAACGTAGTTGCTTCTGTATTTTTTTTACATACAAATTATTTAAAAAAATACAGGCTTCATAGAGTGAAGAAAAAGTCAAAATTTTTAAGTTTTGAAAATTTGATTTACGTAAATCCGTTCGCTTTATTTTACATATTGCTCTAATGCTTTTTTTCTGTGTTATTAATACTTCTTGAACATTCGCCGCATTGTCGAGTCGCTCTTTTTAAAAACAAATAGGTAGGTAGTAGGTACCTACCTAAGTAGCTCTCTCCAAGGTGGTCCGACAACATTCTTGATTAACATACATTTTATTGCATGCATCCAATTAACCCAATCACTTTTATGTCGACAACTATCAGGAAATCAGTGTCAAACGGTATTGATATGGATAAAAGGGCCAATCGATTTAAAAGGTAGGTATGTATGGATGGGTTTGAAACTGGTATGGTAGTGCCCAACAGTTATCTGTTCGACCGTATTGGTTCTGCGTGAATTTTATACCTGCCCCGCTAGCCAAGTTACAACCGTTTCGTGTTGAATTCTGTTCTCCAATCGGTAACGCCTCGGTGTCAGCAATTGTAGAAAACGATAAGTTGGTAGCCATGTTGACGCGCCTGAGTCGGCCGCTCGTTCTACAATGTAGCGTTTGTATAACAAAGGATGTAGCGTTGAACATTGTAGAAACGATAACAATTCATTCTATCATTTTGAACGATGTGAACTTGGCTACGAATTTTCTATTAATTTGTTCTGACCACGTGACTTTACGTTGAGATGATGGCATTCCCATACATTTGATTCGTTTTCGACTAGCGTTAACGATTGCAGATTATCAACTTGGCTAGGGGTGCTGACTAGTTTCTGCCAGCGGCTTCGCCCGCGTGAATGTAGATTTCTCCATGCAAACTTTAGACTTTAAGGGCCTATTACACTACTCGATATTCAGACAGTCGATGTCGCGTAGTGTAATACGAGTTACACCGGTCCTACTCGGAACAAAAAATAAGACGGTCTGAATATCGTGTGCTGAATAGTGTGTAATAGGCCTTTTAGACCCCCGTTTCATCCCGTCAGGGACTGAATCGAGCCCGACAAATGGATGTACGATTAATAATTGTGCGACAGTAGGTCTACACTACGGTAGTGCGACAAACAATTGTGTGACTACTACCTGTGACACACAGCAGTCAGCACGTAACAAAACAGTGTGTGTAGTGTAGACCCTTACGCTAGTTACCATTACGTTTCTATTTTGTACGTAAATGAGAACCCGAAAGGGCCTGAGCATTCCCGTCACGTGTCATATGTCCTGTGAATAAATACATTCTCGCTGGGAGATATATAAGGCAAGTAGCCCCAATAAGGTATAGTACTTATGTATGACTTGTAGTAAACGGGTCATAGTTATATTCTCAGCAGCAGCAAAATTTACATAGGTAACTATGAGCTAAGGCCACAGGGCTGAGGCGCCTCGGCGGCCACTGCTAGAGAAAGCACTCCAGCCCCCTAGCCAAGTTACAACCGTGGAGGCGTGGCCTACTCGAGGCGATCGACGAAAAGAGAATCGAAACGAAACGGTTGTAACTTAGCTAGGGGGCAGAGATGCTGACTTGATTGTCCGAAAGACTGACTTACCTCCTCAAAAAAAGGGAACTAAAATAACATAGGTGGGTTTAGTCGGTAAAAGTTCGACACTCCCTCTCGTTCC
This sequence comes from Mythimna impura, assembly GCA_905147345.3. Taxonomy (NCBI): domain Eukaryota; kingdom Metazoa; phylum Arthropoda; class Insecta; order Lepidoptera; family Noctuidae; genus Mythimna; species Mythimna impura. Next base: position 23,461,788 of record LR990348.1, on the reverse strand, counting down.
ACCGAGATCGGGAGAAGTTATTTGAGGGTATTCCAACTCTACAAAAACGGCACCGACTCCGTAGTTGTTCGGGAGTTTCAGCACCTACGTGCAGTGGCGTAACTATATCATCTGAGGCCCGTGGCAAAATCATTGGATGGGTCCCCAGAAAAATTGACAACTTTGTACCTTATTTAATTTGGATAAATCACTGAAGTGCAGACATAAAATATTCTTTATTATTAATAAATCGGCAAGTTCTCTAATACACGAGGACTTTTTATATTTCGTTTACTACTATATAGCTGCTAGCAGCCCAAAGTTTGGAAGTAGGTGGTGTCACCCCCATGCCTCCGAGAGCACGTAAAGCTGTTGGTCCTGCGCCTGGCCTCTCTCCGTTCATGCCGTCATTTCGGATTTGTGTGCCGGATTGCCGTCACATCGGACTATAAGAGTAAAAGAACAGAGTGCACCTGTGTTTCCGCACACACTTGAGCATTATATATGTAACCTGCGTACTTATCTAATCCCTGTTGAGATTTGCCACCGGGGTTTAATTTTGTATAAAAAAAAAACTGAGCAAGTGCGAGTCAGACTTGTGCCCTGAGGGTTCCGTACAAAGTTACCTATGTAAAAGCTATAAAAAAGTGTGACGTAACAACAAAAGCATTTGAATTTCAACTCGATACCTCCACGCGTTCCCGAGGTAAAGGGTCTTGACAGACAGACGGACGGACAACAGTGATCCTATAAGGGTTCCGTTTTTTCCTTTTGAAGTACGGAACCCTAAAAAACTATGGCCCTCCCCGCGCCCGTGCCGCTACGTAATAATACATTAAAGTTCTCCACCGACACGGCTACATGCACACCGTTAAAGTTAAACTAGCGACACTGCGCAAGTAATAATCCGGTTTCCGTGATGGGGACCGCCGCCGCGTCGCACACGACACACGCGCGACGGTTGCCCGTCGCGGGCGCACGCTTAACACGCGTCGGCCCTTATACCTAATTTGGGACAGTATACTAATTAAAATTAGTTTTACGATCGTCAGTCATGCAAATCTAAAAAAAGCAGCCTTAAGAAAATGCTCACAATTTTTTTTGAGATAGGTGTCTATAAATCCAAGGGACATTGAATGTGTTTTTCACGCACATAAAAAGCTTGACTTGCTATGTTCGCTGAACACTCTCATATCTTATTTTAATTGAAATTATGTAGTTATGTAAGTAATACTTTATTATTCTTCGAACCTAGAATCATGCTGAAGCTATAGTTGGTGTGCCTTATGCTGCTATATTTGTATGTCCAAGTTCATACATTTCGAGGGTTGCATCGGTAGAAAATAAACAGTTACTTTTAAACCTAAACCTAATGTATAACGTACATCATTGATGAATACGCTGGTGCAGGTCAAGAATAGGAGTAGCCTTTTCTCCTCTCCCTTCCTCTAATTATTGTGGGAACCGTGATCTGAGTAGGAAGGCCTTGGTTCCCGACATGCGTTCTCTTTTTTTTTAATTCTTGATAGGTTCGCGCTTGACCGCTATCTCACCTGATGGAAAGCGACGATGCGGTCGACGATGGAGCGCGTTTACCTAGAAGTAACCTATTCACTCTTGATTTAAAAATTCCCGGGTTGTAGCCATCAGGAAACACAGATTCCGGCAAGGAATTCCACTCCTTAGCTGTACGCATAATTAATGTGTTCTCGAAGAAATCAAACTATATGCCATAGTAAAATATGTTTTTTGTTCTAAAAATTAAAAAAAGAACTATTCTAAATATGCAAAATCCTCAAAAAGTACAGTTACCTAGCCAGTCCACCAGCTAATAAGAAAAATAACCCATGCGATCTCTTTCGATACCACATTACTCTGGGTGAAAAAAAAACAACAAAGTTTATCTTAATATACATTTATTTTGTGGCGTTATTCATAATTACTAATTAAGGCTAGTTACATTACACATACATTAAAAATCAACGATACATCTTTACAAAAAGTTACAGTCGTCATCATGTGGAATAACTGGCAACACTCAAGACCAAAAGATTCGAACCCAGGAGGAAGAGATCATAATAATAAATAGTCAGAACATCTAAGATACATGCATGTTACTAAAAGAGTTATGAGTATACATGTGGATGGGTGGAGAGGGAGAGGGAGGCCAAAGAAAAGATGGATGGATTGTGTGAACAGTGATATGAAAGAAAAGGAAGTTAGTGATAGCATGACGGTTGACAGGATAGAATGGAAGAAAAAAAACATGTTGTGCCGACCCCAAATAAGATGGGACAAGGGCAGGAAGATGATGATGAACATGTAAGATACTTTTTAAATTCTATAATATATTTTTGAAGGTATTTAGCATCACATTATGCCTAAAATGTATTTTTATAGAACTAGAAACGGTTAAATACGAGTCTTTTAATCCACAAATAACATTCTTATAAAGTTGCCAGGTTATCACAATAATCAGAAAAAAAAATGGTAGCGTAAAATACAATTTCCAGCGACAGTAGAATTCATATAAATTTTCTGGATTCAAAACTGATAAATTTTATAAAGTACAACAGTAAGGCAATATGAATTTGTATATCAACTTTCTATATAAAATATGGTCGATGTATTAGTAACATTTTACACTCCGTACGGGCATCACAATAAGGCCCCGTTCTGATCAGTACCATCTTTTACTGTATAATTTTGGAATACCATGGCAGTTCCATGCAAAAAGTTGAGGTCAACATTCCATGCATGCATGGTATGTTGACCTCAACTTTTTACTGCAAAATATCGTTCTGACCATCTCGGTGTGAACTGGGCCTAACTCCTAACAAAATAACTGTTATTTCCAAAAATGCATAGAACTGAATAACTATACTAATCGCAAACTCGTGGTAGTCATGGTCACAAAACGTGCGAGCAGGATGGAGTATTTAGTGTCAACTCGCTCCCGCGTCTTATGACGACCTTCCACGAACGTTGGCGTATACCTGACACATGGAACAAAGTTAGTCTTAATGTTTTGTTATTTTTCTTCGTGTTCTATAAAAAGTATGTTCTATTATATAACAAATAATATACCGAGCTGTTCTTGCTCATCGTTACATTAAATCAAGTCTAAAAATGTAAATTAGGGCAAACTACTTCCACCGCGAAATCCGTTAATTTTCGACTTAATTTCAAAAAAGGTAGGTAGATATTTATTTAGCAATAAAAATATGCCTCGCAAGGCCGAACCTTGCAAAATACAAAAAGGTATTATGTATGACATTATATTTTCTATAACCACGTGATTTTTGAAATGTGATGTAAAATAAATAAAATTTTATAGACTACCAGAAATTATTGTAGTCATATTCTTCCGGACCGTACTTTTTAGATAAGTTTGCCCTTGGAAAACTAACATGATACTATCAGAAAAGAAAAAAGAACACAGTGTACCGACCTAACGTGAAGCTATACAAGACATACTAATTAATTATTTATAAATACAACTGACACCTAAATCAAAAAGATACTTATAAATCACAAAGTCCTGTCACATAACATTTTCACAGACCGCTTTGACGTACAAAGAGTTTAAGGAAAGGCGCATACGAGCAACTTTCTTGTCTCTACCGCTCTCTCCTCTCAGAGATTTGTAAGATATAGAAAGAGGAGCGACAGCGACGCGACTTTTTCGTAAAAATTTGCTACCAATAGACTGGGCGATAGTTGCGTGGCTGGCCTGTCACCGAACCTGCGGACAAAAAAGTCTCCCAGCTATCGCGCCTCTACATGCGCACACTTTCATAGTAAGAACACACAATTATAAAGTGACCTAACTCAAAAAAGCGGATATTTGACAATTTAACCTTATTGTAGAAAGAAGTTTTAAAATTCAAATACCCTTTTTTTGAGTTAAGTATTTTCATGTTTAAGTGTGTGATACAATCCCGTAAACTTAATGTGAGATATAAATTAGTTGCGGAGACTAAAGTTGCTCGTGCGCACTATCTCTTAATTGCAAATTGTTAACTAGAAATCAATCAAGTACAGTAAATATCTATAGAGTAGCAACATTTCGAAGTTTGTATAGATCTTGAGCGCTGACTTCTTCAGACTTGCGCAGAAGCACGCAGAAGTGAAATATCGAGTCTCTTTAGTGGTATAAAGAGAGATGCGGGGGCGGGGAGTGAAATCCTTGTAAAGTGATTGGCTCGCCGATATTGTACGAAGCGCAAAGCGATCCCCGCTCTTTCGCCAAGCGCTCAAGATTCGTGCCGCTATCTGTATACTGCAGTATATTAATTAACCCTTTAACCGCTTGCGTCGGATTGGACCGACGAGTGTTTTCGTGTCCTATTCGCCAGGGTCGTGTATTTGCGACTGGAGTACTCTATCTCGTTTACCTCTTTAATCCCCATAGATGACAGAAGAGCTGACGAGGTGGAGTATTTGGACGTGAATGTGCGACCCTGGCGGAGTAAACGCGAGAATGTTTGTATACATCCGACGTAGACTGAGGTTAGAACAATTGCTCTTGTAATGTCAAAAAACATTGTAGAAAATGGTATTGAAGCATAAATAAAAATAAATTAAATTGGAACACAGGTAAAAGTGAATATGAATCTTATTCCCATAAGATTTAATTATATAGGGTGACTGGTAATTAGTGACCGATACTTAAACACGTGATTGTACTAATGATTACAAACAACTTTCCCAAAGAAACTTTTTTTATATACTCACTAGTTTGTAGGTACATTCACTGATTAGGTACGTACACCTATGGGTTTGCAAGCTGCGCGGGTGTTCTATCACTATTTTTTTTTTTTTTTATTAATGATAGGTTCGCGTTTGACCACCATCTCACCTGATGGTAAGCGATAATGCAGTCGACGATGGAGCACGCTTGCCTAGAAGTAGCCTATTCACTATTGTAAGTACGACAGTGTCACGCGGCTAACAGCTGAGCGGTCGCCGGTCGCAGGCGCGCGCGCGCTTTTTATTAAACAGCTGTTTTAATATTGTGATAAAACTAATGAGAATATAAAAGTTTCTATAAAAGTTTCTTTGGGAAAGTTGTTTGTGATCATGAGTACAATCATGTGTTTAAGTATCGGTCACTAATTACCAGTCACCCTATATATTCCAAAGCAAAGAATAAAAACTTGAAAGAAATTTTTTTTACTAGTTAGTGACAGGAACCAGCATTCGCCTACATAAAACCAAAGTTAATACTTATGCTATGTTTAATAATATAAAAATACAACGTTGTTCACGCGTATCTACGCCCTTTTTATTTTATACTTGAATTTTTAATTCGAGATAATTTGCATACATGGCCCCCTCAAGTATCGATTTTGGATTGGCCATCTGTTTAAAAAAGTCCCAAAAAACGGATGGGCGATAAGTTTGAACTTAGTCTTGTTTCAAAATTTGATAATTATCTCGAATTCAGAATTCACATATAGGTGAACCTGATTTCATTGAACGTTACATACATGCATAATCATCCACATTTTAATAATTTTACCGACATCTATCGCCTTTGGGGCGAATCATTTTCATGGTAATTTTATTATCCATGTTGTTTAATTTTACAATGGCATCCTTATAATCATCATTGCAGCCGAATGACCTCCACTTTTGGACATAGGCCTCCCCCAAGAGTCGCCATAACGACTGGTCCTGTGCGTCTCGCATCCATCGGATTCCCGCAACCCTCAACAGATCATTGGTCCGACTTGTGGGAGGCCTACCAATCTTTCCGCGCCGGACTCTTTTCTACATGGTCAGATTAAATTGATAACAAAATAACAAAACTCTGCAGACGTAATTAATATCGATTTTTAAATATGTAATGAATCGCCATCAAAGAAAAAAAGGAACTTAACATTTCAAGTTACTCCGCAACTCATAATATTAACATGATTTAAAAGCAAAGTCCATGGACATTCATGAAGTTTCTTGCACTTTCTTCTCCATAGAGCTTCACTTTTCTGTCTGACCGACTTTTTGACAGTTAAAAAATACCTGTAAACAGTTTATTTGAAATAAATATTTTTGAATTTGATCTGCTGACTGTATAGTTACTCAGATACATTGTAAATTATATCAAAGTTAGATGAGATTTACTGTATTTTAAATTATCTACTCATAATACATCGAGAGTTTATAGTCTCGTGAGAATGTCAGATTTATTACATTCTTACGGTGGTGCTTGCATGTGTGTAGTTTCTCTAATACAATTAATTTGATCCTGTGTATCTGTATATCATAAACATATAACGCCCTCAAAGTTTAGTATAACAATGCCTTTAGGATGTTGTTGGGGCTCCCACGTTACTGCAGTGCATCAGGAATGTTTGCCGACGCACATATTGATGGTTTCAAAGCCATCATAAGAAAACGGGTAGCGTCCATGATGCGCAGGGTGCGCGGGAGCGGCAACAGTATTCTGAGGGTCATTAGTGATAAGCCGTATTGCGCCACTTTGGCACACTGGCTGCATGTACACGTAGATGTACCCGGTGTGTCAGGTGTACGCAAAAGATATTTAAATTAAATCAAAATCTACCTATTATTTTATCTTTTACTAACATAGTTTTTTATGGTGTGTGATTACTAACATAATATGGACCACGGTCTGAAATAAAGTATTTTTATTTTATAAATATCTCGTATTTGTGAAATCAGGCACCTATTTTAATTCTAAAACATACTTTGCATCGTCAACAAGTAGTCCAGTGAAATTAGTTTTAAACCTCGCAGCAATGAATAGATTTGTATGTTCTCAGATTTTTTAATTTTCTATATTATAGAGTAAAGTTTACTCTTTGGGTTATTTTCGCGGTAATTTTCAATAGGTAAAAATAATGGCAACATACATACATAATATAAACATGTATATTTAAATCTACCTATTCATTATAGCAGAGTTCGATATTTAAAAAAAAAATTAAATGACCAATTTGACGGGACTAAAGTTGTCTTGAGCGCAAACCAAATCTCCAATGTACGAAATCTTCAAACATTATCAAAGTTATTCAATAAATCAACAATCTTCTATCATAAAATTTCAGTTCTTTCAAAAACAGTTTCATTTCGAGTGAAAGTCGATGCATGAAAACAAATATGGCGAACACTTAAACAATTTTTGTGTATTATAGCGTTATTTAGCTAGGGTATGTAGAAAAGTATCTTGAACATTGTGCTAAAAAATATGACGTTTAAATCTAAATCAAAGCCTTTTTTATAATCAATACATTCTGTTGAACCTATCGTTCAACAGAATGTATTGACAACAGATTTTTTTTGCTGTTTTTTTTTTTGCTTGGATACTAAGTCCTTTAAGCGAAGTCTTCATATGAATAGTTAATTTGTTTACCACTAGAATATAGATGTACATATTCTAATGTTTTTGTAATATTTGGCAGCAAATATATCAAGTCAACCTTCTCGGCAAACTTCGCTGAGGTAGTCAACACTACAATAAAATTCTCAGCTCCATTTTACCGAGATCGCGCCTGTTTCAACGATTCCACATATTGTTCAGTTGAGCAGACACTTCAGATACAAAACTACACCAATTTTACATCATAATATCCACTAGGAATCAATTTGCGAATAATTAAAACAGCCACTGAACTTCACTCGAAGAAATCCCTCCAAAAACTCATAGAAAAGGTATTATTTAACTTCTCAGATTAGTAAACAAAAGCACAGATATTATAGGTAAACGTAGTTCTATGAAAGACCCTTATCTATAGTTCGACTCAAATTGAATGGCGGTTGTGAACTACGCTTTTCGCTGCGCAGTACCCCACCCCTAAGGCCTACCCTCCACCGTCGCGTAGCTTCATAGACGCATGTTCTTAATTATACGCTTGGTATACACTTGCATGAAGCTTATATACAAAACTATGAAACTCTATCGACGGAGTGAAAACGTCGTGCCGTCGTGTCGCTCCCTATCTCTCATTTCAATTCACTACTGCGCAGCGACTTGCCTCGTCTTCCGATCCGCCATTAACTTTGAATCGTGCTCAACATACACATTATTATAAAATGTTTTCCATTATCTACCTACCGTGTCCTAAAGTGTAACAAATGAGCTATATGACCACTTATACAACATTGCAATCACGACACAAAACAATATGACATCGTACGTTATAAAGTCCGTCTTTTGACGCGCACATATTTTATTTTCAACTGCAGTCAGCTGACACTGACCAGTCATTATTAGTGCAGTACCACCTGCATAAGACCTGTACAGTTTTAGAATAAAACAATACAGGAAGAAATTTAATTAATTGGCGATTTTTCAGATGATGAAAGTACTTACTCATCATTAATAAAGCTAGAACTAAATTAGACCGACGCACACGTGTAACACGCCTGATTTGTGCGTAGAACGACGTCACGTGGCGTGGATCAAGTGTTAACTCTAACAGTCTAGTTTCCATATAAAATGTATGGAGACCGACGCGCCGAGATCGGCGTGTGTGGCACACGTGTGCGCAGTGTAGTTCTAGCTTAAAACACCAATTTTACATTGAGATCAACTTTGAAATATTTCGAAAAGCCTGACAAAATTTAGGATTGGTTTTTTTCTTCAGAATTGATGCCATAGTAAAAAGTTGTTACTATTAATGTGAATTTTCACCCTCTAAAAGGTTACCATTAAAATTAAATGTCACGCTGCATATAAAGCGTAGTTAGACTTTACTCAAGCTAAGTAACCGTTTCAGACTAAAATAGAGTTGACAACAACTTCGAATTTTTAAGTCAGAACGCGGGGAACGCTAGGCAAGCGTGTTCTCTAGATCTCATCATTCAAATTAAGCTAAAAGCAAACTGAGCCCACGTGTGCCACGCATATGACATTGTATTTGCTTGAGAACACTTTTGAAGACAATTGACATACGCAACGCTGTCACTCGCGTCCCACGTTACGTCTGTTTTCAGGAAAATTCAATACATAATGCGTAGCATACGTGTCATACGTGGGCTCAGTTTTATCTACAGCTTAAGGGTCTTCTTTGTAGATCATCGTGAGACCTCTTTCTAAAACTCAATGAGCCAAATAAAACGGGTACTGCAAATCATCTTCCCTATACTGTGACTATCTAAAAGCATGTAAACGCAGTACCTACGTCTACATTTGTGGGAGGAACTCGATGGGAGTGGAGAACTTGAAGTCTTCAGGGAAAAGCTTGGCGGCGAACGGGTACATGAGCTTGTAGGCCTGGCGGATGGTCACGTCCGCCACGCCAGCGATGTCGCCGATCTCCTTCTGACTGCGTTTGTCTTCTGATGCCTGAAATTGAGAATATTATGTATTAGTTTCCAGTAATTGTGTGTTTTTCATTTTTAACTTTTGTTATAAAGGGGCCGTGCAAGTATTACGAAAGCAGATTTTTTGCAAATATTAACCCCTTCCTCCCGCTCGTCAACAAAAGTAAGCAAAGCTCACCCCCCCCCCCCATGCTTACGTAAACATTGGTCCATGCATTTGTCAATGTGTTGGTTTCGTTATTAATTTATTATTATTATTATACATTTATTTCCAGTATCAAAAACTCATTTCAGTAACATAATCACATACAGAAAATATATACCATAAAATTACATACAATTGAAATGTTAAAATTAAATTAAATTGCATTGGATTATCATTGTTGTTGTTGTTGTTGTCAGTTGTTGTAAGTCTAGAAATAAGGAATAGGCTTGAAATAGAGGAAAAAATATTTTTTTTACATAGTTCATTCAAATTAACAGTCCTCACTCAGTCTATGACACACGAATCCATGACTGACATGACAAGATATGTCTGCTAGCTTTCTTGTGATTTTGAAACATCGACATAGGTCTCATAAAAAATATATACTGCTGACGTAATCGCCATCAAAACCCCCCCATCTCCTATGTCATCAAAAATAAGCAAAGCAGAGACCCGCCCACCACCCTGTAGTGCTTACGTAATACTTGAATGGCCCCAAACCGTACGGCGTTGCGCCTTTAAACCAAGAGTGAATAGCTAGGCAAGCGTGCTCCATCGTCGACCACATCATCGCTTACCATCAGGTGTGATGGTGGTCAAGCACGAGTTCTATCAATAATAATTTAAAAAATAAACTAAAATATCTAATTGACCTTACAGGTAAATAAATAGACGATTGAATTAAGATAAATGGTCGAGCTGAGTGGGGCTGATGCACGCGTCATGCTCGTGAACGGGTGCCGTCAGTTGAGACTGGTCATCTCTTAGCTGCCAGTGGCTTAATTCAGTTTCTGTTTTTTAATTCGTTTTTTTTTATTATTATTATTACTTATCTACATTGTGCTCACATATTAGAAGCTACAAGAAATATGTAAAAAGATGTAACTCATAATATGATTTAAAAGAGTGTCCATGGAGTTTCTTGCACGTTCTTCTCCATATAGATCTACGCTTTGGAGCGTGCAATTTAGCTTCATATTTTTTTTTTTAACTGACCAACATTTTAACTATTCAAAAATGCCTGTAATTGGTCTATTTGAAATAAACGTTTCTGATTTCTGATTTTTTAAACAGACCATGACGTGTTAAATTGTCAAGCGGGCGAGCGAGAAAGAGGGATGCAGCTATACACCCTATATAGCTCCATCCCTTTAACAGTTCAGTTTAGGTCGTAAAATGGATCGCGTCAAGAGCTCGTGATAGGGCCTCAGACATCTGCCGCCAACCACATCGATAGTCTTACTTCGAAGTCAATGAAAATTCAAGACAATTATTGGATCTATTGAACAAAATTCATTAATATCAGTTTTTAGGGTTCCGTAGTCAACTAGGAACCCTTATAGTTTCGCCAAGTCTGTCTGTCTGTCCGTCCGTCTGCGGATAATCTCAATGACCGTTAGCACTAGAAAGCTGAAATTTTGTACCAATATGAATCAATCACGCCGACAGTGGTAAAATAAAAAGTGGAAAAAAATGTTTTATTATATTGTCGAATTGTTCGGTTGGTCTCTAGTTGGCATTGGTGGTATTTGTTCTTGCTCGTTGTCTGTCGTTCATCAACTCTGGGGACACTTATTGTGACGGACGGAAAACTATGGAACCCTACACTGAGTGTGGCACGACACGCTCTTGGCCGGTTTTTATTATTACTACAACTTAGATTACTATCGCCTGTTTATCTTTGAATTATTATTTGTCCTTGTTCTTATAAATGTTACATCAAAGGTAACTTCACGGTCAAGTATAATAATACAATGTTTACTTCGAGAAATATGTATTTTCAAATATTTGTTTTATTCAGTGTATGTACTAAGTGTGTGCAATTACCACAGAGCCGTGTGAAGGCCACATTTCTTGTTGCAAAAAGTTAAAATACATTATACTGTGTTTGCTTTTGACGAAATTTACTTGAGAGCAAATCATTTACAATAAACCGGTCAAGTGCAAGTCGCGCACCGAGGGCTCCCAAATCGAGTCTCGAATATTTTTCAGAGTCACAAACAAGTAATTTTCTTACGACGCGCGACGTAAACGATTTTAATTTCCTAGCGAGAGTCAAAATAAGCGCCTTATCAGAGTACAAACGGCCTAATCTTTAGATTGCATTGACTTTGAAGTTTCATTTTTTCTGTTTTAAGGGGTACCAGGGGCGCCGACTCCGTGGGTGCTCGGGGGCTGGAACACCCATGAAGAGTGGGTGCCGAGCACCCCTGAGAATAGACATCAAACACAAGAAAAAGTTCAGTAATCGCCTTTTAGGGATGGGCGTTTTTTTCGACCCGTTAAGGGCAGTGGTTCAGAGCGCCGGTTGAGACGCAAGGATGCGATTCCCGCACCAACACAAATGTTTGTTGATGAAACGGATATTTGTGTTGGGTCTGGGTGTTTGTGGTTCCTTCGTTGTTCCGGGTTTCCATAGCACAAGGGAAAACCTTAGTTTGGGACCAGGATAAGCAATGTATGTGATGTTGTCTCAATTTATTATTTATTAACGATGCGGGCAACGGATGCCAGTTACTGATACGGCATCCGTTATCAAAATTTCGATCAATGTGCATTTCTCTTCTCACACTTCGCCACTTTTTCGAGTCATCAAATGAGCATGAGCACCCATGAGGTTTTCTAAAAGCCGGCGCCCCTGACCAGACCTGAGTATTTGATATTAATTTCAGCTTAATACCTTCACGTCCACAACAAATATCGGTACGGGTGGAGCGAGTGTGCTATTCAATCCCCCCAGCTCCGGTTACCAAAGTACTTTGCCCTGTACCTAGCCACCACTGGGCAGTTTAGAAGCAGATGAGCTACTGTCTCAGGGTTAGAGGAGCTCGGAAGAGTTATCGCGCCCCTGGACCGCAAAGGGCAACTGAAGGAACACGGCGCGAGGGGGTGTTAGTCAGTCACATCAGTCTGACTCTCCCTCTCGCTTCACCTTCACCCAGATTAGGAGAATTAATTCGATGATGTCCCATGTCAAAAAATCGCATGTATAATTAGATTATAAAGTGCAACAGTCGGATCGGTGTTAAGTCAATAGTGAATTAGCAAAATATTACAGAAACAGCTTGATGAGACGCACAAATGGCTCTGTAAGTGGCGGATACGCGCCAGCGCTACTAAGTCTAAACACATCACGTTTACGCTTAGACAAGGAAACACCCCTCCTGTGAGACTAGGAGCAGAAACCCTTCCACACACAGATTGTGTGAAATATCTTGGCTTCCATTTAGATAGGCGGCTAACATGGAAGCATCACATCAAAAATAAAAGAGACGAGATAAACCACAAGTTTCGTAACCTATATTGGCTAATGGGAAGAAACTCTGTACTCTCTGTGGACAATAAACTACTTATCTACAACTCAGTTCTGAAGCCAATATGGACATACGGGATCCAGCTGTGGGGCGTAGCCAGTAAATCCAACATACTCTGCCTGCAAAGAGTTCAAAATAGCATCTTAAGAGCAATAGTTAATGCGCCTTGGTATGCTAGGAACGACGAAATCCACGACTATTTAAATATGCCATCAGTGACCTCTGAAATCGAGCGATATAAAACGCAACACAAGGAACGCATGTCCTTGCATCCGAACCCACTAGTTGCTGAACTGTTAAACCCGACTGCGGTGGTGAAAAGGCTGAAGAGAAACCACCTTCTATAAGTGGGAGGAGCAGCACTGGCTGCTCCACCACAACGCCACTTGTTTAACAACTAATTCGCTTATGGTCTGACGACCGATTGCAACTGGAAGGAGAAAGAAAAAAAAAAAAAAAAAAAAAAAAAAAGTCAATAGTGAATGGGTTACTTCTAGGCAAGCATGCTCCATCGTAGACTCGAATCTTTCTTTTATTATGCATAGGCTCTCGTTTGACCACTATTTCACCTGATGGTAAGCGATGATGTGGCTGACGTTGGAGCACGCTTGCCTAGAAGTAACCTATTCACTCTTGACTTAAGACCCCTAGATTATAGCTATCGGGAAACACAGACTATGGCAGGGAATTAACATAACTATTTTTTTAAATAAAGACAGTAAAACCAACCTGCGAGGCCATGTAGATGGCAGCAGCGGCCACTGAAATGGGACTGCGACCAGACACAATATCCAGTTCTCCGGCTTTCCTCGCAATATGTGTAGCTGCCCTCTGTACGGAATTAGGAAGTCCCAAGTTGGAGCAGAACCGAGACATGAAGTCCGCTGTGGTGATAAGCTCTACTGAAGTTTCCAGTGCCTTTAGGATCAGTTTGAAGCATCGACCGATTTCCTTCTTGCTGATTTTGCTGACGGCGCAGATTTCTTTGAATGTACGCGGGACGCCTTCTTGACGGCATGCGATGTAGAGGCAAGCAGAGGCGATGGCGTCGTTCGCTCGCCCCTTCAAGTTCTTACCATCATGCACCTGCATAAGCAATAATGTACACTTGAGTTTAAAAATTCAATAAAAAAAAAATTCAAAATCTTATATTACACATACGCCTGGGCACTTATGAAACGTCACAAGCTAGTGCACAATTTTGTTCAATATTATTGCACCTAAAACACTTGAAGTAAGGGAACCACAATGTCTCAATGTTTTGTTGTCAATGTCAACAAAATAAAGGTGCGGTTAACATTTGAATTTCTTTATTTTGTTTAACATTTATTTGTTTTTTTTTTTATAATTATTATTGTTATAGTTTCTTTAACATAAAACAATTACAACTATGCCAAGAATTTAGAAATAAACATTTTCACATTTAATGTTTGATTTTTCATGCTCACAGTAAATAAAATTATTTTACATTCATTATATGCTTTAAATTGCAGTCAGTATGGTCTCAAATTAGCACATAGAACAACTTTAAGACTTTGTTTACCTCAAAATGCATTGTTGGTACCTTTAACCATATGCTAATTCACGTTCATGTGCCAGGTTAGTAAGGTCAGCAATTACGTGTGAAAAATTAACATTATAATGGAAATTACATTGCATGTATTTCATAACCCAATAAATATTCTTGAAAATTGGCTTTGTCCATGACAAATTGTTTGAAACAATACAATTCAAACATGAATAACATACTTGTTGAGTATTTTTTTCCTTATTTTGCATTTATTATGATCCATATTTTGTCCCTGTGGATCTTTAGTTTGTTTATTAAGTTGTTTTTAGTTCATAAGGTGTTGCTAGCCGTTCAACGATTCGTCGACGACGGCTGACGCTGAAAATCAGCACTGTGGCTCTGTTCAGTACATGAGCCCCAGCATTATGCAGAGTGCTGGACGTTTTGCGCGGATGTGTCGCGTAACTTTGTTCTTCGGTATTGTATATATATTTTATAATTTTGTCTAAGTTATGTGCCATGTTTGTGCAAATAAACTTTTTTACTTTCTATTCTTTTCTTTCAAAGTTATGAAGGTAATTTTTTTTTCTCACAAGATATGAAATGAATATAAATTAAAATTATTACACTGATTCAGCTGGTTACAAATATGATTCAATTTGTTTCACAAATGTGACCTTGGCACCACATGTGAAAGAGAGCAACTCTTGTAGAAACAGTTTACATTTTCTTAACTCATAAATATTTGAATAAATAAAAATATTGATAAAAAACTGATGTTTTTTTTATATGGCTAGCTGTTGACATACCTGTTTGAACAAATTGTTGGCACGATCAACAATAGTCTTCGGTAAGTTAATCCTGTCAGCCATTGTGCTGATTTCCCTGAAGGCATTAATCAGAGCCCTGTCTGTGCTGCTAATGTTTCTCCTGTTCTGATACTTTGATACTCCAAAACTGTCAAATGAAGCATCTCCTCTGCCTGGTCCGATGATTGTGGACAAGTCTCCGCCAGAAAGAAGTGGGTTTTCAGGCCCACCAACACGAGATGGGTCCACCCCAGATTTCTCATTGCTGAATGTACGCCATTCTGAACCAACATCAATGACTCTGGAAGGAAAATGGAATAAATCTTATAATATATTGTATTAAAATATAATACTGTGTTTCTTAAGTTAGACGCAAAGAAATATATATGGAAATATAGATTCATAATATTATGATTATATGCAATAACATTGTGCCCTAATTCCAATGCACATACTGGCTACACAATTATGCATAGATAAGTTTTATAATAAGTTACCCTAAGCTATGCAGATTATGGTCATATGTTTATAAGAATGTATTATGCATATTTAGTTTTGACAAAATAATGTTAAAAAAGGACATGAAAATTCTTGGATTGATTTAACACACAAATTATGTTCATTTGCATACATACTCATATTATTGTGTGTGATAAAAACAGCTTTAAATTGTCAGTTCCTATGCGCAATTCTCAAGTTTCCACATTGCACAATTAGTCAATTATTTATTGACCTCGAAATAATAGAAATCAAATACATAACTCGCATTAGTTCAGCAACTTTGTTATTATTACGACACTACATCAGTGGTGGAAAGCTCAGTGCGTTTCGTAAATATTGCCAAACAAACATTTTTGTTACGTACCTGTCGCCGACTACAAGCCCACATTCCGAGCATATCATGTCCCCAGCCCTGTAATCCTCGATAAGCGGTGCATCTGGGTGCGCATAGCACACCACCTTATTCGTCTCAATCCTAAAACCACAAAAGAAAGTAGGCTCATCATTCATCAACAAGTAGAAATCAAATCTTTGGGAAACAACTTTGCCGTGGTTTCTTGCTACACTTGATTAGCACCATCGTAAACTTACGTAACATCATAGTAAATAGTTATGATATTCGGCTGTACAATACATATATATCGTCGTTAATAACGAAACAGGAATAAAATAAATTAGAAAAACAGACCTCGACGTGCTCGCCATGATTGATTGTCAAGTAGATACCATAAACAATTGTGGTCTTGTGGAACTTTTTTAAGAGTTTGTAAACTTGGCATTGGATACTTGCTTTGTCCATAGACAAACTAGATTGGAAGACATTCTCGATAGCAATTTTACAATTTTGTTATTTTTCATCATAATAATTTATGATTGTTTGCTTAAAAATTACGGTCAATATAAATATTAGTTTATGTTATTTAATAATAATGATATTTCAATAGCGTCATCATTCAATTGAAAGTTCTTCCTACCGAGTCGACTGTGTGTAGCAATGTACTTAATAAAGAAATATTTGAAATTCGGTTTTTTCCTTGGTTTATATAAAATAGATACCTAAATAAAACTTTGTTAGAAACTGAAATTATGAATGTTTCCTGATTTCGTTGACCTATTTACAAAACAGGCAAATTACATGATGACAGGAAAATACTTACATCTGCCATCGAAAATCAAGGTTTCTTAATCTTAGGCCCGTATTATAGAACTACAATCAAGACTCAAGCATTACTTAAAACGAGTCTCAGTTGGAGTTTTCATTTTAGAACTTGACTTGAGCAGAGAAACTACAATCAATAATCACCTGAGCAGTGTCACTTTAAAATGACGTTTTTTACGTATTATAGAACAGTGCTTGAGTGAGCTCCACTCAATGTGTCCTTATTTTAAAATCACAATCAGCTCAGAATCTCTGCTTGAGGCGAGATTTGATCTTTGTTTTCGCAAGTGTAGTCGAGACCACGCTTGAGCATAGAATCTCATGGAAATTGTGGATTTAAATCAGAGATCAAAATCTCTACTCAAGCGTAGTTTCGTTTGATTTGAATTTGAGGATAGTTCTAAAATAAACTAAACGCCTAAGTCGAGATTCTTCGCTCAAGCAGTAATCGGTTGAACGCAGTTTAAGTAGTACTTGAGTAAGGTTCTGTAATACGGGCCTTAGTCACTCATGGTCATCATGTTAATTTTGTGGTAATACAAGGATAGCTTACACAATTATTTGTTGGTAAGGTATAAACCGCAAAACATTGGTCTTTTTTGTTATGAATATCCTGGAATTTACATTACGTTATTCAAATCATTACACACACCGAGACCGCCTCACAGGATATTTTTTGTTTGCCAAAATATACAGAGCGCACTGTAACTCACACCCTGTTTTACGCAAAGAAATAAACAGAAGTATACCTATAGGACTTCATGATTCTGGTTTAGGCTCGTCTTTTTATAAGCTGTGATTAACTGATTACTTATACCATATTATGCACAAGGTATTTAAATGATATACTATACATTATTAATTTTGTTAAACTTAAGTACAGGTTGGTACTCTAAATTCTTCGTTTATTTTTAATGCTTGCTGGAGCATTTTAACTAAATAGGTAATTTATTTCAATATTATCAGGTCTAGTTACTACACTGGTATCTAATTTACCTTCATTGGCTTCAATGTCTGCACAGCGCGAATTCTAGTCATAGGCAATCGGAAGCAACATTGAGTTCGATAATAAGCTTTTTCAATAGGTACCATTTCCGTGTTTAGAAATGTGACCATTAAAATGTATTTTTGAACACACTAGCACTAGGTATTTAGATTTTTTCTCTAATATTTCATTAACGCTGTGCCATGCCTCCATCTGGGTAGTAGAGATGATTAACCAAAGTATCGATAATACTTCTACCTAATTATTTATAATTACCCATACATTTGTATGCTTTTAGAATTTAGATTTTATTTATTAGGATTATCAAACATTAGGTACATACTTAAATTACTTTTTTATATAAAGATCCCTTGTTTTCTTATTAATCTTTTCTTTTTTTAACCGACTCCAAACAAGAAGGAGGTTATCAAATCGGTTGTGTTTTTTTTTTTTAACACACATAAAAAATTAAAAAAAAGAACAGAACTCCGTCGTTTATGGACTGATTTGCAAATTTTTTTTTGTCCTCTTAGAGGAGTTGCTTTCCGATTGGTCCCATTTTTTTTTAGAATTCAGTTCTGATCTTGGGATCCATGAGGAATCTAGGGAACTTCTCAAATATTGTTAGGCAACCATATGGTGATTTTGGTATTTTCATCGATAACTTAAGCATTTACAGTCAAAAAGTAACATTTGATGAAGTGGAACTGGTGAAGAAGACCAGAAATGGCCAACGGAACTTCATATTCACATAGATATCACAATGAAGATAGTTAAGCGGCTATGACAATACA
Source organism: Mythimna impura (assembly GCA_905147345.3). NCBI lineage: Eukaryota > Metazoa > Arthropoda > Insecta > Lepidoptera > Noctuidae > Mythimna > Mythimna impura. The sequence goes on along the minus strand of LR990348.1, from coordinate 23,443,241 downwards.
AATAAATAAATGGTTCTGAATAGTTCTGAAGAGTTGATGTTGAAAATGGTATCATCGAAGTGAACTGATGATGATGATGGAGCCGGAACGTACTGGAACTCCGTAATTAATCAATGTAACCTAGCCGTGTTTGAGCTTATTAGAATTGTCATGAGATGCACTTTGTCTATAAGGTACTATCAAACTGATCTGAAGATGGAGCTGGAAGGTAGACACGGGAACTCCGTAATTAATCAATGTTTCCTAGCCGTGTTTGGGCTTATTAGAATTGTCATGAGGTGCACTTTGGCTATAAGGTACTATCGAACTGATCTGATGATGAAGCTGGAAGGTGGAAGGTAGACACAGGAACTTCATAATAAAACAATGTAACCTAGCAGTGTTTGGGTTAATTGGAATTGTCATGAGAAATAGGCACTCTGTTTATAAATGTATTGCAACTAAAAAGTGTGATATAAAAACATTTTGCAAAAAAAAATAACCGACTTCACTAAAAAAACACTAAAAAGATCAAAATAATTTTAATTTCAGAAGTCGGTGGTAAATATGAAACAAACATTACCGAGAAACACCGACTTCCTAAATTAAAGTTATTTTGATCTTTTTAGTGTTTTTTTTTTTTAGTGAAAACGGTTTTTTTTTTGTAAAATGTTTTTATTTTATGCACCTACCATGTTTTCTCTTCACAACCCTTGGTTGACTGGTAGAGAATGCATAGGGCATTAAGTCCGCCTTTGTACCTTTGTATTGCATGAAGTTTTATCGTATCAATAGGTAACAAAACTTTTAATTTGAAAATTATGCAATCAATAGAGTTGTTCACAACTAACAGAAAAAATATTAGATAAGTACCTACCTAATACCGCTCTTGATCAATGAGAACTATAAGTAGGTACCTATAGTAAAATAATTTACAATAAGATAATATTACAATAGAAAAATTGATAACAATAGAATAAAATTAATTCAAATAGAATAACATCAGGCAACTACAATACCTACAAAATAATTTAGATTGATTAAGATCATCTGTACTGTACCTACCTACATACTTTTAAACCAATTGAATAACTTAGAGCTGATGACAAGGATAAGGTGTAAAATTCTATGAATATCTTGAGAGTGATATATTGAAATCGTCGGGGTTTCTATTTCTGACAGCGGCTGTTTTCCGCACTTAACAAGCGTGCTCCACATCATCGCTTACTATCAGGTGAGATAGAGGTCAAACGCGAGCCTATCAAAAAAAAAAACCAGAGTCATATGCAGACCATTGTGCGTGGGCCATGGCGGCCAAGCCTTTGGTGGGCCTATTCCAACCAGCCCACCTCTCTCCAAAAACTATAATAATTATAATAATATTTTTCAGGGCGTTTGTGACGGAATTCAGGGATCCTAGGTTTCGCATGCGTGTATCAGTGACACCTTGTGCAGTCAAGAAACACATGCGCAATTCTCTCCTCCTCCTCCAAGCACGCTCTGTACAAGGAACTATCTGTGATGCCTATTGTGTGGAGGTGCTTATTCAGTGTGCAGTGTCCAGTGATGGTTCCCGCCACCAGGCGCAGGCTGCCTCTGTCTATCGTCCGGGGGTTATACAAATAAATCGATATCGAGAAAATACACCAGCATTTGTTCGCCATGATCTTACTGCAAATTATGATTTATGAGACTTACGCACTGTAACTTATTGCACGCATTTATACTCTTAGGGGAACTGTTCAACAAATCCTGTTGCAAATATCAGAACAGTCATAACCAGTGATCGGAGTAGGTAGATTGATTTTTGGTACTTGTATCATAAATGTACACAGAAAGAATAACATGGATAAGCCATTTTCCGGAAAGTATTTTCGGTATTTCCGGATTCAATTAAATATTGTTAATGTTGGTAGTGTTACTACTTAATTCAAAATTTAAAGAAAGGTGTCTCTGATTGGTCGTTGGGTTGTGTCAAATCGTGACTGTGTACCGTTAAAAAAAAACAACCAATTCCGGAGGAATGTCCATATTCATATATACGTTTCGGATCAATGACCCCAATTCAATCTACCTACTCCGATTACCATATTTGGAATACCGTTAGGTATTGCAAAGGTTGCAACGGCATCTTCACTTTCCGCCTGATGCATGTCCTCACCGACCTCACCGAACAAGGGTGTTTCGGAAAATCGGAAGGTAAGTACCTGTTTCGGATCCGGCGGGAAAAAACGCCCAGGTGTCACCTTTGTGTGGATTGTTCGGAGGAGACGGTAGAGCACACGGTGAAATTCTGCCCAGCTTGGGCGAAGCACCGCTGTGTCCTCTACGAACGGTACCATGACCTGAACGAAGGCCGGCCGTGACCTCCCACGGCCGGCCTTCGTTGAGTCAGGTCGTGGTACGGAGCGAGAGGGAATGGGAAAGCAGCCTACCTCCTACTGCGAAGCAGTAATGCAAGCGAAGGAGATAGCTGAAACTAAGAGGAAGAGGACATCCGCACGTTCCAGCCGCCATCGCAAGATACGCCCCGGGCGTCCGGAGTCACAGGTCAATTCCCGGTCACGGTAGGCACGGGCTTGCGGACAGAGAGCAATGGGTAGCTCGCTGTCCAGTCCTTCGGTAAGCACCAAGCCCGAGTTGATGGCGCATTTAATTCTACGTGCGCCTCAAAAAGATGTCAGCAGAATAAATGTGGCCCAGTAGTTACGATGCCTGTTAAAGCTGCGGGATTGTTCGAAACAGTTACCGTGGCCTTGGAACAACGTAAAGGGCAATTGAAGGAACACAGGTGGGTTTAGTCAGAGGCAGAGCGGAAGAAGTTATTTGATGATTTTGTACTACAAAAAAAAACCATGTTCTCTGGAAATGTTCGCCAACTAGAATATAAAAGACAAATATCGGAATAAAAGTGAAAATAATGTAATAAATTGGACGAGACGATCCTTGAAAATGCAGTAAGTACATAAATCTAGCCTTATACAGTATCCATAGATACTTAATATATTCAGGGGCGCCGGCTTTTAAAAAACCTCATTGGCGCTCATTTGATGACATGAAAAAGTGGCGAAGTATGAGAAGAGAAACGCACACTGATCGACTGATCGTTTGATAAAAATATAAAATAAAACCATTATATAAAAATGAAACCAGTTTTTATTATCAAGAAATATTATAATTTATACGTAACCTAAAAGGCGATTACTGATCTGTTTCTTGATGTCTATTCTCAGGGGTGCTCGGCACCCACTGTTTATTTCTCATGGGTGCTCGAGCCCCCGAGCACCTACGGAGTTGGCGCCCCTACCGGGGCACCGAGCTTTTTATACACAAAAACACGTTTTTATAACGGTTGTTTGAAGTAGTAAACAATTAAATAAAAATCTAAGGAAATAAATTGGTATTATTGGGCATATATACTAGCCAGTATACACGATTGAAACACGATTTGATAAAGTTGGCTCGATAGAATAAATTCACAAAGTTATCTATAAAAAACACAACAAACGCTTAGTACGGCGTGAATACTTCGCGGAAGTTTATCAGTTTTTGAATAATAACAAAACTACATGTTTTATATAACGTATATACTTTACATTTTCAAAATGTGTATTTGTTTAAAATTAAGAAGGAAATACCTAAAGTCGCGCGAGTTTCCAGAGAGCTACCGCGCCGCCCTCCTGTCCGCTTTAGTCCTGCGTCGGCCATCGGACGGAGAGCTTGTGTCGCTTGCGCTTACGCACGGATTTAATTACGTAACCAAGAAAATTGTATGAAAATTCACTGTAGCGTATTCGAAATGGGGAACAAAATAAAGAAATCAAGGGATAGAAGGGGTTGGCGAAAAACCAATGCTAAACGCTTGCATGAAAAAATGAAGTAAGTAAAACTCGTATATTTACCTACTTATTTACTAGTTGCCTTACTAGGTGGTGTTATTTATTTTTAATGGGGTATTTTAAAAACAATTTAATATATCTTTTTAGAGCAAGAAACCTACAGGCTGAAAATATTGAAGACAAAGAGAATACTCCGGTTGCTTCGTTTTTTTTTTTCGGTGGGAAAATCATCTAATGACAAATCCCGCTCTTGGGCGGAGCGAGAGATAGTGTCAGATTTTTACTGACTAAAACCCACTCCTGTTCCTTCGTTGCCTTCGTCCCAGGGCCCCGGGTTTCGTTTTCACACTACCCATGGCCCCAGTAGGCTTCGACCCTGCTGGGCCCCTACGATTTGCTGACATCTCCCTGAGGCGCGCGTGGAACAATACGCGCCGTCGACGACTTGGCTCGGTCCGGACGGTTACCGGACGGTCCGACGGCGAGCCACCCATTGCTCGCCGTCCGCAAGCCCGCGCCTACGGTGGCCGGAAATCGGGATCGGAATCCCGGCGGCCGTAAGGGCGTGAGGACCGTTGCCTCACGCGATCGGCCGCCTCCTTTGCTAGCATTACTGCTTCACAGAAGGAGGCGACCGCCTGCCACTCTTCCTCGCTCCGGACCATGGCCTGTACCAAGGCCCGGCGCGAGAGATCGCCGCCGCCGATCGCCCCCACAAGGACACGGCGTTGCTCTGCCCAAGCGGGGCACACCTAAACCGTGTGCTCCACCGTGTCCTCCGGACGGTCCACACAGTGGCGACACCCGGGCGTCGCTTCCGCACGAATCCGGTGCAGGAACTTCCCGAACTTACCGTGTTCGGTGAGAACCTGCGTCATGCGAAAGGTGAGGACGCCGTGAGGTCTTTCCAACCACGCCTCAAAGAGGGGACTTACCGCCCGGTTGCTTCGTAAGTATACTCAGTACAGTACCTACCTACTTTCTACTTCTAGTAATTCATACTGATGACTCGGTAAGTGCTGAGTATCAAGGTTCGATGACCGTCTTTGTGAATTTCGTAATTTTTTTTTCGTGTCGTACCTATTATACCTAGTTATTAAAAGTACCCAGTTGTCACTTATCTACCTACTTACGATATTTTTAAAAATAGGTACACTGTAAAACTCTTTATCGTTATCTGTTTTATAGGGTAAATGTACCAGTTGTTGGCACTTCACTACAAAACCAGATCTGTCTAAGAAAACATTATTTATTTAACACAACATTTCTATAATTACTGGATATCCCAAAGCGATAGGGTGGTGCTTTGCTTATACTTATTGTACAATAATTATAATAAATTAAATATTTATAAATTAAGTACCACCTTATCTTTATAACTTTCAATTTCCAGGGTAAATTTCTTCTACCAGAAATAATCGATTCAAGACTGGACAGAAAAATGGAAATTCGTGAGCCACAATATATTTTAGACGCAATAGACAAGAAAGAGTCAGCAAAACGAAAAAAAGCTATGCCTTCCGCGACTATTATGCCAGAAGAGAAGCGGAAAAAGTTATAAAATAGTGCACACGTGTACACGTGTTAAAATAAACTTTTAACAAAAAACGTGTAACCGACTTCAAATGTAACAGCAGATTCACTAAAAACTACCTATGAATATGAAAAACTTTCACTATGGGACCAACTCAGAAATCCCAAAAAAAAATAAGCTGTTTCATACATTTTGGAAGGGGCGACTAGAATCAATCCTATTTTAATGTAATTTTTGACGTTCAAAACTGCCTTATATATGCCTATTTGAAATAATAATAATAATAATAATAATAACGCCCTGGATAGGAAGGTCCGCACACTGCTGACTGCATATCGAATGCATCACCCACGATCGTCGGTGATGAGATTGTATATCCCGCGGAAGTGTGGGGGTCGAGGTTTTTTAAATGCTAAGACCTACACAACCGCGAGGTATGCAGTCTCAGGGAATATTTCCTAGCTGCCGACGTGGGTATGCATCGAGATGTAGTGACAGTGGACAAGGGACTCACCCCGCTCTCCCTGGCTAATGGGAACTGGCGCAAACCGGTAGTGCTTGACACTAACGATCGCAGGGAAGTATGGCAGAGCAAGGAATTTCACGGACGCTTCTTCCGGGCCCTTCACGGGCCCGATGTAGACCAATTGGCGTCCGTAGCCTGGCTGCGTTCCGGTGACCTCTTTGGGGAAACCGAAGGTTTTGTCTGTGCAATTATGGACGAAGTTATCATGACGAATAACTACCGGAGATGTATTGTGAAGGACGGCACGGCTGACATATGTCGGGCATGTCACCGTCCGGGAGAATCAATTCGTCACATTATCTCTGGTTGTTCTCGTCTAGCTAACGGAGAGTACTTGCATAGACATAACCTTGTAGCCAGGATTATCCATCAGCAACTTGCTCTGAAATACTCTCTTGTGGAATCGGAAGTGCCGTACTATAGGTACGAGCCCGATCCAGTTCTTGATAATGGTCATATCACTTTGTACTGGGATCGGTCCATCATCACTTACAGGACTATTAATTGTAGCCAATAAGCCTGATATAGTGGTGGTGGACCGAAGCGAGAGGCGTGCAATGATTGTTGACATATCCGTTCCGCATGACGAGAACCTCGTGAAAGCCGAGAAAGATAAACAAATCAAGTATATTGACTTGGCTCGCGAGGTTGTCGACATGTGGGATGTGGACTCGGCGATCATTGTACTGATAGTCGTGTCGGGCAATGGCTTAATAGCCAAGAGCCTCGACCAACACCTTAGGAGGCTCGCGTTAGGCAACTGGATCAAGGGCTTGATTCAGAAAGTGGTACTCCTGGACACGGCTCGCATTGTTAGGAGGTTCCTTTCTCTGGAGCCCTGACCGCCGGTAGCTTGGACGCTGTTCCCGATACCGGTGGGATACTATTTTTTTATATTTTTAAATGCTTTATTTTTGAAATATTTAAAAATGTAACTAATATGAATGTGAATGAAATAAAGATAATAATAATAATATTCCACAACTATCACACAAGGCCGTCTAGTCCCAAGCTAAGCAGAGCTTGTGTTATGGGTACTAAACAACTGATAAACATAAATAAATGCTTTAATTTTGACTTTGGTCAAGTAGGTATTGAACTTTTGTATTAAACAGATTTTTTTTTTCGTGATTTCAGAGATGGTCCTATAGTGAAAGTTGTTCATAGTCATGGGTAGATTTGAGAAGAAGAAATTTGTAACCGGTAAAAAATCATCCGGTATACTAACCGATGGTATCGTAAATAACAATTTTGCTGGCTTCTTTCTTCCTGTACTAACAAAAGTATTTTACTGAATCTACTTTGAAGAATAAAAATAATTTGAAATTGAAAATAAAGGGTCGACTACTGGGACTTTTACCCTACTTTTTTAGCCGATATGTTATTTTACGTTATTGAGATCACTCTTAGAATATTGTCATAAATGGTAATTAATTGAGTATTATTCGACTAAGTAAATTATACCTAATATTCATTTTTCATTGATCATAGATACCTGCCTAACGACGGTAAATTATACATTTTAAAAATTGTGTAAAATCTGTAAAAGGTGTCAATATCGTGAATATTTCCAATAAAAGTATTTCAAATCGTTTTTTATTTTTATTTTGTAAATATTGGTAGCACCTCGCTAGACGATCGGCGCACGGCTCGACGCGCGCGGCGCGCGTTTGGCGCAGTGCTCTGATCTGTCTAGCCGTTCGCTCTCTTGCCGGTGTGCCTCACGCACAAATACACGTAGCGCATAGAATACCTAAAATCGATGAGCGCTAGAAACTCGGTGTGCCCTTAAACAAGCCTGTTACTAACTATAACGCTTAACACATCACATTACTGATCTAACGTAAGACCTTAATACGCAAAGCGATGTTGTAATTACCAGTATATTAGATTGATTGTAATTAATAAATTAACCAAACGCTTGGTAAACGAGTATCTTTACCAACATGCTAACGACAGCTCGATGTCAACAGCCGACGACGTAACAATTGAGCATCGTTATTACAAAATTCGAATGAAAAAAAATGCACAGCGATTTCTGTGTCTCTGACTCTGACACGTTTCTTTCTAAGGCAGTGGGTCAATGAGTAATATAGCATTATAAGCGTTATTGGTAATGGTAACCTTAGCCGTTGAAACTGAGCGCTCCGAATTTATAATAAGGTCAAGATTTTTGCCAGCTATCCATGTTTTTGACGTGCATGTCTAGATGATGTAATGTTTGTAATAAAATGATATAACAACATGTCTACTTGTATACTTTGAACTCGGATCTCCTAATAAACAAATAATTCAACATTTTCCGAAACCGAGCCATGGTAAAATAAAAAACCACGTTTATACAAAAATACAAAAAAATTGTAGCCCACTGGTAACGACAACATGGTATCTGTGGTCTGGACTCGTGAGAGAGGAATCTCCTAACAATATGTGCTGTACCTATCCAGGAGTACCTACCTACTGCTTTTTGGATCAAGCGATGCAACTGCCCAACGAGAGTCTCCTCAGGTATTCGTAAAAGCTCTTGGATATTATGACCATGACATCTATCGGCACTATGACTGCTGTATTTACTCGCCAGGAGTCGACAACCTCGCAAGCCAAATCAAAATACTTTGTTTGCTTATCTTTCTCAGCTTTCACGAGGATTTTGTTATGAAGGACTGCAATATCAACAATTCTTGGGTGACGATCCACTTAGTTGATCTATCACCACTATGTCAGGCTTAGTCCAGTCAGTGATGATAGAATAATCCCAATTTAATGTGATACTTATTGCCATTCTCGAGAACTAGGTCGGGTACCTACAGTAGGTTTTTGTTTTCAAGGTAGGAAATCATCTCATGATTTTTCCCACTATAAGGTGGATCGAGGGCGTGTCAGACTTTTACTGACTAAAACCACACCTATGTTCCTTCAGTTGCCTTTTGTATTCTAGGACCACGAGTATCCCTTTCACGGATCATCCGATTCCACAAAATGTTATCTAAGAGCAAGTTGCTGGTGGATAATCCCATCTACACAAGGTTGTGCCTACGAAAATTTTCTGAATCAGCATACCTAAAGTCTGTGTCCTGATGTCTCAATTCTGCGTTACAGAATACCTCTACGCACGTCTATCACAGGTACCATCACACTCACAGTCTGATTCATGGTCACGACCTGACATATCATTTCAACATTTTCATCCTTATAAACGTCGCATCATCGAATTAATTTCGTCACAGTTTCGTACGTCTCTTGCACTAGCACCAACTAGCGGCCACTGCATTGCAAAAATGTTAACTTGCATCAACGTCCAACGATTGCATTTAAAGTACAGTATTGCTAGATTTGGCGATTTTTCGCCATTAAAGCTACTTGAAAGGGTATTGGGTCAATCTATTTTTAGACCGGAGAAATTAGGTTTGAATTTGAACCTAGCAATAATTCTTAATTCTTTTTTTAAAATATTGTATTTAAACTTAGTTTTCCTAAACAACAAAGTATTTTAACTTTTCCGAAACCGTGCCAAGGTAAAAATAAAAAACGCAATTTTTAAAAATCTATAAAAACTGAAGAAATAGCTAACTAAAAATTTTTTGTTGCAATATGTAAAAAATATAGAGATGAAACTGCAATATTTATTTCATAAAGATAATGAAATATCTTAATACTTTATTCATATGAATAATGCTACAGGCAAGTTACTGTAATAATTTTTGTTATAATTAAATGTATTGTTTTTTTTTAATTATTTGTTTTATCTTAAGCTTGATTAATTTAATTTTGGAAAATTAGGCTCCGAGTTTGTATATTTATTTACCATTAACAACTTTCCAGATTTTATCGAGTAAAGCTCCGTGGCTGTTTTAAATTATTCACAAATTAATTCCTAGTTTACATTGCAATGTAAAATAGGTGTAGTTTTGTATCTCTACTTTCTACACAACGACAGCACGTGGAAACATTGAAACAGGAATGATTACGGTAAAATAAAGCTTTATTACAATATTGACCTTAGCGAAACTTGCCGAGAAGTCTGACTCGATATATTTGTGGCCAAATACAATATAAGCATTAGAATATGTTACATTACATCTCCATTCTAATCGAAATCAAAGTGACTGTATTCAGTTTAAAAATCTAAATAATTTCTTAACTTGACACTGGCTAAAATTGCACTGGCTGTGTGAAGTCAATAAAAAAATAAAAAAAAAACAGGGCGTACAAACTTACCTACCTATGAAAACAGTTCAATTCCCGAATTGAGTTGCGAAGATTTTTTCGAATCTTAAAAAAAGATTTTTTTTGCGATGTAACTACAAATTTTCAGTTTTCAGATTTTTCCCCATATGTGTACTATGAGACTTTGCTCCATGCCAAATTTCAGGATTCTAGGTCATCGGGAAGTATCCTATGAATTTTGATTTCCTTGAGTGTGTCGAAATACACGTTTTTTGCGACATAAACGGTCGTATCTTTTTTTTCGTTAACTCAGAAGTTTGAATTTTTCACAGCTTCAAGGGACCGCAGAACTAAGTATATGGTTATAATTTCAACTCGATGTCTCCACGCGTTCCCAAGATAAAGGGTCTTGACAGACAGACAGACAGACGGACGGACAACAAAGTGATCCTATAAGGGTTCCGTTTTTTTCTTTTGAGGTACGGAACCCTAAAAAAGATAAACGACTATCAAGCTGGTTACAATTTGCTTGAAACGTTATTTGTTTTTTTTTTTATATAAATTGTAAGTTCAATCAAAGTACGTAGTAATTGTTTAATTTTCTTAATATATATAAATAAATATGTTCATTAAAATCATTTGGAATTCTTTCCGTAAAATTAATATATTTCCTTGAAGTAAAAAGTCAAATAATAACATAATACTTAATAGCATAATCTGTATTATAATAGTTAGGTGCAATGTTTAGATAAGAGGGAATAGGCCGTAACGTAATCGACTACGTGGGCCCAGTAGGTAAGGGTTGGCAGATGTCACTTGTCTTCGATTTTTTCGTGCTAAGACATGCCGGTTTCTTCACGATATTTCCTTCACCGTTTTAAGAACAGTGCTAATGAAATAAATTGCGCAAAGAAAAGCGCTTGCCAGATTTTGACCCACAACAAACAATGCGTTAGGGCCGTTGGGACTGGACTGGACTCATTATAAAATAATATTCTTAAAAAAAAGGATAATTAAGTTGACTTAAAATGTACGAAACAAATGTCTTGTAATTTTACTGTTAAGTACTGTTAATTATCTAACCTAATAAAAGGAACTTAATTAATGTTTATTGTTCCCATAATAATCTTTGTATAGTAATAGTTTATGTTGATGATTTCGACAGTGTAGATTGTGGAACTATAACTTTTTATTTCCTGTGGCACCTTTTAACATTTGATTTAGAACACCACTCATCGCAGATCTAGCAATAACATTATTGCCACTTGTTTGCATAGCAAAGCAACACTAATATATTTCAGACTAGGTGATACAAATATACCTACTTACCTCGTAGAAATCTGAGGGGACCATCCCCTCAGATTTCTCGAAGATCGAAGAGAACAGCTACAGAAACTTTAGATGAGAAGGTAAAATGCATATCTACTTAATAGCAATTTCTTTACTGAAACAAAGCTGTGTCGTCGTTGACTAATTGAGGGCAGTTCTTTTAGGTATTACGTACGCATAGACATTCAATTCGAAGTGTGTGTCTTCAATACCTACTTGTATAGAAAGAGTAGCTTTTGCCAGCGGCTTAGCTCGCATGAAGGATAGAAATTAGGAAACGAGAATGTACTAACAGGATGAAAATCACCCTAAGTCCTTAACAACGTACAAGCCACTAATTTTGCAATAAATTTATTCCGTCATTTTGGTTTAACTCTGGTTTAACGTGTACTCAGAATTGATGCTCAAACAGTCCTAATCTAACCTAACCCAACCTGACTTTTAGCCTATCCTAACGCTACAGAATTCAGATTTTTAATTTAGTAGAATTTATGAATGAAATACCTATATTAATATGACTCATAACATAACATAGCATAATCAACCTTTTAATATTCCCACAATAATAAACAATAACCAACCAAGGTCGCCGACATAGCTCGAAGAATCGCCAAACTAAAGTGGCAGTGGGCAGGGCACATTGCTCGTAGAACGGATGGTCGATGGGGCCGAAAGGTTCTAGAGTGGCGACCGCGCACCAGTAAACGCAGCGTTGGAAGGCCTCCCACAAGGTGGTCCGACGACCTGGTGAGAGTCGCGGGAATGCAGTGGATGCGAGACGCACAGGATCGGTCGTTGTGGCGACGCTTGGGGGAGGCCTATGTCCAACAGTGGACGTCTTTCGGCTGAAATGATGATGATGATCATTGTTACGGACACGAGCATGTAATTTAGAATCACTAAATATAAGCAACATTACGTCATTCACAGACGCGTAATGTATGTACATAGGCGCTGTACATAATAGAGAGCAAGCCTATCAGAGGCCAGACTATTGTCCAATCAGCTACTGGGATAGTATATAAGGCTATGTACTGAGTTCTTAGAAGTACATAATGCGGTTCTTAGAAGTAAATAGTACAGAAAAAACCGTTAAGAATAATCTGGGTTTCTATTGGTAGATTACAATGGAGAAAATCACGCCACTATTGATGACCAATGGTGTGCTTGCCGTATGCGGGGGGTCGGGAGGTGAACGTCAGCCGGCCTCAACAGGATTAGGAAATAGACTAGAGGAAAAGGGACTCTCTCCCACGACTTGCGACCGGCTGAAAAAGTACTTAAGCTGCACTTTCCGTGAAGACGACGTTCTCTCTCTGCAGTTCGACTCGAAGCGTCACTGCGACAGTTTGTCTTGGCACCCTACGCTCCTGGAGCGGCCCTAGATTTCCAGATTTCCTAAGTTATCTAACGTATTAGAGTCAGTGAAGTATTGTAAAGTAACTGTGAACTATTTGTGAGTTAGCGTCACGCGTATGTACGTAAAGGACTCGATATTTACACGTGTTATGTGAAGTCTGTATTTTTATACGTGTTAAATAAATTGGCTGAGGCCTTTCAAGCGTGACCATTGTGTTGTGTAATTATTTACATCCTCTGCCCCCAACAGAGGAACTTTGGTCCTTCGAGAGCCGGATATTGGTCCTTTGGTAAGGAATATCGAGCGGCTTATTGTGCGTCTTTGGGGAGACGTGAAGAAATACAGTTGGGTGTCGAAGATTGAAGAAGGGAACGCTTCAAGCTCGAACAGGAACGCTGCAAGTAAGAATAGGAACGCGGCAAGTTACGTTTCGAAGAAACCTATTTTCAAGAAAGAAGAGGAAAGCTTTCAAGATTGAAAAGGAACGCTTCAAGTGGGAAAAGGAACGCAGCAAGTCACGTTACGAAGAATACCTATTCTGAAGATTGAAAAGGAACACAGGAACGCAGCAAGTCCGACCCAGTAGGTGCTTAGGATTGTCGCCACGTCGGGAACTTCGAGCCGCCAGCGTCGTGTCGAGCCGTCGTGTCAAGTCATCGTGTCAAGCCGTCGTGTCGAGCTGCAGAGAGGGATCCACGGGTCCTTTACGCCGTCGCGTCAAGAACCTTTTAAGCGGGTGGACCGCGGCTCAGGTACGTGCCACCTAACGGTGTCAAAGGTGCGTGCCTGAGTTAACGCCGTTTCAAGGCGGTGCGACATATTGTGCGGTGTCGCCAACCAAACGTGGTTGAATAGCACTACTGCGCCTGTAAGGCTGCGCACGTTGCGAGGGCCGGACTGTAGGCACTGCCGAGGCAACCGGTCGTTCCCACCGGTTGCTGAGCACCTCGTAGCGCGTGTAGTTCTCTGCAGGGTAGTCCCCACCTTTCCATTTCCTGCACATTTTCCATCCCTGCCGGAGCATATCCCTCTCATAGGGCCCTCCGGTAGGTCTGATAGGGCCGCTAGGGCATTGATAGAGCTAGGGTGCCAAACGAGGAGGAAGGATGCCGACTACAAGAAGCCAGAAGAACGAAGATACGCAAGCCCGCGTGTTTGAAGACCCCCCCGCGTCACCGTCGTCCCGCGCGACAGTATTATCACGCGCTAACCCCCGCGTTACGATTCCCGCGTCTGTACCAGTTCCTGCAACAGTGCCTACGAACGCGCCGACAGCCGAGAACACTACGATGGATGCTATAACGTCAGCCGCCGCCGCGACCGCCATCCCAGCGCCCGCGCCCGCCGTTGATAGGATAAATAGTAGGTCGCCCGTCCAATCCGTACGATCGCGCCAATCCACCGCTAGTGCTGTACTGCGCATTAGGCAAGCAGAATTACATGCTGAGGAGCGCCTCGCCGCGATACGCCGCCAGGAATTGCAACTCGAAGCCGAGCTGGTTAAGAAGAGATTAGCGATAGATGTAGCTACCATTCGCGAGGAAACAGATCGAGATAGTGATATAGCCCAGGACGTCGCGGACACCGATAATCGAATCGATAATTGGCTGCAATGCGCGCAGCCTACGGGGGACGAGGGATTACCATCGCTGACTCCGCCGGATCAAACGTCGTCAGCGATACGCGCACCCGCCCCGGTTCACATACGGGGGGAGGAAGCCGAGCGCGCCCGGGGTAGGCAGGAATTTACGAGGCCGCGTACGCCACAGTATGAGGAGCGAGAACGCGCGTACTTTCCGAGAGAGGAGCCGCCCCGCGTAGAGAATAAGGAGCCCCGCGAACCTAGGTTCCGATCACCGCCTAGGTCGCGACATAAATCTCGATCTCGATCTCGATCCCGAGATATCGATAAGCTAGCCGACGCGTTAAATAGGATGACACGTTATCGACCGCCGCCGCGTCAAGCGATAGAGTTGCCCATTTTCACGGGAGCGCCGCACGAGTGGTTGCTGTTCAAGTCAGCAATGCGAGACTCGACACGAGAGTATGGATTCTCACGAGGAGAGAACTTAGCGCGCCTACGCAACAGCCTGAAAGGTGAAGCGAGAGAGACCGTGTCCGCGCTACTTTGCACCGCTGCTGACCCCGCCGTGATAATGCATACACTCGAACAGTGTTACGGACGTCCCGAGATTATAATCGACAAGTCACTCGACGATTTAAGAAAATTACCGCGACTCGGTACGACGGCCGCTGAACTCAACGCGTTCGCGATAAAGCTGCAGAACATCGTCAGCGTGCTATCGTGTCTGGATGATAGGGGGTACCTACAAAACCCAATGCTGTCCAGACACGTAGTAGAGAAGCTCAGCCCACACATGCGCGCGCGTTGGTGTGATTACGCCCAAGAGCATGGTAGTCGCGTGGAAGCAGAGATCGTTACGCTGTCGCGCTACCTAATGAGGGAAGCTGATCGGGCCGTAAGATACGCGTACTCGTCGACCGTGACTACGACTTCAAAAGAAGCGACGCGTCAGCAAGCACCCGCCAGAGCACAAGCGGTCATTAGGAGGAATAAAGCGCGCGTACCCGCAACGTACGCCGCCGCCGAGCGACCTGGCGAGGACGAGAGAGAGAGGGCTAAGAAGACGTGCTTGTGCTGTGGCGAGGGACATGCCACGCCAAGCTGCAAGAAACTTGGTGACATGACGGTCCAACAAAGATGGGAATGGGCCAAGGAAACTGGAGCATGTTTCAAATGTCTGGCGAGTAAACATCGTCGATTCAAGTGTACCGCGAGGAAGTGCGGAGAGCAGGAATGTCGTAGATCGCACCATAGGCTACTCCACACCGCCGACCGAACGTCGGACGCGGCTAGCGCCTCCACCAACTGTGGGACCAGGAGCGTGAGGGAAGAATCGGCGACCACCGCATCTGCCCATGCCGGCAGCGAAATGAGCGCGGTGTTACTCAAAGTGTGCCCAGTAACGTTGCGGGGGCCTAACGGTAAGGAAATAGAGACGCATGCGTTACTGGACGAGGGCTCCACTGTTACGCTACTCGACGAAGAGATAGCTAACGAAATGGGCGCGAAAGGAACTAAGCGAGCGTTACGCGTCCACGGGATTACGGCCACGCGACAAGAGAACGACAGTCGTTGCGTGGAAATAGGAATCAAGGGAAAACGCTCAGAGTGTTTTAACATACGCGCGCGTACTGTTAAACGCTTAAATATAATTAGTCAGACCGTGAAAGCGAGCTATCTACGCTGCGAACACATGAAACGTATACCTGCACGTGACGTGTGTTACGAGAATGCGAAGCCACGCCTATTGATAGGCGCCGATAATTGGCATTTGATAGTGTCGCGAACTTTGCTCACGGGACGGCAGAACGAGCCAGCCGCTTCACTTACGCAGCTAGGATGGGTGGTACACGGAACGGTACCACGGCGCGTAACTGAATTCGAAGCGAGTAGCGGGATAGCATTGCACGTGCACCCACAGGAAATATCCGATGATTGCGAAGAGTTAAAGGACCTCATCACATCGCATTTCTCGATCGACGCTCTGGGGATAGTTCACCAGCCGAGACCAGTGCTGGCGGACGAACGGGCGAAGGATATTTTCACGAAGACTGCTCGGCTGGTTAACGATCACTACGAGGTAGGGTTGCCGTGGCGGAGTGATGAGCCACACCTACCACCGAGTTACGATATGACCTTTCGTAGACTCGACACCATTGAAAGGAAAATGGATAAGTCAGCTGACTTCAAAAAAGCACACGTGTCACAGGTCAATGACCTCAAGGAAAAAGGGTACGCGAGTAAAGTAGCCGATGACGCAACTCGGCCCGAAATGATACAACTGGAAAGCGACAGCAGATGGTCCACTGGTCCCCTCTTCCTGGGCGGACCAGAACACATCTGGCCAACGGAGATCGCGCAGGGAGAGGGGGGTGATGAGATCGTCGCGCACATAGCGCGCATCACCAGCCTCGTCGACACGACTCGTTTCTCGTCATACGAACGATTACTACGAACGACTGCGTATGTCCTGCTGTTCGTCGACAAATGCCGCAAACGCGCTACCCGGTTGACGTTGCGTCACAAGCAGGAGGCCGAGCTGCTACTGATAAGGGAGGCTCAGAGGGAGTGTTTTCCAGCGGAAATAGCGCGACTCGCTGTAGGTAGGAGAGTAGACAGGACCAGTCGACTCTACCGATTGGACCCGATTTTTCAAGACGACGTCATTCGTTTAAACGGTCGCATAAATGCCGCGAACGTTTCTCAAGATAGGAAGTGCCCACCCATCTTGGAAGGCAAACATCCGATGACGTCACTATATTTACGTCAGATTCACGAACGGGATCATCACGCGGGACGTGAATATATAGTGAACAAAGCGAGGGAACGCTTTTGGATTTTAAAGGTTCGACCGACAGTGCGCGCACTGATAAGAGATTGCGTGACATGTAAGCGACGAAGGAAGCCGCCAATACGGCCCGTAAAAGGGAATTTACCTATTGAACGATTGGACACCCACCTGCGGTCGTTCACCCGTTGTGGAGTAGACTGTTTCGGCCCAATGACAGTCACAATAGGAAGACGGCATGAAAAACGATGGGGTATGTTGTTCACCTGTCTTGTCACGCGAGCAATACATATAGAGTTGTTGCCAAGTTTGAACATCGATTCAGCTATATTAGCGCTAAGAAGAATGGCGGCTAGGCGCGGATGGCCTAAAACTATGATGTCCGATAACGGGACTAATTTTCGAGGAGCCGATGTTGAAATCCAACAGGCATATAAGCAGTGGGCGAATGACCTCAATGAATTCGCAATTAAGCAAGATATGGAATGGCGGTTCATTGACCCCGGGGCCCCAAATCAGGGCGGCGCGTGGGAACGACTAATAAGAAGTGTAAAGTCGGCGTTGTCGGCCGTGTTGAAGAAACGCGCACCAAAGGAGGAGGTACTTTCCACGTTGCTAATCGAGATCGAGCACACCGTCAATTCGCGACCCCTCACACACGTAAGTGTTGAACCTGGCGACGAGGAGGCGCTCACGCCGAACCACTTCTTATTAGGCTCGGCTACTGGACTACCAACTACAGGGCAGTGCGACGTCGCCGATCGAAAGACATGGCGCGCAACACAGGCGCTAGCGGACAAGTTCTGGACTCGTTGGATAAACGAATACCTACCAACGTTGACACCGCGCGGCGACGTCCGAGATTCACGCACGCAACTCGCACCGGGAAATATAGTAGTCATTGCGGATGGTCAACTGCCGAGAAATGTATGGCCATATGGGAAGATCGTGCGCACCATACAAGGACCTGATGGTGTCATACGCAGCGCTGAGGTACAGACGCGTGGAGGCGTTTTCAGACGCCCAGTTAGAAGGCTCGTTGTCCTGGCCGATGGAAGTTAGGCTCGCGTTGCTACGCCGGGGGGAGGCTGTTACGGACACGAGCATGTAATTTAGAATCACTAAATATAAGCAACATTACGTCATTCACAGACGCGTAATGTATGTACATAGGCGCTGTACATAATAGAGAGCAAGCCTATCAGAGGCCAGACTATTGTCCAATCAGCTACTGGGATAGTATATAAGGCTATGTACTGAGTTCTTAGAAGTACATAATGCGGTTCTTAGAAGTAAATAGTACAGAAAAAACCGTTAAGAATAATCTGGGTTTCTATTGGTAGATTACAATGGAGAAAATCACGCCACTATTGATGACCAATGGTGTGCTTGCCGTATGCGGGGGGTCGGGAGGTGAACGTCAGCCGGCCTCAACAGGATTAGGAAATAGACTAGAGGAAAAGGGACTCTCTCCCACGACTTGCGACCGGCTGAAAAAGTACTTAAGCTGCACTTTCCGTGAAGACGACGTTCTCTCTCTGCAGTTCGACTCGAAGCGTCACTGCGACAGTTTGTCTTGGCACCCTACGCTCCTGGAGCGGCCCTAGATTTCCAGATTTCCTAAGTTATCTAACGTATTAGAGTCAGTGAAGTATTGTAAAGTAACTGTGAACTATTTGTGAGTTAGCGTCACGCGTATGTACGTAAAGGACTCGATATTTACACGTGTTATGTGAAGTCTGTATTTTTATACGTGTTAAATAAATTGGCTGAGGCCTTTCAAGCGTGACCATTGTGTTGTGTAATTATTTACATCCTCTGCCCCCAACAATCATGAATAAACAATAATTCCGTACTAAAAGGTCCGATGACCACATACCTACGCACCCCTCGATTATAAATTTAGATTTATTCGAATCCATTAGAGAAATCGGTGTAAAATTAACCTCCCTAAAATCTTAAATAACCAAGCCTCAATAATTATAGTACCTAACTCACTTCAACTCATCAATTCTCTCAATTTACTTTTAATGTTTATTTTTGCTCGACTGAAAAGTTACGAAAATGAAATATTATGGACCAGATGGTTCTGATGTCTAGGCTACTTTGCATTTGAATTGGACGAATTCAGGCTACTTGGGACGAAATTTTAAGTAACTTGGGCAGTGGCGGACTAAGCCCGTCAGAGGCCCGGGGCGGCAAATCTGAATGAGGCCCCCCCAGCTTTAAAAAAATAATGTTTTACAAGTTTTTTATTCAGTTTACATTTGTATGTATAAATAATTGTTGTTTATTTCGTTAAAATCTGGTAAGTAAGTGAAATTTAAATTCGACTTAAATTATTTAAGCTAAATAAACATACATACCTACAATATGGAATGGATATGGATGAGGAAAATAAAATACGAATGAATCGACAAAAAAAAAAGATAAAATAAATCAAAGATAGTTTTTTTATTTTTTGTAGCGTGTTATTATATGTGTTTTCGTGCCTTCAATTTACTGAACTCCTCAATAACTTCTGTGAAATCAATTTCTTTTGAAATTTTTTTTTCTATTGAAAGCACAGCTAGATTAACCAGTGGCTCTTGACCTATTGTAGATCGAAGATAATTTTTAATTATGTAGTTTAAATTTCAAAAAACTCATCTCGCATGATGCAACCGAGATGCAAATGGTCAGGAAGTATTGAAGTAGGGCCCCCTAAGACCAGAGGCCCGGGGCGGGCTGCCCCTTCCGCCCCCCTGTTAGTCCGCCACTGAACTTGGGACTCAACACATCTGGCAACACAAGGTAAGGTCGTTTAAGTCGACATGATACCGAACCCAGAGTAAGCACCCAAGGAAAACTGGCTGTTAGTTCAATTAGTGAGGAATTTGTACGTTTGAGCGGTTATCTCGGGCACTTATCGTTGTATGCTGGTTTCTGTGGTCCTCTGACAAAATCGCAATCTAAACAGCAACTGATTCGTCCAAGGACGTGGTGTCAACAGAAAACGGGCAACTACCCAAAAGTAACTAACAAGGAAGGTAATAAGTACATTGTTACCCTAGGGATGAAAGTAACTTATTTAGTCCCGAGAAGAAGGTTGGCGTCCGAGCGTAGCCATGTCGCCAATAGTTCGAGGACTAAAAAAGCACAGTATTTAACTTGGGCTAAACCCAAGTTAAATACTGTGCTATTTATTACGAATACAAGGAAAATAAAATAAAAAGCTTGTAAAACCTGAGTCGTCGTATGATTTTAGGTATCTTTCTTCTGATTTAGGTGGTAAAAGGTTTTCCACTCCTGCTTTGGCCTCTTCTCTTATGAAATCAGGCTTTAACGTAGTTTAACGCCTGAATTCCCTCGAACTATTGGCGACCTCGCTACGCTCGGACGCCAAACTTCTTCTCGGGACTAAATAAGTTACTTTCATCCCTAGGGTAACAATGTACTTATTACCTTCCTTGTTAGTTACTTTTGGGTAGTTGCCCGTTTTCTGTTGAAATCACGTCCTTGGACGAATCAATTGCTGTTTAGATTGACATTTTTTATATCCACATGTGAATCTGATGAACTTATCGTGTTACTACAAATCTCTGCTGTATGGAAATGTAAACAAAACTCCACAACTCGAAAAACTGGGCAAGTGCGAGTCGAACTCGCGCACTGAGGGTTCCGTACAAACTTGAACGGTAATTGCGGTTTACGATTTATGACGTATTAAAAAAAAACTACTTACTAGATCTCGTTCAAACCAATTTTCGGTGGAAGTTTGCATGGTACATCATATATATTTTTTAGTTTTATCATTCTCTTATTTTAGAAGTTACAGGGAGGGGGGGCACACATTTTACCACTTTGGAAGTGTCTCACGCGCAAACTATTCAGTATAGAAAAAAATTATATTAGAAACCTCAATATCATTTTTGAAGATCTATCCATAGATACCCCACACGTAAGAGTTTGATGAAAAATTTGAATTTCAGTTCTAAGTATGGGGAACCCCCAAAATTTATTATTCTTTTTCTATTTTTGTGTGAAAATCTTAATGCGGTTCACAGAATACATCTACTTACCAATTTTCAATATTCTAGTTCTTATAGTTTCGGAAAAAAGTGGCTGTGACATACGGACGGACAGACAGACAGACATGACGAATCTATAAGTGTTCCGTTTTTGCCATTTGGCTACGGAACCCTAAAATATTAAGATCGGATTGACGAATTGCCACTTTCCCGCCTATTTTTTTTTCTGTTGCCAACCCGCTATTCAGGCGTTATTTTTCACTTTCATTATTAAAAAAAAATAGTAAATATTTTTCCTAAATAAATAAAAAAAAATATTGAATAAAATAAGTAATTTTAAAAAAAATATAAGTATATTCTTTAATTAACACTTATCTTTAAGTTATTTCAATTTTATTTTGAGAAAGAATAGGAGAACTGGATTTATGAGGATGGGGTTTGAGAAGGGATCTTACGTGTGATCTGCACGGCGCGTCACTAGGACGAGCGTAAGAAAAACGTTCACGTAAGTAGGAGGGATAAGACGGGTTGTGTAAGATGTTAAACAGAAGACATAAAATCCGAGTGTTCCTGCGAAGACGGATTGGGAGTCACTTGAGTTCTTTGCGAAAGTGAGAGACGTGGTCATATTTTCGTAAACCAAAAATAAACCGAATGCATAAGTTTTGTAGTCGTTCAAGCTTGTCATAATTCTTTTGTTATGATATTGAACCTACAAGCATTAACTATCACCGAGTTTCGTTTCTGCACAGTTTTTACGCTTGTTACGCTTGTGTAGATATAAGTACACATTTTCAGACGATTTCTCGGATTAACCAAGACATCATCATCATCACAATCATCTCCCTACATTTTCTCAACTAGATAGATAGATATATATTATTTATTGTACACCAAAAATACAAATTACATTAGGAACTTAAAATTAATAGGGTGTCACCACGGATATCGACAATGGGCGGTCTTATCGCTAAAAGCGATTTTTTACAGACAACCTTTGGATGGATTTGACAGAGAAGGAGAAAAAAGATACGCAAGTAGTTCGTGGTGTACTATTTATATATATACAATACATAAACTAATAAATCCCAACCCGACGTACGGCGAGTATCCACCCTTACGTTGTTGAAACTTCAACGGTCCGGACTAAGCGTTTCGCTTCGTCGTTTATACCGCGTACATCGAAGGACTGGAACAATTTGCCTGCTGCGATCTTCCCGTCCAACTATAATTTAGGTGTCTTCAAGGCTAGAGTGAATAGGCTCTTGATAAACTAGTGCGCCTCACCATCAATGATTGCATCACTGCTTACCATCAGGTGGGATCGCAGTCAAGCGCTGGTTTATATCAATTAAAAAAAAAAAAATTCATATAATACATACAAACAATATATATTATATATATTTAAATATATAATTAAGAAAGCAAAGAAATGATGTACGTAATGACGACATTCAAGAGGAAAAAGGTAGTGATCCTTAACCATATTTTTAAAAATCGTGATTGTTTGAGCTTGCCTAGCTTGGCATCGGCTTGCAGTCTAACCGAATGCGGCTGAATACCCGTGTTCTACATGGAGCAACTGCCTATCAGACCTCCACAAGCCATATTGGGCAACACGATACTACTTGGATATACTGATGATGAGATTTTCTGGCGTCTGACTACTGTAACGACTGTCAAAGATCTACGAATCAAATCAAAGACCAACGGTTTTACGTGATTTCTAATGCATAATGTCAGTAATGTACTAAGTCATTTTAGAAAAGTACGTATGAATTGGCCGAACGAGAGCAGTGGTGGCCGAGAGCAGTGGTGGCCGAATGGTAACGGCCCCGACTTACGAGTTGTAGGTCGCGGGTTCAAACCCAGCCAGGCGCATTACTTTGTGTAATTTATTTAATTTATTTCATCACCACTGCTCTCAAAACTGTGAAGGAAAACATCGTGAGGAAACCGGCATGTCCTAGAATCAAAAATTCGAAGACATGTGACATTCACCACTCCGCACTGGGCCCGCGTGGTGAATTACTACGGCCCATTCCCTCTCTTAGAAAGAGGAGGCCTGAGTCCCAGCAGTGGGAACATTAAAAGGCTGATTATGCTATGCTATGCTATACGTATGAATTGAAAAATTCATAATGGTACTTGCCCGATTTCGAACCCGCAACAGAAGCAGAAGAGGCGGGTGTTTTAACCATCGGGCTTCACTTCGTCATCATCATCATATTTATAATCGTTGATAATAATAATTTCTATCTTTTTGCACGTAGCTACGTGCGAATATGTAACCAATTTGCACACGAGCTTCGATTAACAATGTACCTGACGAGAACAATCGACGTTTCAACATGACACCTACCTTTAGTTTGTTTAGGGTCGCCACACACGGGCCAAATGCCACAGCCACAAACGCCACCACGACAAGCTGGAAGCGGCCACAAAGGCAGCTGAAGCGCGCGACAGCCACTTGTGGCTGGTAGCAGCTGTTTTTTTTAACCCATACGCGCAGTATCATAATGGACTCTGACGAAGAAGGTTTAAATGCGCGAGTGGCGTGTGACGGCGTTTTGTATTGGCGTTTAGTGGCCAGTGCGAGCCACAAGAAGCGAGCAGCGGCGATTTGTAACGTGTGGCGGCTACCGGCGTCAACCGTGTGCGGCGAATCCATAATAAATTGTATGAGAACTATGGAAAATATGGCCGGTGGCTTGTGTGCGGCGACCCTAAGTCTTACGGATGTGGTTTTCCAAATTACGTACGTTCGGGTATATATAATACGACCGAAATATCTTGACCGCTCCGAACATCGAACAATATTGCCGTCAACTTCAGAGTGACCAACATATTTTGACCGTGCTTTTGTAGATACGAGTAGGCTACGCATAATTGCTAATTTATTATTTTTTGCAGTTATCCTCGATCTAAGCTAAGGCGGGATTGGATCAGAGAGAACGTCCAATGAATATCGACCGACAAAGGCGAAGAGATGGGACGTGCTCGAACCATCATAATTTCGGTGTGACAAAGAAATAACACTATTAATCCTGTATAGCTCCATCTCACTCAAACAGCAGAACTTTAATGATTTTAAGACGTCGTCGTAGTAAGACACCAAAAAACAGAAGAAATGGTGTAGAGAAGGGAGAGGAGGGAGGGAGGACAGACGAGGGTGAAACCGTGGGGAACAGTTAGAGGAGGGAACAGAACTAATTTTTTTTTAATTGGTTTAAACCAGTGCTTGAGTGCGATCCCACCTGATGGTAAGCAGTGATGCTATCATTGATGATAAGGCGCACTAGTTCACTCTAGCCTTGTAGACACCTAAATTATAGTTGGACAGGTAGACCGCAGCAGGCAAATTGTTTGGCTATAATAGATTTTATAAGATTTTAAGACAGATCCTTCATTCGCTAGAGCGAATGGAAAGAGAGGCAAAAATATTTTTATCGATTATTAGTTAAATGCACGGTATGGTTAAATGGCTTTCCAGGGTATACTGATATAATTGTGTTGGCCTACTGTCCACGGACGCGTAGTAGTGTTGCAATAGAACTCTGCTTCAGCTTCCGCTACCGCAAAATTTCCGCAAGCTTTTTCACTTCCGTTTTCGCTTCTGCTTCCGCAAAATTTATAACAGAACTTTAAACGGAAGAATACAGCGAGTAGCGCAGGGGTGGGGGGCGCTTGGACGACCGGAAATTAACACTTCCGCTTTCGCTTCCGTTTCCGCTTCCGCATCCGCAAAGATTTACTTTTGACATCTGTTTCCGTTTCTTCCGTTGCATCACTAACGCGTAACTTCATAGTCTACGCGCATTCGTCATTAAACGTGGTGTACGCCTGCTCATAGCTTTATAGGTACAAAACTAAGTATGAAACTCTGTCGACGAAGCTGCAACGACACGACCGACGGCATGACTTTGCCGCTTCATAGTTTTTTGATATTAATATGGATCTTCCCGGGATTTCTAATGGAAAATCCCGTGTGGCCAACAATATTACAAATAAATAATAATAAAAACCTCAGAGATAGATAAGACAAATGAAACAAAGATAATTAACATACATATTTTATTAGCATTTTTCATTAAAAAAGATCTCTCTACGTCAACTGAGGTGAAGTTCCAATTTATACACTTCCTCCTCCTCGTCATTAATGCAGGAAGAAATTTTTTCTGCTATATTTCTAATAGTGACACAAAAAAAAAATCTCGGGATTTGAGGCATATCCACTTTATTCTTTCGCCTGTATGAAATCGGTGTAAGTTCATGTTCAACTCTACCTAATTCCGACCTCTGCTAATGACAAATATGCGTCTAATATGCTGCTCGTTCAGAATCAGAATCAGAATCAGAATCAGAATAATTTATTTGTAAACATAGGTCAGATTACAACAGAGTGTGAGGTTTTAAAAATAGGTAGATCCTCTATGTTTTACCCAGAGGCGTACAAATATATACAATTAACATTGTCAGTTTTCATTTAACTTCTGAGATTATGTAAACTTTCTCATCATTAATAAATTTAAAATCAATATTAATCGGCACATCATTACAAATTAGATTAAATTATATCAGTTTTACTAAATGTCACAGAGAATAAGTTAAATGTCATATTAATACTAATGTCAAATACAGTTCAGAACCATCAAAATACTTAGGTCAACTTTTATAATATATAAAGTCAATAATAATAATAGGCACATGCATATCATTACAAATTAAATAAAATTAATTTCAATAAATGTCAGAGATTAAGTTTCATGTCATATTAATGCTTATGTCAAATACAATTCAAGATTATCAATATAGGTCAGGTGATGTGCAACTTCATTATGTAAACTCTATAACATTATAAAAGTCAATATCAATAGGCATATGCATATTAAATACAAAATTTTTTTCAATAAAATGTCAAAAAGATTAAGTTATTACATGTCATATTAGTGCCAATGTCAATAAAATTCAAGATAAGTCGGGTAATGTGAAATTTTCTGAAGCAGTAATTATAGAATAGTCCTTTATTGAGTAATAGCATTTATTTAGCAAAATTTTTAATAGTTCTTTTTTGAAATTATCCAGATTTAACGTTTTTAATTTCTCAGGTAGTTTGTTAAATATTTTTGGGCCATACAGAAGGTACTCTGTATGGCCCAAAAATATTTAACAGTCATTAGTGCAGTCTTTCCATAAGTCACTTCAAGTTCTGACTTATTTTTATCGCGTAATTTTCGGTAGTAGCTTTTAGTAGTTGTTTTATATAATGAAATATTAGATTTGACAAACACATTTGTTTCGTATATGTATAACGATGGCCAGGTAATCGTTCATAGACAATAGGCCTAAGTGTAATCATTTTGCCGGAAATGTAGACACCTTAGTTTTGACGTTTAATTTGACACTGACATTCTACAACTTCATACCGTTAATTTCATCACGTGCATATAAAGCCATATATGCAAATTATCCGCTAAACTGATGATGTAAAAGTTTATTAACAGGTTTCATAATTTTTCGCACATTAATTCCTCACGAGTTAACCTCGGCTGAACGACTCATTCATTAAGATCACGACATTTTTGTGTTGACATCGATGTGGAATACAGATCTGCTATCAACAATTAAGTTTATTGTCTCTGGTATTAATTGGGATGAAATTATTTGATTGCTGCACGTTTTGGATTGCAAGGATTTATGTTTATTTTGAAGGTTACATTCATCAACTGGTCTATATCATTACATTTATTTTATTATTTAACCTTTAATATTGTTTATTTTTTTTCTATGTGTCATATCATGCTAATTACTTTTATTTAATATTTTCATAATTATTTAGAGCCATGTTCACTCCTTTATGCATAAGCTGTGCTTGCCTATAACAGAGTGTGCATTACAGGACTAGGTTACGTGTACCAATTTTTATTTTTAAGTTTTTTTTTTTTAAACACTCGTTGGTGATCCTTAAATAAATAAATAAAATAAATAAATATCAGACTGGTAGCACAAACTAAATTTCAGTCCAATTTGACACACCTACTGCCCTCGGAAGCCAAAAAGCGATACCTATCTCAAAATTTGTTAAAAATGCTTTTGTTTTGCTTCAGAAAGCTTAAAACTAGGAAATCCAATCCCGCAAGCGCGAGATCCCGCGAATGCGAGATCCCGAAACATTTTTGCGGGATCAGAAATGCGGGATTACTCGTGCGGGATCCCGCACACTTCTGGAATCGAATTATTTTTTAAGTAAACATGGGTTTAGACGACGCGCCGTTCTGATTACCTATTAGTTAAACCCAGCACAGCTCATTAACATGTGATTTAACAACTTTCCATGAAACTCGTGACTTTTCTGTGGAATTTGTACCTGTGGAAAATAATTTTGTTTTAAATTTTATATCCTACAGCCATAGAAATATAAAAACACAGCTAAATAAATTTTGAATTCCTATTTTGTTTTGTGCAAGTCAAAAATCGGAAGTGAGGAACGTAATCAATGTCAGTTAGGTATCTTAAATTCCTAAATCTGAAAGATGAAATGTTAAATATTTTTCTGATTTTGTTCTGGAATTGTTTTAAATCTTTTGCATTTTGCAGTTCAAAGTGGGAATATGATTTGCAATATGCAAAAAAACTTAAGAAAACTTGAATTTCGCGGGTTACCTGTGAGCACCCCCCTTAAAATAAAATAAAATATTAATATAAAATATCCCAATCCCGCATATCTGCGAGACTGCTGACTTTAATTCAGGCTTGCGGGATAATGATTTTGATGCGGGATTGGATTCCCTACTTGAAACATTTGCATCAGGCAGGCTCGTCAAAAAAACCGTAACTTTGTGGATACCTATATTGAAAAAAAAAACACTACCCACATTAGATACTTTTTATCAATACTCCACACGGGCGAAGCCGCGGGCATAAGCTATTTTGAAATACATATAAATGTGATATCTTTGAAAACCGAAATAAGTTTTCTACAAAATCCCTGTTATCTCGAAATGCACAGTCGACAGCGCGAGACCAGCTTCGCATTAAAATAGGACACTCCTCGGACAAGAACTTCTGTCCAGAAATTTAGGAGTATCTTTGATACCTTAGGTCATGGCAAACCTTTATTGGAGAATATCAGTATTATCGCTAGGGTTGCCAAACATACTTTTTTATAACGAATCTTAGGTACTTACCTACTTCATTTTTGGAAAAAATATACTTTTACATAAAGATAAAGTATAAGAAAATACTCTATTTTCTTTCTGTGATACGTAAAATGAAACACTAATACGTTTCCAAAAATATAAGGATACCTAATGAAAAACTGTTAGTGTCTGCTAGAAGCACATAAAAAATTGTCTTCAAGAAAAAAATCAAATAATTAAATAAAATTTTGAAAACCCCTTTTTTTTATTCCAAATACTTTTTTTTCAATTAAAAAATTGTGATACGTTATTTTTCTTCAAAAACAGTTGGCAACCCTAATTATCGTGCAGGTATAAGTAGGTACTGTATAAAGGGGTTTTCAACAAGAACTTTGTTTTTCAATTGAGATAAATCGGAACAACAAGACAGTTTTTATATTTAGTTTTTTGACATATCAATTATTGTAGAAAATTAGGCATTTTTTACAATAAATTCAATTTCGCCTGAAAATGGTGAATACGTAAAAGTTAGATACATTTTATAAAATTCGGTTTAGTTTCGGTTAATATACTTAATCGTCCTTTTTTAAACTCACTTTTGGTCTACTATTGGTGATATGGATAACCGGTTTTACAGATAAGAAAATAAGATTGGATCATTTTTGGACTATCTTTTTATTTTATGTAATTCATTTCAAAGTTAACTATTTTAGATAAAATATGATGGAATATTCTAATAGAATCGAAAAGGTCAGTCAATTTTAAGGGCCTATTACCTACACTACGCGATATTCAGCACACGATATTCAGACTGTCTTATTTTTTATTCCGAGTAAGACCGGTCTAACCCTTATTACACTACGTGACATCGACTAGGACCTGTACCATGACGTTTAAAGTAAGATTGTTTCATTCTTATTTCCAGTGTGGGTAAGAGATGGCGCTAGACAACCTGTGTAGCTCTGTCTCTTACCCACACTGAAATAAGAATGAAACAATCTTACTTTGAACGTCATGGTAACCCCCTAAGACTCTCTGAATATCGAGTAGTGTAATAGGCCCTTTAGGAGTTCCAGGCATTTTTAATTTACAGTAGACAGGGAAATGAGAGTAGACACAGGGAAGTGACTATAAAAGATATTTTGACTTTAAAGTCGACTTGATAATAAACATAAATATGATAATATTGAATTAATAGAACAATTTGTATGCAGAAAGGAATCAGTTATATCCATATTACTGACATGTGGTTTTAACAAGACGGTGTCACAAGTCACACTGCCACCGAAACAATGAATTTATTGCAAACCAAATGTTTCTACCTGCCCCCACGGTAAACCGTGAGTTTATGTATGTTATTGTTGCGTTAGTGAAAACAGTCATAAAACAGTACCTATACAATAACCTAGGTATTTCAAATAACTGCAAAGCATTCGAATAGGCCAAGCAGAACTATGCATGTAAATCAAATTGATAAGATTAGAATCCAAAAGGGATAATAGGTTATCTGTGGAGTGTTTATGTCGCTATTAATAACCTAAAGAACAAAGGTTACATATGACGTAGGTTCTCTGAAACTTTGAAGGTATTTTAAACACGGTTTTGTATTTACTTGGGGGGAGTCTATGACGCAATACATTGATGCCACAGGCCTGTATAATGAGCCTTTTTAACCGACTTCAAAAAAGGGGATTTCAATTCGGTTGTATTTTTTTTATCATTATTTTTTTGTTACCTTAGAACTCCGCCGTTTATGGACCGATTTGCAAATTTTTTTTGATTGATTGGTTCTATTTTTTTCAAAATCCACTTCTGATGATGGGATCCATGAGGAATCGAGGAAATTCCTCAAATATTATAGCCAATGATATAGTGATTTTGGTATTTTCATCGAGAACTGAAGCATTTAAGGTCGAGGTGTCGAAGTCCGTCTGTGTGAGTGTCTAGTAATTTAGGGAAAATCCGTCATATGCCAATCTTTCCCCAAGGCAGATGTAAACCTTATTCGGTTGAAGCGTTTTCTTTAAACATTATTATTTTATTCACAAGTTTTCTTTTTTTCTTATCTATGAGTAACTACGTGCGGTGGTGAGGTAGACCAGGACGTAACACATCGGATCAACGCTGGATGGATGAAATGGCGACAGGTCACGGGAACCACTTGTGACCCACGGATGCCCCTCAAGTTAAGAACGTCTGTGATAAGGCCTGTCATACTTTATGGATCAGAATGTTTTTTTTTTCGGGTGGGAAAATCATCTAATGACATCCCCCGCTCTTGGGCGGAACGAGAGATAGTGTCAGCCTATTACTGACTAAAAACCCACTCCTGTTCCTTCTTTGCCATTTTTTTTCCAGGGCCCCGGGGATCTCTTTCGCATCACCCATGGCCCCAGTAGGCTTCGACCCTGCTGGGCCCCTACGGTTGCTGACATCTCCTTGAGGCGCGCGTGGAACACTACGCGCCGTCGACGACATGGGCTCGGTCCGGACGGTTACCAGACGATCGGACGGCGAGCCACCCATTGCTCACCGTCCGCAAGCCCGCGCCTACGGTGGCCGGAAATCGCGATCGGAATCCCGGCGGCGGTTGGGGCGTGAGGACCGTTGCCTCACGCGATCGGCCCCTCCTTTGCTAGCATTACTGCTTCGCAGAAGGAGGCAACTGCCTGCCACTCCTCCTCGCTCCGGACTATGGCCTGTACCAAGGCCCGGCGTGAGAGATCGCTGCCACCGATCGCCCCCACGAGGACACGGCGGTGCTCTGCCCAAGCGGGGCACACCTCTACCGTATGCTCCACCGTGTCCTCCGGGCGGTCCACACAATGTTGGCACCCGGGCGTCTCTTCTGCACGAATCCGGTGCAGGAACCTCCCGAACTTACCATGTCCAGTGAGGACCTGCGTCATGCGGTAGGTAAGGACGATGGATCAGAATGTTGGGCTGTGAAAAAGACGGATGAAAAAAGATTGCACGTAGCGGAGATGAGAATGTTAAGATGGATGTGTGGTGTGACGAGAATGGATAAAGTGAGAAATGAGTAGGTATATTAGGGGAAGTTTGAAAGTGGCGCCAGTGACTGAAAAGTTGAAAGGAAACCGTTTGTCTTGGTATGGTCATGTGAAGAGGAGGGATGAAACGCATGTTAATAAAAGATTTCTGGGTTTATATGTAGATGGATGGAGATGGAGAGGAAGACCAAAGAAAAGATGGATAGATTGTGTGAGAAGTGATATAAAAGAAAAGGGAGTTAGTGATAGAGTGACGAGTGACAGGACAGAATGGAAGAAAAAAACATGTTACGCCGAACCCAAATAAAACGGGACAAGGGCAGGAAGATGATGATGATGAGTAACTAAAGAAAGAAAGAAAGAAAACATTTATTTGAGACTCGCACAGGACAAACAACAATAAAATAAAAAGTAACTACTTAATCTATAAATACTTACTAACTACGTGATTGTAACTAACCACTTCTATTCTATCCGCTGCTCTGCAGTTGCTGTGCCGTTATAGTGTGCCGTGACCTGGTGTCCAAGATCTCCTGCGCTTACATCTCAAAACACAAGTGAAGCGCGTGTCCCTTCGTGAGATAAAAAAAATCTGTACAAGATTCAATTAAGTTTTTAATATGACCTTTAACAAAGCTATATATACGGTATTGTTTTTTTTTTTTCATTGTATTATGGATAAAAATTGATTTTATAGATAGAGGGTTTTTATTAATTCCTTTCATTTATATGCTATCTATTCAAACAGTACAAATTTAACCAACAGTGTTTGCGCTTAGTTTTTCTATAGTTTAAAAACCCCTTTGGATTTGGTTTGTATCATCTTAAATACCAAAACTTATCAATATTCACATTGCATTTTAGATGAAACCAACAACATACTTACCTACTGTTCCCTACAGTCAGAATATTCAAAATTTCAAATTATAATTGTACTGATTTAAATGTTGACAATCCCTGTCCTTGCAAATACACCGGACTTACCCCACTTCACTGCATATATTTTATTTTCGAATGTTCACTAAGTATGGGTGCTGTAAATATCTATCAAATTACAAACAATTTATGCCTGTGACGGAGTTGCCCCAATTACTCGGGAAAGTCCGTCTACTACCTTTTAATAAAACGCGTTTATGTTTATGTTGACGACAGTTTCATTAATGTTTGTAAAAGTAACTGATAAATAAGAAATCTTTAGTCATCATTAATATTCAAAATATACAATTAAGTTAAAAAATCAGCCAGAGGGTGTTTATCAAATCAAGCTTGCAATAAACCATGCCGGACTTCGTCACCTCAACCTTACAGTCAAAAATAAAGTAAAAAACTAAAACCCGACTACGACAAAAAGAAACGACGCTGAAAAAGTATGAAACAAGATTTTCATACTTCGAACAGAACAAATAGAAAAGCCGCAGTCACACGTTATATGTACCAACCGAAACACTTTAATAACGTGTGACTACGGTTTTTCTTTTTGTTCTGTTCGAAGTATGAAAATCTTGTTTCATACTTTTTCAGCGTCGTTTCTTTTTGTCGTAGTCGGGTTTTAGTTTTTTACTTTATTTTTATTTAAACAATTTTGGTGTTAAACTTAACACATGACTTTTTGTCCGCTAGAGGGCGTCACTTTAAATTTGAGCAATATTTTCGAAATTTACAAATGTAGTCCTTTCAAATGATACCAAACACGGCGTATTTATCTCCATTTTTATTTTTTAGGGCGCCATGTCGAGTTTTGTGACACGTCACGTAGCCTATGTTCAGCGGACAATGAAGACGGTTCTAACGATACCTCATAATATGTCGAGTTCCGATTGGTAGATTAGGAGCTATGAGGGAACAAATGAACATACTCACATACATACATAGCCTGTCAAAATCATAACCCTACGTAGTCGGGTAAAAAGTAACATTTGATGAAGTGAAACTAATGAAAAAGACCAGAAATGGCCAACGGAACTTCATACTCATATAGATATCACGATGAAGATAGACAATACAAATAAATAAATGGTTCTGAATAGTTATGTTAAAAGTGGTATCATCGAAGTGACCTGATGATGATATTGCCGGAAGATAGGCACCGAAACCAATGTATCCAGCCGTGTTTGGGTTTATTAGAATTGTCATGAGATGCACTTTGACTATAGGGTACTATCGAACTGATCTGATGATGGAGTCTAGTCGGAAGGTGGGAGGTAGACACGAAAACAATGTATCGTAGATGTATTTGGGTTAGTTGGAATTGTCATGTGAAATAGGTACTCTATGAAATAGGCTATAAGTGTATCACAATTAAAAAGTGTGAAATAAAAAAACTTTTTACAAAAAAAAAAATAACCGACTTCACCACAAAAAAAAACTAAAACGATCAAAATAACTTTAATTTCGTAAATCGGTGTTCAATAACAAACAAACAACCAAATTCAAAAACAAAAAATAATCCTTGCAATAAATTGTTATTAACAGAAATAATACTACTAGTACAGTTTGGACTGTTTTATAAATAAGAATTGCAACATTTTCTTTTAGTTGGTTTCTGCACAGAACCTTTTTAGATTTTAATGAATACTTATTTCCGATTTTCAAGTATATGGCACCCAAGGGCTGCAGCTGAAAATCAGCGTCAGGTGGTGGCCTTGTGTTACCATTTGGCATTATGCTGAGCTGAGGCCCTTTAAGCATTACTCAATGTACTATTTGTTTAATTTTAAGGTGTTTTGTTTCTTCTTTTTGTAATGCCAATAAACGCAATTTTATTTCTTTCTTTAAGTACTTATTAATAAGACTACCCCTTAACTATATTGTAATACGAAGGAAGCTTATGTGATTGTGTTCCGACGTGTACGGAACCACTTCTCCTATTTGTAGGGGCCCAGCAGGGTCGAAGCCTACTGGGGCCATGGGTTGTGCGAAAGAGAACCCCGGGGTCCTGGAACTGAGGGAAAGAAGGAAACTTAAGAGTAGGTATTATTCAGTAAAAATCTGACAGTGTCTGAGAGTTTTTTATATGATTTTAGAGTTTTAATTAACCTAAAATGTTCGTAACCGGCCGTACTGCCCACATGTTAACTTAATGCTCTCTCAACGGTGTCCTCATCTTCCGCATGACGCAGGTCTTCACCGTACAAGGTAAGTTCGGGAGGTTCTTGAGGAGGCTCGAATTCCGGTAGTCCAATTGTGGGGACCACCCGGAGGACACGGTTCACCGTATGCTTCAGCATGCAGTGGAGGTGTACCCCGCTTGGGTGGAGCACCACCGTGTCCTTGTGGGGGCGATAGGCAGCAACAATGACTATACAACCTCTTTGGGCAGCGACGATCAAAG
The DNA here is from genome assembly GCA_905147345.3 of Mythimna impura. Lineage (NCBI taxonomy): Eukaryota > Metazoa > Arthropoda > Insecta > Lepidoptera > Noctuidae > Mythimna > Mythimna impura. The sequence goes on along the minus strand of LR990348.1, from coordinate 23,408,643 downwards.
CAAAACCGTAGGGGCCCAGCAGACAGCAGGGCCGAAGACTACTGGGGCGATGGGTTGTTCGAAAGGGTACCACAGGGTCCTGGAACGCAAGGCTATGAAGGAACATAGGAGTGGGTTTTAGCCCGTAAAAGTCTGACACGCCCTCTCGCTCCACCCTAGAGCGTGAGAAGTCATTGGATGATTTCCCACCCAAAATAATAGTGCTCTCTTGGCGTCCAAAAAACTAATACAAACACGCATGACTAGGGGGGTTACCATGACGTTCAAAAAGTAAGATTGTTTCATTCTTATTTCAGTGTGGGTAAGAGACAGAGCTATACAGGTTGTCTAGCGCCATCTCTTACCCACACTGGAAATAAGAATGAAACAATCTTACTTTAAACGTCATGGTACAGGTCTAGGCCTCGCATTGACCCAACAGAACCCATTACTCGCTTTAGATAAATTAGTGCTCCCTGGTAAATGACAATACTGTGGCGTCGCCGTCGTGTTAGAAATGGAATATATTAAAACATTCAGTTTAAATGTTCTCGTTTCTCGCTTGGTAAAGCATATCATTGTTATAAGTACATTATTTCATTAGTCGGTCTTTACCCAGATAAATCAGCTTTAAATTAGTGAAATATGTAAATAAGGCAAACATACAAAAATATAATCTTGTATTGTGTAAAAATACAGCGTTTAACATTGAAACTATAAACACAATGGGCTTGTGAAATTAATTTTAATACATATTAATTAAATGTATAATTTTAAAACAAATGAACATCGCATGAAAAATATGTAGGTTATCAAAAAAAACCGACCAAGAGCGAGTCGGACTCGCGCTCAAAGAGTTCCGTACCATTACCATAAAAAAATCATGTCTGTTGTATGGGAGCCCTCCTTAAATATTTGTTTTATTTTAATTTAATTATTTATTTTTAAAGTGAATATTTATCTAAATATTCTGTGAATAATAAATAGAAAAGTCACGTTTGTTGTATGGAAGCCCCCTAAAATATTTATTTTATTCTGTTTTTTTTAGAGTTCCGTAGCCAAACGGCAAAAAACGGAACCCTTATAGATTCGTCATGTCTGTCTGTCCGTCCGTATGTCACAGCCACTTCTTTCCGAAACTATAAGAACTATACTGTTGAAACTTGGTAAGTAGATGTATTCTGTGAACCGCATTAAGATTTTCACACAAAAATAGAAAAAAAAACAATAAATTTTGGGGGTTCCCCATACTTCGAATTCAAACACAAAATTTTTTTTTCATCAAACCCGTACGTGTGGGGTATCTATGGATAGGTCTTCGAAAATGATATTGATTTATTGATTGGTTTCTAATATCATTTTTTGTTTTTCTAAACCGAACAGTTTGCGCGAGAGACACTTCCAAAGTGGTAAAATGTGTGTCCCCCCCTCCCCCTGTAACTTCTCAAATAAGATAATGATAAAACTAAAAAAAATATATGATATACATTACCATGCAAACTTCTACCGGAAATTGGTTTGAACGAGATCTAGTAAGCAGTTTTTTTTTAATACGTCATAAATCGTAAACCGCAATTTACCTTTCAAGTTTGTACGAAATCCTCAGTGCGCGAGTCCGACTCGCACTTGCCCAGTTTTTTAATATTTGTCGATAATTCGATATAGCGGCACAGCAACAGAAACAGAAAACAGAAATACATACGTACATCATCTGTGAAAATTTCAACTGACTATAACGGTTCACACTTCACGAGATACAGCCTGGTGACAGACGGACAGACGGACGGATAGAGGAGGCTTAGTAATAGGGTCCCGTTTTACCTTTTGGGTACGGAACCCAAAAAATGGATCGCAAACTGTTCTTTTTTTTTCTTTGAACGAATCTACTTTTAGGAACAGCCCATAGAATATTTAGGTATACCTACCTAATCATCAGCATGACTACGTGGTCGGTCCTTTTTACTAAAACGCCTGTAAAATCAATCATTTGGAATGGCATTGACGTCAATATAGGACAAAAATAACACAAAGGGCTTATTAGCTCACTGCCTATGTACAGGTACCATATTTTCAACATTCCAGAATTTCCGTGGCTCTGAAACGCAATGGGCAATTGAAGGACACAGGTGGGTTTGTCAATAAAAATCGAGTCCGCTCTTTCGCTCTACCCTCTAGAGCGGGAGAAGTCATTTGATGATTTTCCTCCTGAAAAAAAGCCAGGTTTCTAGAATGAAAATTATCTCAAAATTTTGACAAATTGCATGTCGAACGCGTACCTACGTAGGTACATCACTGTGAATGTTGTGATTTGTTATATAAATCAACAGCTAACCACATCATTTTTAGAATTCCGTACCCAAAGGGTACAACAGGATCTTATTACTAAGACTCCGCTGTCAGCCCGTCTGTCCGTCTGTCACCAGGCTGGATCTCATAATAATCGTGAATCGTGATACGAACAGTTGAAATTTTCACAGATGATTTATTTTTGATGCCGCTATAACAACAAATACTAAAAAACAGAATAAAATAAATATTTAAGGGTGATTGTTGAGGCGTGATTTTTTGCCCTTTTTTTGCTTCGGACGGTACGGAACCCTTCATGCGCAAGTCCGATTCACACTTGGCCGGTTTTTATTGTGACACGTCCATATTTTTTCCAGAAAATGAGGAATGTATGAATGTAAAGCATTCTACAAATAAAAAAAAATGTTGCCATATTCTCTTTCTTTCACAAAAATTAAATTAAAAAAAATATAATGAAAATCCAGATTTTCTATAATTACTTTAGGTCTATGTATGACATTCTATAATACTTCCAGAAAAAAAATGAGAAACTAGTATGTCCTTATTCTATATATATACGAAAAAATTGTAGCCATAAACCCCTTCTTTCAAAAAAATCAAAGACAAAACCTTAATTTTTATTACGCTTTTGATTTTTTTTTTTAAGAAATATTTAGTTGCATGACTCAACCTTGACAACGGGTATGTTGGCATTGCCATCTGGCGTGGCGGGTTATTATGAATTTCACTGTTATGAAACATTGCGTTACTGAAACAACGTTTTGCCAAATAAATCTTGCGTCGATCTAGAGACATCGAGATTCAGACGCAATCTTTTTATTACTGTTTATAAGAGGTGGAAATTAATCAATCAGGTAACTTTAACGTTATTGCTTGAATCTAATTTAATTTCGTTTTCAGTTTTCAACCGTTTTGTCTCGCATTTTCGGCAATTATTGTTTTTGCCTTGCTGATCTTTGTCAATAGAGCCTTTTCCTAACTATGTTGGGATCGGATTCCAGAGCCTAAAGTCTACTATTACAATAGTGTCAGAATGGTCTATCATTGATTTCATAATTGTTGTTTTTTTTTTTTTTTTTTATTCTTGATAGGTTCGCGCTTGACCGCTAACTCACCTGATGGAAAGCGACGATGCGGTCGACGATGGAACGCGCTTACCTAGAAGTAACTTATTCACTCTTGACTTAAAGATTTTGACAAGTTTGGTAATCTACTAATATAATGGCGTCATTGTTATGACTTTCCAATGGTCAACCACTGACACTCCATTGAAAGACGTGGCATAGAATGGTAATCTCGTACATATTGACAAATAAATGTCTGACGTATGCGGTAATCTGCTAAAATTTTGACAATTCCATTGATCAATGACCTACCGTTAGAACGTCATTGTGCAGTCATTGCTTTTAATAAGTTCGATATTGTCATTCTACCACAACAGTAGTACGAGACCATTGACCGATCACGATCAATGATCGATCATTATGAAGTAGCAGATTACGAACTTTTAGCAAAATGACGAAATGGCTTTTAGCAGACTTGGGCCCCAGTCTAACTGTATGTCTGTAACTGTAGTCTAGTGTCTTATACTCCATTCACGATAGCATTAGACAAAAGAAGTTTATAGAAGCAGGTGTGCACAATATTTATTTTTCGAAATAAATTCAAACAATTTTAATAAAAAATGGTTACAAAATAAAATTTTAAAATTACCTACTTAGATAAGGTTGATTATTGTAATGTAAGTACTAAACACTTGATAAATGAAATGGTTTTTTTTTTTAAATAAACGTAACTTTAAACTTGGCGTATCAACAAATTTCCTCCTTACAAAACATATGAATTGTACACAATACAAGGCAACAAGATAATTATTTAACATTCATACAAATAGAAATAACTAATATTTTAAAATATAATAAAAAACGTTCCAGGTACTGACAACCCCTGCTTCTTGTAGGTTTTTAACTTGACACTAGTAGTATAAGTAAGAACTAAATAATTAATTTAATTAAAAGCCTCATAAATTCAGAAGATGGATAGTTCAAATGAATTCATTTAAGTATAACAGTTGGTATATAAGTTCATTAAAATAAATTCAGCATCAATCTTAACTGTAATAAAGCACAATATACAAATATTGTACTTTTATTACAAAGTGTACCCTATAACAACCTTTTTTAACTTGTGTCAAATACTATCGCGAATAAAGTATAGTGTTGCCCAACTTAAGTGGTAGTGGGCAAGGCACATTGCACAGTGGCGACCACGTACTGGAAGATGCAGCGTCAGCGTTGGAAGACCTCCCACAAGGTGGACCGATGACCTGGTGAGGGTTTCGGGAATCTGATGGATGCGAGACGCCCTATCCAAGGACCTCTTTCGGCTGAAATGATGATGATGATAAGTGTCTATCTGGCGTTTACAACTCAGTAGGGAACTTGATATGCCTTAGCATGCTTTGTGTCACATTCCCTGACTATTAAAAATATCAACCGGGACTAGGGGCATTTTTGAGCCCTATTCCAGCTTTGTGTTGAGCGAGAGGGATTGTTTGAGTTTTACTGACCAAAACTCGCCCGTGTTCTTTCAATTGCCTGCTAGTTGCATGGTAGTTCTTTCGAAAATTCCACAACCCAGGATTTTTCCGGGGCACGATGGAGTCTTGGCATTTGTACCAAGGGACATGGTTACCAATCCACGACCCAACCTCGAAGATCAACCCGTTATTATTAGATAAGTCACAAACTCCTTGCAGACCATAAATCTATTTTATCTACAAGTGTCACCGATTTGTTATTAAAATCGCAGTCTGGGTTGGAAATAGAAACTTTTGTACTGGCAAGTTGGAATGTTCTTTTTTTAAATTCCCATTGACGTTATTGGCAAGTTGCATTGTCTCTTCTTCGTCTTTTTTGCCGCCAAAGCTTTGTGGAATTTATATTTTATGAAACTTTATTGATTCTATTATATAACATTGGATCTCATGTTACTTACATGAGATCAAATCATTGCATGGGAATCAAATAAAGTTTTTTACAAAATATCAGCTTCACATATGTAGCTAACGTTTTATTACAAGACAGTGAACTGCAGTCCAGATTGCAAAAAGCAACTGAGAGATACAAATGGGTTTTAGTCAGTAAAAATCTGACACGCCCTCTCGCTCCACCATAGAGCGTGAGAAATCATTTCATGATTTCCCACCTAAAAAGCCTATCCACATTTCTAAGTAGGTACTGTAACGCAGATAAAAATATATCCCGACATTGGTATGACCTCTTCCTTTTCTTATTGATTGAACGTCAGTCAAAACTAAACTTTTTCTAACATAAATCTTAAAAGTATAACATGCCAGTTATCAAGTAATAATAATTGGACCTTCATAGTCGTCACACCACCTACCTACCTCCTGTACTAAGTTGTATTTGAGAAATTTGCACGAAATACATGAGAACGTGTTCTTTTATTAGGTAGGTAAGTAAATGTACTGTATACAAAATTCTGCTACGTAAAATAATTCAGAATCATATTTATTATGTGTCACTTGAAAGATAAAAATATGATTCATTTAGGAAACAAAAAAAAGAACTTTACACCCAAAACAAAACACGAGCGCTTTTCTGAAAGTGTGTTGATGTAGGTTTTTCCTTAAGGAAATTCTGATTAAAATTTCCTGGCTATTAATAGTTCCTGCTACATAATGTATGGGTTAGCCCCGGATGAATGTTTTGTTGTTTTGATACTTCCTACGTCCTTTGTTTTTGTTTCGTAAATTATACATCTTTGCCGATCGATGATCGTCTTTTTTATTGAGGTGGGAAATCATCTTATGACTCTCCTGCTCTAGTGTGGAGCGTGAGGGAGTGCCAGATTTTACTGACTGAAACTACACCTACGTTCCTTCAGTTGCATTTTACGTTCCAAGACCATTTTTCAGAACCAATTCCATGGTCCTAGCAGCCATCGGCCCTTACGGTTTGCTGACATCTCTTTGAGGCCCGCGGAGGACACTACGAGCCGTCGACGACTGGGGCTCGGTCTCTATAGGACAAGCCGACGACGAGCTACGCATTGCTCCCCGTCCGCAAGCCCGCGCAACCTATCGATGATCTTGAAATAGTCAAATTAAAAAACATAACCCTTGTTGCAGTCGGGTAATTATACTAAATACTAACTGTTTACATACATAAGCAGGTGTAAAGGTCATTGAAATTAGTCATCATTATGATCTCGAATGACAAAATGACTAATGCTTTCTTCATTTTTAGGGTTCCGTACTTCAAGGAAAAAACGGAACCCTTATAGGATCACTTTGTTGTCCGTCCGTCCGCCCGTCCGTCCGTCTCTCTGTCAAGACCCTTTATTTCGGGAACGCGTTAAGGTATCGAGTTGAAATTAAAACCTTATACTCAGGTCTGCAGTCCCTTGAAGCTGTAAAAAAATTAAACTTCTAAGTTAACGAAAAAAAAAAGATACGACCGTTTATGTCGCAAAAATCGTATATTTCGACACTCTTGAGGAAATCAAAATTCATAGGGTACGTACTTCCCGTTGACCCAGAATCCTGAAATTTTGCATAAAGCAAGGTCTTATAGCCTCGCCTGGTGCGAGTGTGCGTGCCGCTCAGCCGAACACACCGGTGTACATCTCCCGCCTGCATTACACCACAAAGGTGGAGGACATCGTCGATTATGTACGCCAAAAGTTGAAGTACACACTGAGGGTGCAGTTGCTGGAGTCGCACCGGAATGTCAATTTTAAGGCATTTGTGGTGCGAGTACCGAACTGTTTTCTACACCTTGCTATGGACGAAGACTTTTGGCCACAGGGTGTGGTGTTCCGTCGCTTCCGCGGACAAATACCACAGGACAGCACCAAGACAAAATAGTGCGAAGTGAAGTTTTACTAATATAGTTTTAAATCATGTTTACTAACAAAATTATTTATTATAATTAGTTATGTATGTTAGTCTATAGGGTATTTATGATATGGCTACATGTTGCCTGAAATAAATTGATTATTATTATTATTATTATAGCACAGGTATAGGAATAAATCTAAAATCTGTAAATTTCTTGTTACGTCACAACAAAAAAAAATTGCGATTCGGAAAAATCTTCGAAACTCCATTCGGGAATTGAACCGTTTTACATTGGTAAGTTTGTACGGAACCCTCAGGGGCGAGTCCGACTCGCACTTGCCCAGTTTTTTTTATTATGTCACGAGTTTTTTTGTTTTTAAGAAAGAAAATATATTTTTTTAGTGAAAGACGTTCACCGAAGCATCCACCACAACGGCCGATCCTGTGCGTCTCGAATCTATCGGATTCCGCGACCCTCACCAGGTCATCGGTCCGCGTTGTGGGAGGCCTTCCAAGTTCCAACGCCATATGGATCTTATATGGTCTGAACCTGAAATAAAGGTTTTCATTTACTTATTTATTTATTATTTTACACCTTCATAAATCGATACTCATTGCATAAACTATGTAGAGTTTGGATAGCGAATTTAATCTGACCTTTTGTGTCTACTTACTCAATGCCTATATAACATCTGAAAACAAACAACAAACCAACAAACACACACCATTACCACCACCACCACCACCATTAACATTTAAATGTTGTTAAATATTTATTTATAACTCGCAAGACCACAGGATGCTATGTCAAATCATGGCGCCATTCACAGTATAAACAAGGAAATATTGTGTCACCCTACCTACAATGCGTTCCAAATAAGAATAGGATCGATTACCAGGTAGTGACGTCACGTCATACTGTCAAATCGAAGAATTATTAAGGTGAGCAAAACCAGAAATTTTTAGAATTTAATTTATTTACGAACTGTGAACGAAATTAGTTTAATTAGAATCAAGTTCTTCAATTTTGCTCATCTCAGAGTTCTTCAATTTTGCCCAATTTCTTGCGATTTGACAGTATGACGTGACGTCACAACATGGCAATCGATCCTATTCTTATTTGGAACGCATTGTACATTAATTAAAATTAAGATTGCGCAATCCATAAAGTAAAATAATTATCTTCCTTCTGTCACACGTAGGCTTAGATTGGTCTGAAGAAAAACTGCCATACCCACACATACGCACTGTTATTTTGATTGATCGTGGGCTCTAAACATTGTTATCTTCAATATTCAGATAAAATGTTATTTTGATCTTAATGCTGCGTAAATTGTTAAAGTCAACTTAAAAAGCAAAACAGTAGGTATCTATATCATGCAATGACATTCGTTCGAGTTATGCTAACACGGTACCTACCTATCTGCAACATACATTATGATGTAGTTGTTAAAAAGACTATGATTAGGTACAGTGTCTACCTACATAATGCATGCGTTTGTGTGTAAATGGCATGCCTGTGTAGGTGACTTTTATCGTGTTTTCCGAGTGACAGCTGTCAGCGCTGGTGTTTTGTCTGAATAAGGAATGGCTTGGGCGTAAAATATTTAATTATGACTAATGCCGTAGGTCAATACCGAGGTAAAGACTAGCAACATACAATTATCTAGTTATCTACACATCATCAAAAACATTTAAATTTTTATTATCTCTCTGAATCTTCTTTATCTATACTGTGCTTGAGGCAAAAAGCAGGTGACGATTTATGTAGGTAAAAACTTATATAATTTATAATATCTTTATCAAATTGAATCAAATTGGTGACTAGTTTTATCATCCTGCTGATAGACATTGACTTAAAAAGGTTTAATATGTTTCATCATGGCCTGAATAACTCAAAAACTTTTTGGGATGACTTTTTGGGAGTCACAAAAACTAAAACATTTTTTTTTCCTTTGCAGCCCTAATGGCTGTCACAACATTTTTTTCGAGCATCAATGGCCAGTTCTTTTTTTAAAGTAATGTCAAGTTTTTATTAATATTAGGGTGATTTTCAGAAAAATTGACCCTGTGACGGACAGGAAATATAATTTTGGTATTTCATGAAATGTTCTATATTTACTCTGATATTAAAGAATATATTGTTAATTAGCTAAATATGCTATTTAAATTAAAATTATACCATAATTTTAAGAAATATTCAAGTTTTTCTGTTAGCATATGATGCAAAGTATTCCTGTACGTCACAAAATATAATCAATCGGAAATCAAACAACCAAGTATTGAAACAAAATCAACTTATATTGGCATAAATATATGCTTAAAATCTTTAAAAAAATTAACAAAAGGGTAGCATAATTCTATTAGATTATTAAATAATCAGCTAAATAGTTTCATGTTCGTCACTTCTCGGACACATCGCACTAGAAAAGTTGTCATTACTAATGATACGAATGACAAATTCAAAAATCAAGCAGAGTGAGAAATTTTCGATAATAACAAAATACTGATGATGACCAAATAAATGTAATGAAATTAAAAATAGATATTTTAAAATCATTTTTGTACCATTCATAATATAGGACAGTGACTATTACGAAAATTGCGTAACGAACAGGAATAATTTGAGCAATGTCCACACTGCCGTTTTAAAAACACAATTACAAAGAATAAAGCACTAACTTACTACTTTAGATTCATTAAACCTTTGGTTTTACACATAAAATTATTAAAAGATATAAAATTGTCAATTTGAGATAGATGAAAGTAAAATTTTAAAAGTTATCGCCAGTGACTTATAGTTTTAGTTTTCAAAGGTTCTTTTGTCGGCTTTACGTTTTCTTTATTACATTTTTTTAGTTTTAGTTTTCTCTTTTCATCTCTCCATATTTTTCGTTGTTTTATTTTTTCTTCTTCTGTTAGATCCGTTATCTTTTTCCGATTTCTTTTTAGTCTTGCCAACTGTTTTTGGCGCTGAACTTCTAATTTTTCAGGATTTTGCTTTAATTTTTCGCGATATCTCTTTGCCCTTTCTGCTGCCGTAAGCACCATTCTCTCCTTCGATGTAACGAACGAAATAATTGCTTTCTTAAATAACTATTAATTACTTTCTCACACACAAACCTCACACTCGTCCTCAGGAAAATGGTCATAAATAGAATGCATACAAAAAGAACACCAAAAAATGGAGCACTCAAGTAATTTCCTGATATCACTTTGACTCATAGCCAAAGTAAAATGCTGCAGTTTCATACTATTGTTGATTTTTCGCCGACATCCGAAACAATTTTTAGTCATTTTGAAATGTGTAACAGGCCAAGGCCACTTTGTATTATTAATGTAACATTGATTTAAATCAAAATATGTTAGGATTTTGTCAACGTCCCAATAGACTACCATAGCTGCAGAATGATCATCCATACGTGTAAGCATGCTAAATGCGAACTTTGATCTGAAACAAAAAAAGGTCCTATGGCTATATCTCTTTAAATAATACGAACAAACATCAAATGCCGTATTAAAATTAAGTGAAAAGTAATCTATTCTTAGCATTCAGCAATAATGGAGAGCTTTATTTTTTTAATCTTAATTTTTTTTTAGGCTATGAGTACCTGTTATGGTGAGTACCTACGTACAAACACACAATACCAATTTTACTTTTTTATAAAAGGTAACACGTAAGTACATGAAAAATAAGTTCAAAACAATAACCCGACTACTGAAAAATCATGCTCTAAAAAGTATAAAAACAAGATAATATTCTTGTCTGAAATTGTTATGTTCCTACGAACCGTTCGATATTTGTTGTCTATTAAAAAAACAGCTAACAGCCTAAGCCTTATTTATTTTAATGCATTTACTAAATATTTAATAAATAAAGTTTTTTTGAAGTTATTTCCAATTATCAGGTGCATGCAAACAAAGCCAATGAAATGTGCTTCTTAAGCCCTTTCGTTTGATACCTAACACACGCGCGGACATTAAGACACTTCCAACGTAGTTCATAAGTTATGTGGAAATAGATGAACAATACATACATACATTGGGGGCTGAGTCACCCGCGTCCGTAGGAGAATACCCATTGTAAGTCCCTACACGTGGTCCCTGGGTGGTGCTAATCAGGTGACATTTACTGGTGGTAGGTTTCGACCGCTGGCTTGCGACCACCCACTGGGCAAAGACGTACCGCCAAGCGGCCTAGCCGTGTTCCGGTACGATGCTCAGTGTAGCCAATTTAGAGGAGTTGGGTCGAAGTGGTGGTTCCATTGCAGGCAGACCAACCAGGCCCACACTGGTGTGGAGGTATCGGGAGACTAGTCGCGGAGGGTAGCGGGATCCGAGGCACGGTGCGCCGCTGGCCGACCGCAGGTAGTTGGGGGCCCAAGTAATGTACCAGCCACACATGAAAGGCTGCCCCGCCAACTGTCGAAAAATCCCGGGATGCGCCATCGTGCTGGTTGGCGACCAGAGGAGAGGGCCCGATAGACACTCCCGGGGGGGCTCGGGCGTCCCCGCAGTCTCCGGACTAGTACCCCAATGATGCCGTCCTATCAGTGCTTGCCTGAAGGATAGCAGCGTGAAACCCCATCTCACTTCCTTCTCCTCTCCTTCATTCACTCTTATCACACATAATGACAAAGATTAAAAAGAGAACAGTTAAACAGCGGCAGCACTCCCTCTCTCTTAAAGTGCACCTCAGTAATATCCGAGGACTGCACTCAAATCTCGTCGCAGTCCACCACCATCTGGAGACTGAGAAAACCTGCTCTTTTTTTTCTTTCGGAGACGCAGATCAGTAGTCCGTCAGACGTGTCGTACTTATCTTACCCAGGGTTTACCCTGGAGCACCATTTTAAACCACGCGCGGGTGTATGTATGTATGCCCGGGACGACATCTGCTATCGGCGTCTCCGCAATCTTGAGGACTCCAGGTACTCCACGCTTTGGGCTTTGGTGGACACTGGCATGGATCAAATTGTCTATGCTTGTGTCTACCGTTCGCACAGTGGTGATCAGGAGACAACCAGGCTCGCACAGCACCTTAGTGAGGCGGCGGATGTGGCTCAGCAGCGGTACCCTTCTGCCCAATTGGTGATACTGGGGGATTTCAATGCCCACCATCAGGAGTGGCTCTTCCCATACCAGTGCACAGACCATGCTGGGCGAGAGACGCGGAAGCTAGCGCTAGCGTTAAATCTCACCCAGCTGGTCCAGGGGGCTACAAGGGTGCCGGATGTTGAGTCACACATGGTCAATTGCTTGGACCTTCTATTGACTACAGATCCGGACCGGTACTCAGTGTCGATATCTTCACCAATAGGTAGTTCCGACCATTGTCTGGTGAAATCTGTATCCGTCTATTCCCCGCCCGATCCCAGCCCAAGAGGCACCAGGCGGGTTTGGCGATACAAGTCAGCAGATTGGGATGGTATGCGTTCTTTCTTCGCATGCTATCCTTGGCAGCCTACTTGCTTCTCTTCCGCTGATCCGTCGTTGTGCGCGGACGCAGTGTCGGATGTGTTGCGTCGGGGGATGGAATATTACGTTCCATTCTCTGATGTAACAATGTCTGACAAGGTTCGACCTTGGTTTGGCGCCGAATGTAATCGCGCTGAAGCGCTTAAACATACGGCATACCAAGAATGGGTCGACGCTCGTAGGCGCAAGGCAAGTGACGTGACTCAAAAAAAGAGAGCCTATAATAGGGCTGCCAAATCCTGCAAGAAGGTGATGCGGAGGTCTCGGTTTGACCACATTAGCCGAATTGGGAACAAACTTGCTTCATACCCAGCAGGTAGTAAAGCGTTTTGGTCCCTGGCTAAATCTGTTGAATCGAACTTCTGCCGTCCCTCACTACCACCACTGCTGAAACCCGATGGGTCGCTGGCCCACACCGCTGAGGAGAAAGCAAATCTATTTGCCTCTCTTTTTGCGGAATCTTCACGTCTTGATTCCGGTAACGCGCGGCCCCCTGCCTTTCCTGAGCGATGCGAGACGACTATGGCAGACATACGCATCCATCAGAAGGACGTCCGTAGGGTGCTACGTAACCTTGACGTGAACAAAGCCAGTGGTCCCAACGGGATACCAGCAATTGTTTTAAAAACTTGTGCGCCTGAACTGTCTCCGATCCTGACACGCTTATTTCGTCTTTCGTTTGAGGCTGGAAAAGTACCGATGGCTTGGAAGCAAGCTAACGTGCAACCCGTGCCCAAGAAGGGTAGTCGGGCTGACCCTGCTAATTACAGACCTATCTCGGTAACGTCCATTCTCTGCAAGAGTATGGAACGAGTGATCAATAATAAGCTCCTGGCATACCTAGAAGCTAATGACATCCTCAGTGATCGTCAATACGGCTTTCGCCGAAATCGGTCAACTGGGGATCTTCTAGCGTATGCCATTCACATCTAGAGCGAGGCCATCGAGAAGCATGGGGAAGCACTTGCAGTCTCCCTTGATATCTCGAAGGCCTTTGACAGGGTCTGGCATGATAGCCTTATTGCTAAGCTTCCTTCCTTCGGTCTGCCCACTGGTCTGTGTGACTAAGAGCATGGATCGCCCCCTCAAGAAGTCTGCGATCCATCCGAGTGGTTATTGATGGCTGCTCGTCCGGTCAAATGGAAATTAATGCCGGGGTCCCGCAGGGGTCGGTACTCTCGGCAACACTGTTCTTGCTGCACATAAACGACCTTCTTAAACCCGGTACCTTTGGGTATGCAGACGATAGCACTGTTGCTGAGAGATACGTGTCTGATGCACGTGCTAGTGGGTCACAGATCCAGTCTTTCCGAGAGGCTATGGTTGAACGCTTGAACTTTTCCTTGAAGGCAGTATCCGACTGGGGCGATGCCAATCTGGTCAAGTTCAATGCTGCTAAAACCCAGGCGTGTCTTTTTTCCGCCAAACGGAGCCAATTCCACCCGGCTCCATCATTCCGGGGTGTAACCGTGCCGATAACCAGTGACCTTGAGCTTCTTGGGGTAACGTTGTCATCTACCCTCAATTTCGGCTCTTTCATCGAGGCTAAAGCTCAACAGGCTGCCAAAAAATTGGGGATCTTGGCCAAGGTGAGACAGTACTTCACGCCGGAACAGCTGCTCAAACTTTATCAAGCGCAAGTTCGATCGTGTATGGAATACTGCTCTCATCTTTGGGATGGGTCTGCCAAATACCAGCTTGATGCTCTGGAGTCGATTGAGAAGCGAGCCAAGAGAATCATCGGTGATGATGCACTTGTCGAATCAAAACTCCAAAGCCTTGAACATCGACGCCGAGTTGCTGGCCTGTCGGTTTTCTATCGGTTACACTTCGGGGAGTGTGCGTTGGAATTGCACAATTTAATTCCACCAAGTCCGTTCCATCATCGGACCACTAGACGTACGGCGTTGCGCCATCGGTACATGGTGGACATCCCACCCATACGTACAAAGCGTTTTGGGAACACATTCATAATGCGTACAGCTAAGGAGTGGAATTCCCTGCCCGAGTCTGTGTTCCCTGATAGCTACAACCTGGGGGTCTTTAAGTCAAGAGTGAATAGGTTGCTTCTAGGCAAGCGTGCTCCATCGTCGGCCACATCATCGCTTACCATCAGGTGAGATGGTGGTCAAACGCGAGCCTATCAATTATAAAAAAAAAAAAAAAAAAAAAACATACATTACCGGTCAAAATCTTGACCTTCCATTTTGCTTCGTCTATGGCGGGTAAAAATTCATAACCCTTCTTTTTACTTCGCCGTAGTCGGGTAATTAAATCAATGTTTTAAAATATTTCATTGTACACTAAGCTTTACAATTCAAGTTCGTCACGATTTTGTTCCGGTAGTATGTAACATGACGCACAGGAGGTGACGTTTTCATTCCACGATACTTTTAAAATTGAAAATAACTCATATTTAGTTAAATTAACTTGTTTCTAGCTATACTTATCTAATATAGGTTAGTTTATTGTGTTATATACAATATCATAAAGTAAAGAAAACAGTTTATTCACCTTTTAAATACTGTCACTCTCCAGAAAAAAAATTCTGCGCGCCGATGACACCAACACTTTCGTCTCAGTTTTTGTCGCAATTGACTATATAACAACAATGGCGGTATCCTAAAACGATCATAATGTTGCCAGGAAGGCAGAAAAAATACAAATTAGTAGATTTTGTCTTGTGTACGATATCGAATTCACCGTGACGAAATCGGATTTTCCGGTACTACGATTTTCGTAGGACAACATTAAAATAATGATATTTCTTAAAATAACTATAAATTTATCTCATAAAAATTGAAAATACGCTTATAGAAATACAGAGACTATGTTCAAAAACTTAAACATACCTAAAGACTAATATTCTACAAGTTAGATGTATTTGAAATCTCCAAGAGCACCGTGGGACACATGATATTTTTACGTCCCCTTTTGGTTTTTTTTTAATATAAAAATAACTATCTGCTTTTTATGGTACTTATTAATTTAATGGTATATTGAAATATTTACCTTAATCATACAAATTTTCACTTCCACATGTGTCATATAAAAAAATAAAAATAAAAATGTTTCAAGTTGTGGGACAGTCCGATTTTGCTAGGGTCATTTTTTGTGAAAAACACCCATTAACATCTGAGACCTTGGCATTAGGAAATGCCTTCGTGCAACCTTTTTGAACATTATTAATGCCTGCTTTGTTGTTATCGAATTTACTAAATGGATATTTTGGTACGTGGTTCAGAAATTATTTCAAAAATAGTATAAGGGTAAACTGTGAACGTTGTGTAATTATTTTAATTGGTTACATGTTGCTAATTGAACCTTTCAATAGCGTGTGGTTTTATTTGTGCTGGAATTAAAGTAAATTTTTGACGTATGTATTCCGAGAGTTGGGAATACATCACCGGTTCCCGTTACTTTCCTGCTCCCGATATGATGACGATGCGAGAGTTTAAAAAATTAGTCATGTTTTAAACTTCGGCGGCGTTGTCTGTCACTGAGTCACTTCCTCGTTATCGACAACACTTAGATAAGGTTTGTTTATAATTTCACCCAGTCATCGATGTAGGGGCTTCTGATGAGACGGGGATGTGTTATCAAGTTATCATTTAAAGTGATGTATACCTAGCTGAGTAATAACACTTTTATGGATTTTAATATTGCGGCATGTAGGTAATCCGATAAAATATTGATTTTCCATAACTTTTAATATTAGATACTTACAAAAACAAAATTCTGGGCTATTATATTATTTTATGCATAATAACATGATTCTTTTGGTCGACTGATCTCAAGTTAGAAATACAAGAATATAAAGTTGCGTCATAGTAAATAATTTTTAAAATTGCGCAATTTTTGAATAGGAGTACATCTTACACCATAGTATATTCAATAGCCTCATTCATTATTTTTGAGTAACAACTTATTTACACAATGGCCCAGCATGGG
Source organism: Mythimna impura (assembly GCA_905147345.3). NCBI lineage: Eukaryota > Metazoa > Arthropoda > Insecta > Lepidoptera > Noctuidae > Mythimna > Mythimna impura. The sequence continues at coordinate 23,392,064 of LR990348.1, read as the reverse complement.
CACACTTCAACGTCCATCGCTCTATCCATAAACAAGAAAGCCATTAAAAAAGTCATTGATCCCTCGGCTCCTTCATTTGTTGGATAGATATATCTCAATCATTGTATGCTCACAGAATTCAATACGCAGAATTATATTTATTTAGGTACTATAAGTAAATGACTCATTTATGACATTTTTACAGGTATAATCCCAAATAATCTAGAATGGGAAATTACCTAGCAGGAAATACCGGATTGATATAGATACCTACTGTTGATTATGACTGTGACGTTTTATGACAACGATTTTAATTAACTTTTTAAACATTCAGGAATTACCGTATAAATCAGGTTTTTAAGCAGTTGATCCCCGCATTAACGCCGGCGTTCACGCGCCATTGTCTTACTCAGTGTCTCTAATTACGCACTCAAAAGGTTAAAGGTTTTTAATAAGGTTATTATTTTTATACTTTTAATTATTTTATTCATAGTTTTAAAATATCAAAGCAGGAAATAGTTTTATCAATTCTATTAAGTAAATAAGTAGGTATTATATTATCTTCTATAGTTTTAATAAAATCGGAAACATTTTCGTATCTAAATTTTATCAGTATTAAATACAGTTATTTTGATATTCAATGGGATTTTTGGGATGGGTTTTTTAAAATGGGATTTTTTTATTTTCATCATATCCGATATTACATAAATTAATTTAGGTGAATTTTTTAGATGTATCTACCTATTAAAATTAAGTAATTATAGTAACTTTATGAAATATAATTATTATCAAAAATTTATCAACTCCCGCCTTTGTCAGATTAAACTTACACTTTTCATAGGTTGCTTTTGTCATCTACGGTAGAGAAAACGCATCCTTGTCAATTAACAGTTCTAAGGGACCACCTGCCTTCGTCGTTTTGTTTATCAGCGAACTGTCACGTCATTGACTTGGTTTTTTGCTAGTTTGTAACAATCGTAACCAAACAAGTCATAGCTAATTTTTGGGTTTTTCAAACAACAGGCACCTAATGAGTGGGTACCTATCTTTTCTAAGTAATTTTTGTCACGTGGAAATACCTACTTGGGATTTGTTAATTCATTTGTTATTTATCTATTTAAATAAAAGAAGAAACTGACTGAGTGATATATCAACGCACAGCCGAAACTACTGGGACTAGGAACGTGAAATTTTGCACAAGGCTACCTTTTATGACTTAGGCGAGAACCATATATCCGTGGCGAGAACTAAGAAGAGGTTTTTGGAAATTGGATTGGAAAAAAAATCATCATCATCATAATTTCAGCCGAAAGACGTCCTCTTTTTGGACATAGGTCTGTAATGAATAAACTCAAAAACTACTAGACCGATTTTCAAAATTCTTTCACCAAAAGAATGCTACTTTATCACTGAGTGACATAGGCTATAGGTATATTTTTCAATACACTTACTTGAAAACCCGCTCTTATCCCACCGCTTTTAGGCACGCAATAGACTGTTTTCCGCACTAGTACAGAAAAGTGCGCGTGCTCTGCCCCGCCACAATTTTATTACATTTATCGTATATGGCTGGGCGCGCGTCGACCCCCGTTTATTTATTTCTTCGTAAGTGTATTGAAAAAAGTCGTTTGATACACATGCAAATTAGTCACTGTAGCCCTCAGACAAACTTTCTGCACTTGTATCAAAATGTACCTACTACTAAGTATTCTATTTTAACGCAGTTGAAGCCGCTGGTAAAATCTATATATACCTGTACATATACATACTTTATTATACTTGTACACCTCATGATGTGGACAGCATGCGCGGTGTGTGTAACGGGTGGATTTATAAGCAATATTTAATTTGAAAATGCCTGTTTTATTAAGTACATAACTAATTAAATGGTTAAAAGAGGGTAGAAAAAATTCTGTAGTCGAAGGACCACAAAACCCTGTCCATATTTAGTACAAACGATATTTTTAACCAAAACATTGATCGCATCCCCCGTACGTCAGTTGTGACCTTAATAATTTTACAATTGGCAGGTTTCGAACAAGACAATAATAGTAGATTATGTGACTAGGGGATAAAGCAGTGTCTTATGTCGCGGGCAGCATGTTGAATTCCGATCGAAACGAAGGTTGCTAATTTTAATCCCGAACGTCAGTGAGGGATTTATATAATTAACTCCCGAGCACTGCGAGGGAGTTAATAAAAAAAACCTGAGTGAAGTGAGGAATTCAAGCCGCCCTAGACAAAGACAGCTTTATCCCCGTGTTGGATACTCTACTTTTTACACCATCTGTGAGATAATTAAAAGACAATTTAGTAAAACAAATCATATAATAGAGAAATATAAGTAATATTTACGAGTTAATTAATTACGAGTTAATCGTAACTATCACTCGAAATGTTTTGAAATTTGAAACAAACAAAATTCACGACTCAAAGATTCTATAGTTTAAATTTTCTATAACGCCCCGCTTGTTCATTACTTTTTTTAGAAACTTTTTGTATTCTGTTTTTTTTTTGTTAGTGGCCAGTTTGAAATTTGAATTTAAAACTTGTTTGATGCACTATATTTTAATTCACATAATGCTGACGGTTTTTCACGTTCCTAATTCAAATCTCATTATTCCCTAGGGATCGCCCATACTGCATTATCTCCCTAGGGACATAATGACTTGCTTTAAGTGATGGTTGTTTGACGTATAAAAGGGCATTATCGAGCAGGTCGTGTAAAAATATATTTTTATCTTATATAAGTCAATATAACAAGCGTGAAACTCAATTAAGTGTAAATAAATAATATTAAATCGAAGTTTACGTCACTAACACGGAATTTAGTGTTGGAATTTTAATCGTATACAAATTAATTCAATGTTAATTTGCGAGTACAAGTAAATGTGCGTGATTTTATTGGAATATCATCAGTCTATTTTGTGACTGAGAATATTTCATAATTTGTTTTAAGAGATACTTAGTAAAAAGATACGTACTGTGGGCCCGTTAACTTAAACGCGTCCATCTTTTTGCATCGTAGTCACATAAAAACGTTTATGTAATCTCAGCATTAACGATGTTACTATAATTTTGTAACTATTTATTGATTTAAAAGAGTGTCCCTGGAGCCTCATGCATGTTCTTCTCCATAGAGATCTCAGTTTTGGAACGTGCAAATACCTAGCTTCATTTTTTTTTTAATTCTTTGAAATCTCGTTAAAGCCGTAAACTAAGTATCTACGAGGCATTACAAAATAACCATCAAAATCTATCATACCTACTATCTCAAAAATCAATCAGAATGATAAAAAATCTATCTCACTGTCTAGAAGAACTATGTTACTGTCAAAAAAATTGTGTAACTGTCATGAAAATCTATCTTACTATCTTAGGTTACTGTAAAAATTTTTTTTTTGTTTTTTTTTTTGTTTTGGCAATTGGCACAACGACCGAGAATAGCCGCAACGGGCTGCGGCTATTCTGCCAGTGTCACGTGGGGGTCAAAAAAATTGTGTAACTGTCATGAAAATCTATCTTACTATCTTATGCTAATGTCAAAAAAATTGTGTAACTGTCAAAAAATCTATCTTACTGTCTATGTTATGTTACTGTAAAAAAAATATAGTGTAACTATCATGAAAATCTATCTTACTGTCTATGTTATGTTACTGTCAAAAAAATTGTGTAACTGTCATGTAAATCTATCTTACTATCTTATGTTACTGTAAAAAAAATTGTGTAACTGTCATGTAAATCTATCTTACTATCTTATGTTACTGTCAAAAAAATTGTGTAACTGTCATGTAAATCTATCTTACTATCTTATGTTACTGTCAAAAAAATTGTGTAACTGTCATGTAAATCTATCTTACTATCTTATGTTACTGTCAAAAAAATTGTGTAACTGTCATGTAAATCTATCTTATATTATCTTATGTTACTGTAAAAAAAATTGTGTAACTGTCATGAAAATCTATCTTACTGTCTATGTTATGTTACTGTCAAAAAAATAGTGTAACTGTCATAAATAATCTATCTTACTGTCTATCTTATGTTACTGTCAAAAAATTGTGTAACTGTCATGAAAATCTATCTTACTGTCTTATGTTACTGTAAAAAAAAAATAGTGTAACTGACATGAAAATCAATCTTACTGTCCATTCCTACAACAGCTGTCTACAAAATCACTTTATCATCCACTAGCTATTGCCCGCAGCTTCGCCCGCGTACATAAAAACTAGCCTATGTCACACAGGAATAAGGCAGGTCTATCAGTGAAAAAATTTTTGCAAACGGACCAGTACTTTCAGAGATTACCTCCTACGAACAATAAAAACAAACTTTACCTCTTTATAATTAGTGTAGATGTCGAAAAGTTGCAATATTCAAAAATATTGCAAAAGTAGCACGAAGGTATTATTAATGTTTATGAGCGTATCTAAAAGCTGTCCCTTGTGAGCCAAGGGCAACCGGTGGACCTAGTCCTACACTAGTCTAGGTACACGCGCTATGCCCTTAGCAGTAAACGGATTTAAGCAATAGTCCTTACAAGGTATTTAGATTAAAACCTGTAAATGTTTCGCGAAGGTTTTTTGTTAGTAAGTACATCTCTCGGCATACTTACTTAATTTGATTGCCAAATCGAAAGGATTTGTTTGAGGTCGCGGAGATGCGCTAGATCTGGACAGGATTGAATAGGACAGTTCGTATTGGCAATATTCTTATATCATTAGCATTAAGTATAGTGCTATGATCTTCAATTGTCTATTATATTAATATAATATCCATATAATACAAACGATCATTCGGTTTCGGTTTCGCCCTAGAGTCAGCAAAAAAACGAGTTCCGGCTTAGTTTCGGCAACAAAACGGTTTCAGCTTAGTTTCGGCAAAAAACAAGTTTCAGCTTAGTTTCAGCAAAAAACGAGTTTCAGCTTAGTTTCGGCATAAAACGAGTTTCAGCTTAGTTTTGACAAAAAACGAGTTTCAGCTTAGTTTTGCCAAAAAAAAAACGAGTGAAACGCGCTTAGTTTCGGCAAAAAAAGAGTTTTAGCTTAGTTTCAGTTTCGGTTTTACTCCAGCTGAAACTACGGTTGAAACTGAAACTGTATTCGAGAGTTTTTATGCTGAGATCGAATTCGTTGTATTGCACCTTTTTTATCGTATAAAAGGTTTGTTTTACTATTATGTCTTTATTGTCAGGCAACTAAAGCCCACATAGATAGAATACATTATATTACAATCATTAAACAAAATAAAGTAATACATAATATGTTTTGTACCTGAAATATCAGGAACAGAATGATTATTAAGATACATGAATGATTAATATTATTAAGGTATAATTTGTGATTTGAAAATAAAAGAGACTGACTGACGCAGATTAACTATTTTTTCTCTCCCGAAAACATGGCCTTATGTATGTACCGCGGGAAATTTCTGAAAAGGAAACCCGTAGTCCTAGAACGCAAAGGGCAACTGAAGGACACAGTTCTTTGTGGTTTTAGTCAGTAAAAGTCTGACACGCCCTCCCGCTCCACCCAGAGCGGGAGAGGTCATTTGTTAATGAAAACTATATTCGGTCGGACAAGTATAATACCTCTAAGTCATTGGACTATCGACAACATAAAAACCCTGAAAAAAATCCTTCTTACAATAACAGATTTATGTTAGCAAATTGTTATACTTTTTTACCGATTACACGACACAAAAAACAGGAGGTGGTTATCTATTCGGGTGTTTTTTTTTTAATATTTGTTACCTCAGAAGTCCGTCGTTTATGGACCCATTTGCAATTTTTTTTTCCCCTTAAAGGACATGCTTCCAGATTGCTCCCATTTTTTTTCCAAATCCAGTTCTGATGATGGGATCCATGAGGAATCGAGGGAACTTCTAAAATATCATAGGCAACCATATACATATTTTTTTACATATAGTGATTTTGATATTTTCATCGAGAACTTAAGTATTTACAGTCAACAAGTAAACATTTGAGGAAGTGGAATTGATGAAGAAGACCAGAAATGGCCAACGGAACTTCATACTCACATAGATATCACAATGGAGATAGTTAAGCGACTATAACAGTACAAATAAATAAATGGTTCTGAATAGTTTTTTTTATATTTTTATATGATATAAACCAGTGCTTGACTGCGTTCCCACCTGATGGTAAGCAGTGATACAATCATTGATGGTGAGGCGCACTAGTTTATTATTATTATTCACTCTAGCCTATTCACTAGCCTATTCACTCTAGCCTTGAAGGCACCTAAATTATAGTTGGACGGGAAGACCGCAGCAGGCAAATTGTTCCAGTCCTTCGATGTACGCGGTATAAACGACGAAGCGAAACGCTTAGTCCGGACCGTTGAAGTTTCAACAACGTAAGGGTGGTTGTCCGATGGTAGAAAGGAGATGGCGGAATCAAGTCATGCAATTCCCGCGCACACTCTCCAAAATGCAACCTGTAAAATACCGACAGGCTGGCTACCCTGCGCATGTGCTCGAGGCTTTGTAGATTGGACTTAACCAAATCTGGATGCCCAATTAGCCACTTCGCACGCCTTTCCACTGAATCCAAAGCTGCTAGATGGCATTTTGCAGCACCAGCCCATATGTGACTGCAGTACTCCACACACGATCGGAACTGTGGTTTGTATAACATTAGAAGCTGTCCCGGTGTGAAGTACCGTCTTCGAACTTCATACTCACATAGATATCACAATGGAGATAGTTAAGCAACTATAACAGGACAAATAAATAAATGGTTCTGAATAGTTAAAAAATGGTATCATCGAAGTGACATGATGATGATGATGGATCCGGAAGCTGGAGAGTAGACACGGGAACTTCATAATAAAACAATGTATCCTAGTAGTGTTCGGGTTAATTGAAATTGTCATGAGAATTAAGCACTCTGGTTATAAGTGTATCGCAACTAAAAAGTGTGAAATAAAATACTTTGTAAAAGTTTTTTATTTATTATGACAGATTTGCAATACTTACTACATCCATTTATGTAACTCAATTATTTTAATAGCTTAGCTTAGCTTAGTCGGCCTTATAATGTTCCCACTGTTGGGACTCAGGCCTCCTCTCTAGGAGAGGGAATGGGCTGTAATCCACCAAGCGGGCCCAGTGCGGGTTGGTGAATGTCACATGTCTTCGAACTGTTGGTTCTAGGACATGCCGGTTTCCTCACGATGTTTTCCTTCACCGTTTTCAAATATTTTAATGTACAGTATTAAATGTAATACAAAAACCTATGTACCTAAAATATAATACAAAAACTCAAAATTGGTACACTCGTCGAGTCGAAGTACTCCTCTACATCGCTGTCATCCGGAAATGTACCCAGAAGACTGGCAGCATTGCCACGCTGAATGGCAATGCTAAATCTTTGAGCGAAGAACGAGCCAGCCCTCTCACTCGGTCACGGAGTGTCGATCACTCAGCGTGTTTCCTTGAAAAGAAGACGTGCACTCGAACCCAACTCGGACAAATTACAACATACATTGTAAACATAAGAAGCACCTATTTCATCACATCAACCATAGAAATATAAAAAACACAACCCTAGATTGGCAATACTGGGGGAGTATGAGTACATGATCAAATACATAATAACAGAATACTCCGCACTAGTAAATAAATGTACTATTTTATATTATATCCTCCTATATTACGCAACACACAGAGAGCTGAGCACGGTTTTCAGTAGGTACTACATGACGTCATGCCAGGCACAGAATTAAAACGTGATTAAAACCACTAACAAACAATGTTGTGAAGGTACGACATTTGTTTGTTATGGGTGATTTTCAACGAAAAATTGTGACGAAATGTCATCACACTGTTTACGTAAAGGATTTCAATGTATCAGTAATATGATACTTCTCTACACAGTATGAGAGCAGTGGTGGCCGAGTGGTAACGGCCCCGATTTACGAGTTGTAGGTCGCGGGTTCAAACCCAGCCAGGCGCATTACTTTGTGTAATTTCTTTCGTTACCACTGCTCTCAAAAACGGTGAAGGAAAACATCGTGAGGAAACCGGCATGTCCTAGAACCAAAAATTCGAAGACATGTGACATTCACCAATCCGCTCTGGGCTCGCGTGGTGGATTACGGCCCATTCCCTCTCCTAGAAAGAGGAGGCCTGAGTCCCAGCAGTGGGAACATTAAAAGGCTAATTAAGCTATGCTATGCTACACAGTATCGAACAAATGCTTTTTGCGTCTGTCTTTATTGCTAATTTAATTTTTTTTTTTCCGAGATTCGAGATGAGTGGCTTATGGTTGAAGACGCCTACGTTCAGCAGTGAACTTCTGTAAGTTGATGACCTAATTGAAGAAGCAGATTCCGTAGAAAATGTCGAATATTAAGTATAGGTAATATAAGTCTAAATTCCCTAAATATTTTTGTATTTGAGATTGGAAACTATCAAATATTTTCTCACGCTCTGGGTGGAGCGAGAGGGCGTGCTAGACATTTACTGACCGCAAACCCGCCTGTATTCCTTCAGTTATCACATGCGTTTCAGTTTCAGGGCCGCGGTAGCTCTTTCAAACAATGTCGTAGCATTGTCGTAGTGCATTCAAATCTGTTGTGTTGTGTGTGGTATGAGAAGTCTGCTAACTCCTTCCACACACAACACAACGGATTTGGATGCGGTTTTCCCTAATAGAAAGAGAGGAAGGTTTTTGTATAATTTGTATCCGCACAAATCCGGAGCGGGCTGCTAGTTTATACAATGCGTTCCAAATAAGAATAGGATCGATTGCCATGTTGTGACGTCCCGTCATACTGTCAAATCGCAAGAAATTGGGCAAAATTAAAGAACTCAGAGATGAGCAAAATTGAAGAACTGGATTCTGATTAAACTATTTTCGTTCACAGTTGGTAAATAAATTAAATTTTAAAAATTTCTTGTTTTGCTCACGATAATAATTATTCGATTTGATAGTATGACGTGACGTCACTGCCGGGCGATCGATCCTATTCTTATTTGGACCACATTGTACACATACCTACATGCATACTACATACATACAAATAAAATTGAAGTATCTGTTTGTAATATTTATTTTTTTAATTTAATAAATGCAAATTAAAATATATCCGGTACCTCTAACAAAATAGGAATTTTTAAAATTTGTGTCAGCCATCTGTTTGTTCCGGCTAATCTTCGAAATATCTCAACCGATTTTGATGGAACTTTCATTGTGGATAACTGATGTTATATGGAGTAACTAAGCTATTTTTTCTACTTTAATATTAGAAAAACAAATAAAATAAAGAACAATTAAAAAAAGTGTGGCACTCGGGGACTGCCGCGGTAAAGCTATTGCATAGCATTTTGTATCAACTTATGCATCATCATCATCTTCCTGCCCTTGTCCCATCTTATTTGGGGTCGGCACAACATGTTTTTTTCTTCCATTCTATCCTGTCAACCGTCATGCTATCACTAACTTCCTTTTCTTTCATATCACTGTTCACACAATCCATCCATCTTTTCTTTGGCCTCCCTCTCCCTCTCCACCCATCCACATGTATACTCATAACTCTTTTAGTAACATGCGTTTCATCTCTCCTCTTTACATGACCATACCAAGACAAACGATTCCCTTTCAACTTTTCAGTCACTGGCGCCACTTTCAAACTTCCTCTAATATACTCATTTCTCACTTTATCCATTCTCGTCACACCACACATCCATCTCAACATTCTCATCTCCGCTACATGCAATCTTTTTTCATCCGTCTTTTTCACAGCCCAACATTCTGATCCATACAGTATGACAGGTCTTATCACGGACTTGTAGATTTTACCCTTCAACTTGGGGGGCATCCGTGGGTCACAAATTGTTCCAGTGACCTGTCGCCATTTCATCCATCCTGAATTGATCCGATTTGATACGTCTCGGTCTACCTCGCCATCTCCTTGGATAAGCGACCCGAGGTACCGAAAGTCGGAGCAGATTGGTATGGGCGTTCCAGCGAGAGCTAAGGGCATAGGACCGGAGAGACCACCGAAATCACAGAACAAGTACTCGGTTTTCGTTCTGCTCAATTTTAAGCCAACACTCTCCAGTCTGTGCCACCACACCTCCAATTTGCTCTGGACCTCTAGGCCACTCTCGGCAACCAGCACAATGTCATCGGCAAACAGCATACACCAGGGAGCCTCTTCCTGGATGCCCGACGTCAGAGCGTCCATTATCATCAGGAAGAGGTAAGGGCTGAGGGCCGACCCTTGATGTAAGCCGACAGCCACACTGAAGCTGCCAGTGTTGCCCACTGCAGACCGGACTTGGGTACTGCATTGGCTGTACATCGCTCGGATCAACTGCACATACTTCCCAGGCACACCTTTCTCCTTAAGGGCCCACCACAGAACCTCACGAGGTACCCGGTCATATGCCTTTTCGAGGTCAACGAATACCATGTGCAAGTTTTTATGCGCACCTCTGTATTTCTCGCACAGCTGGCGTATAGCAAAAATGGCATCCGTTGTACCCCGACCAGGCATAAAACCGAATTGGTTCTGTGAAATTTCACTCTCTTCTCTTAGCCTCCTTTCAATAACTTTCTCCCAGGCTTTCATAGTATGTGACATTAGCTTTATTCCTCTATAATTGTTGCATTCAAGCACATCACCCTTGTTTTTAAAGATGGGCACCAGGGAACTGTTGCACCACTCATCAGGTATGGCTTCTTCCTGCAACAACTTATTGAAGAACAAAGCTAACCACATCCATCCATCCACTCGCAGCAACTTCCACACTTCAACTGGTATTCCGTCTGGACCAATTGCCTTACCATTCTTCATTCCATTTATAGCTATTCTGACTTCATCCATACTAATCATTCTCACTAAACCCACGTTCACTGGTTTGCTCTCTAAAATCCCATTCCAGTTGTTTTCCTCATTCATCAGTCTTTCAAAATAGTCCTTCCACCTCTCTTTGATTTTACTATCTTCTGATAGAATCATTCCAGTTTCATCCCTTATACATCTTATCTGACAAACATCTCTCGCATTTCTCTCTCTTGCTCTAGCAAGCCGGTATAGATCTTTCTGGCCTGCCGGACTATCTAGTGTATCGTATAGTTTGTCCTGTGCTTTTGCTCTCGCTATTGCCACGGCTTTCTTGGCTTTTTTCTTTAAAGCATCATATTCACTTTTTTTTGCAGACTTTAAGCTAGTGTTTTCCGGATCTATACGCTGCCATTCCTTAAATTTCCTCTTTTTTTCTTTCAACACATTCTGTATATCTATCGACCACCACCATGTATCCCTATCTATTGTACCCTTTCCTCTCGTCTCTCCCAAAATATCTTTCGCTGCATGTCTGATACACTCAGCAATCTCATTCCAGCTTTCATTTATACTTCGATCATTCATGTCTCCCATTTCTATCATTTTGTCCACCACTCGCTCTCTCAATTTCTTCGCACAGTCACTCTTCTCTAGCATATGCCATTTTATTTTAGGAGGAGGACGCTCTTTGCTTTTTTTGTTATGTGTCTTGACTACTGACACCATAACCAGGAGCCTGTGCTGTGAGACTAGGTCTTCTCCTGGCAGCACTTTGCAGTCTTTGACGTGCTTTAGTTGGTTACGCCTAACCAGGAAATAATCTATTTGCGTCTTGTGGTTACCGCTTTTGTACGTGACCAGGTGTTCGTCTCCTTTCTGGAACCAAGTATTGGCTACTGCCAGGTCAAATGCAGTAGCGGATTGCAGCAGCGTCTCCCCTTCACTGTTCGGACTTCCAAAACCCCATCCACCATGTACTCTTTCATAAACACCTCTCATTCTTCCTACATGTCCATTAAAGTCACCTCCAACAATCAATTCCTCATGTACAGAGATGGCCATTAAAGCTCTATCAAAATCCTCCCAAAACTTCTCTTTCACCGTTTCATCGCATCCTACTTGTGGTGCATACACACTAACTACATTCAACATTACATTCTCTAACATAATCTTCACAACTATGAGCCTATCATTAATCCTTTGTACTTCCATCACGCTTTCTTTCAATTTGCTGTCTAACACTATTCCTACACCATTTCTTTTACCATCACTTCCACAGTAATAAAACTTATATCCCTCACCAATTTCTTTCGCTTTTGTTCCTCTCCATTTAGTTTCTTGTAAACACGCCACGTTTATTCGTCTTCTTTTTAATACATCCGCTAACTCTCTGGCCCTTCCAGTCATTGTTCCTACATTCCAACTTGCATACCTCAATCTCATTTCCCGAGCTAGCTTCTTACGTTGCCCCCGCCCGGGATGGTGCAACAACCCTAGTCCATTTCCCACAGGAGCCGGGTGCTGCCCCTGCGCGTCGCCTGTGGGGTACGCCCTAACCCTATCGCGCATTCCATTTATACTCGTCATGTTGTAAGAGATATGGCTACTGTTTTACAGTCGGCCGCCTGCCTGACACTAACCCTCTTTGGGAATGCTGTTGCTGGTGGTTTACCCGCCACCACGCGGTGACCTGGGGTGCTTAACAGTCTCAAAAAATGTCCCTTAGTCGCCTCTTACGACACCCACGGGAAGAAATGGGATGGTGCTATTATTTACGTCCGACACCATACAGTACATACACCATACAGATTTGTATCAACTTATGCAATTATAATTATTTATTTATTTTATTTATGCAGTATTTCTTTTTCTTTGATATTAATTCAAGTTACACTTTTTGAGCGTGGTGACCGATAAGAAAACAAATTTTTTTCTTTCTTGTTTACTTCATAAATTGCTACAAGTATGTTCAGTTGTTATCATAGAACATTACTATAATCTATTATAATACAAAAAGACTATTTTGTTTGACCGAGATTTGAACTCGAGGCACGATGATAACATAGGTAGAAGTAACATAAGTAGCTGTACCAATGCGCCACTCAGGTCGTTAACGACTTTTCTAAAATAGGTGTTCGGTCTCTGTCGGCCTTCAAGCCACACCTCCGTGCCCGTCGGAGTGGGGAGCGTGAGGTTTTTTTCGTTACGGAATTTCTGGATTCGGTCCCCGCGCTCAAGGCCCTCGATAGAAGCTATGCAATAGCTTAATAATTCTAAAGCATTTCTTCTTAATAAGGCTATTTTAAATAATTATTCTTCCACATGTCTTCTTATGGCCACTGCTAATTGTGGCCTTTCATGATAGGGAAACCCTGGAAGAGCTCTTTTTTTGCAATGAGATACAAATTTATTACAATAAATTGACATCATTCTACGAGTATGTCATTTTTTCTTTATATGGTTATTTTAAATAATTATTTTTCCACATGTCTTCTTAAGGCCACTGCCAAACATGGACTTTCATGATAGGGAAATTCTACCAATACTTCTATTGTGATTTTATTTCAGTGGAACTCTATAAAGCAGTTAATTCGGGGAAATACTTCATCCATACTTATTTCTGAACCCGTGAATCTTACTGTGTTTCCGTCAAACCATCATAAACAATTCTTACGAACCTCCTGCATTATGCAACATTTATTTCTATTAAACCAGCCAAGTTTTCCGTAGTATGTATGAATACTGTTCATAACAAACTCAATTAAGTAGTAGGTAAGTCTAAATAATACCTAGTTATAAATTTACTACGACGATGTGTTTTCCCGTCCACTATAAAGGTCAGGTCTATAACACTGCGCGATATTCAGCACAATATATTCAGACTTATTTTTTGTTACGAATAAGACCGGTCTAACCCTTATTACACTACGCGACATCGACTATAACTATCTGAATATCTAGTAGTGTAATAGGCCCTAACTATATTCTAATTTTTAATTAGCTGAACTAAAGTGACACCAAACCGCACTGTGTGTGTGTGGGCCCGCGTAGTGGAACCCATTCACTCTTTTAGAGAGGAGACCTGAGTCCTAGCAGTAAGAACATTGTAAGGCTGATTATGCTTTTTATGACACCAATTGACAATGCTCAGCTATCGATGAACAATACCCCCTGTCTAATAACCAATGTTATAGCGTTTACTTTGGTCCATTTTTTGGTCATCTTTGGCTATCATTTGAAATTTTTAACATTACGGATATCTTCTTGTTTCATACTTTTCAGATCGCGATTTTTTCGTATTTGGGTTTTAAACTTATTTTTTATCTTATTTTTTTTTTGTTTTGTTTTAGTTTTTTTTTTTAACGGTAAGTAAACATAAAATTAGTCATGAAAAATTTAGTCAACTCATGACTAATGATTAAGTTTTTTAGATGTTATTCATTAAGATTGAATATTTTAATCAATCGATCAAAATTTTGCCAAACTGGTGGGAACGTTATAGTGGGTTGATTATACTTTTTCTATACAATGTGGTGTGAGCCAACCCTTACCCTGTGTTACGTAGAAACTGTCACTATTCTATTGTTTCCAATACGTCGTGGGCGAATGACGTCATCGGTTAATTACTGCGCTCAATTGTTTTAAGGGGTTTATGTACTGATGAACCATTCTAGACAGATGTATCAGAAACTAACGTGACATCGCACTGTTATGGCCCGAATGGGTAGGCAGAAGCTATGTTACCGCTAGAAAGTAAGTGGTCTAGACCCCGGGCTGGGGTTTTTAACACCTTAATTGTGTCACACTCAGCAGTCGGGATGCTCAAGAGTCAACATCAACATTGAATCAAAGCTATTTACCTATTAAATCACTAGAGTAGTAGCATTTAAAGTATGGTGGCCAGTACTATTGGCTCTCAATGCTTTTACTCTTTTATTTTAAACTCAAGTTTTTCTTTTTGATTCTTTTTTTATTTCAAAATTTGTCGTCTGTGCAGAATATAGTGCATTTTGATACAAGTGGAGAAAGTTTGTCATTGCGACCGAGGCGGTGTTATGGAGCCGAATGCTGCAGTGACTTTCCACGTGTATCAAACGACGTTTTTCAATACACTTACGAAAAAGTAAATAAACGGGGGATGACGCTCGACTCGTAGAGGTCACTTAGCGCCCAGCCTGATACGATAAATACAATCAATTGAGGCGGTGACGAACTCGCACACTTTTCCGCACTGGTGCGGATAATAGTACGTAGTAACTACTAGTAGTATTGTTTCTATTTTGGTGTACAATAAAGTTTTTATACACAATTTACAGTAAATTGTGTTCCAGGGGTAAGAGCGACGAAGGACACGGTGGAGCATACGGTAGAGGTGTGCCCCGCTTGGCCAGAGCCCCGCTTGGCCAGAGCCCAGCCGTGTCTTCGTGGGGGCGATCGGCGGTAACGACCTCTTGCGCCGGGCCCTGGTACAGACCATGGTCCGGAGCGAGGAGGGATGGCAGGCGGTCGCCTCCTTCTGCGAAGCAGTAATGGTAGCGAAGGAGGCGGCCGCACGCGCGAGGGAATGGCCCTCACGCCCCAGCCACCGAGATCCCGATCCCGATTTCCAGCCACCGTTAGGCGTAGGCTAGCGGACGGCGAGCAATGGGTAGCACGCCGTCCGGTCATCCGATAACCGTTCGGACCAAGCGAGCCCAAGTAGTCAACGGCTCGTAGTGTGTTCCACGCGCGCCTCAAGATGTCAGCAAATTGTAAGTGCCCAGCTGGGTCGAGGCTTCGACCATTGGGCCCATGGATTAAGTGAAAGTGAACCCCGGGGCCCTGGAAAAAGGGCAAAAAAGGAACAGGTGTTGGTTTTAGTCAATAAAAGTCTGACACGCCTTCCCGATCCGCCCAAGAGCGGGAGAAGTCATTAGATGATTTCCCACCATAAAAAAGATAAGAGCGAATTTTCGAGTAAGTGTATTTAAAAACAATTTTTCTTTCTTTGTCATTTTCTTAATACACATTTTATCACAAAACCCTACAAGGTTTCTGAATTAGAAAGTTCTAATTCAAATTCTAATTGTAATTCAATTGGTTCGATAGGCAGCAATAATAATTAATTTTAATCAATTAACAGTCGAAACATCCATCTCCCTCTTACACTGAATTACATCTCTCTCTTCTATTATTAATTTATCTTCTACAGCCTTACTTGTATAAATGTCTAATTAGAATAATTGGCAAGACTAGACGAATCGATCGGAATCGAAATAGATTTCATAAGGATGTTAATCTACTCAATTCGGGTTTACGGAAAATTTAATTACGGAATGGGTAATATCGATGCTATGATAAGCGTCTTCTGAAAGGCTTAAAGTAGGTAGGTATACCCATACCCCAGAAAAATAAATTGAATAAATTGAAATTATAATTGATAAAAAAATCACACATAGCATAATAAGCATCATCAGCCTGATAATGTTCCCACTGCTGGGACTCAGGCCTCCTCTCTAAGAGAGGGAATGGGCCGTAATCCACCACGCGGGCCCAGTGCGGGTTGGTGAATGTCACATGTCTTCGAATTTTTGGTTCTAGGACATGCTGGTTTCCTCACGATGTTTTCCTTCACCGTTTTGAGAGCAATGGTGATGAAATAAATTACACAAAGTAATGCGCTTGGCTGGGTTTGAACCTGCGACCTATAACTCGTAAGTCGGAGCCGTTACCACTCGTCCACCACTGTTCACACACCGTCGTTGAAAAAGGAGGACCCTCCCGATCCGACGGGTGTTATGTCTGGTTTGGGCAACTGCCCTAGAAATGTTGTTGTATGTGTTCAAATCGCGCGAAAAACTCTAATTGCAAGATAAAAAATAAATGCAAGTTTTCGTAGTTTAGTTCATATTATATAATGTCGTGGCGCCATGGATGTCGCTACACCACCAACTAAAGCCCGCCATACTTTAAAGTGAATGCAAATAGGCTGTCATGCCTACTTTTTGACACTTAGCCAAAAATGAATAAAAAGTTTGGTAGTTCAAATCTCTAGGTACCTACTGAAAATAGCTATGAAAGTTTGACATAATCGAAAGTATTTTTTTTTTAATTTGTATAAACCAGTGCTTGACTGCGATCCCACAGTACTGGACTGGTAAGCAGTGATGCAAAATGGTGAGGCGCACTAGTTTACTAAGAGCCTATTCATTCTAGCCTTAAAAACACCTAAATTATAGTTGGACGGGAAGACCGCAGCAGGCAAATTGTTTCAGTCCTTCGACGTACGCGGTATAAATGACGAAGCGAAACGCTTAGTCTGGACTGTTGAAGTTTCATATAAAGACAAACCAACCGCATAAGGGCGTACTATGGTGCCTCAAACAGATGTCAGCAAAATAGGTAGGGCTCGATGCCTGCTAGGGCTGCAGGATTTATTGAAAGCGTTACCGTGGCCTTGTACTATTTCTTATTCTGTGCCGTGGCCCTGAAAAGCTAAAGGCAACTAAAGGAACATAAATGGGTTTTAGTCAGTAAAAGTCTGACACTCCCTCCGGCACTGGGACCACCCAAAGTGGAGAAGTCATTTGATGACATCTCACCTCAAAAAAAACCGGCCAAGTGCGAGTCGGACTCGCGCACCGAGGGTTCCGTACAGACTTACTTATGAAAACAGTTCAATTCACAAATTGAGTTAGAAAGATTTTTGCAAATCGTTGCAAAAGTGTTTTTTTTTTGTGACGTAACTACAAATTTACAGTTTTCAGATTTTTTCCTATACCTACTTGTGCTATAAGACCTTGCTTCATACCAAATTTCAGAATTCTAGGTCAACGGGAAGTACCCTATGAATTTTGATTTCCTTGAGAGTGTCGAAATACACGTTTTTGCGACATAAACGGCCGCATCTTTTTTCCGATAGGTACTCAGAAGTTTGATTTTTTCACAGCTTCAAGGGACCGCAGATCTGAGTATATGGTTTTAATTTCAACTCGATATCTCCACGCGTTCCCGAGATAAAGCGTCTTGACAGACAGACAGACAGACAGACAGACAGACAGACAGACGGACGGACAACAAAGTGATCCTTTAAGCCACTTTAAGGGTTCCGTTTTTCCTTTTGAGGTACGGAACCATAAAAAGGGGCGTTATATGGAATCAGAGAACTTTCCATTACAGGAAACCATTTAAAAATTTATGAATAAGAAAGATGACGTAATTCAAATAATTTCAGAACGTTGAGTAAAACGGCACGTGTTTTAAAAAGGGGTTGTTTCTTTTTTGTAAGACATTATAAAGTAACGTCAGCCATGTTACGTTACGAAAGACAATATCAGGTTTTCTTTGTTTCCTCAAAAACTTTTAGGGTTGTTATGAATGCCAAAAAACGTTCAGACTTTGTTACATAATAACTACGTAAATGACGGCTTTGTTTATTATTTTTTCGTTTGAAAAGTTTCCTTTAGAAAAATTACAATAAAAAAGTTTTATGAATAAAACGAGCTTCTCGTACATTCTACGAATTTCGACACGGAGATTTTTATGTCGGGTTGATTGGATCGTCCGATTTTTCAGAATGGTCTTATCGATAAATCACGGATCAAATAATGGGCCATTGTCTTTGCGAAGTATTTTCTGACTCAATTATGTCCATCAGTGTGTAACCCGCCCTAATCGCCCTTAAAAAGGGTACCTACCCATTGTTTTACTACCTGTAATTTCCAGCTAGAATTGAATTTGAAACATTTATGAAAGTTTTCCCATTTGAAAACTCAAACTGTTCTAAATATAGCTGCGAGACCTAAATATAATTTAGGCAGTGTTCTAATAACGTCAAATGATATTTGATATTTCATTGTATAATTTGAACATTTTGAACGCGTGGCTCGGTTTCAATGTAAGCCAAGTTATTGTTAAATTATAATAGAATAACTTTTAGTGCGTCATGTCGTAAATAAACAACGCAAGCAAAACTAGAAATAAACTAATTATTCATATTCAGCCCATAACTATTAAATTCATTGTTTTCATTATCTCGCTCTTGTATCATCAATAATAAACTCTCATCCCTTTTTCTAAAACAGGCACCATTGCAATAGTTTTAATTGTTGATAATAAATAAAAAATTAAAAAAAACACAGGTAACACCAATAAAGTTTTTGTATTTGTATTCTTCGTATGTCGCCAAGTAATTATGTTGGTAATTTATTTATTTGTACAGCTTGGGGACTTACAGCTTATAAAAAAAAAACTTTACTGCAACCACACTATTAGTGTCAGACCTAAAATTGAGATGTGAGCATAAACTGCCCTTATAACATTAACTGATTGAGGTTTTTTTTTTAAGGTAGGTAATTATCCAATGACTTCTCCCGCACTTTCTAACTAAGTTGTTCAAACTTTTACTGACTAAAGCCACACCTGTGTCCTTTAGTTGCCCTTTGCGTTCTAAGACTACGGATTTCCTTTTCAGAAAATCGGCATCGGCCCTGCTGGGCCCCTACGGTTTACTGACATCTCTTTGAGGAGCGCGTCGACGACTTGGCCTCGGTTCGGTCGAATACTACACGGCCGGACGGCGAGATACCCATTTATTTATTTATTTTATAACAGGTATTCTCTGTACTTACAGTCAAACCCAACACGTCGTCCCATTGCTCGACTGCTGCAGAAGGAGGAAGAAGAAAGAGAAGCATTACTGCTTCGCAGAAGGAGGCAACCGCCTGCCATTCCTCCTCGCTCCGGACCATAGTCTGAACCAGGCCCAGCGCGAGGCGTCGCTGCCATCGATTGGGGCCCGTGTCCTCCGGGCGGTTCACACAGTGGTGACACCGGTGAAGGTGAGGACGCCGTGACGCCTCCCCAGCCACTCCTCAAAGAGGAGACTTACCGCCATGATTATAGTGGGCCCAACTAATTGAGGTTACGGTTACATAAACAAAGTACATAAACTAATTGTAACAGTCTGCTTTTTACAATAATTACTTACCCTTTTTTTGGTGGGCAAGGATAACTCAGGAGTCAGGTCAGGAGGACAAGTCTGAAGTGGGCGGAAAAACGTACCAACGGTGTACGTTCGTATAGCAACAGCTTTTTTTTTATAATTATAATAATTATAATAATATCCCAACGTCGTCTAGTCCCAAGCTAAGCAGAGCTTGTGTTATGAGTACTAGACAACTGATAAACATACTTATATATTTCTAAATACATACATTTTATAGATAAATTACACCCAGACACAGAACAAATGATCGTGCTCATCACACAAACATTAGTCCTGGGTGGGAATCGAACCCACGACCTCCGGCATAGCAGTCAGGGCCACTAACCACTAGACCAACAGGCCAGTCAAAAGCCAAAGCTTGTACTTCACAGGCTCTATTTTGTCCACCACAAACCACCACCACCAACCATACTCGTATCTATACATATATTAATATGTACCATATTAATATAGTACATATTAATATATAGGGTGACTGGTAATTAGTGTACGATACTTAAACACGAGATTGTGCTCATGATAACCAACAACTTTTACTATTGGAACAAACCTGAAATCGCGAAAAAAAATCAGCTGTACAGTATATTTATGTTTGCCTAATGTACTGAACAGCTGATAATTTTTTCGCGATTTCGGCTTAGCTCCCATAATAAAAATTGTTTGTTATCATGAGCACAATCACGTGTTTAAGTATCGTACACTAATTGCCAGTCACCCTATATTATAGATATGGTTGGTTATGGGTGGTTTATTTGTTGGTTTCTGAGAAATTTAATTTTAGTAGCGGATTTACTTCCACGAAATCCCGTTACAATTTTCCTCTCAGTTACGTTCTGACCTTTATTTATTGCAGCCTATATTCTGATAAAACAGTATAGGAGAATTTTTGGCGGGATTTCTTCTAGTGAAGTTCAGTGGCTGCTTTAATTATTCGCAAATCGATTCATATTAGATATTGTGATGTAAAATAGTTGTAGTTTTTAAGGTTCCGTAGCCAAATGGCAAAAAACGGAACCCTTATGTATTCGTCATGTCTGTCTGTCCGTCCGTCACAACCACTTTTTTCCGAACCTATAAGAACTGTACTGTCGAAACTTGGTAAGTAGATTTATTCTGTAAACCGGATTAAGATTTTCACACAAGAATAGAAAAAAAAAAACAATAAAATTTGGGGGTTCCCCATACTTAGAACTCAAATTTTTTTTTCAACAAACCCATACCTATGGGTTATCTATGGACAGGTCTTCAAAAATGATATTGAGGTTTCTAATATTATTTTTCTATAAACTGAATAGTTTACGCGAGAGACACTTCCAAAGTGGTAAAATGTGTCCCCCCCCCCCCTGTAACTTCTAAAATAAGAGAATTATAATACTAATAAAAAATATATGTTGTACATTACCATGCAAACTTCCACCGAAAATTGGTTTGAACGAGATCTAGTAAGTAGTTTTTTTTAATACGTCATAAATCGTAAACTGCAATTTACCTTTCAAGTTTGTACGGAACCCTCAGTGCGCGAGTCCGGCTCGCACTTGCCCAGTTTTTTATCTCAAGTGTCTGCGCATTAATGTGGAATCATTTAAACAAGCGCGATCTCAGTAAAATGGAGCTGAGAATTTTATTGTAGTGTTGACTACCACAGCGAAGCTTGCCGAGAAGGTCGACTCGATAAATTTGCTGCCGTATAGTTACTGCAAAAACGTTAGAATGTGTTGCACATGTATTGTAACGTAACTCAAAAACGATAATTATTTATTACTGATGACGAGGCAGTTTGGTCTTAGGTTCTTATCTTAGCCTGATCAAATGGGACGAAGAAAAAAAAACTGGGCAAGTGCGAGTCTGACTCACGCTCTGACAGTTCCGTACAAACTTACCTATGTAAATAGTTCAATTTCCGAATGGAGTCTCGAACATTTTTCTGAATGTTTTCCGAAAGTTTTTATTTTTATGACGTAACAACAAATTTACTGTTTTCAGATTTATTTCTACCTTGTGCCAAATTTTAGGATTCTGAGTCAACGGGAAGTACCCTATGAATTTTGATTCCTTTGATAGTGTCGAAATATACTTACTTTTTTTACGATATAAACGGCCTTATCTTTTTTTTTCTCGTTTGATTTTTTCACAGCTTCAAGGGACCGCAGACCTGAGAATATGTTTTTAATTTCAACTCGATACCTCTACGCGTTCTCGAGATAAAGTGTCTTGACATACAGACAGACGGACAACAAAGTGATTCTATAAGGGTTCCGTTTTTTCCTTTTGAGCTCGGAACCCTAAAAAAAGTATATCGTAAGCAGACAAACATGTGCGTCTATTGTAAATTGGAAGCCATATTCCCAAGTCATGAGAAAGGAATGGATATTGTTCCACATGATATCACGGCGCGGCGTCGGGTGACGTACAAATTTAGTCACCTATGGATGACTTACCTTCAGACAATGGTCATATGACGTCTGTATTAACCTATATACATTTTCGAGAAGACTTCGTGTATGTATAGCTTAGCAAAGGGAAGGAAAGATTCTAAACATAAACTGACGTAACGGACGTAACATTAACCACTTTAGATATGTAACAATGCGAGAATGTTCGAAAGAGTTAGGTACCGTGGCCCTTGGCCGCAAAGTGCAACTGAGGGAAAACGGGCGGGTTTTATTGGTCAGTAAAAGTCAGACACTCCTTCTCGCTCCGCCCAGGGCGGGAGGGTTATTTGACGATTTTCAACTAAAAAAAACCGACCAAGTGAGAGTCGAAATCGCGCACGAAGGGTTTCGTACTGTTCGTAGTAAAAAACGGCAAAAAAAAACACGTTTGGGGCCATTCATTTATTACGTAAAGCGATTTAGGGGGGGAGGGGGTCCACCATATCTTATTTTTCTTACAAGGGGGTGGGAGGTTAGTCTTGATAGTTCTGTATGTATAGTTGTAGAAGTACCTAGTACTTAAAATCATAAAAACACGCAGTTAAGATTTGAAAAAAAGCGGGCAAACCGGCGAGTGCCGATGTGCGCTCGGATTCGTATGGCGTCCATTACACGGTCATGCAAGCGTCAATCAAAACCATAATTATTATTTATTAACCATCAATCATGAATGATGTTTGAATGACGGAATTTTATCGCCATACGTTTTTCGTCATGCAAACTTCAGTCATCGCATTACACGATAGGTTTTTCGTCAGTTAAAATATTAGACTGTGGTAAAACCTATCGTGTAATCAACGTGTAATGGACGTTTATAGGTAAACTATTTCCAAGGCAACGTCACTGCGCCTCCCCGCTTGTGAACCAGCCCCCCTAGCCAAGTTACGACCGTTTCGTTTCGATTCTCTTGCGGGGAAAGGAAAAGGATCATAAAGACCATACTCCTTTATGTTACTTACTTTTTTTTTTAGTGAATATTATATTAAATATAGGATCAAATACAATTTACAGTCGGCTGGAATAAAATGTCAAAGTTGGTGGTGTAATTTGCGGGAAAAATTTGGTGTGAAAAACTTTTTCTGTAACTCGATTTTCAATTACAGTAGGGTAAATACATTTTTAACCACTGTTAGTTTGTAATAAATAAACAATAAAGATCGGATATTCAACGCAAAATCTCTCTCAAATTAGAAAATATGATGGTGGGCAATGTCAAATTCGTCTTTCTCAAGCAGTTGTTCAGAATTTGCCCACCAAAAATGTTACCGTTACGGTTGTCACCTCAATGTTAAATTTGAGATAAGTAGGTCTGCGGTTTTTAGCGTACATTTTTTTTTTTTTTTTGGTTTTTACATACATTTTCTTGATATTTTTATATATTCTATGCAAAGACATTTGACAATGTTGTAGCACAACCACTAATTAAAAATAACATTATTATTTATACAAAATCGCAAGAAATCTGGGCAAAGTTGTACGGTTTTCGGTATTTATTAACACAAAATGTTTTGAACTTGTCTTTAGGTATCTCATTTTTTAATAATCGTATCTACTTATGGTGAAAGCGCCAGAGTAGCCCGCGAAATTTTAATTTTCTGAAGTTTTTTTGCATTTTGCAGGTTACACTGCCACTCTGACCTGCAATGTGAAAAAAACCTAAGAATTTTAAATTTCGCGGGCTTTACCTTTGAGCAAGCACATTAAAACAAAAATTAAAATATCCCAATCCCGCAAATCATGATCGGAGACTACACTCGAAGTTGTAGACGATTACGTTTACCTGGGACAGACAATCCAGTTGGGTAGGTCTAAATTTGAGAAAGTGTTCAATTGTCGAATCCGACTCGGCTGGGCAGCGTTCGGGAAGCAACGCGGTATCTTCTCGTCCAACATACCACAGTCTCTCAAGTTGAAAGTATGACCCAGTGCGGGTTGCCATTGATGACATATGGCACTGTAACATGGTCGCTTACAATGGGCCTCATCAGAAGCCTTACAGTCATCCAAAGGGCAATGAAAAGGGCTATGCTCGGAGTTTCCTTGCGAGATCGCATCAGGAATGAAGATATCCGCAGGAGAACCAAGGTCGCCGACATAGCCCGAAGAATCGCCAAACTGGCACATTGCTCGTAGGACGGATGGTCGATGGGGCCGAAAGGTTCTAGAGTGGCGACCGCGTACCGGATAACGCAGCGTTGGAAAGCCTCCCACAAGGTGGACCGACGACCTGGTGAGAGTCGCAGGAATGCGGTGGATGCGAGATGCACAGGATCGGTCGTTGTGGCGGGGAGGCATATGTCCAATAGTGGACGTCTTACGGCTGAAATGATGATGATGATGAATCCCGCAAATCGCAATTTTGATGTGGAATTGGATTCCCTGTTATGTATAGCAGTTGTAAATTTATAATTAAAACTCAAGAATAGAAAGTCTGTCTATAAACTTGATCAACTCAGTAAAAAGTCAGTTTCTTAAATTTCGATTTCGATCATCTCAAATATTTGTTCGTCTACAAGAAGCCTTGCATATTTCTGTGCAAGAATGAAGAAATGTTAGTCAACTCTTGTCGCATGTACTCTTACGATCGCTGGAAGTTAGCCGACGTCGCCACTCTTTCAGTGGCTTCACGAAGAACAATAACGCTGACGTAAAACGTTGGGTGACGTGACGTCATCGACGAAATAGGCGTCTTACGACTTTCACACAAACATGTACTAGAACGTTTCGCTCGTGTTTTAGGCGTCCATTACACGATAGGTTTTGCTGTCAGTTTTGCCACAGTCAAATATTTTGACTGACGAAAAACCTGCCGTGTAATGCGATGACTGACGTTTGCATAACGAAAAACGTATGGCGATAAAATTCCGTCATTCAAGCTTCATTCATGATTGATGGTTTTGATTGACGCTTGCATGACCGTGTAATGGACGCCTTAGGGTGAAATGTTGCTCAACCCTTTGTTGCATTGTGGTTGCGAGTTTACGAGACTTTTCAAAGTAAACAATAAATACACAAAAAAGAAAGAAAGTTCGTTGCCCAATTTTGTTGGGCGTCATTAGAACAATAAAATTTGTAAGTAATTGTTACTTATCACGTGTATCATGACGTTTGCGTTTAATTATCAGACTTCATTAGATTTAAGAAATAGTTAATCATTATTTCGTAGTTTTATTAAATAAACACTACCGATACCTGTATTAATTGTTAAATTAATTAAACGATATAAAGACTTGGCGGTGGCAGTTCGTGGGCCGCCTTTACTTATCTGTAATTGACACATAACCGGTCGAAACTGGTTTGAACAATGGTCGATTGAATACTAATCGCCATATTACATTCCCAATAACTTACAAAATATATTTATTAGGACCTGGTTTATTAAAATTGTATATCATTTTAATGTTTAGGCCACACTTATAGAGGGGGAAGTTTGTTAAGCTGTGGGATTTTTCGAAAGATTCACCGTGGCCCTGGAACGCAAAGGGCAACTGAAGGAACACAGGTGGGATATAGTTATTAGTAAAAGTCTGACACGCCCTCTCTCATCATCTACTTGCATCGATATTGATGTTGATATTCATATGGATCTTCCCAGGATTTCTAATGAAAAATCCCGTTTGGTCAACAATATTACAAATAAATAATAATAAAAACTTTTTTTTTTAATATGTTTATTTTTATTGTGCTTTTGGGTACAATATTGACTGGCCTACACTGTTCTTACTTATTATCTATTAATACTGTAATATGAAAATATTGTAAACAACCACTTTTTTTAAAAGAGTAATCATGGAGTTTCTTGCCGTTTTTTCTCCATAGGAAACGACCAATTTGGAACCGTGCCCATGTAGGCCTATGTGAAATAAAAACATTTGACTTTGACTTTATACACTTCCTCCTCCTCGTCATTAATGCAAGAAGAAATTTTTTCTGCTATATTTCTGAAAGTGTCATAAAAAAAATCTGCTCTTTAAAATTAATCTCGGGTTTTGAGGCATATCCACTTTATATTCTTTCGCTCTATGAAGGCAGTGTTAAGTACAAGTTTAACTCTACCTAATTCCGAACTCTGCTCTCTCTCTTTCATCATCTAGAGCGGGGGAGTTATTTGACGATTTCTCACCCCAAAAAAAATCTATCGTGATCACGGATATCAATTTGAGAAATATTATTGCGTTTTCGACAACGGTGCGAGCGAGAAAGAGGGATGCTATACACCCTATATAGCTCCATCCCTTTAACAGTTCAGTTTAGGTCGTAAAATGGATCGCGTTAAGAGCTCGTGGTAGGGCCTCAAGACACAATTGCACAGGTAGGTATATTCGGTCCACATAAACCGTTAGTATGGTTGTACTATTTCTTATTCTGTGGTATGGTTTAGGATAAAACGAGTAGCGTAGCTAGTCCCGAAGGGGGCCCATATCAAAAGTCATCGAGGTTTTTTTTACACCGTAGGCCCTACTAGCACAGAGACATGAGACGGAGTCGCGATAGGCCACGATAGAAATGACCAGACTAACTTGATAGATTTCGTCCTTATTATTATGCAACGAGACTGATGACCTCGTTTATTGGAATATTCTGAAATAGAAAAGAGGTTAATTTTTTATTGTGGTTTTATGGATTTAAAGAATACTAGAACGAACGGAGCGAGTTATAAAAATGTAACATCCTATCATTTAGTAATTCATTAACTACGCATCTCTCATTAATAAGTATTGAACGTTGTGGATAACATGGTACTTACAAATATTTTACACGGGGCCCCTACAGCTTGGGGACCCCGTATCATTGATACGGCTGATAAGGCGGTAGCTACGCCCTTGGGTAAAATGTTCCGTGGTAAAATGTTATCTAAAACAATCGTAAGGAAGGGAAAATTTGTCTATTTCTCAGAAGAAATCTTATAGGTAACAAATGTCAGGAATATAAATAAATGACACAGACTATTGTTGCATATCCAACAGACTATGATGAGTCACTTATGTTAGAATCATGATTCCAAAGTCTAACGACTTACTGTATTATTCTAGGTAATCACTATCTACCTATCATGTACACCGTACACACAGATCTTTACTGTACCATACACGTCATTGTCTGAGTACCGAGTGACGTGATAATCAAATGTAAATAAAAATTTATAGATATGTTTGAATTCTGGGAAGTCTGTTTTGAATTTACGTCATCGCTACTAGGTTTGATTATATAGATGAGTTCCTAGTTGTAATAAAGTAGGTACTGTAGTCTGGTACTTTTTTTTTTTTTTTTTTTCGGTGGGAAAATCATCTAATGACAAATCTCGCTCTTGGGCGGAGCGAGAGATAGTGTCAGACTTTTACTGACTAAAAACCCACTCCTGTTCCTTCGTTGCCTTCGTCCCAGGGCCCCGGGTTTCGTTTTCACACTACCCATGGCCCCAGTAGGCTTCGACCCTGCTGGGCCCCTACGATTTGCTGACATCTCCCTGAGGCGCGCGTGGAACAATACGCGCCGTCGACGACTTGGCTCGGTCCGGACGGTTACCGGACGGTCCGACGGCGAGCCACCCATTGCTCGCCGTCCGCAAGCCCGCGCCTACGGTGGCCGGAAATCGGGATCGGAATCCCGGCGGCGGTAAGGGCGTGAGGACCGTTGCCTCACGCGATCGGCCGCCTCCTTTGCTAGCATTACTGCTTCACAGAAGGAGGCGACCGCCTGCCACTCTTCCTCGCTCCGGACCATGGCCTGTACCAGGGCCCGGCGCGAGAGATCGCCGCCGCCGATCGCCCCCACAAGGACACGGCGTTGCTCTGCCCAAGCGGGGCACACCTCAACCGTGTGCTCCACCGTGTCCTCCGGGCGGTCCACACAGTGGCGACACCCGGGCGTTGCTTCCGCACGAATCCGGTGCAGGAACTTCCCGAACTTACCGTGTTCGGTGAGAACCTGCGTCATGCGAAAGGTGAGGACGCCGTGAGGTCTTTCCAACCACGCCTCAAAGAGGGGACTTACCGCCATAATTGTGGCGTGCCCAACTGTAGTCTGGTACTGGTACTTTACTTATTTTGATTAATTTATTTTCGTAATTAGCGTAGGTGTTTTATTAGGTACCTTAACAGGAAAAAAACGGAACCCTTATAGGATCACTTTGTTGTCCGTCTGTCTGTCTGTCTTTCTGTCAAGACCCTTTATCTTGAGAACGCGTGGAGGTATCATCTTAAAATAAAAACATATAAGTACTCAAGTCAACGTTCCCTTGAAGCTATGAAAAAAATCAAACTTCTGAGTTAACGAAAAAAAAAGATACGGCCGTTTATGCCGCAAAAAACATACATTTCGACACTCTCAAGGGAATCAAAATTCATAGGGTACTTCCCGTTGACCCAGAATCCTGAAATTTGGCATAAAGCAAAGTCTTAGATATAGGAATAAATCTGAAAAAAGTAAATTCGTTGTTACGTTATTAAAAATAACTTTTTTGTGATTCGAAAAAATCTTCGAGACTCCATTCGGGAATTGAACTATTTACGTAGGTAACACTGTACGGAACCTTCAGTGCGAAAGTCCGACTCGCACTTGCCCAGTTTTTTTTTTTAATTTTACTGTAATTATAGTTATGTATTTTTTAAATTTAAATTATTCATGTAAATAAACATTTTTCGTTGATAGTGCCTATTATATGTATAAGTAATCAAAATAGTTCAAAGATCTAGTTATCACACTAATATTATAAAGGCGGAAGCTAGTATGTGTGTGTGTATGTTTGTTACTCTTTCTCGCTCAAATGGCTGAACGGATTTGAATGAAATTTGGTACAAGGGTAAACCATTACCTGGAATAGAACATGGTGTAATATTTTATCTTGGAAGTCGGTTGTGAAAGGAAAACACTGGAACTTGTTATAAATACTTTTATTTCAATAGTAATACTTGTAGATGTACCCTCAGTTTACACCTTACAGTTCAACCGCCAACGATAGATTGACTGCCCGACAACATTCTGTCAGTCAATAGCTCTGCATCTACGTCATATAAATTGGGGGAGAGGCGCGCGTATAAAGTCAATGGATAGACTAATTTACAAATTGTGTTATAAATATCTCGTAAATGTTTTTGAGCCAACTTTTCAAACTATCAGCAATTTATTGAACCAAATTATCGTTACTAGTCAAATTGCGTACTGTTAAAATCTTTAAAAGTCCGTGTTTACTTTAATAAATAAGATGGGATTATTCGATTTATTTGTAATTGATTACATTCGTCCATCCTGACCACACAGTCGCGCCCTCGCGAAATATTAGGTAATAAAAAAAATCTTATCAAATTATACATAACAAATACAAAAGAAAAAATCCAAAATCTACTAGTTGCATATTGATTAACATTGTATCATACATATTGTACAGACAACATTTCAGACAAATGTAACGTAGCTAAAAAACAAATTATAATTTTACACATTTTACATCGATTAATACATAATCTGAACCAACGCAACATTAAGGTATTTATTGTACTATAAACAATTCCATATTATCATTAATAAATCATTTATAACTAATTTACAAACAAACAAATAACATATAAACAATGAGTATTTCATTGTAATTGCTCACAATAATCCTATTAGAAAACAATACAGGACTAAAACTATTTATCTATAGCATTTATATATTAACAAGTCTTTGCCTTTAATTGCAACAATTCATATTGGTCTTGGCAATCATAATTCACACTTTTACGTTATCTTTACACTTTTACTTTAACCTTTTACTTTGACTTTCACTTTTATTTTTGCTGAAACCATACTAACCATACTGACCATACTAACCATACTAACCATACTAACCATACTAACCATACTAACCATACTAACCATACTAACCATACTAACCATACTAACCATACTAACCATACTAACAATAATAACCATACTAACCATACTAACCATACTGACCATACTATTTTATGGAAATTGCTGAGCTAAGCTAAGCTACGTTAAATAAAAGCTAAGCTAAATTTTGAAATCTAATAAGCGAAACTAATCTTTTCTAAGAATCCTTATTATGTCTGATGTTTATTGAATCTTTATTCATTAAACCACTTAGGCTTATCATGGCTTGTTCACAGGTGACCATTTTATACACAAATCATTGATTCATTTCTTTAACCATTTTCAATTTTATCATCACCGTTACTCTCATCTTCCGACTGATACTCTAGTCAGGAGTAGATTACATCTATGAAAAAAAATGGCGAAATACCTTTGTTTACCCTTTTATTGGCAATAGGCGTATCTTACACTCAGTATCTGTCACTATGTAATATTTTGAATTAGCAATACGGGCCTAGACAATACAAAACTAATATTCTATCTTTCCTTCGATTGGCTTCTCTTTCTACGCTAACCAATTGTCCTACATTTTACTGATGCAGGGGAATTCTAGCTTTATCAAACATTTGCTTTTGTTTTTCCTAAACACTTTCTATTGTATCTAACCCTCCGTTTCTAATATCTTCTACAGCATTTATATTTGTAGCATTAATTTTGTGAGCTGGTAGACCTAGCGCACTCTCAGTCGACTCCTTCAGTCTTAATACAAATAACAATTTATCTGAGGTTTTAGCTACTGTTTTGTTGATGTATTATTTAAATCCCATTGTACTTGTTGCAAATACTGATCCTATTTTTATATTCTTCCATAAATCATAAACGTTAATTAATCTAACATCTTACTGTAATGCTCTAAATGCCCGATTGTGCGAGAAGTAGCAATCGTATATATATATTTCATGTATTTAAAACATGCTTCATAAGCATTTTTTTTCTAATAAACACTTTTTTGATTTTTGAGCTGGTAAAAGTATGACCTCTATCTTATTACTCGAGAAAGCACAGTGGACAAATTAAATTATTCATTGGAAACTGAAATAATCGAGCCTTAGCATTTTTAATTGGTTTAGGAATAATGAATGTATACGTATCAGTAATGGCTAATACTTCTATATCTTTATTTTGGTCTTATCCAAAGAATCTAGCGCGTAGCGGCGAGATCATGTACTATGTGAAAAAAAAACTCGGATGCCTTTGCCATGGGATGTAAAAGTTCTCTTTCCATGAACACACTGAACGCATGCTTGGCAGTATTTTAGAACTACTTTATTGGGAACTAGTAAATGGTTTCAACTTTGTCTAAGGTCTTCTCATACGAAAAGCGACATCTAAAATCATCGAAAGTGACAATATC
The DNA here is from genome assembly GCA_905147345.3 of Mythimna impura. Classification (NCBI taxonomy): domain Eukaryota; kingdom Metazoa; phylum Arthropoda; class Insecta; order Lepidoptera; family Noctuidae; genus Mythimna; species Mythimna impura. The sequence goes on along the minus strand of LR990348.1, from coordinate 23,360,624 downwards.
ACGACGAAAGCATGTAAAACTTGAATCTGACACTTTGGCTTAGACCATTATACCTTGATCGAGTTTATAAAACTAACCTATATAAGTGTCTGGGTGTATTTATCTATAATATGTATGTTTTTAGAAATGTCTGTTTATCAGTTATCTAGTACTCATAACACAAGCTCTGGTTAGCTTGGGACTAGACGGCGTTGTGTGATAGTTGTGAATTATTATATTATTATTATATATCATAAATTACTAATCCAGTAAAACCTATCGAGGTCACCGAATAAGTTCTATCCTAGTCGTCTTATGTTTCAACTGAATCAACGTTTCTATTCAGGATTAACTTGCTTCGTGAATCTAAATAAACTACTTTTTCAACACACGTGAGCAATTAATGATTACCGTCCTTGGCTCTCTTAAGACCCTCGCCACGGCTCGGGTCTAAATACCGCCTCGACGGTAACCACCAACATTACACACTTATATCATAATGTACTATTTGAAAACCGTTATTACCGAATTAAAACAAATTTTGCATCTCCATTCTTTTGATAACACTCATTAGAATCGTGACCAAATATTAAACAGTACATTTATTTAACGGCTTAGTACTCTTATTCGTGATATGACCCTCTTTCCTTATAATTCCAGCTCCTGACCGTGTGAATTATTTAGTATATGGTTTATCAATAGTTAAGAATTTCGTATACATATTTATTTTACCTATACTTTTTGCATTTTGCAGTTATACCAGAAAGTTGGTCGTGGTTATCAAAATCTATTGGGCAACGTGATTTTATCATATTAATAATCATCTAATTAAAGATAAACACGTATTCAAAAGTATTTGGCCGTAACTTTCATCAGACGGAAAAGCTCGAGCCTTTCTGCACCCAGCTATAATTGACAGTTATAATACTTTCGTATGATTTTTTTGGTCTGTTCAATGTAAATGCTCATTGTTTTCATTTACTTTATGAATCCCATACTCGAATGATTATCAAGAAAATTGATAAGTTTAAAAAAACATATCAGCCTTGCGGCTACCTCTGTTACCCTGCCTGCCAACCTGGCTGCAGCTTTGCCTGCCAACCTGGCTGATGCTCTGTCTGCTGCCCTGCCTGCTGCTCTGCCAGCTGTCCTGCCTGCTGTCCTGGCTGCTGCCCTGGCTGCTGCCCTGGCTGCTGCTCTGGCTGCTGCCCTGGCTGCTGCCCTGGCTGCTGCCCTGGCTGCTGCCCTGGCTGCTGCCCTGGCCGCTGCCCTGGCTGCTGCCCTGGCTGCTGCCCAGGCTGCTGCCCTGGCTGCTGCCCTGGCTGCTGCCCTGGCTGCTGCCCTGGCTGCTGCCCTGGCTGCTGCCCTGGCTGCTGCTCTGCCTGCTGCCCTAGCTGCTACCCCGGCTGCTGCCCTGGCTGTTGCCCTAGCTACTGCCCTGGCTGCTGCTTTAGCTGCTGCTCTGTCTGGCACAGGCGATGAAACTTGCAGTGGTTGAGCCACATTTCAATCACCATTGTTATCCCCATGTAAACCTGGACAGTAAAATAATACACGGACACAGCTATTCCTTAAAACCTGTGTAACTTTAAAATTATGGCGTAAATATTGACCACCATTACATATCATGAACGTTTGAAAGATTGATTAAATTCTTTAAACCACGCAACGAATTAATTCACTGACACTAGGGAAGGTACAGTGAGATGTTATCATTTTTTATATTTCAAATCACAACGACCGTTAATATTACAAAAGAAAACGTAATATTCTAGACCAATAACTGATTCGTAGTTATGAATTTAGATAACACCCCGTTTAGTCACAATTCCTAGGCTAGCAAGCGTCATAAATAAGTCGCCAAGTTCTAATTCTTATGTGTAAATACGATTACATTAAACAAAACAAAATGTACAACAAAAAGTTAAGTACTATTTTAAAGCATAAATTTCACTGCATTTCGCTTTCTTATAAGTAACAAAAAAAAACAATAATACTTACGTGAATCATCCCACTTCTGAACTGAAAGGAAAACACTGGAACTTGTTATAAATACTTTTATTTCAATAGTAATACTTGTAGATGTACCCTCAGTTTACACCTTACAGTTCAACCGCCAACGATAGATTGACTGCCCGACAACATTCTGTCAGTCAATAGCTCTGCATCTACGTCATATAAAGTGGGGGAGAGGCGCGCGTATAAAGTCAATGGATAGACTAATTTACAAATTGTGTTATAAATATCTCGTAAATGTTTTTGAGCCAACTTTTCAAACTATCAGCAATTTATTGAACCAAATTATCGTTACTAGTCAAATTGCGTACTGTTAAAATCTTTAAAAGTCCGTGTTTACTTTAATAAATAAGATGGGATTATTCGATTTATTTGTAATTGCTTACAGTTGTATGCTTGAGATAATTCCCTAATTTAAAATTGAAAGTTTATTTATTATTGATTTAAGTTATTTAATAAGTATTATACAGTGGTATCCGTTTATAATGACATCGAAGGGAAATAACAAACACGTTATACTAAGCGGAGGTCATACAAAGCATTTTGTAGAAATAAAAATTGGACGTATCTTCAACTATCAATTACCCACTGAGACTCAAAAAAACAAAAAAACTTTTTGGAAAAAAAAATCACCGACTTCACTAAAAAAAAACGCTAAAAGGATCAAAATAACTTTAATTTCGGAAGTCGGTGTTTCTCGGTATTGTTTGTTTCTTATTTAACACCGACTTCCGAAATTAAAGTTATTTTGATCCTTTTAGTGTTTTTTTTTTAGTGAAGTCGGTGATTTTTTTTTCCAAAAAGTTTTTATTTCACACTTTTTAGTTGCGATACACTTATAACCAGAGTGCCTATTTCTCATGACAATTCCAATTAACCCAAATACTGCTAGGTTACATTGTTTTATTATAAAGTTCCTGTATCTACCTTCCTCCTTCCGGCTTCATCATCAGATCAGTTCGATAGTACCTTATAGCCAAAGAGCATCTCACGACAATTCTAATAAGCCCAAACACGGCTAGGATACATTGATTAATTAAGGAGTTCCTGTGCCTACCTTCCGGCTCCATCATCAGATCAGTTCGATAGTACCTTATAGCCAAAGTGCATCTCATGACAATTCTAATAAGTCCAAACACGGCTAGGTTACATTGATTAATTACGGAGTTCCAGTGCCTACCTTCCGGCTCCATCATCATCATCAGATCACTTTGATGATACCATTTTCAACGTAACTATTCAGAATCATTCATTTATTTGTATTGTCATAGTCGCTTAACTATATCTTCATTGTGATATCTATTTGAGTATGAAGTTCCGTTGACCATTTCTGGTCTTCTTCATCAGTTCCACTTCATCAAATGTTACTTTTTGACTGTAAATGCTTAAGTTCTTGATGAAAATACTAAAATTACCATAGGGTTGCCTATAATTTTTGAGGAGTTCCCTCGATTCCTCATGGATTCCATCATCAGAACTGGATTTTGAAAAAAATGGGACCAATCTGGAAGCATATCCTATAAAGGAAAAAAAAAAATTTGCAAATCGGTCCATAAACGACAGAGTTCTGAGGTAACAAACATAAAAAAAAATATATAATGATAAAAAAAAAAAATACAACCGAATTGATAACCTCCTCCTTTTTTTGAAGTCGGTTAAAAACCAGCCATGCACGCGCCGAATATCGTCGGGTGTCACGTGACTCTCTCGAACACCGCCCCGGAATCAAAGCGGTCACTATAACCGGACACAATTTATTAAAAATCGGTCACAATAAGCAACATGTCATTTTATGCGAAGTCATTATACCCGACTTTGTTATAAAAAAATTATATGAAAACCAAACTTCACTGTGTAATTACTTCATAATTGCAGCAAGCAGTTGGTCCACCAACCCGCACTGGGCCCGCGTGGTGGATTACGGCCCATTCCCTCTCCTAGAGAGGAGGCCTGAATCCCAGCAGTGGGAACATTATAAAGCCGACTATGCTAAGTTGGTCGGATGCGGAGTCATAATAAACGGATTCTACTGTATTATAATTGCAGTGGATAATTTAATTTCAAAAGACTTGTGACGTGTCTAAACTATCTAAAATTCATTAGGCAAGTATATTAGTATAAACAGACATTTTGCAGCCTCTCACCTTTAAGTAAAATGAAGTGATTATAGGAATAAAATCTAGATCTCCCGGAACAATTTTCGATTTTATTGTAATTTAATGAAAGGTGTGTAAAATAATTATTTATTTAACATGCATAGTTTTACAACAAACATATTATATAATTTATTCTTAGTTATTAGTTAGTATACTTATTGTTTTTAATTTTTATTTTTATATTGTAAAAATTTTCAGTTGTAAACCTAATTATAATAATGAATTAACTAATAAGACCTACTGTAAATGCTGTGTATGTATACCTATAAGTAATTTTTTTACACAGGATGCCCTCGTAAATGTATTCTGGCCTTTGTAAATAAGTCGTTGATGTGCCTATATAAATAAAAATAAAAATTAGTTTTACACATTATTGCATCAACTTGAAAAAGTTAAAACTAACAATGACCTCAACAAGTTGGTAACGGGTCACAAATTAGGCGCAGCCTGTATCTTGGAGGAGACCCAAAATCAATGACCTCAGAATATTTTTTTAGTAGTAAAATACCAGTCATAATTTGCATAGGTAGATATAATTATTTTGTTTTATCGTCTATTTCTTTTATTATTATTAAAGATACTATTGACTTATCTTTTGTCAGAATTTTGGACTTTTGTAGGATTTAGCTAATCAGTCAGTGTTAATCATTACCTATCAAGTATTTAAGCAGGAATTCGGGTGTCTAATTTAGATAAACAATGGCTTGTTGATATCTGTTTGAGCATTGTGCCGTCCAAAGAGAAAGGTGTGCATCTGCACTTATAGTTATTCACATATGTACATCTTCGGAATCAGGAAAATATCCTCCTCTAGGCCTCTATCTATACTTTTAAATTACTCCTCCACTTTGCTGTCATCTGGGCCCGATGGAAACGTACCCAGAACACTATATTATTTATTACTATATTTATATGTTTATATATTGTCTTTTATATACAATAGCTATATTATATCTATGTATAGTCTAGTATATAATTTTAATCTAATATTTACGTTATTAATTTGCAGTACACCGCAGACAACCCCCTTTTTTCTATTTCAAGTTCTTACGTTCTATCCTAAGGTTGTCTGGTAGATATCGCTGTCAGCGTTAAGACCGCCTCTGTGCCCATAGATTTAAGTTAGTGTAAAAGTTTTGTTACTATTTTGGTATACAATAAAGTTTATTCTATTCTATTCTAAGACTGGCGGAATTGCCACCTTGAATAGAGTTGCTAATTCTGTGGACAAAGATCGGGCCAGCCCTCTAGTCACGTAGTGTCGATCAGCCGGTAACTTATACATATACTTACCTATTTTTTATATTTTTCTAGGAGCGTACGTACATGTTTGAATTAACCTAGTGAAAAAGTAAAAACTGGGCAAGTGCGAGTCGGACTCGCGCCCTGAGGGTTCCGTACAAACTTACCTATATAAACAGTTCAATTCCCGAATGGAGTCTCGAAGATTTTTTCGAATCGCAATTTTTTTTTTTGTTGTGACTTGAGAATCCAGTCCCGCAAGCGCGGGATCCCGCGAATGCGGGATCAGAAATGAAGGATTACTCATGCGGGATCCCACACGCTTGTGGGATTGTTTTTTTTTTATATCAAAAGTGAGTTAGTTGACGACGCGCTGTTCTGATTACCTAATTATTAGACCCAGCATAGCCTTATTAACAAGTGATTTAACTATTTTCAATGGATCTCGTGACTTTTCTGTAAAATTTTAACCTATGGAAAAGAATAATTGGAAAATATTTAATTTTATCGTTCCTGATTATTTTTTATACCTCTACAACATCGGCATCGTTACATTGAATTGTTAATTAATATAGAGTAATAACTCTAATTAGTAATACAAAATATTTTGAAATTTACTTAATTTTTTTTTAATACCTTGTAACTATCGCCTTAGTAGTATCTAAAGATGAAAAAGCGCCAGGGTATCCCGCGAAATTCAAATAGTCTTAAGTTTTTTGCATTTGGCACTGTGACCTGCATAATGCAATAAAACTTAAGGAAAATTGCATTTTGCCGACTACTTTTGAGTACCCTTAGAAAAAAAAAATTTAAAAAAAAATCATAATCCCGCAAATCCCGCTTGCTAACTTCAATCCCGCAGGCATGCGGGATCGCGCTTTGATGCGGGATTGGATTCCCTAGTTGTGATGTAAAAACAAATTTTCAGTTTTCAGATTTATACCTGTGTTATAAGACCTTGCTTTATACAAAATTTCAAGATTCTGGGTCAACGGGAAGTAGGTACCCTATGAATTTTGATTTCCTCGAGAGTGCCGAAATATGCGTTTTTTGAGACATACCTAAACTTATCGTTAAGGTAACTTATCGTTAAAGTTAACTTAGCCGTATCTTTTTTTTTTCGTTAACTTTTAAATTTGATTTTTTCACAGCTTTTAAGAGACCGCAAACTTGAGTATCTTTAAGGTGTTAATTTCAACTCAATACTTCCACGCTTTCCCGAGATAAAGGGTCTTGCCAGACAGACAGACAGACGGACGGACAACAAAGTGATCCTATAATGGTTCCGTTTTTTTTTTGTTTTTTGGTACGGAACCCCAAAAAGAAGTCTAGTTAAGCCGAACTGACGTTCGATATTTAATTCTCGAATCAGTTTTATTTCTTTACTTTAGTTTCATCAGGTGCGCCCTTGTTGCCTAATAATAGCATAATCAACCATATAATGCTCCCACTGCCGGAACTCAGTCAGACGGTCAGACCTCTCTAGGAGGTAGAACGGGCCGTAATCCACCACGCGGGCCCAGCACTGATTGGTGGATGTCATGTCACATATCTTTAAACTTTTGGTTCTAAGACATGCCGGTTTCCTCACGATGTTTTCCTTCATCGTTCAATCAAAACCACAATGGAAACGTTCTTCGCGTCGCAAACTTCTCTCTAAATACTTTACCAAAGGCTACTAATAAAATAATGAATTTATCCGAATTTCCTTTTGTCATTAAAACATCGAAATCGTAAGTTGGTAATTCCCAGTAGTTTTAACAGGAATGAATTAATCAAGTATTACGTGTTAGTACAGGAAAAAAGACATTAATTTGACTTTGGCATACGTCACAGTGTCTGTCGGTTGCTGTGGTCATTATCAGCTTCCCAGCCCCCCTAGCCAAGTTGCAAACGATAAACGTGAACGCTTAGTAATCTCCAATAGATTTTCAACTTTATACCTAATACCATAAAGTTGAAAATCTATTAAAGACTACTGAGCGTTAGCGACCGGAACGAACGAAAACACTATGTAATCTTCAATAGATTTTCAACTTTATATCCAATAGCATAAAGTTGAAAATCTATTAAAGACTACTGAGAGTTTACGTTTATCGTTTGTGACTTGGCTAGGGGGGCAGGCCGCAACAATGGCAATGGCGAATCTACAAATGTGTACGTAAAAAATTTCGTCATAATACGCTTTTCAAATAAGAATAGGTAAGTCAATAACCTCGATCTGTCAAATGTTGATTGAAAAGTATGGTTTGCAAAGAAAACTTATTTGCGTATCAATAACGATTTGTTTTTTTCGTTTTGTATTACTGAGTCTTAGTTAAATGTAGGTGAAGTACGTATTGTTTAATCTAAATTAGCTAAACAATATGTATTATTTAAGACATAATTCGTTTTGAAAAACACTATTTTCTTTCTTATTTTCAATGTTAGGAACAATTCGCCTTTTTCTTCTATTTGCCACTACCTACTCAGATACTTCACACAGTGACGTAGAGATGAGTACAATCCCATTCCTGTAATGTTTTGCGAGGGACCAGGTTTCACAGCCATAGGTGAGGCAGGGGAAAATGCCGGTATCAATAAAAAACTGACATTTATTCTGTGCATACAATTTTTTATTTGCAATAGTAAATAATTTTTAGCTCTAGTAAATGAATATGAAAGAATTAAAAAAATATTTCATCAACGAAGTTATAAAGCTTTAAATCTGCTAATAGGAAACAGAAGTCCGACATGGACTTTGACGTCAAAGTTCATCACGCCCGCGCCACGCCCTACGGCTGGCATAGACGCAAACGGCGCCGCGGCGCGGCGGGCGGCGTCTTGACTTCTTGACTAGAGAAAATCTGTCTCTCTAGTCAAGAAGTCGCTTACACTTGTTTAAAATTATTATATCTCGTTTGCTTTTCTACCAATTTTGATATTGTTTTCAAAATTAGTATTCCATTTTTGTATATTTTGTGATAAACTGGTTAGATAACAAAAATTTCTCCTATTCAGTCAATAAAAGATTAGCTAAAAGTTGGAAATTCCTGGTACCTACTTATAAAGGAGATAATGAAATCCACTGAATTAAGCACAGAATTGTAGGTACATAGAAAAGTAAGTGTGTATGTTTGTTACTTCTTCACGCTCGAACGGCTGAACAGATATCGATGAAACTTGGTTCACGGGTAGACCAATTCCTGGAATAGCACATAGGATACTTCTTATCCCGCGAATATGTTCCCTTGCGATATTTTCTACATTTACGTGACCGAAGCCGCTGGCAACAGCTAGTGATTAACCTCTCAGGCCTCAGTGTACCGAAAACGGTACACTGAGGCCTGAGAGGTTAATCACCCTCGTACCAGCTAATTTACACCTTATTACGTAAAAATAAGTTTTAAGTTAGCTGGTACTTGTACGTTTTCGGTACACTGGGGCCTGAGCGATTAATTAAAGGAAAGAAGCAAAAGACATGAGTTAAAACTCAAATTAAAATTCGCATCTGTATGTCGCCAACGTTTGTTAGTAACAAGGTAATGATGATAATTGAATCTCATAACAGCGTTATAGCATTCTGTAATTGGTTGCTAAAGAGGAAAAACATTTTTAATACATGACATAGCTTTTCTGCATGTTACTAAAAGAGTTGAGTATACATGTGGATGGATGGAGGGGCCAAAGAAAAGATGGATGGATAGTGTGAAGTGTGTTATAAAAGAAAAGGGAGTTAGTGATAGTATAACGGGTGATGGGACAGAATGGAAGAAAAAAATGTGTTGCGCCTCATGGCGTAGCTACTCAAGGGCTAGGCAGGCCAGTGCCTATGTAAGTAATTCCAACTCCCCCGTGTATCTTCGGGAATGCTTTAAGTATCTTGTTCCGAGAGGAAAGCCTTGTCGCTTTTCATCCTCTCTTCTCCTTCGTTTTCCAGCCCCATTCCTCTAGTCGTTATAAAGCTGTGCGCCTGTGGAATTCTCTTCCACACAATACGAGCTAACCCCTCGTTGGAGGTTTTCAGGGGAAGAATTAGGGAACTTTTTTTGTCAGCATTGTATATATTATGTTCATGTATTGTGTGCTGTGCACATATTTGTGTAGTTTATTTTTTAGTTTTAAGTATAGATTTATATAATTAACTCCCGAGCTGAGCGAGGGAGTTAATACATTATCCTGAGTGAAGTGAGGCATTCAAGTCGCCCAAGATAAAGACAGCTTTATACCCGTGGTGGATACTCTACTTTTTACACCTTCTGTGAGATAATTAAAAGACAATATACTAAAACCAATTATATATTAATATTATGTATTAGCGTATTATTATTATTTACAAGTTAATGTTGACATTTGACACATTGGTCCAGTTATGGAAGGACAAAGTTATATTTTTGTTTGGTACGTTTATGGAAGTAGAGGTAGAATTTATTGTTTGCGAATCATTTTGAACCGTAAAGGTGAGGCTCAATGGGATATGACTGGAGGTCGATGGCTGAGGCTGCAGAGGCGTCCAGGGATCCACATTGTTGGTAGATGATCGAAGGTTGATGCCATCTCCAATACGGCGGCTTATTTTGTCTTTGTTTTGTATGGAATTTTCTATATAACCCTCAGCTACTGCATCTGATTTCCACCCACCATGCTGTTTATTCTGTGTTATATTGGCACCCGAATCAGCCAACAAAGTAGCGGATGTCCTCCTAAAACAGTGGCCTGTGTACAGCTCAACATTTTGCAAATTTAAGTATTTTGCGATTTTTTTCGGCATGGCCCCGATTTTGTTTTTTCCTATGACTTGCCTCGTCCATTTACCATTAATGAAATTTATAAAAAATCTGTTAGATTGCATGTTGGAAGGGCGTAAAGCTTGATATTTTTCCACAATTTTTACGTACTCTCCACTCCACGAACTACGAAATACCATTTAGATTGCATGTTGGAAGGGCGTAAAGCTTGATATTTTTCCACAATTTTTACGTACTTTCCACGAACTACGAAATACCATTTAGATTGCATGTTGGAAGGGCGTAAAGCTTGATATTTTTCCACAATTTTTACGTACTTTCCACGAACTACGAAAGACCTTTTAGATTGCATGTTGGAAGGGCGTAAAGCTTGATATTTTTCCACAATTTTTAAGTACTTTCCACGAACTACGAAAGACCATTTAGATTGCATGTTGGAAGGGCGTAAAGCTTGATATTTTTCCACAATTTTTACGTACTCTCCACGAATTACGAATGACCATTTAGATTGCATGTTGGAAGGGCGTAAAGCTTGATATTTTTCCACAATTTTTACGTACTCTCCACGAACTACGAAAGACCGATCACGCTTCGTTTTTGTGTCTTGTAAATTTATCACTAACAATTCATTTGAATGTTTCTCGATATCTTCTGTTTTTATATTAACAAGTTCATTTCCACGACAAGCGCCATTCACACCAAAAATTAGAGGGCCCTTTAACAAAAAAACAACATAGAAATGAGTAAGGTATACATACTTGATGCTTAAGAATTATAGGTAAGATGCCTAAAAAAGCTATTCCATTAGGTAAGTAGATACTTACTTTTGTGGCAAGGAATCTGTGATCAGGTGCTTTGTTCAAAAAAGTTTCCACATTTTTAGCTGTTAATACTTTTGATTTTTTTGCACGGTGTCCTTCCGATTTCCTCTTTAAAAATGTCAATAACTTAGTATAAGTATGGATATTGATATTATATTGAATACTCAGTGTTGATTTGAGCATTGAATAGGTGCACCATAGGCTGCTTGGCTTCTTTGTAGTCGATAAATGTTGAAAGTACACTAATAGGACTGATTCTGACATATATACAGATTTGGTGCCGTTCACAGTTTTCCAATTAATAAAATCGTTGTACGCTTTTAGATAAAGTTCTTTTGATTTCTCTGGGAGCAGGTTGTTTATAATTCCAAAAGCAGCTGACATAATATTTTCCGGAGTTAAATCACTAACAATTTCGCTATCACTCAACATGTTTTGAGAGTGAGAGAAATACAAAATTCACGACTAAATTAAACTATAAATATAATATTAATTAACACTCTTTTATTAGCTTCACTTGTAACTATGTATGTAAGAAAATCTTGGATCTTAATTTGACCCACTTCCCGGTCTTCGATTCAGATGAAATTTTGCACACGCTCTGAGTTCTGATGACAATACACGACTAGCTATGATACGTCATTACAAATCCAATATGGCGGCCTCCCCAAGATGGCGGACTGGCTGTTTGAAATCCACCCCCATGATATGGGTATTAAATGAAAGGGTTTGCTGTCAGGAAAACGAAAAAAATAATCACGTGACTTAAATCCAATATGGTGGACGTCCAAGATGGCGGACAGGCTATTTGAAATGCACCCCCATGATATGGGTGTCAAATGAAAGGGTTTGCTGTCAGGAATACGAAAAAATAGTCACGTGACTTAAATCCAACATGGCGGGCATCCAAGATGGCGGATTGGCTATTTGAAATGCATCCCCACGATATGGGTATTAAATGAAAGGGTTTGCTGAATGGGATACGAAAAAAATAATCACGATAATAATAAGAAGACTAAAAAGTATAAAATAAAAATAATAGTTTAAAAAACTAAAAAACACGCTTTTAGCACGCACAAAAAATTACAAAATAATTCGGACATTTAGTTTGATGTCTCAAGAGTTTTCCCTTTGCCAAATCTTCATTAGATCGCAGGTAAACATTAAACATACCTAAACAATTTCAGTTCGTGATGAACGATAAATAATTACCTATGCGAAATGGTTATAGCGAGCGTTTTGTCCAAAAAGATTAAAGATTACATAAACGCTCCACGCTTTCTTTCATAATAAATCATAGTAAATATTCAATAAAGATGATTACCTACTTATAACCATTTCGCATAGGTAATTATTTATCGTTCATCACGAACTGAAATTGTTTGTTTACCTGCGATCTAATGAAGATTTGGCAAAGGGAAAACTCTTGAGTCATCAAACTAAATGTCCGAATTATTTTGTAATTTTTAGTGCGTGCTAAAAGCGTGTTTTTTAGTTTTTTAAACTATTGGTTTTTTTATATAATAACGTTCCCGCTCTTTTTTTTAGTCATAGCCACACTTTTTTTTTTAGTGGCCAGTTTGATTTTTGAATAAACTTTTTTGATGCACGAACATTTTAATTCACTTATGTGTTTTTTTTTTCAAATAATGGTTTTGACGTTCCAAATTCAAATATCATATTCCCTAGGGATCGCCCATACTGCATTATCTCCCTAGGGACAGAATGGCTTGCTATATGTAATGGTTGTATGACATATAAAACGGCATTATCGAGCAGGTGGTGTAAAAAATTTCTTTATACTATATCGGTTATACCTAAGGTTTGCTGTAAGAAAACCCAATTGTGGGTTAAGCTCGCCTGTGTATACATCACCTGTCCTAGTTTAACTGTAACTGTAAAATTTATGTAGGTACCATAAAGAATATAAATTGAACTACCGAAAAACACCCCCACCTTCGAAATCTAAATAAAATAGGTCGCAAGTTCGCAACACTATTTTAATCAAAGCAACTCGTTTTAGTCAGTAAGTCTGACACACCCTCCCGCTCCACCTAGAGTAGAAGAGGTTATCGCAATTTTTTTTTTTTTTTAATACAGTGTGGCATGCAATTCAGCATGCATTTTCACTGTTTTTCATACAACCGCTCTTACGCGATTATGACGTTATTACCTACACATTTTTCATTAGATATTTTGGAAATACAGTATCTTGTGGATATTATCTAGGCTTCTATTGAAATCAATTTGTAAATTTGTGTAAAATTAATCCAGTAAAGAGCTCAAAAAATCTGTTATTTTGCATGAACCTTGACACTTCATTATAATAAATTTAAAAAGTCAAAAAATATGCCTTGCAAATTTAATCAAGATTCTGAATAACAACAATTATTTTCAAAAATTTTTAAGAGTTTAAAAAAAAACACGTATTTCCTGGAACAAGTGTTGTGAAATATTCGAGTAAATCACGGAATTACCGAATGCTAACAGAGTTTTCAGGCGTTATCTCTCTTTTTTCGCATTGCCTCTTCGTCAAACATTTCGTTGGATTACGTTAGATGACAAGCTTTGAAACCATGCTCGATGTTGACGATAGATGAGAGAAAAAGGAGCCTCCTAAGTAGAGCAAATTACACATTAGGTAAACAACACATCATGAATCGACTTTAAAAGAAAGGAAAGAAAAACTAATAAAAAACCAGGCAAGTGCGAGTCGGACTCGCGCACTGAGGGTTCCGTACAAACTTGCCTACGAAAACAGTTCAATTCCCGAATTGAGTTCCAAGGATTTTTCCGAATCGCAAAAAAAGTTTTTTTGTGACGTAACTAAAAATTTACAGTTTTTTTCTATACTTGTGCTATGAGACCTTGCTTCATGCTAAATTTCAGGATTCTAGGTCAATGGGAATTGCCTTATGAATTTTGATTCCCACGAGAGTGTCGAAATACGCGTTTTTTTGCGACATAAACGGCCATATCTTTTTATTTCGTCAACTCAGAAGTTTGATTTTTTTACAGGTTCAAGAGACTGCAGACTTAAGTATATGGTTTTAATTTCAACCCGATACCTTCAAGCGTTCCCGAGATAAAGGGTCTTGACAGACAGACAGACGGACGGACAAAAAAGTGATCCTATATGGGTTCCGTTTTTTCCTTTTTAGGCACGGAACCCTAAAAAACAAATGGAACAAAGTAGACAATTTTGGGTTAGGTGCTGTCGGGAAAATCCTGTGTAGAAAACCCAAGATTTGTGGGGATTCCTTACACATCTACTCGGTCGGTCTACTTCCGAATAAAAACCCATGAGATCAACCTAATATAATAAAAGGATGATGTGGGATTCACTAGCCTATATTATACTTCACATCAAGTAGCAATTTAATCAATTCAATTTTCATAGTCTACAGACATCAATAAAAGCCAATTTGGGTAATTAACTCCGTGATACCAATTACTACATACAATTAAGCACAAGGATATCAGTTTTACGTATACAGGAAAAAGGACATGGCTTTGACCGTTTGACCTTATTGACGTCGAATTTAGAGTTTATTTATTTATTTAGAGTTACTAATGGATCAACTAAACAAAAGAAGTCAGCTTACAGACGATTCATGATTCTGTCTATTCGAAAAACTTGTACAAATCAGCGGAACTAGACGTCCACATCTGGACATAGGCTTCCCCCAAATGTGTCCCGTATCCATCAGATTCTCACAACTCTCACCAGAAGGTTGGTCCATCTTTTGGGAGGCCTTCCAACGTGGCGTCTCCCGAAGAACATTTTAGCCCCATCAACCATGTGTTCTAAGAGCAATGTGGCCTGGCCTGCCCACAGCCTCTTAAGTTTGTTGTCAATTATTCGGGCTATACTGGTAAACTTGGTTCTCCTTCAGATATCGTCATTTCAATTCGATTACACAAAGTAACTTCGAGCACAGCCTTCTCTATATTGCCATTAGGTTGACTTTAAACCGACCGACCACGTTTCAGAGACAATTATCCTGCTAACAGACGAAGTCGTGAAATGGAAGAATAGGTTTTTTATAGCCTTTTGAAACGCTCATAGGTCTTTGGGCAGTTCTACCTTTTTGCTGACAATCGCTTGTGTTATAGAAATCTGTGTCTTCTCCCAAAAGTCCCAAACATTAGGTGAATTTATTACAATACCTACAATTAAAATTGACTTAAATTTGATTACTTAATGTTATAATGGAAGACATGATTTATCATTATTAAAAAAATTAAAAGTGCATAATGAATTTATGAAATTAAAAAGACAAAGCAATAACAATCGCTGCTTTATTATCGTTATTACATTTTTATGAAATATTTTTTATACTGATCGATTGTCGGTAACAAAGAAGAACATCGACCAATACTAATTACGGCACAAGGATAACATGAGTTTTACGTATCAATATCAGGAAAAAGGACCTGAGTTTGACCTCAAGTGACGTCATACAACATTGCTAGGTCTTAATCAGCGACCTTCATCTGAAGTGTCACTTTTATGGTCTGGGCAGTAACGCATACTTCCTTATGTGATGACAAACTCTCTGGTTACTTGGAAGGTCGAGGAACAAGACGTTTTTGCAAACGAAGGTGAACGTGACAGTTTGGCTTGACAGTTTTATTATTTGTTATTGTAACGTGCGATTTTAACGATTTACTTTAGTTCTCTGGGTAAGATTGTGTCATTAATGAAACAAAGAAAAGTGGAAAAATGTTGAGAAGCATTATCAAAATATCATTTTCATTAGTCATACTCTGAAAGTAGGTCTAAAGTTGCCTGAGGAGCGGGTTGAAAGTAATACTTTTCATCCCTAGGGAGAATCGCTTTCAACGGACAGCTGTCAAATTATTAAAAAAAAAAAAACTAGTTCTATCTTGACATTTCTATTGAACCACCCACGTCCCAACTTTCTATACAGTCAGTCAAATAAAGCGCGATGTAAAATTGAAATAATTTAAAGAATAGGTATATATTTTTAAGTGACTTATTTTTTTCAACAAATTCATTTTTATTAAAATACTTTTTTTTTAATAATAGGAAAAAATATTTTTATTTTTTCAATAATGAAAATGAAAAATAAAGGCTGAATAGCTGGCCGGCCGCAGAAAAAAAGAACAAAATAGGCGGCAAAACCGCAAAATGGCAATCCGGCAATCCGATCTTCATTTGTTCTTTCGAGTTGTAGAGTTTTGTTTACATGTCCGTACAACAGAGATTTCTAATAACACGATAAGTTCAACAGATTCAGATGTGGATATAACGCCTGATTTCATAAGAGAAGAGGTTAAAGCAGTACTGGAAAACTTTTTACCACTTAGATCAGAAGAAAGATACCTGCCTAAAATCATACGAAGACTCAGGTTTTACAAGTTTTTTTATTTTATTTTTCCTTTCCTTGTATTCGTAATGAAAAGCACAGTGTTTACCTCGGGATAAAGACTTATTTAGTCCCTCGAACTATTGGCGACTTTGCTACTCGGACGCCAAACTTCTTCTCGAGACTAAATAAGTTACTTTCACCACTAGGGTAACAATATACTATTTTATTACGTAAAAAGGAAATCATCAAACGAGTTTTCCTGCTCTAGATGGAACGGAGTTTAAATTCAGACTTTTACTGACTAGAACTCACTTGTGCCTTTTGCGAGGGCCAACGGGGGTTACGCTTTGTTTATCGTTAGGTAAACATCCTGCGTTGCATGGAGAGATGCATCAACATAATCTCTATGAGGGGTAGCTACTTAGTACCTAGCAACCTAGTACGAGTTAGTCTAGTTACCGCCTTTTCTTCTATCGGCTATTTCTTGTTTTTAAATGGATATTCAAAAATCCAGTTGTGGAGGTAAAATGGTCCATAGACAATGATGATTTTACTCAAAGAACGCATTCACTTTTTATTTTTATTTTTACTGAAGCAAGAGAAGAAGAAAATAGGACGTATTCAGGAGTGTCTACATCATATATTAAAAATGACATTTGTGCAAGTAAATCCTCGTACGATAGATTGATAAGATACTAAAATAATGCGTGGCGAAGCCACGCAAATACTGTCACGACACGTGCCGGCTTATCGGCGTAATTGAAGAATTATCATCTTGCTGAATGATGTAAGACAATTCATTTTTTTGCTATCTACTTGGAAATTGAAACGCAAAAGGCCTTATAAGTTGCTAATTCGTGAAAATTCAAATTGTAAGAAATGTTTATTTAACAAACACGGGGAAAATTAATTAATGATAAATACCTAGATACGGGGAAAATTATTTATCTCTTAATTAAATAATAATTAACTTTGTACCTACTCTTATCATTGTACTATCTCTCTGTAAACATTGTGCCTTCCGGATTTGATTTCAATGTCTCGTTCGTCGTTGTAACAGTTTTTCTAAAAAGGTCAATTCCATCGTGTCATTTGGGTGTCATGGTGTGGGCAATTGAGATACGGGGGAAAGTTCTAAGTCTCTAAGAGTAGAGATAAAGAAACGATAAATGGCTCCAGAATATTTTAGAATATCTACGCATCTCAGATTTGGAACCCGCAATGAGACTTATAGGCAAGTCCCGTATTGAAGGCGTCAAAAGAAAATGTTTACATTACCTAGATAGGCACAGCACATAGGCACCTACGGCACAGCAATACTCAGTTGACTTCGAGCACCGCTGCACATGGTACCACTTCAAATTTTTAAACAGGAGAAGAGAAATGTTGATTTTAAGGTGAATTTTGCCCATAACCAAATAAAAAAGACAAAGTTACGGTTCAAAGAGACTATATAGTTTATTTTTACTTAATGTAGCATACAGACAATATAATTATGCTAGCACAGATAATAACAAAATAGTACATTTGTCAATGCGACCGAGGCGGAATTCGCCCGAGACGCAGGCGAGGGTGTTATGGAGCCGAGTAGTGCAGTGACTTTCCACATGAATGAAACGACGTTTTTCAAAACACGAAGAAATAAATAAACGGGGGTTGACCGGCAACTCGTAGGGGTCGCTTTGCGCCCAGCCTGATATGATAAATACAATAAATTGTGGCAGAGCGAGCTCGTGCACTTTTCTGCACTAGTGCAGAAAACAATAAATTGCGTGCCTAAAAACTGTAGCGATAACAGCAGGTTTTCGAGTAAGTGTAGGTACCTATTGAAAAAATATTAGTACATATTGTGATATCGTAAGGAGATCGCATGCGATCTGGCATGTAAAATATACTTTTAAGGATTTTGTTTTTCTACAATAGGTTTGAAAATTGAGTAGAACAAAGAAATGTCTAAATTTTTCAGTTCGGAGATAACCATTGTAGCGCGATGTGCTAATATTGAATCTTGAAGAAAAGTACAAGGATTTTTTATATAATATATCAAGTATTTCATTGAAGAATAGTCCCGTACCTCAAACACAACATATTCTGCCGTCAGGAACACTTGAATATCCCACATCGAGACTCTTTTATTGCGCCTTTGGACACATAATGACCTGACACGTACTGTTATCATTGTTATCTATCCACGCGACCACACCTACTTGCGGTGTTCATATCAACGAGCATCAGATGGTTGTTGTAACAATAATAAAATGATAACGTAACAACATAAACACGGTCGTAATTACTTTAACAGTTTCGTCATATTGCGGTATTCTGATTTCCGTGATGGTTTGCGGAAGTCCCGCTTGCGTCACCTTAACATAAAATTATAAAGGGTATTTTTATTAAATTTGCGAGTTAGTTTCAACTCCTCGTACGCCTTCCACAGGTCAGGGACCTATAATAATAATATGTACCAACAATTAAAAAGATTCATTTATTCCAGGCTTTAAAAATCTTATAAAATCATAGTAATAAATTTAAAAAAATAAAATCCCGGTTACTAGATTGTCAACTTAAGAATAGAAAACAAAATTAAAATACGAGTAAACTAAAAACAAAGGAAACTCTACATCGGCACTTAATAAACTAGTCATAACTAGTGCGCCTCACCATCAACGATTGCATTACTGCTTACCATAAGGTGAGATCGCAGTATTCGCAGTCACTAGTTTATATCATTAAAAAAAAATCAGTATAACAGACTATTGTGAGCTGAAAGCCTAATTGTTAAATACCCACATTAAGTTTGGCAGCAGGCGGGATCCATATGCAAATTACCTATAAAACAAAATAAATTAATGGGTAGGTATAGGTAGGTATATTTCAAAGCAGTCCCTCGAGGTTTCAAGGTAGAACTACACTGCGCACACGTGTGCCACACACGCCGATCTGGGAGCGTCGGTCTCCATACATTTTATATGGAAACTAGACTGTTTGTCGTTGGTTACAGCTCCGCTTCCGTAGGTCGTAGCGTGATGCTATATGTATAACCTTTTCTATTCCTCATTAATCAAGCATAAACAAAGATTGTTTCAATCCGACTTGTAGTTCCAGAGATCAGCATACATATAATATTACATTTCCTTTTTCTGATTATTCTTAACATTTACCAGTTACCAGCTTTCCGTCTTTGCACCAAAGCATTAATATTTGTTGTATTTTTTTTTACTTGTGCATTAATTTTCATTAAACATGCAAAGAAGTTCGATGGTAAAAATTAATTCACGATAAAAACCCAGATACACATTAGTGTAACATTGTGCGAAGTCACAGGTATTTGCTAGTCGCCTAGTCTGTCTTTCCATCTTTCTTTTTTCTATCTAACTAATTTCCCAATACGATTTTTACGCATAGTTATTATAGATGACACAACCTTGATGTTTAAAGTTAGATATCGAGCTCAGATTTATCGCGAAAATCGATTGATTACGGGGAATTTTCGCGTTTGACCGACCCAAAAATAGCATTGTTTAGATATAACCTAATCACACTAATATTACAAAGGCGAAAGTTTATATGTTCTTATGTACTCGAATATGTTTGAGTTGGAGTTTCTTGCACGTTTTTCACCATAGAAACCTACGCTTTGGACAGTGCAATTTAGCTTAACTTTTTCTCCATAGAGACCTACGCTTTGGACAGAGCAATTTAGCTTCACTTTTTTGGCTGACCGACATTTTTTTAATTGAATAGTGCCTGTAAATTTTAATGTTCTATTTGAAATAAACATTTCTGATTTCTGTATGTTTGTCACTCCTTCAAGCTGTAATACCTGAACGGATTTGGATAAAATTAGGCGCAAAGGTAGACGATGTCCTCAAGTCCTGGACTAGAATATTGAAGGATTTTTTTGCGCGAGTAGCTAATGAAGAACAACCAAATTAAGATATAATTATTGTACAAAGAGATTTTTCTTCTGAAATCTAAAGACGTAAAAAGTATTTTACAAAAAGGTCTAATTAGTCCTTGCAAAGGTTTTTAATAAAAGGTGAACTTATAAAAGTCTGCCAATTGCCAATGATGATGCTGAAAAACTATAAACTAAACATATAAATGGTACGATGTCCATGGGCACTGAGAGGGAGGATGGAATGGAGGATGCAAGAAGGTGCATTTGTACGCTTCTGCAGGCTTTCAATAGAACCATTATATGTTATATGTATAATATCTATACAAAAACCTCATATTAAAGATAAAGAACCTAGCACAATAAAGGCGGTGTGGTGCAAACTTTTCGAGCTCGCTTTGCTTGCTCTTGCATAATTTTTATTTTGTTCACAAATTTTTTAGGTTATTCGCTAGGATTTCCTGAACAATTTTTTAATCGATTTATTGAAACCCACACTAGTGCGTTCCAATAAATCAACCCATATAAATGTGTTTCCTAGATAAATTCTTACGTTATATTCAATTATTTTATTTATTTATTTAAACTATAGGCGGACTTAAGAGCATCCAACTCGACATACATTTTCACTGTTTTTCATACAACCGCTCTTACGCGATTATGACGTTATTACACATTTTTCATTAGATATTTTAGAAACACATTAAGTATCTTGTGGATATTATCTAGGCTTCTATTGAAATCAATTTGTAAATTTGTGTAAAACTAATCCAGTAAAAACCTTAGAAAATCTGTTATTTTGCATGAACTTTGACACTTCATAATTTACTTACTCAAAAATTTAAAAAGTCAAAAAAATATAACAATAGAAGCCTTACACATTTAATCAAGATTCTGGATGACGACAATTATTTTAACTTTTAAAGGTTTAAAAAAACACGTATTACCTGGAACAAGTTCAAGTAATTAGGGAATTACCGAATGCTAACAGAGTTTTCAGGCGTTCTCTCTTTTTTCGCGTTACCTTTTCGTCAAACATCGCGTTGGATTGCGTTAGATGAAGTAACAAGCTTTTAAACCATGCTCGATGTTGACGATAGGCGAGTGAAAAATGACCCTCTTAATGTAACATCTTTGGGTTAATAAAAATCGAAGGTGTGTAGGTACAGTAGAATAAATTAAAAATAATATAATTATTTTTGAAAAATAATGGAGAATATTATGTCTTTTCTCCATAAGTATACAAAGTTTGATCTATCTCAGTACCATTTTTTAGGGTTACGTTGCTAAATGGCAAAAAACGGAACCGTTATGGATTCGTCATGTCTGTCTGTCTGTCTGTCCGTCCGTATGTCACAGCCACTTTTTTCCGAAACTATAAGACTTATACTGTTGAAACTTAGTAAGTAGATGTATTCTGTAAACCGCATTAAGATTATTACACAGAAATAGAAAAAAAATAAGAAATTTTGGGGGTTCTCCATACTTAGAAATGAAACTCAAAATTTTTTTTTTCATCAAACCCATATGTGTGGGGTATCTATGGACAGGTCTTCAAAAATGATATTGAGGTTTCTAATATCATTTCTTCTAAACTGAATAGTTTGCGCGAGAGACACTTCCAAAGTGGTAAAATGTGACTCCCCCCCCCCCTATAACTTCTAAATAAGAGAATGATAAAACTAAAAAAAAATATATAATTTACATTACCATGCAAACTTCCACCGAAAATTGGTTTGAACGAGATCTAGTAAGTAGTTTTTTTTTAATACGTCATAAATCGTAAACCGCAATTTACCGTTAAAGTTTGTACGGAACCCTCAGTGCGCGAGTCCGACTCTAACTTGCCCTGTTTTTTTTCTTTTTGTCATTGAAAATTACAAGAGTCAAATAACTCTATATGGAGCGAGAGAGTGTGTCAAACTTTTACTGACTAAACCCCGCCTGTCTTCCTTAATTTGCCCTTTGCATTCTAAGGCCGCAGTAACTCTTTCGACTATTCCCGCAGCGCAGTTATGTCTGTAACATTAGGCAAAAAAAAAAGAACCATTCTAGGCAGGATCTTCAAATTACTAACTCCTGAAAATAGTCCTACCAGCGCCCATGACGAGGTCATTTCATTCCTAGATTATCGCGCAATGTTAAAACAATGTGCAACAATGTTTTTTTATCATTACCTAGGTAACTAGATATTTTAGTTACGCACATATTCGTGGTATCAGTGTACATAAAACTATGTATTTGTAAATGCCCATAGGTCTTACATCACTTTAACGGTTCTACAAATGCTAACTGAAAGTGTTTCAGTTCTTCCCCAAACCGTAGAGCTGGACTAATCAGGTAAAAACCGGTTTATTGAAAGCTATGACGCTTGGCTTACAATTATTATTACAATCGGACAGTCTACGACATAAGCTGGTTAGCAATTGTACTACGGAAAAGCCATAAGGAAGGATTATAATTTCATAATTGGGTAATTGCCGTGTTTATTTTTGTACAATATTTTTGTTCTTAAATCGGTTACTTCCAGGCAAGCGTGCTCCATCGTCGGCCACATCATCGCTTACTAGTGGTCAAACCAGAGCTTATCCAAAAAAAAACCGCAACCAAATTTTTCATTAAAGGAAAAAGCCATTACCAAATTAAATATTGGAATGAGGAAGAGTGGGGGCACGTAGTGGGAATATCTCGCTATTCCTTTTGTACGCACGTAACCTAATGGCGGTGACGTCACATTTCAGTTTGTGCATCCTTTGTCTGTTACTTGACAGTTTCCCCTTCTAGCAGATATTTAAGTTTCTAACCTACTGAATTTTGAAAAAGGAATAGTTACTTTTTGATCCAATTGATTTTAAAAAAAACCTGCCAAGTGCGAGTCGGACTCGCACACAAAGGTTTCCGTACTATCCGTAGCAAAAAACGGCAAACAAAAAAAGTTACGTTTATTGTATGGGAGCCCCACTTAAATATTTATTTTATTCGGTTTTTAGTATTTGTTTGTTACAGCGGCTACAGAAATATATCATCTATGACAATTTCAACAGTCTAGCTATCTCGGTTCATGAGATACAGCCTGGTGACAGACAGACAGACGGACGGACAGCGGAGTCTCAGTAGTAGGGTCCCGTTTTACTCTTTGGATACGGAGCCCTAAAAAATGAGTAAATGATGATAATTGACTTTTGTAGTTGACAGTAATTAAAATAGGTCTAGTCTAGTCTATTCACGTTATAGACAGATACATGACTAGATATTACACATTGACCATTGCAACACTATTACACACCGTTTAGTCAATGTTAGAAACCAGTACCTAGTGCAGATGACACAAAGTTTCAGAAACATGGTCAATATGGTCTCATAGCTGCTGACTAATGTAATGTGAATAATGCTTTACGATGACTGGTTTGCGATGCAGAGAACCATTTCTTAAACCATTTTGAGAAATATTTCACAATTTTCCTTAGTACTTAAATTACGCAGGTAGAAATAACTTACCTACAGGAATTTGATAGCGTTTTGGCAGCATGACGTGCATATTTTATTTAGACCGCTTTTCATTATGTCTCATCATCATCTTCCTGCCCTTGTCCCGTGTTATTTGGGGTCGGGCAACACGTTTTTTTCTTCCTTTATGCCTTGCCACTCGTCATGCTATCACTAACTTCCTTTTCTTTCATATCACTCTTCACACAATCCATCTATCTTTTCTTTGGTCTCCCTCTCCCTCTCCATCCATCCACATGTAAACTCATAACTCTTTTAGTAACTTTTCATTATGTCTCCAAAAAAAAAATGGGAAGGGGC
The DNA here is from genome assembly GCA_905147345.3 of Mythimna impura. NCBI lineage: Eukaryota > Metazoa > Arthropoda > Insecta > Lepidoptera > Noctuidae > Mythimna > Mythimna impura. Next base: position 23,336,642 of record LR990348.1, on the reverse strand, counting down.
AGGGAATGCAAAAACTGCCAAAATTAAAAACCGGTTTTTTTTTCGGGTTTCCTTAAAAAAACCGGTTACCCGGGTAACCGGTTTGTAATTTTTTTGAAAAAGATTTTTTTATTGTTAGTTATTTTTAAACTGCTTGTGAAATTCAGGCCGCCTACATCTTGCATCTATTTAATATTTAAATTGAAACATCTATTTAATTTTTTTAAATGTATACTTATACAAAATTTTAATGAAAATGCAAAAAAATAAGTGAAATTTTCAATGGCTTGTGAAATTCAGGCCGCCTACAACTTGCATATTTTTAATAATTATTTCGAAACTTATCTATTCAAAAAAAAATTGTATACCTAATATAGCCATAAATTCTGTTTGAAATAAAAACATCTTAAGTTCTTAACTACATAAAAACGAATGTCTTAGAATGATGTCGTACATAGAGAATGTAAACCAGAAATCAAACATACTTCTACTCAAAATATTCACCCTTAGCCCTAACACAGGCTTCTAAGCGTTAGGCCACGCGTCTATCGGTTTACGCACTGCGACCATTGGAAAGTTGCCCACCGCTGATCGTATATAATTTTTTAAGGATTCTTAATTATTGTGACGTTTGGAGCAGCCCATATCCTCTAATACAGACCACAATTAGTAGTCCAGGGGTTGAAGTCTGAGCTAGCCGAGGGTCAATCATCATCCCTAATGAAGTCCGAAACATTCGCTGCAAGGTAAGCCTGGGTTGTGCGTGCCTTGTGACCATGCTCAGTCTTGCTGAAAAGACCCTAATATGTTATTATCAAAAAGATAGAGGCTTTAAGAGGCTTCGCTATGCCGTCTATGATAGTATCTTGATACACTTTAGCTGAAGTTTTCACCCATTTTCACGAAATACAAACTTGGCCACTCCGTGATAGAATACCCTTACCAAACCATTACTGATACCGCATGATGACCATTCAGGACTCTGCTAACCAGTTGAGAGTGTTCTTTGGAATTGCGAGCATAAACCCGATCATTTTGCTTGTTGTAATATTCCTTGATTGTGAAAATTGTCTCATCGGTAGCAAGAATATCCATGAGTTTTCCATCAGTGTAACGAACATGCAAAGATTTTGATCTTTTCACTCTTTTCTATATAGGCGACAGGACGACTCGTTTAAGGTGATGATGTTATGATGAGTTCTCACAACACACGGCCGGACTGGATCTTTTATGATCGTGAACAGAAGAAGTGTACAGTTGGTGTAGCTATCTATGGTACGATAAACAAACCTACGACTGATACCAAGCCTCAGCAGCGTTTTTAAACAATGTTTGCTAAAAAATAGTGTCATATAGAAGTAAAAAAAAAACTCGAAAAAAACCGGATACTAGAAAATAAAACCCGGGTTTTTTAATCATTAAAAATATGCCAAAACCAAAAAAAACTAAAAATATGCCGAAAAACCGGTTTTTCGGCATATTTTTAGTTTTTTTTGGTTTTCGGGTTAACCGGTTTGCATTCCCTAGCACGGGGTATGTATTTTAGTCATATTTAATTTTTTCTTTATATTCTAGGTTTGAAGGAGGAAGAGACATTTTTCGCCGATTACACATTTAAAAAATAAAAGTTTCTGTTTCCGACTACTTTTAAATGCATAGGTAGGTATAGGTTAAGATATAAGTACTTATATTTTTTTTTTATTCAGTGACATTTACGTGATAAATAACAGTAAGTCAAAGCTATTATTGCCCAAACAACAGTTTCACCATTTTTTTGCACATTTATTGTCGTTTTTTCGATTTAAGTTATTATTTCTTAAACTTGTTTCAGAAATAATACGCAGAGGTAAATAACGCTCCTTAAATTACTAATTCTATTTATATCTTTGTATAGGTGTAGTTAATTGTTTGTGAGCCAAATAAATAAAATAAATTTATTTTGATTCACTGTGCGCTTTTATCCTATACGGAAAAATGTACACGACACGTTCACGATCGCAGTTGCACGCTACGATAAGCCAGAGTTTATTTTTCCAAATAAAAAATATCGGAAACAGAAACTTTTTTTTTTAGTGTGTGATGGACAAAAAATCCCTCTTATCAACCCTTCTCTTATATTCTTCCAAAAACTGACATCTTAAAGTTTTTTTCTTCATCTTAAAGTTTAACCAACATCTTAAAATGATTTTTTGCGTTCTAAGGTGGAGCGAGAGGGGGTGTCAGACTTTTACTGACTAAAAACCTTGTTCATGTTCCTTCATTTTCCATTTGCATTCTGGAGCTGGGTCACTCTTTCAAACATTCCCGCAGTTGACTTTATTCTCATTACTCATTACGAGAAAAAACACTCAAGAGAAAAAACAAAAGAAATCAAATTCCAAGAACTAAATAATTATAAATACGAGTATAAAGTAAGTATTTAAGTACCCTTAGTTTCCTTGTTGTAGAAAATTTTACGCTATTAATTACTAAACCTACCTACTGACTTCATCACAATATTTCCAGAAACTTTAAAAATTATGCGCAACTTGTCCTGTTTAAATTCTAAGGAAAAAGCAGGAAAAGGCAGGTGCTTGGCAGAGTTTATTATAACTTTATCTGTGGCATTATTATTCTAATAACTCCTTACTTCCTTTGTTTAAATAAAATTTTACTTGCACCTCACATTCTCAATTTTCGTATTGCCAACTTTATCTGTTTGATTTATTCGAAATTCAAATTGTAAATATTAAATTAATCTACTTCAGTTCATACTTTATCAAATTTTATATGAATCATCATTCGGTCGTTGTGTCACAAATAAGGATTGAATGTAAAGTTACCTCTAACCCAGAGACAAAAACACAATCTTAATCGGAAAACTCCCAAGTCCGTTTTTCCCCCTTCAAATATCGAAAAGCTACTCGAGCATGTCATTATCTATGACACAATGGATTTTTGTAGTGACAGACTGAAGTATCGATTAAGGTTCCAGTTTCGGCCAAAAATCAAATTTTCCTGGCAGGAGTTAACAGTTGGTTATTTTTCAATGGTCTGATATTATTTTGTTACCTATATGTCAGATTCAGATCCGGCCGAAACTAGAAGAGGAGCCTAATATTTGGTTACATTTTCGTTTGAAAATCATTATTTGGCTGGTCACTAGATTTTTGTAGATATCAGTTACAAAGATTGTTTGACATGAATTTTTGATAAACAAATCGTAGCCACCCATGGTAGCCATATTTATTCTGACCGAGTTTTAGTGTTCACCTTGGAAATAAATCCCGAATTTTCAGTGGTATAAAAAAATTATTGTCTCTGCATGTTGTATTTTATTCTGTGCTTCCAAGTTCCACATTTTAAAATTGGAATAACTCTCTAAATCTTTCGGAATGCATCAGGATATGCTGATATGATTTAAACAAATATGCTCTACTGGTGTAAATACCAGTTTAACCCCGGAAATAACAAGCAGCCACTAATGTGATACGTTCACAAGAGCTAGACCCTTCTTAAATCATCATCCCGTGCTTCATTGATCGGGAATGCATGAAACCTGACTAAGTTGAGCGGACAAAGGATCGCTCGAATCGCTGACTGTTGAATCATCAAGTTAACCAGACGTGTGCAAACATGAGGATCTGACGATGCATTAGCGATATCCGTTTTCCATTGACTGCATTGTAACAGACGGAGCGATCTTCACTGAAGCTGTAACGCAATGGATGTGACATGTCTTTTTGTTGTTGTCAAAGTGAGACATCAATTCAAGGAACCATATTGGGGTCACATATAGGGTTCATGGATTAATTTGTATTTATTTATTGTCTCTTGGACAGTTTCTTTGGTGTTTGTTAACAGATTAAAAAAAAAGTAAAAAACTAAAACCCGACTACGACAAAAAAAAATGACGCTGAAAAAGTATGAAACAAGATTTTCAAGATGCTGAAATAGACAAGGTAACTGGAAAAATAAGAATAGAACAAAAAGAAAAGCCGTAGTCACACGTTATAGGTAGGTAATAATCGAAACACTTTAACACTATAATAACGTGTGTTGCCTCCGTAGTCGGGTAAAAAGTTAGGTACATTTTTATGAGTTACCAAGACGAAAATTAAAAATAAACATGCTTTTAAAAACTGCAAACTTCATTGAAATAGAACACCTACCGAGGTCTCATATTTCTTTAAGTCTGAGGCCGAGATAAAGTTAAAAAAGTTTATGGCACGCGGTGAATAACACTAATGACCACTATTGACCTATCTGCTACGAAGAATCCGCTAGAGGTGCTCTGAAGACCGAGGTCAGTAAAAATAAACAAACAGTCATAGCGTAATCGGCGTTGCTAAGCAACCGATGATGGCGCGAAACGTGCATTGACAATTTGCAAGAGTTGTATTATTTATTTGTTTTGTTTTTTATTTTTATTATTACGGCTCTTGTACACTCTCGTTTTTATTCGATTAGTATCTATTCGTGACTATGGATAAATTCTTTCTTTACATCTCTGGGCGAGCTGTATTTTAATAAAAAACAAGTTAAGTATTAATTTTGTTCGAGAAGGAATATTATAAAATAACCTTTTCATTTTATTAGATTTATTATTAAATCTGTCCAAGTTGCCTATTTTACTTTTGATTTCACAATTGGGTAGGTTGACTTGTTATATACCTAGTTGACTGATATTGTATCAAAAAGTAACTTCAACCAAAATTGTAAATAGAAATATGTTTTTTAATCCGCACAAAATCAAGTTAGGGTTCCGTACCTCAAAAGAAAAAAACGGAACCCTTATAGGATTTGTTGTCCGTCCGTCTGTCTGTCTGTCAAGACCCTTTATCTCGAGAACGCGTGGAGGTATCGAGTTGAAATTACAACCATATACTCAGGTCTGCGGACTCTTGAAGCCGTAAAAAAATCAAACTTGTAAGTTAACGAGAAAAAAAGATACTTTGATTTATGTGGCAAAAAACGTAAGTACATTTCGACACTTTCGAGGAAATCAAAATTCATAGAGTACTTCCCGTTGACCTAGAATCCTGAAATTTGGCATAAAGCAAGGTCTTATAGCACAAGTATAGGAATAAGTCTGAAAACTATAAATTTTGTTGTTACGTCACAATTGACGTAGGTAACAACAAATTTGTGATATAGATTTATTTTTTGCGCATCGGTAAAATTTTCCGAGACTCCATTCCGGAATTTAACTATTTACATAGGCAATTTGTACCTACGGAACCCTCAGGGTGCGAGTACGACTCGCACTTGCCTAGTTTTTTATTTTTTTTTTACTTCGCACGGTTTGTGCGTTTAGCCAGTGTCAAGTTTACAAAGTATAAGTTTTCAGTCACTTAGTTACTTTGAGTTCCATTATAACGCGGATGTAACACATTCTAATATTTTTGCAGTAGGTATTTGGCAGCAAATGTATCGGTATCGGGTCAGCCTTCTCGGTAAGCTACGCTGTGGTAGTCAATGCTACAATAATTCTCAGCTGCATCTTACCGAAATCGCGCCTGTTTCAATGATTCCACATATTGTCTAGCTGCGCTACACTTGACATACAATACTACACCAATTTCACATCACATTAACCACTAGGAATCAATTTGAAAATTATTAAAACTACACTTGACAAAATCCTGCCAAAAACCAATTATGTAACTAAGAAACCTTTCAAATCTGGTGGAAGGAAAATCTGTCAAGTGTCAACTATAAGAATAAGAAAAAGGATGCACAATTATCTAACATGACGTCACCGCTATGAAGTTCTGCGCGTAGAAAAGAGACAGCGAGATGTTCTCACTACTCTTCCTGAAACCAATAAATGTTAATGTAGGTAATAGGTACTACATAATGAACTAATTTTGGTTGCAGGCTTCGGGAAAAGATTTGTTTTTAGTTTTAATTCTTGTCTATAGAACCTATAAAGTATTGTATAAAAATAAACAGCAAAATACCCAAATTGGTAGTCAATACGAGAGTAGAAAAAGTTTATTTCGCAATGATTTTGGTTCAAAAATAACAAAACATGTTAAAACCTGTTTAATTTGAACAAAATTTTAAACAACTGGTTTTTGTAATATCTAAAATTATTACTTCATAATATAATAAATAAAACATGTTTATTATTATTATTTGACTTCCGCGTCGTGAGAAATAATACGAATGATTATAAAATGTTAATAAATATGACGTAATTATATTAATTTTATGTTGTTCCTGGACTTGTTTCACCACTATAGGGTAATACCTGTGACAAATGAGTAATACAGTAATACTATAGAAATTAAAAACTAGATAAGGTATAAAGTCCGATGTTACAATAACAAAGGCATAGTCGAATGATTGATAACACCAGTAGCTGGTCTGGTTATGTAAGAATTTTCTTAATTTGCATCTGCTTATTGTACACACTATATCGTTAATAAATAATTAAAATAAGTATCTGTTTATAATATAAAAATATATTTTTTTACTAAATGCATATAAAAGTATATTCGCTCCATAATTACATTAAAAAAAAATCCAATGTTTAACTGTCTGTTTGTTGTGTGACTATCTCTAAAACGGTTAGGACGATTTTGACGGGACTTTCATTGGCGGTTAACTGATGTTACAAGGACTTGTCTTGCGAGAAATGGATTTAAATCTACGGAATACGTCTTCGAAACGATTGAATAAAATTTGACTGCAATTATACTGGGGTATTATACCTACCTACTTATCTAATATTATAATAAATAACTTAGGCTACTTTCTATTTTCCCGCGGGAATGGGACTTAATTCCGGGGGGGAGGGGACAAAGTATAGTAATGTTTGCGAACGTAGTCGAGGGTAACAGCTAGTCGAGAATAAATTAATTTAGCTGCCCATGTACCACCACGTCAGTGCCTTTTAAATACCTTTTTGTTAAATACCAAAAAGGGCCTATTACACTACTCGATATTCAGACAATTTTAGTCTATGTATCTCATCGTTCTGTTTCATTCCTTAAGTTTACACGACATTGGCGTAAGTTGCTCTTTTTCTTGTGTGACGGTACATAGACTAAGACTGTCTGAATATCGAGTAGTGTAATAGGCGCTTCTAAGGAATATTAAAATTTAAAGAATAATGTAATACCTATCCTTATACATATATGGAGTGTTACCTACCTACTCGAACATAACCTTGAGAATTAGTTAGGTACGTATATATAAATGGCGACCTACTTTGCATTAAATTGTGATAAAGTATATAGGAGGCAAACTATTACGTTAGAGTTGAATCACAGATTGATATAAAATCAATCATTAATTTATTTCATTCCGCGTAGTTTGAAGACGGAAGTTGTAGATTTCTACAGTGCCGGATCAGCCACGTAGAAAGAGTACCAAATGGTACGGGCCCCGCGCTAGAGGTGGGCCTCGCGTGGACGTACAAAATGGTACAAGTGAAGATATCTGTGCCGTAGAAAATCTAATCGATTCCACACTTTCCATAAAGATAACGGAGGCCTTTGGAAGTATGGACCCATCGTTACATAAGGGTCCCACGGTCTGTTAGAAAAAGAAGTTTTAATTTGTTACCTATCATTTATAAGGGTAGAATTTTATATTACAGCCCCACGCAAACAACAAAGACTACTATGACTAGTCAATTACTGCTTATCGAATTAGACTTCCAGTAGGATCTTTCATGATCGTCATTTTACACGTTCGGTAAATTTTACGTGGCTATCCCAAAATATCTGCCTCTTCAAATCACCAGCTAACTACCTAGGTAGGTACCTATCAAATTATATGTCGCCTTGCCCAAGACAACGCGTGTAACATAAGTTAAAGGACAAACTTTGGTTACACTTCAGTGCCTAAGTGTAACTAGCAGACCACGGGAACTTGAGATATCGAATGTCGATCGATACGAGACTTGTGAAGTCATGACACCTCATTATCTACTCACATTTAGGTAACATACCTACCTAGTTACTTTAAATACCTATAGATCGTAATTCAAAACGTTTGCAATGCGTTCCAAATAAGAATAAGATCGATTGCCATGTTGTGACGTCACGTCATACTGTAAATCGCAAGAAATTGGGCAAAATTGAAGAGCTCACAGTTAACAACATTGAAGAACTGGATTCTGATTAAACTTTTTTTGTTTACAGTTCGTAAATAAATTAAATTTTAAAAATTTCTTGTTTTACTCAAGAATGACGTGACGTCACAACATGGCAATCGATCCTATTCTTATTTGGAACGCATAGTACATAAATAATTGACTGACTGAGAATGATGAAAACTACAGACAAACAAAAGAAAACAACATAATTTTGATCACATAAATAAAAACATTGAACTCACAAGAAGTCAAATAACACCTTTTTTAACTAGCTTGTTCGTCCAGACTAGTCCAGAGTATGATCTCATCATCATTAATTACAAAAAAATCCTGGCACCAACTACTGCAATGATAGCCTATTACATAATAATTATGCCTATTGTAACTATCAGTTTTCCTAAAAATATAGAAAATTCTTAAATTGTTATAATTACATGATATTTTCGAATTAAAACTTATTTATATTTTAATAATTTAATTAAAACTTGAAGGTAAGTAAATGTGAAATAATATTATTACCTACCTGGCTCTTGTGAAAAATAATGAAACAAACGTTTGCGACTTGCATTGCCAAACGTAGTAAATGAATGGTCACAGTCTTTCCTTTTCTTTGATGTATCTGTGTGGTATTGTAGAAAGAGACAGACATACAATTATAGCTCCGTCTCTATAACGCGTGGCGTATTGTAGCGTACTACGCAAGCTGACGGTGTGTCGACATTGGACGTTGGATCGGTTGCCGGTCCGAGGCTTCGCGGCGAGCGTCGTCGTCAGTCTCGCAATGGCGTTAGTGAGAATAGGACGTGTGTTCGTTTAGTTTCACAACAACCCGAGCGGACACCGGCCCAAAATATTGGCCGTCTATCAGTGCATGAATTACTTGAAGATACTTCCTGTAATTCCTCACACAATAAAGCGACTTGTTCGTGACCACGGACAGTCAAATTTTGGTACGATATCCACTCAGGGCGAATCATTTCAAGGTTCGTACTTTATTCGTAATTTCCCCTTACTAAATAACGTTACTAAATCGTGTCGATTGTCTCGTTTTGTTTCAAATTTTGTAACATCGTCGGTGCAGTGAATTTGCAAGTGTCACAAACGGGAAATTGCTAATAGGTGGTTTTCGTTTTGTTGCAGATCATGTTCATCTCATCGTAGTTCCTTCATCGTTAATAAGTGTTTGTGTGTGTTTGTGAACATAAGTGTAACGTGGCAGTGATAAGTGTTAGTGATGGAACCAGGATCACCATCATTGCTGTGGCCGCTGCGCCTGAGCAAGCCTGCCGTGACCGTGCCGGTGCCGGCGAGCGGGGAGGACAGCAAAGCGGAGGAGAGGGCACAGTCGCCGGTGCTGACGGACCGGCTGACGGCGGCGCCTTCGCCAGCCAGCCCGCCGGCGCCTTCCAGCCCGGCGCCTCCTCAACACCAGTTCCAAGCGGCGCTCGTCGCCGAAAAATATCTCCTATTGGAACAAGTTGAGGGCTCCTCGCTTTGTCGGTGTGTGGACGTGCGAACGCAAGAGGAGTATGTTTGCAAGGTGAGTACCTACTAATCTAATCTGACTCTAGCTATGCTATAGATAGACTTCGTTTAAACTGTTCTAAAACATAAGTTAGATACTGACGTAAGTGCAATGACTCCCGGAACCGCGACGAGTTATAGCATACCTACCTACCTACACATGCACCGAGATGCTGTAGAGGAGATCGAGTTTGTTTGCCACAGTAAACTTGCGCTATAAATACCTATAGTACCTACCTAGCTATCAACCTGGTTCTCGAGTCCAACAACTTTATCGAACGAACTTGCAAAAGTTTATGCAAATGTGGCAGCATGATGATATTCACTTAGAATCTATTTATATTCTCATTCGTTCAGTATTTTTTGATGCAAACAAAGAAGAGACTATATAAATAAGTTGATAAACATAGGTAGGTACTTCGAACTCATTAATCTTCGGCTCTTCGTTTATTAGTTTGAGCTTCGCGCTTGTAACTTTTTTATTTTCAAAATTCGAATGACCAAAGAGAACAATCTTTATTTCATGCGACGCGGCTAGGATGTGTAACGTGTGCTGTGTTGAAATTGTGCTGGGTTTCAACAGCCATTGCGTGGCTTTGTTTGATTGATACAGTGCGTAATCTCTTGTTTTAGTTCGACCTAGTAGGTACCTACACAAATCTAATTAGCTAGTCAATTGGTTAAGTTCCACCTACTTCTGCTCCCTTTGTTAGCAATAAATGCTAGAGATCAAACATCTGTTAAACTCGTAATTTAACCATTTTTTAAACAATACAAATTACCTATAAATAACAAACTCAAAACATCATAATTATTGGTATAATTATTCACATGCGATATCTAGCAAAATATTTAGTAAAGGGTTCTCACTATCCCACGGGATTGGACCCCATGTAGAGATAAGCCGAGTACTCAATAATATGCCCACATGTCGTCTCCCTTCAATGCAATTATTAAACTTTACCAAAATTAACCATTACCGACTTCTGACAGCCAGTTCTATTTAGCAATTTATTTCGTCATGTTTATCGAAAAACATTAGCCTTTTTATTAATAAAAAAATGTATCTAAGTACATAATATCACCCCAAGAAGAGATCATTTGCATCCCAAACATAATCACTCTTGTAAGCAACTAATAGGTCGGCTCTGAGTAAATAATTCGATAATTATGTTTCAATAGTAGTTTTTTCATGAGTCTCGCGTGCATTGTTCATAGCATCTTGTTGAACGCCGATGTCAAACTTTATATGTCATGGCCCCTTGCTGCTCGATCGCACTTGTAGGCCACAGCCATCGCTGTTTTTACAATGTCATGTGTCGACTTTCGCAATCGATAACCTAACAATAACGGCAATTATAACGCTAATTGTTGCACTACACTAGGCAAGCTATCGCACGCCTCGTAAACTATCATTAGGCGAGGCTAACATTCTTAACTTACTCATTTTTACATTTTAAAGCCTTATCCTTATTGGCTTTTGTGAATCATGAGACAGGCCATGGAAACTAGTTTATAAACTCGTTATTTCTAGCGTATTTCAAAGTCTAAGCTTCTGATTTTTTTTATTAAAGGATACATAGGAGTACTAACAAAGGCCTATACGGGTATTGTCAAGGCACAGAATAGGCACTTCCCTCGTGAGAACTTGGCAAGGTTAAAGTGTGGCAACGTTATCGTTGCTAAACGCCGACCGTATTTACAACACCGACTATTGCCGACACGACTGCCACGTTTATGTTTCACATTCATCATGTGTGATACCGTCTCACTATATTTGTTTTAGAAAAGTAAATTACCATCTATAAAAACCAAACTAGACAATTTGAACTCGTAACGTCACATGTGATCGCATCACGTCGAGTCAAAAATAAGCTTGACCTTCTCATTGACATTGTGAAATAGACGATTTGATAACGCACCGATCGCCGAATGTCATAGCGAGGCTAGGGCCCCCCCTCTTTGCCCCCTCCACGAAACAACGGCACTAGCGGCATTAACAGCGAGTCGCTTATTCATTGCCGCTTTAACATGTCCATTAAGCTGTTGATCCCCGCACGAGCGCCGGCGGTCGTGCGCTATTGTCTTACTATTGTGTCTCTAATTACGCTACTCAAGAAGTTAAACCGAATTTATCAAACATAGCCTGGCATACGCTATAACACTAAGATTGTACTTATAGCGAATCATATCATTGCTTACTGCAATCAATCTGCAAACAATCGAGACAGCGCCGTATACCTATACGGTAATCTACTATTGTAATTTAACCGAGAACGGATGAAGGCTTGCGAATTTGTTATGCTCCTTAAACATAAACAACTTGACTTAGATTGATACAATGGAACAGGAAATTCATCAATGTATTCCTATTTTATGTATGAAGTACGTCGCCATTGTAATTGGATTGATTCAGAGCTAGGTTATCTTAAATGGGACTGTTTTATTGGTCTGTGGGTACATTCAAAACCGAATTATGGCTACACCGCAGTCGAGTACTACGCTCTACAAATATTTTGCAATAGATATACATACCTTGTGATTATACAAATATTGATAACAGCTAAGTAGGTTAGCTCCCGTAAAATACGTTCGATGTCAAATATTATCAAGTGTTCTGCCAACATTGCGAATTCTTATCAATACCTCATGTTTTCGCAAACACGTCCACAAATGGGTCATGTTTTATTTTCGTACAACGTCCAGCATTAATAGAAATCGAAAAAGCGCGACATCGTGTCTAGGGTGACTGCGCCGAAATAACCAGCAAACTATTTACAGTGCGAGTCAAAAAAGAAATGGTTTGACGCACGCGACGTGATTCATCATTCGTGAGTCGGGAAATCAGATTTGGAATTTGCGTTCACAATGTCGTTGACATTTGGTGGCCGATCGCACCGAGCAGGCGAGCACCGTGCTCACCAGCAAACGCGGATCGGAGCAATCGCTCATTTAAAAATAACTGTACAGTTCCATGTAGCCGACCCGCTAGCGGTTCTAGAAAGCTTAACGTCGCTGTTGCCGACAACTCTTGCCTATTCACGATTGAAAAATGTATTGCAACAATTATCTTGTCTGTTTCGTTTGATTTCTACTTTGTCGTCACCCAAGAATTCTGTTTGATTTCGACCGGGCTAGATGTGCAAAGGAGGGTTAGCTTGCCTCTATTCACTAAATGTTTCAACCTCGTTATTCACATTAGACTAAGCCCTTTTAAATCATGGCCGCTTTGAAATAGGACCCCTTTGAATGTTCAAACATGGACGGGAATTTTAGCTACACAACTTAAAAGTATTGGATCTGTTATGTTTCTGTAACGTTGTGCATTTAAATAAACAAATAACAGTAGATAACGAAACTGATGAAACAATAAGCTAATAGTGACACGCGATGAAAAACTAGGTCAAAGATAAAAGGAAAATTGTTACGACCCCAATAACACCGCGTCACTAATTGAATAATGCAAGGAACCGGCCGGATTTAGAGGAAACATGTAAATTTTCCCGGAAAGCACCTTCGAATCAATACCGTCGATAACGATAGCCGTATCGCTTGCACGTCAAACCACTCAGAACTATGTATTCTACTTCATTATCTTTCACAAAATTAGTTTGTGGAATCGGAGTGTTAATTTTAATGTTTTCCTCTAGGTGGTGTCACGAGACTGCAGCAGCTTACTCCAAGCGCACTATCGGCTTGATGGCCATCCGCACGTCAACCCCATACACGAAGTCCTAGTCGGTGATAAGAGAGTGTACCTTATCTTCCCCCGGTCGCACTCAGACCTCCACTCATACGTGAGGGCGAGGAAACGGCTAAGGGAACACGAAGCTCGGAGACTATTCAGACAAATGGCAGAAACAGTGGCCGCGTGTCACGAACAAGGCATCGTTCTGCGGGATCTTAAGCTGAGAAAATTTGTCTTCGCCGATCCTCAAAGGTGAGTTTTCTTTTTGTTTTTTTTGTGTAATTTAAATCTTATTAGGACAATGTTTTTTTTTTTTTTGTAATCTGTATTGTTAAGTACGGTCAGTTACATAGTCAGGTAGTCGCTGAACTTTATCATTGCCAAAATATCTAAAGCAACAGTTCCTTAGCAACTGATGTCGACGGCGATCGAGCCGCTTCAAATTGATCGATCGATTACTTCCTCGGTATTTTTTTTACTACTAAATGATGACGCCCACTGTAAAGATCGATCGTGAGAAAACAGATGAGTTAATAAAAAGGTCGGAAGGGAAACGGAAATGCTCTTTGTATTTTAAGTAGTGAGTCGTTTCCTCCGTGAGTCAATCGCCTTGTGCTACTGCTATAAACTGTTATCATGTCATTATGACATTCACGTATGCGGTATGTGTCGCTCTAGAAATGTTAGTTGTCTTTCTCGATAAATTAAAGTGGATATTGCAGGCACGTTGCACCACTGGCGCCAAAGACGCATCGATATCGGACAGCTCCCTTCTATGCTTAATCATTCGACGTATGACTAACAAAACAAGTTAAAGATTTACTCACGACTATTGAAAAAGTCTAATATTATAAAAGGACAATCGTACAATAGGATTACTCAACGCGTTTATTAATTACGCCGGTCTCGCGTCGGCCGGTAGGAACCAGCGGATTTTCAAACTTTTGAAATGTTATCTGGCCTCCATTGTTGCGAATATCTCCGGCAATGCTAGCGGCTCAAGGCGAACGGTGTCATTGCTGCGTACAATACTGCGCGCGCCGCAATCGGGTCAAGGGTCTGCAGCAATGCGCTTGCGCACCACCCGCACTGCGCGCTCTACGTAAGCAACATAACCCTACGCACCCCTATGTTGTTGTCAATCCTCATACGGGTACCTGCCCTTATGCGATCAGGTGATCCTGAGAAACTCAGTAGAAAAAGAAATAATTTTTATGCACCCCTTAACATGTAATTTTAACGACCACATTCCTTCGAGATTTCGAATGAATTCTATTCACCTGCCCGTATTCCGACCCCTGGTATTTGCCCGTTTAATAAGATTAATTAATTTGATTCTTTATTTACATCAGATAACATCAAAAGGATTGTAAAAAATGTATTTAAAAAAAAACGTTATAAAGCCACTGTAAGTCAGAATCTCGCCTATTGTAGTTATAATTCTGTCGGACCCTCCTCCCACGACGGGGGCAACAGCCAACCTTTTGTGTATTGGATTATCTTTCTCGTCCTCTCTGAGACAATATTCAGTACGCCCACCCGAACTTGAAACTTTGCTATGATGGTTTCTTTGACCTTTTGGACTTGTCCCTTGTGACATTCACGTTACGAATCCGAATATGCCTTTGACATGACCGCCTAGCCGCAGACATTTTCGAAACGCAATATACGGTACAAACGCGAATAAAACGAACTCCATCTGTGTATTTGCGCAACAGTATTAATTCAGTCCGCTTTTTAGTGGACAGACAGACAGTGGAAAAGGTAAAATTTAATACTCTTTTCAGCGTGGCGCCATCAAAGCGAGTGTTGTCAAAAGCGTCGGTTCGCGATGCGGAACGGGAAGCACCGCGACCGTACCTCTAATGTAAAAACTTTTTGCTTTACCCTTTACGTAATAGCAGAGTACGCGGAGACTTGAGAAGCCTTTTCCGAACTTGCCTCTCAAAGCCGGAATGTTTAACTTTTGGTTATTACACAGAACCTCTAAACAGCAAAGATAAACTTTTACCGCACCGACCGTCTGATTCTGAAATGTATTTTAATTCAGTAAAAATGTAAGAAACCTCATTGAATGGTCAATTTGCAATAGCGTCGATAATGTCCGCTGGACATGGCGTGTAGTCGTATACAAAAGACTTTAGTTATTGGGCAAACGGGACGCGCTTGCTTGCTGGCCCAGTCTGTTTTGTCTGACCGTTAATATAAATTAAGCAGGATATTGCAGATGTGTTTCCAGTTTTGCCATGTGCCGGTGTCGGAGCGGAAATATCGCTTTTTGTTCTACTTAATGATAACGGAGCTTAGCGTGTAGGTCAAGCAGGTAGACAGCTGTTTTAGCAATCCGTGACCCGAGGCTTTCATTTAGTTTGTGACCATGTGTGTCACTTTTTCCCAGAGGACATCCTTTGTACAGAGTTAACGTATCATATTATTTAGATGGTCAAACAAACCCCTATTAACATAGACGGGCAGCTGACCTTGTCCAGCCCTAATAAATTCTAATGATTGCACATGTCGCGTCGGTCACTATTACCCAGCTGTTGTTCGCAATCGTGAGAATGGTGTATCGGTGAAGGTGCAACTTGAGCAAGTGTCCCGCCCTTCGCCCTTCGACCTCCGTTCTCACGTCTCGCGCGATATAAAGGCACCCCTGATTATAAATTCGAGTCATCCGGCGGGACGCCACGATCAACATCCCGCGATACCGCCGTCGTCCCGTCTCAAAGGTAAACAAGAACATTAATATTGATTCCGCACTCTCTTTGACGCTTTGAAGTGGATTTTCTTAACACTCGCCCGTAGTTTTTCTTGTCCTTTGAGATGAAAACAGATTTTTCCCTGCTCTTCTTTGAAATGAAAATTATGAAAAAAATTGCGAAGTTTTAAAACAAGAAGAAATAAAAGAGGAAACTCAATATATAAAACTAGGGTTACAGACACCAGGACTTCAAGAGGTGAAAAATGCAAACTCGATAAGCTGAATTTAACATTACTGTACCTCAAACTATAAAAGATCACAGCTGCAGGGGACGGATTCGACTTTCTTTAATATCAAGTGTTACAATAGATAACAAATGAGAAGTTCGTGTGTAACTAGAAACTATCAAGAGAAATCTCGGGCGGTGTATCCGGGCGCAGGCCTTGGGGGAGGAAAACGAGGTCGAGCGATAACGCAGGTAGAGATCCTCCAGCCCTACGACAACACGCACGCTATACGTCACACACGGCCAATTATCATGACGACACATAATTAATACTTGATACTTCCTGGAAGGATGTCTTATGCCCATCACAATAACAAAACACTAACGACAAAATGTATAAAAATAAATCACCTTGCCGGTGACATCACGGACCTGACGACAGAAAGCCGGATGTTTGAGTGTAAACTACCTTTATACGAATAATGCATTCTTAATTTTGGCATTGCCGACAGGATGTAACGAAGCGGAAATACATTCGCGTGACAAAAATAGCCTTTGTCCGCTGTCCGCATGGTGTCTCTAAAAATCTAATTTGCTTCGCAAGTTTGTTGTAGAGCATTAGCTAAATCTTGTAACGTGCCAGACAACCCGGAGCCCATTTTCGGTCGGCCAAAGTAGTCGCAATCCTTTGTAAATAAGCTCAGGTATAAAAATTGTCCCAGTATCATTGTTCGGGCGCATCCCGCCCACCCCCGCCAAAATAATAACTTCGTCGAATAATTCCACCAGGTAACAAAACATCCCATGTTTTTTGCGTAACACGGTGTTCAGAAGATGGATCGGATGATCGAATGTATTGCAAACAATGACGACGATCCAACGGCATTCGATTACGCAACTTCATATTTAGTGTCTATAATCTGCCGGTATCCACATATAAAAGAGCTTTTTAAACTACCCGCATGATATCACCCGAAGATGTTGGTTTTGCCAACGGGATTGAAGATGCACTGGAAAAAAGGGAAGTCGACTCTTGTTTCGTCGCGAATATATTTGGATGGTGTATTCGCCATTCGCACGTCTATCGTGTTTAACGGGACGGGATATTTACGGTGCGGCTGAGCCGGCACGCGGCTCGCCAGCGGATGTGCCAAATTAGTCCGCGAT
This sequence comes from Mythimna impura, assembly GCA_905147345.3. Classification (NCBI taxonomy): domain Eukaryota; kingdom Metazoa; phylum Arthropoda; class Insecta; order Lepidoptera; family Noctuidae; genus Mythimna; species Mythimna impura. The sequence continues at coordinate 23,319,268 of LR990348.1, read as the reverse complement.
AGACGCCTGCCGCGCCACCGGGTAGACGCCGCTGCGTCGCACTGGCATGCCCGACCACCGCCTCACATTTCCTTCCAAAACTATACCAAATTTGCGACCGATTCGTGTGATTACTGAACCGACACGCAACCGCTCTATAATTTCAAAAAAAGATGTGCAACACGATAACCTAATAACGGCTCGAGGTAGTTGCCGATATCTCAGCAGCGGTCGATCAGCCGCGTGTACCTGCGCGCCTACGCGGACTGTTTTGAAAACGTTTTGAAACTGAGTTGCTAAAGCCTCGTGGTGCAAGAGACCTCCACATTACAGCGATGTATTTGCATAATACTGGGCGCTCGATAATATAACCATACGTCAGTTTCGCTAGTTGTATAACTTTTGGTGCAGTTGTACTTTGCCATTATTCTCTAGTTTGCGTAAGGGACCTTTTATTTCGCTAAGTGTCTGAGTGTGCACTGCGTAGTTGGCATCCGCTGCTGGTATTTTTCGCGCGGGTGTGGCCGCTGGCCGCTCGTGTTAGATAAACGAGCGCGCATCGAGTGCTAATTTGTACGGTGTGATTCAGGCGTGCCGGAATTCAAGCGCACTGTTGGTTCTTGTTTTGGGGCGTTTATTCGCGGCCTCGCTCGCGACTAGCGCGGCGCGGTAAGGTCGTGCGCAACTGTGCCAATGTCGCGCGGCCGCCGCCGACGCCGCGCCGTGCCACCAACACCGACGCGATCGTGCGGAACCGATGCTACTGCTTGCTGCGTTTCAAAAACTCTGATGCCATATCGAGTCTTATGAAAGTGACTCATCACTCACCTTGAACGAGCAAGTCATTCCCGCTCGGATAACTTCGATTGCTCCTACGCCTGCCATCTCAACCGTGAAACAACCTGGAATGCTTTCGAGTTCATGACGCCTACACTTTTCCCTCATTCTGAAAATAAACGAATCGGCGAGGACGACGCAAGCATTCGTCACGGCTATAAATAACGCATGTTCGCACCTTTTTTGGTGGTACGAAAACACCGGATGCGACTACCGGACGCAGGCGATAGTGCAATGCTCTCAAGCGAAAGTCGTCTTTACTTGCTCGTAGGACAGAACATAATGAGTAAGCGATGTCCTCAATAATGAATTACCGGACATAGGTGTCATCCATACAAAAGTAAATCCGATTGTCAGTTGGAATTCAAAGCGACGATGGATCGGTGTTGACGTACACCTTGCTAAACCGGGGGCACATACACAAGTTTATTGTTATCTAAAGGGCGGAAACCCGCTCTTCCTTCCAAGTTTTTGTTACAATTTCTTTGTCAATATCGATTTTTTTTTAACTCCATCCTTTTGTCGCTATTAGAATAATTTTGTACAATTTCTCAATTCGGCGTCGTTAATTTTGCTATCGGGTACACAGCTGAGAAAACGCACGACTAGCTATTAAATCGATCCGGTTGCGTAAAACAAAGGTCTGCGAAACCTTGTGCAAGCGGCGCGCCCGCGCAGCGCCGACATATCTGCGGATTTGCGTAACCGCGCACTTATCCGCCGATACGACGCCCGTGTGTTGTGACATGCTCCGTTTGCCTACATCTACATAACCTATATTTAAAAATACATTGTGCCACTTGTCAGAAAACACAATTCATAAAAATAACCTCAAGCTCGACGTCTTTTCCTATACACTTTCTGAACAAGAACAAAAAGCGGCATAGTCATGCAAAATAGCTTCGTTCAATGTCAAGGACAATGCAAATTAATTTGACATTGACCAGCTCTACAACATCCCATTTCAAGTGCCGTTTCCGCCCAAGCACCTTGTTCTTAATTATTTTTTTAACTGAAATGGCGTTCCATTTCTGCTGGTGATCTAGCTCGCCTTCCACATAGCTCATGGAAAACAACGGTGGTGTCATGTCATGATATCACCGTATGACTCACGGCGGTCGTGACTCCCAGCTATAGACGTGAACGCCGGATAAAGCCAACTTGAACCGACTTAACCTTCCCCGTCGGGAGCATAAGGCACGACCATTAAAAAGCTCTGCAAAAAGCTCCACGGTGGTCGGGCGCACGCGACCGCTCCCTGCTGGAGATGGGTGCATTCACTTCGCACCACAGGCAAAAAAATATGCACGTGCCTGCAATTAAATAGGGACGAGACAGTATAATTGCGCCCTCTCTTGAATACCGTCTCACTTGGCCGGTCAGGGAGAACCGAGTTATGTCGAAGGTGGAATCACTGACCGTCGACACACGCGCCGGGCCTGTATTTCCATTTTCCGTCGTTCCGTCCCGTTTCATACGAGTTGAGATTAGTTTTTAACGAGGTAGCAACACTGTAAGTCGCTGGTGCTGCTCCGAAGCGGGGATTTTATTCAGCGCTGCAGTTTTTGTTGTGTCGGTTTTATTTAAAACCTGCTCGGAGCGTGTGTTGCGTCGTTTCTGAGGCGTCGTAGTCACCGTCGCTATCCGCGGACGCATCCGCGTCGCGAAGGTCGCTGACCGCCGAAATCATCCAGCGTAAACATCACACAACACAACCATCACCCGACACGCTATTGTTTGTAGTTTGTTTATCGAATCATTACATTTCAGGATGATTGGCTTTGCCAAATTGATTTTGTATTTAACCGAGTAAAATAAATAGACGCTTGTGTTCAACAAAACTGTCACCTATACCGATAACACTATCGGCACGAAACGACAATGAGTTCGATGAACCTGTTCAATTAAAAGACGAGCCCCGATACTGCTCTAGGCGAAGTGTTTTACCTATTTTACAATACACAATGGATGTGGAATTTAAAAATACTTTCTGCCTTCGTCACCTAAAAAAATAAAACTCTCCGTATAGCAATGAATCAGACGTGACAGAGCGATGATGAATTCCACAAAACAGCGGTGCACTCGGTGACGTCATCTAAGAGGGAAGTTAAAAATGTAAGGGTAACAAAGCAACGGAGGGTGCAGGGATGAATCATAGGAAATTTCTATCGGGTCAGTAGCCTCGCACCCTACGCAACTAAATATACCTACGTACCCCAAAATGGTTCCTAAATATAAACTCCATGGATAGCTTTTATAAATAGGTGAACATACCTATTAAGGCCTTTGTAAATTGGTGATAATTTTAGACGTGTTTATAGAGATTTATGCACGAACCGAGTTGGAAGTTAAAATAAAGTCTATTTATAAATTGTGAGTTGAGATGGAGAAGTGCTATACGTGGTCTATAATAAACATAAATTCAAGTTTGCTATTCTTCTGGCAGCCAACTGTATAACATCGAGTTGCGCTACAAAAACATACAAAACCTGAAAGTGCATTAATTGCCGGAGTCCTTTTACACTCGCCAACGCACGAACAAAAATAAAAACAACACCAAGACATGGTTCGAGCTCCGGGGCCTACTTGTGCATGCAAAGGAAACGAGTCCGCAATAATAAAAATATTAAACGGTGATTGAGAGAAAGCGAACATAAGTTACTTGAAAAAAAAACATACTAGGCTCATACGAGTTCCTGCTGAAGTGAGGTCCAGTCCAGGCGACTGACCCCGGCTACCGATCCAATATCGTAAATCTTCCGAGATGTTCTTGCCCCTTACTGTCAGTGTTTTCCTGTTTCGCTTCAAAGTTCAACAACTTTCGATATTCTGCAGACGACACTCGATTTAGCGAACTATCACCCTTGTGTGCTGTGCTGTGCGGTAGCTTCCAGTATTTAGTGTTTTTTTTTTTTTTTTTGTCATACACATTCATTCCTGCGTTCGTGGGCTGACTCGTGTAGAACGAACACGTTTTCGAAGAACTTACTAAAAAATAAAATATTATTCGTTTTGTTAAACTAAAAACGGAGGCGTTAGCAATTTGGATGCTCCTTATTTTCAATCCAATATTATTCATTTGCCACCCACATACATAACACATCGTCGAGAGGTTAGTGCGCAAAATATTTAAAAGCGGGGGCGAAGAGTCAAACATTCGGAGATACACAGGAATATTATGTCCTTACAAATATTCGACCTTCGCGTAAACCGACACCCACATTTTCCTAAAATAATCCCCGAGTTATTTGTAAGTTCACAACCTTTGTGTTGCCATGTTTACCGGTGAACAAGATGACAAGCTTGTGATTTATTCGTTTGCTTATTTCCCTGTGTTTGGAACGTTTACCTTGCGAATCTTGCGATGCGAGTGTAGGAATAAAAAGTAAGTCCAAACCGGTCGGGCGCTGGCCAGAAATACGATTAACCCTCAATCTGCATTTGTGATGCGTCTCCCACTAAAAATACTTGCCGTCCGTCGGGATGCGCGCTTGCTTATACATTTTTATTATCTTGTCTTTAATTATTTGGTTCACTCAAGGAACTGCTTCGAGTAGGTTCTGCTGGATGCCAGTTGGTATATTTAAAGTGCTTTATGTGTTAAAAGCAATAGTCGTTGTGGCTATTAGCTTGCCGGTCACGAGCATTTGTCCTACGGGCTTCCTGTTTAGCTGCACTGGCACGATTTTTTGATACATTAACCTCGACATTATAATGTTAATTTACCGTTTTAGTCATAACCTCGGTAGTAACAAAAAAAAAAGACCACCATACTATTTCATTGATCCGTCTAACTATACAGACAACTTTTTATTACACCTGGAAATTCTTAAATAACGAGATATCTATTTTTATACGAAAGCGCTGGTAAGATCTTGTACAAACAAATCTATTTTCCTTTTGGCACGAGTTGTTATTACTCGTTTTCCTTATTGATATAAATTCGTATCAAAAACTTCCTTTATTTATCGTTTACACAATTCCAGTTGAGTACTATTGGTACTCGCCTAGGTGAGCAGCTAATATGGGACCTAATTAGGTTTGCATGATGTCACTCACTAATTCCCCTAAACGCTGTCATTTACTTACGTTTATCTTGTTACTACGAAGACGTGTCACTCTAACCTTAATGACTATGCTTGTTAAATACCAAGCCCCCAGCTTGGTATTTATTCCTCTACTAAAATATAGAATTGAATGATTGCATGTTCTCATAGGTTCTAATTATAAAAGTGTTGTGGGAGCGTCCGGGGCGATCGTTCTCTAGATACAAGTGTAGGAGCATCCTAATCTCGTTCCGAAACTCTGCCGCTGACGTAACTCGGTTCACGGTCAACAAGAGGAAATGACGCAAGCGCAACCGTAGCGTTGCACACACGGCCAAGCGAAGTTACAACACAGCTTGCCGAACACAAACTTGCCAAAAACGATTCACGTGACGAAAATACACGAAAGAAAATAAACTTTTCGTGTTTTTATGGTCTCGTCGGCTTAGTAAGATTTTCCTGATTTTCTTACGTCATGAACTCGTAATTAAGTTTTTTTTTTCGGTCAACGTAAGCCGTTTAGGGTTGTTAGCGAACCGCTAAGGAGACTTCGTAACTTCTGTTAGCAATTGCAACACTCTTGACATTGACAGTTTATTTATAAATAAAAAAAAACATGTTTGTTCACAAACCAATGCAATAACATGGACATTACTTTGAAAAAGAAACTTGATGGAAGTTGTTATCATAAGATTCTGATAAGCTTAATGAGATTTGATAACAAAATACTTACAAGGCAAGCTAAAAGAGTATTGGAGGTCTTATTACGGTACGTGTATCCTATTGAACAACGCTCGGTTATCATCAGGAACGTTTACAATGACATTGAAATGAGCCGCGTTGCGAAACGGTACTCTTTTCGTGTTTCTGGCCTCGGCGCGCGCGTTCGAGATTGAAGAATACGTACAATAAATATGAGAACTGAACGGATCCGACCTCCGTTCGCGGTCACTAGTTGTGTAACCGAAAACGACAAACAATACTGTGATTTTGGAGCTGACGTAACTTTAGAATTTGCATTTGATTGTCACTTGACAAAATGTAACTTGATTTTTATTGACACATTCAATATAAATTATAATTGCACATGCATATTCAATAGACAATGCTAAATCAATTAAGTATTGTTTGCGATATTTTCGTGAGCTGACCTCTGTTATCACGAGGTTATACAAATTAATTTCGCTGCCTTATTTGTACCCAAATTCAGTTCATTAAGAGAAAGACACAAAGGCGATATTTTATTAATTAATAAACAATTGACCGCTGTGTCTGCGTGTGACATGTCATTAAACACATATCACGTACACGCGCGAGCTATCACAAAGCGTTTTGGAGTCTTAACATCATTAATATTAAAGTGTAATTTACATTGATCGCCGAGAGCGGGTCGTGACATTGTCAGTGTGATGATCCCGTATCGACGTGAAGTCATCGCCGTGTATAAACGTACGACAATAAGACTGGCGTCATTAGCGACACTATTGTATACCCACTCTTGTTTTTCTTTGTACAATCGATATGTTTGTACAGATTTCACGAGAATTTGCGCAGTTAGTCGTCGCAAATGTGAGTCCCCGCACATTTGCGACGCTCTGATGTAATCAATATACCTAGTGCGAACTACGATACGATAATAAATTATGAACTAAACACATTAAGTTCACGTGCACCGATTAACCCTTTCAAGCGTTTACACGATGAACTCGTTTGCCTCGCGAGACGCGCCACGTTGTGTCAATCAAACCTTTTATGTACTTAATCAACTTGAATATTGTATGAACAAATCCTATGCGAAACTAATTTAATTTCTTTCCCGATTGTCGCAGAATAATAATTGCATTTACGTAAGTATATACTTTAAGGGTTAATACACAATTTATACACTTTTGTGTATAAAATTCATCTAATCTTTCCGAAGAAAATTGTTTCGAACTTACCACCCACCACCCAGTTATTCGGCTCCATTTTTGAAGTAGCGACCTTCCCACGCGAGGGTTGTGTGGGGGCTTTATAGGCCATACCACGTGACCCGTAGCAACCGCTACGAGGCTACGTAGCATTGACGTCAGAGCGGCAAAATTACCTTGCGAGTGGGATACTGTTGTAGTGAAGTGACGCACCTAATAATTCCGGCGCGTGCTATCGATTAGATGCGTAATTGTATGGATTCCAATAGTGTTTGTTCGCGGTGAGTGTTGTGACGTGAGCGGTACACGGAAGCGGTTGCGCACGGTCGCCCGCGGCCGGCCCGTTGTGTCGGCGTGGTGTAGCCGTGGCCAAGGACACGCGGACCCCGCACACGGCCACGCTTGCGACACACGATGCGGCTCCGATGCACCGGCACGCCAGCCCCACACGCCGCGCACCACGCGCCGCACATTCACTATATCTCTTCAACTTTGCTTCGACTAATTGTCAGTTTCTGTAAAGCCCGTCCGCTGATTTAGTTAACGCAAGTCTCTCATAAAGTTTTCTACCATTTGCGAATTTCGATCATAAATCATTACATCGGCGAGTTGATCCATAGATTTATGATTAACTTTATTCACCTTCTTGCTGGTGAATGTCACGTGACGGTGACTTTGCCGCCGCCCGTCTGTTGAAATTAGCACCCACACTTGCGAATTCGTTACTTGAATGACGTAGAGTTGTACTTTATTTCAACATTCATTGAAAAGTTGAGTTGTTTACGAATGATGCGGACGCAAAGTTTTTTTACATCAGACTGTTTAGTATCGATCACGTGGAGGTAAACGGGGCGGTGACGACACGGCCGTAATTAACAACAGGATGGCAGAAAACACTTAAGAAAACAAACGAAACGTATCGCTCTCATGATATACTCTCGTGTAAGATTTCCGCGTTCAAACGAAGCGTGTTGTTACACCTCACATCCTGTTACCGTGAAATCTTTGATAAAATGGAAATGTTTATAGTAAACGACTTGCGGTTTTCCTCTTACGCATCCCTCTATTTCGCGTTAAAATAAGTACTTCATTAATGAATAAGGAAAATTTTCTATCAGTACGAAATGATAAAGCGGCGATTAAATGATCGTTAAACTACATATATACAAATCGGCCGGGTGGCCTCGGTCCGAAGACCGCCTCGATTCAATGTCAGTTGCGCAAGCGCCACTCTTCCGCCTTCCATTCGGCCGCGCGCCCAACCAGGAACGAGCGAACACTATTCAAATTTAAATTGTAACGTTTCTTGTACGTGTATCTTATGTATTATTTTAGTATAATGAGTAATATTCGATATTATATGTATATTATATTAATTCCCAACGCACGTGTAAGCGTGTACGCGTGACAAACGTGACAAGGCGCAGAAAAATCGATTTGAAGATGTAGCTTTTTTGCAAGTGTGAATATCACGTTCTTATGCAATATTGATTCATATTGCCTTCGAGTTTTCACTTGAAATAACTTCTTTGATAATTTTTCTTATAACGGCGTATCATGATGACATAGTAGTTGAATATTATATTAGATTGATATAATTCAATTGATAATACCCGAGGCAGATATTTAGATGATCAAACAAAACATTATCGCCTCAGAAAATGAAACTGCACATGTTCTTACAATGTAGCGTCTTGCTAACTACACGACATACCGAACTAATGATAAAGATAATTTATTATGTAATTATTCAACATAAAAGTGGTTTTATAATTTATTAATGTCAAAAAATTGCAACTTCGTAATTGCAGTGCATCCATTTCGAGTCTAACTAGACACCATCCAATTTAAAATCCCTGGAGCTTCGCCGGTAAGATAATTAACTTAATATACCTGAGCCATGTGGCCGGACGCAGAACACTTATTTTTAATATGTACTTTTAACTTTTCTTTTGTCTCTCCTGATACAATGTCAGCCATCTGCCGTGTAAACTATGAAGTTCTATTTTATTTAAAGTCCGTTTCCGGTCCCGTTACATCCGGTAGTCGAGAGTGCTTGAGAATCAAAATCATGCACATACGCTCCCCTAATGATGAAAAAAAAATTCAAGTACCATGGGAAACGGTACAGTACCGTAATTGCTGTTTTAATATTTGGGATTGTGACACGGTCATTGTACCTCGACCTTATCTACGAGACACCTAATCATTTTAGAGGTCACAGCAATCTGTTATCACGGGCAGATAACGTTGTAAGGTCGCGGTATGCCGCAATGTGCCCCGAGCCCGTGTAACACAACCTCACTGCGAGATCAGTACCTTGACGTTCATTCAGGATTTTGGAGAAAAAAAGTCAAGGTGTTCCAAATTGTATTGTTGTCGCTCGTATCGGGTTAATCTTCCAACAATTGCCCGAGCGACGTTACAATGCCGGCTTTTTGTGGACATTGCCAATTCTATACCCTCGTCACGATCCAACACGAACAGATGTTCTAGTAAACAAATACAGCCATTATACTCCTCTCCTACGCATGATTTATTCGTTCCATATCTTCGCTTCGATGATGGCACGACAGAAAACTATAGACCATTGTGCAAGGATTCGTCCTATTCAACACTAAGAAAACACCTTTTGGAGCAGACAATGAATTGCACATGTAAGGAGAAGTTACCTGCACGCACGTGTTCGATATTCGCATTCCGCACAGACAATAATGAATTATTTGTCTCCCCAACCTGTCATTTCAAAAGGATCCTCACGAATTTATCACAGGGTCGCAATTTGTCTGTTTCAACTTGGAAAGGACCAGCTCAGTGAATCTGGCATCTCGTAAAGAACTTTAATAGCCAACAATTTCTCGGGTTTATAGCCGTTCGCCTATATTTGATATGTTATTTTGCTGTAGGGTCTTCAGAACTTGCTAGGTTTGATGGCGCATTGGTGCTCAGTCATTAACTAAAGCAATTAGAAGTAAAGCATTCCTTTGTTGACACGCGCTGTGTCACCTTTGCTCTATAACAGAACCGTGTTACAGAAACAATGGATTGTCACAAACAGTATGTTTGGACACGTGATGACAACTCTATCTGTTGAAATGCATGCACACGGCCCGATATTCGATACAACGGAAGGTCAACAGAGTTTAGTTACTATCGAGAGGCGATGTTTATTCAAATGCACTTACAGCACCAAGTTTGGATTTCGACATCTGCCACGAGGTCAATATTTGCCGTTTTTTCGAACGTTCCTTTCTTCATAGTATTCAGAGTCCCCTCGGTTGGTCTTTTCATAACTAGCTTTTGTTTTTGAGGCCTGTACGAGTCGGCGGCAGATGCCAACAAGACTAAATGGCCAACATTTGCGCGGAAAACAATTTCATTGAAAACTCTGCGGAGCTCAATAAATACGCCGGACAGGATATTACGCGATCAGAGTAAATTGGTTTTGCCGTTATTAATTTTGATAACTGGGATTCAATTCGTTTCTCTCTTTTGTAACAAAGGGAAACCATCGTAATTAATTTAATATAGTTACGCAGCAAAACAAAGCGTTCGCGATTGGCGTCGAAATTAAATTTTGAGTAGTTTCGCGTAAAAATGGGCAATATACGAAGGCGGACATTATTCATGATTCAATTCGTTGTTGTAGGTATGGTCTTGGATTTTTTGTATCGACATGTGCTCGGCCATCTGTTCGGTCAGATTAAAGTTTTTTTGGATTTTTACGTAAAACATATATTGATATGAAAAAGTGACACGCAGCACATGGCACGATATCGTCCTCCAGGTTTCTACCTGCCTTTGTTACAGACACAATGCGTGCGCGCACATCTGCCATTGCCGCCCGCGCACCTATGTCTGCTCCTGCACCTTTGTGCATCGAATGCTTATTTCAAATCCATTATCAATCATTTTTGGTGTCATCCACACTGATGTTGCCAAATGTTCACATTACTTAAATTCATTTCTTAACTTAAATTTAAAATTGACCAAATAATATTTGAACTAAATACAAGCGATGTTGTGGAACAAATTAAGCGGTGGACTTGCTTTATAAATACCATTTATAGGCCTGCTAATTTCGAGGTCTAACGTTTGCTCAATAATTGCTAACCGCTTTAAAGAGATGTTATAAATCCAAGTTAGTTTACTAAATGCGAGGTCGACTTCTCACATAACTAAGGGTTCGTTTAATTGCAAACACCAAAGCTGTCCATTCACTAAAATAAAATAAAAACCTTTACAAATCGTAAGGGCAATTTTATACTGTGATTTACAATATGTCCAAGCAGTTTAAAAGTGTTTTACAATTATTTTGCAGTTTAAGTACGTACCCTCAAGTGAACTACAATGGTTGTTGTATGAAACAAAAGAGTAGGAATGTTCGATGTTGTAGGATAGGAACAATTAATCGAGTGGTCCGGACGCTGCGATGCCAGTTGCGAAAGAATCGACCATGCAGTTGCTAAACAGTTGTGTGCTACCGCTTTTGAAATTTTGTAATACATCTGGATCGTTTTGAAACTTATTAACCTGTTTGTTTTGCGCTTAATTGTGCTACACTTGAAGTTTCAAAAGCCTCTCAAAGGACGTTTTCATTATTCTTTACAGTTACGCTCTCGTAAGTGCTGGCACAAAGGGACGCCCTAACGATCAAGTTACTTTTGTTTGTCCGACACTAATTAAACAAAAGATGTCCAGGTTCTCTTTGTGTCTGGCCGTTGCAACTGTCGCTGACAGGTGAATGAAATGGACTATTCTGAGCGTATTTCAAATAGTGGTTTTCGGGAAAAAAATTGCCCTTGTTCATCATGCAGACATTGACAGACCGAGCGTCGACGTTAATTGAGAACGAACATTAAAACGGCGGAATAACAAAAGGTTGTAAGTTGTAATGGACAAATGCAGCGGAACCGGCGGCGGCAGCGTGCAGTTAGCTCATAGTAACCAACGCTCGGCGTTTTGGAGCGGAGACTTGCCGCAATAAATCCTTGATGGAACCTTAACCCACTTGGATGATTACGAGTGCGCTAGCCGCGCGCCCGCGCCGGACGCCCGCGCTGCCGACAGCGATGCAAACGCTTTTTGGTACATTTTGTCATTTGCTTCTGCACTGATATTACCAATAGTACTTGCTCTAACACCATTTACGGCTGTGTTCATACCATTAATCAAAATAATAATATAATAATAATTCACAACTATCACACAACGCCGTCTAGTCCCAAGCTAAGCAGAGCTTGTGTTATGGGTACTAGACAACTGATAAACATACTTATATATTTCTAAATACATACATATATAGATAAATTACACCCAGACACAGAACAAATGATCGTGCTCATCACACAAACATTTGTCCTGGGTGGGAATCGAACCCACGACCTCCGGCATAGCAGTCAGGGCCACTAACCACTAGACCAACAGGCCAGTCAAACGTCGATTAGCAGGTGCAGATGACACCAAATTCCTGAAGTTACCCTTTGGGCTTCTGGAGTTAATTAATAATTCATGAAGTATAGTCGTGGGAGCTGCAACGGTCGCTGCAGTGACCGGCGGCGCGCACGCAGGTGCGCTGGCGACCTTGCGCAATGGCACATATACTGAGTACATATCTAGCCGCTAACAAATGTATATCGGAAACCGCTTGCGAGATACTTTGTATGCGTTTCGACATCGACTGTTGTTTATAATGTTCAGCGCCCTAAACGTGTCGAGATAGAATTCTTAATAATATCTTTAGTGGAATGATTCAATTGTTGAACTAATATGCACGTTCCAAAACGGTGACATCATCCATGGAAGGCGATCGAGCGCGGTACCGCTAATGACTGCGGCTAGATGGAAATATTCTTTGATTGACGTAAAGAAATCTGACGGCCGGTGCCAAGTGGGTCAGTGCGCCAATGTCGGGCTTATCATAAAACCATCGCTGTGCTACATACTGGTTAATTATAGTGCTAATGTGAGAAATGGTAGCGTTTGTTAGTGACTGTGGTCGTGTCTCACGCATGTCATCAATCGAACGTCAGCGCTGCACCGGCGGGCGTGACGGCCGGAATACTGGGTCAAGTACAACGGTGCTTTGCCATTCATTGTCACCGGCGTCCCCCCCTGCCCCTCCCTGTGCGCCCCGCCAGCAGCGCTGCGCTCGCGCATCGGCCTCGCGCCCACTGAACTTGACATATCGCTTTTTAACATATTTTTTGCCAATTATTCATGTCAGTGCTAACTTAAGTAGGTTACTTATATTTCTGCAAGCGTTTCTTTTTCGCATGTGCTTTGTTATGAATATTGCAATCGTAAAGACTTAAAGACCTTGTTGCAAATTCAGTGTTAACACTGCTGTTGTTACTTGTTGCATATATATGTAAAGTGATTCCTCTATGTTATAAATAATGTTTCCTTCAGTTGCACAGTGCACGTATTACGCGAGCGTAGTAATTGCAACAAACAAGTGTGACAACACTCGTTACTTAACTCATTGCAGTCTCCGATACAGCAAGAGTTTGATGTAACGCTCTGTGTAACTCCTCGCGGTAGGCTCGTGATTTTGCATCGTAATTTTCCATCCCGAAGGTATTATACATTATATCATTTAGTTGGCGAACGTGAATAACACATCGGCTCCTCTGACATCACCGAGGTCGTCGGCCGACGAGCCTCAGCGCGCAGCCTGCGGACTCGGACGCGAATGATAAAATGCTAATGGATAGAGTACATTCACCGCGTTCGAAAACCTATTTCAGTTCCGCACTTTCTTTATTGCATCACCGGTGTGTGCCGTTTTGCCGCACTCTCTTCCGCTGCGCCCGCCAGCATTGTGCAAGCGACCATCGCACCGCATCTAATGTGAATTTGGAATGCGACCATTTCCAATTACGTATTTCAAAATCTAAATCGTTTGGTCTGTCAGACGCCACCGACGCAACTTATACAATTGTCAGTGCGCACGATTTATTAATAATTTGATAGATTTCCGCACTTTCTTCGGTTACATCACATGACTTTGTTTCGCTCCCCTCGGATATGACAGGTGAAGTTTCGCAAGTTCAGTGAACTCTCCCCGCTCCGCGTTGCATCCGCGAGCGAGATGCCCGGAATAGTGATATAATAAGTCTCCGTGTAATTCTGTTGGTGTTTAGAAATTACCATTTCCGCACTTTCCAAGTTACATCATTGCATCTAGAAAAAAGTATCGTGGGGTGAACGCCCGAATAGACCGGCCATCTTAATTTAATGTTGTTGATCATTGCTTCTTCGATTCGAGGGAGCGTTGATCCTTACATGATCTCATAGTTCGTCGGACTTTCGAGGATACAAAAAATAGACTCTTATGAGCCTTATAAGTTTTTGTGCTTACTAATGAGCGTGAACACCTGCTTTTTGCAGAGTCAGATTGGAGTAGCTCAATAGAAATGATGCCACCTGTTTAGAAAACACTACGCCACAAATTATTTAGTTACTCTGTATTAATTAATCATTTATAGAAGTTACGGGTGTTATCTATCACGATATCGTGGCGGTGGCATCAATACTTTCATCGGCCTGGTACCATTTCGCCGAGGCGAGGTGCACCAATCAGAAAGTACCGCTGTTTGGCGTGCCACATTCGGACCGTAGCTGTAAACTTGAGATATAATATATATTGTTGCCGCTAACTTCGCCAGTACCGCCACGTCTCCAAACATCTTCCAATAAGTACGAAAACACAAAGGGCATTGTCCGCGAATCCTAGAAGCCTGTTTGTTTATCAACCACGATCACTCGAAGCGTATTCGATCCACGTTCTCGATTCACACAATCGTACGGTGTTTGAAATTCTTCGTCGTACAGCCCCATGTACTTTTAAGCTTTCGATTAACGATATGTGAGAATATTCGATAGTAACAAATACTTATGAGCCGTATGTTAAAATCTCACCATTTCTCGGTAATCAATAATATGGAAACCCGTTCTGGACTGGTTCTCATTAGCGATGTTTACGCGTCGTTTTCAGCGATGCTTAACGGTAGAAACGAGTTGTCCACTCGCGATTTTTATCCCGCAAAGATAAGTATTTATTTACAAACTTGACCAAAACAGTATTTTCATCAAGTTGTTGTCGGCGTAAAACTTGTACGAGTTTTACCTTTCTTTTGTTGTTGTATCAAAGCATTTATAAACTGAAACGAGCACAACCTTTGTTCTAAATTCCTGACAAGTAATTTTATCAATAAGCAGTACATTACCGCGTTTGCTTTCTGTAAAACAAGTTAACTATAGCACACATAGAGGTGTAAGTCGTCTGTTGCGATGGATTCTGTTCAAGTTGTAAGGGAATGTAGTAAATGCTTTTGCGTGTCTTATCGCGGTGAGCTGACGTCGCCAGTACCTGCGACGACATTGGGGTCGTACGGACCCCAGTACTAGCAGCTATTGTTCCCACTCGATGGAGTTCAGATAATGATCGCGGTATGTTAGCAAGCACTCGGCGCGAGAGGCTTAGCGGTATCGGAGCTACGAGTAATTCTGTTTGCAAACAAGTTTTTTTGTTTACCCACTTTTTATTGACGGTGATGGCGGCATTTAACTCGAATCAAATTCAAATCACGAGGTGGTTCCCAGAAGTCCGCCTACATAACGCCAAAGCTCTGCTCATAATATACCCAGCAGCGCTCGTGCAGCGCCACGCAGCTAATTTCCATACCAATGGCATCACAATAAGTGCATGTTATATGTTACACATTTTCGCAACGAGCGACCAATAAATAAGCTAAACTAGATTGTGTAACACAACAAACAGTTCACTCATTACATTACAAAATATTTGCTTATCACTCACGTTGCCAACTAAACAAATAAACAAGTGGTGAAAATTTTAAGGTTTTTTCTGAAGATAAGATACCAGTGAAATGTTGATAAAAATCGCGATAAACGGAGCTAGTTTGGTCGTTACCTAATTTTGTACCTTATTTACGGAGCTGAAGACTTTCAATAGGAAAACAACTTGAAACCATTATAAATTAGAGTATTCTCGACAGATTTTCCTTATAATTTCAATGGAAATCAAAGCTATTTTTACCTCGTAATGGTTAGGAATCGACGGAGATTAATCCTATTTGTCGTCCCACGCGTTACTGCAATCACGAAGTAAATGTATTTCACAAGGCGAAATCGCAACATCGCTTATTTCGCGTTTTCGAAATCATCCTGCGTCATTCATTCCTGCTTTGTACTTATGTACGATTACATTGTGTTTATTGTCTCTATATGAAATGTTAAAACGGTTTATTGGTGTCAAAATGTCGCCATACCGCCTCGTGCTCATGTTAATGTCTGACGTTTCATTATCATTTTGTTTATTATTCACGCTTGATTATATTTCGATGTTTCTGTTTCGCTTCGACAGAAACATGTTAATTTCGAATACTGACTAGTTTTTAGCCCGAATTTAATGGAGTGTTGGTTATAAGTTAGTTAGAACAAGTCAGTCGACGTGTTCGAGAGACAAACGCGCGCTTGTTTCGACAGTTGTGCAAAGCACATTATGAAATGGAGCGTAAGGACCAGCCGTTTAATACATTGCGATAACTATGCGAAACGCTCTGTGCCTAAGCGAAGCCGTTACAAAACATCGGATTACCAAAGGTTTTAGGATGCTCTGCTTTGCGCATATAAATCAGCCGTAAAGTCAACGAAGCATTGTCTCGTTTAATTTTTCCATACATTAGCGCCACTCACCAGATCCAATAGTTAACCAACAGTTTCAGTAATGCTCGGCATTGCCTCGCCAGTTCGCAATACTCTACTCCGTTCGCTACATATCGCAAGCTCTTGCGTCGTCCGACCAGCGGGCATAGCTTTCATGATTAATCGTCGTTCTAATTTCCATTGCCTGTATCGCAACCCTTACAATGTGCCAACTGCTCTAACCTATATAGAACATATTATGTACAGTCGAGCATTCATCTCGCACCTTTAGCACTTCCGACTCTTTGTAATGAGGAGGAAGCGATGGCGAGTGAAACAATCGGCGATTCCGGCTGCGTGCAGCGGAAGCTGCGCAAATGCATACGGATGCGGATTTGCTCTTTTTATTTATCGAGCGATCTAGACCGCATCTGTCGGCGACATACATCGCACAGCTGCCCTTTATGGTGGTACTGGTACTTGTTATACAGCCTCCGAGCTCGCAGCTCGCCACGCGCACCTGTCGCCAGGTGTCCTCACATGATTGCAAGCTGATGCACGGTGAAACGAGACATTACTTTTTGTATAGTTACGTGTCATCGTTAGCGTGAAAGCTATCGTCGTAACTAATCACAGTCTGTCGCACGATAATCTTATTTTTTTCTTTCTACACGTAATAGTGGTGTAATGACGATGATTACTCGTCCGCGATGTGGGAGCACCAGCTTTTTACTCGCACGTTTCCCAACACTTGGAAAAGTCGGCTTAAAACGTAACAACGAGTTATGAAAGTGAATACGCAAACGTGCCAGTGAGCTGGTTACCCGTTGATTCTTCGCGTAATATCCTGCACGACAGAATTCCTTACTTTAAATTAGTCATAAGGAGCGTTACGACACGTGGGTTGCGCACAGCGGCGGGTCTTCCGGCGCCAGGGTCTCTGACGACACGTCTCAAGCGTGTCCAACAAATGGCCCTTAAAGATGAAGGGTACTGATGCAACTCGCTGTTTTTTCGGTGGCCCAATGTCCTCACACGTGTGCTACGGCGGCCGGCGAAAGTATTTCGAAACACAACGCAGTTATATCGGGAAGGAGTCAATGAACGGAAGTGTTTCACGAGTGTGACATGCGTCGCTTTATCGCGACTTGCGTAACGCGGAGCTCACTTGCCCAATCCCACACGCTGAACACTACTGTTATGCTAAGCGGCTCGTGCTGCTGCGGTCGCAGGAGTCTGCAGGAATCTTGTTAACACCACTGTCGCAAGCCTCCCTGCGGTTAACGGGTGGTATACCGGTGTCGGTGGAGTGACGGGCGCGGGTCGTTGTACGCTTTCTACGGCGCTCAGCGTGTCTTTCCCCAGCGCCAGCGGTGCGGGCGTGCGATTGCAAAACGCCGCTGAGGTCGCGCTTTCTTCGTTCGCGACGGCCGCTCGGAGAAATTGTTGCGACACGGCGCGCGTACACCGACCCCGCGTTAGAAAGTCGACCGCTCACCGGATTTAACAAGACGTCGCGTAACGGTGTAATTGCAACAATTCGAGACGGAATTCGACGAGATTTTGGATACTTTTTGCGCACGCATTCCGTCCGCTTTCTTCCATTACACAATCGTCACGTAATAAAAGCGCGGGGGTCATCGAACGGTAGCGTACGTTTCGTAAACGTCGCGCGCGTCGAGCATTCGGAGATGGTGCGCAATTGGCCAATTGCGTGCGGTATAGTGCGTTTGCGCAACGGGCTCTGGCTGGAGTGGCGCCCGTTCCGCAGTCTGCGCGTTGCAACACGGGATTATTTCGGCGGAGGCGCTTGGACCGCCGCCCGGACTTGCAACATGCCATATCGCAAGCGGTTCATAATCTACGCCATTGTGACACGCGGCGGGCGCGGACGCCGCCAGCCTGCCAAATACGGCCGCCGCAGTTGCGCTACTCGATCTCCTTACTTCACCGACGGACGCGCGCGATGAAATGTCACGGGTGTGACATCTCGCAGCCCGCCAGCGATCCTCGAGCTTGGCCGAGACACCATTGTCACTGCATTCGATTTTTAAACTAAAACAATTTTGCAACCGATGTTCACATTAGCGTTTTCGCAAGCGGCCCAACGCTCGGTTTCAAAACTCAGTTCGACTTTCGTTATCGGCTCTCTGATAAAGCGAACTGTGCCGCTGCCAGCGCGGTTTTGAGACCTAAATTCTGGAATGTACACTATGAGTGTACACAGTTGTCAAGCGATAGTAGGCGGTATTATGTACATAAATAAAAATCGGCATAAAACGTGTGAATCACGCATCGCCAACCGAGTTAAGACAAGCGAGAAGTTGAGGTCTGATTTGGTTCCGATGCTGTTATCAATCAGGTTTCATGAAACATCCGTGGTTGCGTCACTACAGTCGACATATAATTGGGCATGGTCGGGCTCGGGATGGTTTCCCAACGTATCCCGACATCTCCGCGGTGAGGCAACTGGCATCGCTTACGACATCACATGTCCCTACAATGCGGGTTACGAAAACCTGTGACTAACCGCCGCCGGGCCGCACCGTAGGTACGGCTTTCGGCTCGGAAACGGCTGATATCGAGCGTCAAACTCGAATTATACATTGTTGACTCGGCTATTAAAATAGAGCCTTTCGCAATCTGTGCAACTGACACATCGACTTCGATTTGTGTACACTCGGTTATGAAGCGTTTCCTAGCGTTTGCGCAAGTATTCGTCATACCGCGGCGATACAAACTCGAGCAGGAAGTGCATGCATGTGTGGTGCATCTGTGTCTCGATGACTGCCATTGTTTGTTACGAAACTGTCAGGGTTGAGTTGAGCAATGGCGGCGGTTGCGAAACGCTCGCGGCGCATCCCGCTAATTGTGGGCGATCTCCCACCGCACACCGAGCGCCACCGGTCGACACGCTCCACATGCGACGATACTGATACCACGGCGCTCATATCACGATCCACCTTAATAATTAACTTGCGACATTTAACTAACATAGTAGTGTCCGATACATGAATCGATGATCCACCTGTAGACAAACTTGACCAAGAAATGTTAAGGAGAACGTTACACACTTACAAACATATAATTTTAACGAAATATTTCGTTAACGCCGTTGCGAAGTTGTAAACGTGAGTCAATTTAGTAATAGAGACTGTTAAGTTTCGGGTGGGTACGTCACGAGTTCACGACTGCGTTAGATATGGGGGAGGTAAGCAGTACTGGTCTCGGTTGGGCCTGCGAGTGCGTGCCGCGTTGCGTAAAGCCGAGGTGTCCTTTCGCCCGCGGGCCGCCCGCAGCCTGCGCCCGAGACACCGCGAGAATCCTTGGAGGCCACCGCTCGGAACACGCTCGGAAATCCGGCCAACCTTCCGACCGCGTTACGACACCGTATAACTTATTTACACGTTGCGAAATTCGAATCGATTGCAACTGCAGACATCGCACTTTAGCCTTGCTGTTGTAGGGATTTAATTAGGATCAGTTGCGCAGTCGCGAGACCTAAACGGATACGAGGACGCCCTCCAGACTCGGCTCCGCTCACTGATGGATTACAAAAAAGGGCCGGAGTGCAGTTGCAGGATGACGTCACGCGTTTCGTCAACTAGTTCCCACAGCGGATCTGTTGCTACACCGCGTACTGCGGCACGGCACGTGCCCGGCCACGCACGACCACTGCAGCGCGCATCCACCGCGCATCACCATCATTCTGAACAATCCATCTGGACTTCACACTAATTCGCGAGGTGCCTCGCTGGCCCAAGCATAATATTTCACTTGATAACCGACCGCTGTTGCGACAGTCTTAACGAGAGTAACCTTTAGCGGGAGCCAACCGCTCCATATTGTCACGACACGATCACTTGGTAAAATGTGCTCATAATAAATAGCAATCGTTTATCTAACATCTAGAAGTATCGCAACGCGTTATTAATACCGCGCTACGGTCTAATATGCCTCGCTGGCAGCTGCCAGCCAATAGCTATTGGATGAGATTTCCTCGAGCCGTCAGCTCCAGCGAGTCTTGCGTACGTCCGCAGACTATTTGTCAAACAGCTGAGACCGCAACTCGTAGGTTTTGTAACTGCGCTCTGAGCAAACTTGATATTTATTGCCTTCAGCTTTCGGAATACGCACGGCCAATCGAAACTTACACATTTCCTCACGAATGAATGTTACAATTCGTTTCGACATTCTCACTAGACAATTATAGGGTTCTCATCGTATAAATAGTACAGGAGCTGATCTTTCAAATTGGTTTAGCTCTCTATTCGCCTGTATATTATTACTAAGACGGCTAAAAATACCTGGTGCATGTGTGCGTTTAATGCATATGTTGATTTTGCTGCATCGAAACCGCCCTGCGCGCACCTGTCCTGTTTTACCTTTAACGTAGTTTAAAATAAAAATATTAGTAACCGCCGTTTACACAACTGGCAATGGCAAAGCGCGCAATTCGTTTGACTCAGCAAAGGCAGTAGGCTCGATGAGTTCCCATGAAACCGAAGATCGAAAAGTCCCGTTTGTCGCGGGATTGGAGTTAGTTTACATTCAATCATACACGACGCAGCCGGTGTAATGTTTCCAACTGTGCATTTAATAATGCATTTCGAAACGATGCGGCCGCTCTGTGAAATACGAGGTCGCGCACGGTGAGCCTAAAGCCCGAAGTGATGAAACAAAACCTATTGCATCACCGAACAGCTTTATGGTTCGCTATGTAATTATTTACATGACATTATTGTTGCATACGCACCGATACACCGCCGCCGTATCCCCGAAACCATTTTGCAACGTGAACGCGAACGCATTTAATATATGACGCTTTAATAATAATTAGCCGTACGCGCGAATCGTTAATAGTGGGCCGACAAAGCTTTGTGCACAAAGGGATCCATTTCGGACGAGTGGTATCGCGCCTGTGTATTATAGGCAAACGATAGCGATTTATATGGGTCACTGGTCATGCACGTCAAACGCATGCGGACTGGCAACGTAGTCGGCTAAATGGGCAAGATTAATTATGTATACGCACATATCTCTCATGTATGTTCCGCTCCTAAGCTGCCTGGACCATAAAACTAAACTCAGTTTGTTTTTGTTTCAGAACGACGTTAAAACTAGAGTCATTAGAAGACGCAGTAGTTCTCGACGATCCTGAGGAGGACTTACTTCAGGACAAGCGAGGATGTCCCGCCTACGTGTCGCCCGAAATCCTCCGAGCTCACCGGACGTACTCCGGCAGAGCGGCAGACATGTGGTCCCTCGGCGTCATACTGTACACCATGCTCGTTGGAAGGTGCGTATCTAATACCGACATAACTTCACCCTTCGTTGACGTCCCTATCTAAAGAGTAAGGATCCGGTCCAAAAACAAAATGTAGGTTAGCAGCAATTAAACGCGCATAATGAATGCAAAGGGCGCGGGGTGGGCGTCTTCACCTGCGAGGCGTGGGACTTACCGTTTGTGGAGATCACAAGCGAGGGTCGCGGCGACCGTTGGCGACGCGATGGGGATGATCACCTGTCGGCCGTTACGCGCCAACGGCTAACAATTATATCACCCACATAAAAATGAGGCTCGTGAAATCTTCGCCGCACCTGCCGCGGTCATGTGGCGAAGACGTTGCCCTCCGCGCCCCGCGCGCCGCCTCCACAGGCACCTGCCGTTCGCGAGCCTTTGTTTTCTACCTTTTTTCGACTCGCACCCGTAATTTATACATATACGAAATTCGGGATTTGGCTGCAATCGCCGCATCACCTGTCGCCGGAAGGGTTCCATCGTACCTGAGTTTTTGTTTTGGTTTGCAGCTGCCCTTTCTAAATGACAATCGGATCGCTATTAATTGGGACTGCGTTTTGTAAAAACGTATCGATTAGGGCCTCTACTCTCGGACGATGTTTTATGGTTCGGACCTATCTCTCAGAATGCGATAAGCACCTTTTGCCGTACGCACTTTTTTGCTATTTAATGGGACAAGACTCAATAGATTAGTAATCTATCCAGGAAATACTATCGATCACTTTTGACTCTTGATTGCCGATGATTAACCCTTTGTTTTTTGTTGTTGTAGGTATCCATTCAACGACTCGGAGCACGCGTCGCTGTTCGCTAAGATATCGCGGGGCTACTTCGTGGTGCCGGAGTGCCTGTCGTCGCGCGGCAAGTGCCTGATCCGCTCGCTGCTGCGGCGCGAGGCGTGCGAGCGGCTGAGCGCGCGCGACGTGCTGCGCCACCCCTGGCTGGCGCGCGACCCCCGCAACGAGCTGCCGCCGCGCGCCGCCGCGTCGCACGACCGCGTGGTGCCCGACGTGGACATGTCCGACTGCCTGTAGCCCGGCCGCGCTCGCTCTGTTCGCTCCGCTCGCTCGGTGCTGGCGCCGGGCTCCACTCGGCGCATCGCATCGCTCCCGGCTCTGTCCGCGACGCGCCCTGGATTTCCTTATTTATGAATTTAACTTAAGTTATTCCGGCCTCCTAAGGCTTGCGGTCGTCCTCACTGAAATAGTCCTACGCTGTTCGGCCGAATATCCAACTTTCAGTAAGAAATGCCCCAAGCCAAATATTTAGTCTCTGTCGAGATTTTAATTTAGTGATTAGGATCCTCGGGATCAAGCGGCCGGGCGGCTGGCCCGTCCCGGACACGCGCAACTAATTTATAAACGTAGAAGCTGGACTTAACAATAATAAGAATCGCATAACTCCACCGTTGGTAAACAAACACAGTTACAATGCTACTTCAGGTTTATGCGGCTTTTATTGGTACTATTTCGTTCTAGCTTTTACGAGCTGTGGTATAGTCGTAACGTTCATAATGACAGAATAAGTGAGACTGATATCGCGTTCTTGTGATGTACAAGCTGTGGACAGGGCGCCGTCCTTGCTGTGCAGGGGCGGCGCTGGCGTCCACGTCGCGGATGAGTTATTTATATGAAACATTCAGTTAACTAGTACGTTAATTCCTCATGAGCCTAATGTAATCATATCAATTTCACATCAATATAGATGGGTATATTGCATTGAAGTTGTTGCTGTAGTGTTAGGTAAATGACCTATGTATATTTTGTATTTATATAAAGTTATATCGTGTAATGTGATCTCCACCGATGTTATTTAGCGATTACTTGATTGCCATTACGTTGTTACAGAAGTGATAGTTCTTTTGTTCTCAACAATCAGTTGCTTCCATCATAGAGTTATTTTGATTATATTATTTTTGGTTATATTAAATCGTGATTATTCGGCTAATCAACATACGAAATTATTATTTTGTTATTATATTCAACCGAAATTATGTTTGATAAAAGAAATATATTCACTTCACCATGTACCGAATATGGTTGTAGAATTTGGTCTGTGCCATTTATTTAATTTAAACGTTATTTATTGTTGTTGTAATTGACGGTGTGATGTCGGCACTCTCTTCCTATTGCTAAATTATTTTTTCCATTTGGTACTTGGTGTTGAGTTTTTATTTTTGATCTAAATTTCCAGATCAATTTTAAGTTTGTTTTGTAATTAATCTGTACGAATCAAAGAGGTAGTGTTACCATGTCAAAATTGTTGTATCAATCATTTGTCTTTTTTATTTTCAAAATCATTTGTTTAATTTTTTTGTACATTCGGATTATGTTGAATGGTACAGTTGAAGTAGTCAGTCTTTCATGATCAATGAAAGTGTGTTGTACAATAGTAGCTTACTGTGTAAAATAAACTATTACTACTTTAATTTATACAAACTGTAAATAGCGCTAAGATATCATAAGAATTATGAAAAAAAGAAAGAGATAGAGGGAATAAAATAATTTAGAAAAAAATACATAATCCTTTTATTTGGCCATCTCTTACACACCAACAAAGAAACACAAAATACATTATTTCTATCAATTGAGAACATCCACATGTCCTGGAAATGTACCGATAAGTTGAGTAGAGAATTAGGCATTTGATAACAGAAATATTTTCTGAAAAACAAGATATTAAGTAGATAATCCTCCATTCGGTATCGGTATAATTTCATTGATGAAGAACAAAGAAAATATCAACGAACCGGTAAGTATGTAGATTGTATATTGGATAGCTTGTCTTGCGCGATTGGAAATCCCGCAATAACTAGGCTACACATAAAATTCATATTGAAAAAGATTAACGAAGATCAAAGTCGTTGGAAGGCCTATTTAAAGGCTGCGTTAATTGATTGCTGGAGCTAGCAAGTACATAATAACAATAATAATCATTTATTATCAGACAACTAAGGCCCATAGATAGATATAGTCATAAGCCCTACCACGAGCTCTACGCGACCTAAACTGAACTGTTAAAGGGATGGAGTTATATGTATAGGGTGTATAGCTCCATCCTTCTTTCTAGCTCGCATGACATGACATTTTAATACGTCATGGCGCCGTCACCTTAAACGGTCCTGTCCTGGGGCCTTACTAGAACGCGCTTGGGGTAGGCCATATATCCACCAGTAGATGTCTTCAAAGATCGATATTTAAAAAAACAGCTAAGTACCTACGAATCTACACTAATATTATAAAGAGGTAAGGAGAGGTAGTAGTTTGAAAAAAGTAATTTCTGGAACTATAGAATCGATTTTCATAGTTCTTTCAGCAGTAGAAAACTACATTGTTCCTAAGTGACATAAGCTAAGCATAAGGTTCGACGCCCAGCCAAGTGGGTACAGAGACCTTACCACGATCCAATTGATGACTCTTAACGCAATCCATTTTCATGACGACTTAAATTTAACTGTTATAGGGATAGAGCTATGTAGGATGTTAGCTTGATCCCCATTTCTCGCTCGCACGCTTGACATTTTAACATGTCACGGTAAGGCCTCTGGTCAGCTAGTCATTAAGGCCCTCGCTCCCATTTAGTGCCATAAAACAGTGACTTTCTGAAGTCTACTCCTCGGTAACGGCTGGGTCAATAGATTTGAAAAAAATATGTATTTATTAAAGATTCATTAATAACATTATCAACATATAATTTTTTCGTATGAGTAATAAGTTCGTCAAAAATTTTTTTTTAACTATTTGATATTTTTTCGCTTGTTTTCCCTACTCCTTTCAAATGGCTTTGATCTTTAGAGATATTTTTACACAAAAAAATTGCTGGTTAAATGTTCTTCAGCATGTACAAAGTTTAAGAGGGTCCTTTTTCACTCGCCTACTGTCAACATCGAGCATAGTATAAAAGCTTGTTACTTCATCTAACGTAATCCAACACGATGTTTGACGAAAAGGCAACGCGAAAAAAGAGATGCAATTAGATTTCGGTAATTCCGTGATTTACTCGAATATTTTACAAAACTTGTTCCAGGAAATATGTGTTTAAGACACTTAAAAGTTTTTGAAAAAAAATTGCGTCATTCAGAATCTGAATCAGAAGCTTATATTTTTATACTTTTTTAATTTTTAAGTAAATTATGAAGTGTCAAAGTTCATGCAAAACAGCAGATTTTCAGAGGTCTTTACTGGATTAGTTTTACACAAATTTATAAATTGATTTCAATAGAAGCCTAGAAATAATATCCACAAGATACTGCGTTTCCAAAATATCAAATGAAAAATGTGTAATAACGTCATAATCGCGTAAGAGCGGTTGTATGAAAAACAGTGAAAATGTATGTCGAGTGGATGCCCAAGTAAATCAATCAATATTTCACAAAGAAAATGGATTTAAAGGTCAGCGGCTCTACGCGGGCGCAGGCGGCAGTACGAGTATGTGTGCATTTAACTCCGGCCAGATGTTCAAGGGACTATACGCCTTAAATAAAGGTCGTCGTACACTCTGTACCGAATCGTTTCAACTAGAGCCGTTCAGAAAACGGCTTTAGGTGATGCGGGTTGGCAATATCCAAGTTGACTGCTTTCAGTTACAAGTAATTAAAGCTGAAAAGGGTAAATCCCTACCTTGAAACATAGGCAAGGAAAACAGTTTCAGCTATAAACATTATAATAAATGCCACAGGAAGTTAAGATTAGATTATCATAATATCAACCTGCGTCACAAAGTATTATTTAGATTAGAAGTGGTGCCATACTGTCGCATAGTGTTTTATATTTAGGTAAAACCATACTCTGAAGTATCTAGAAGCCATAAAAAATATCGGTCAAGTGCGAGTCGGACTTGCGTGCAAAGGGTTTTTCTGAATGAATATTTTTTTTACTACCTATAGAGATTTCTTGTAATCTGTAAGTAAAGATCTAATTTCTGTAATTTAAAGCTCAGTCGTTTCGAAGATAAAGGAATGGTCATTTAACATTTTTATACCATTTTATCATTATATCATAAATACATACCTACTGGTACAAACAAAACTACTCGCAACTATTTACCTTAAAATAACAAAAAAAAAATTTAGAGAATGTCTTTCATTTGAAATATTGCACGGAATAGTTTAATTATTTAAAAAAAACTCTCCGCCTTTCATGTGACACCAACGACCACAAAGGAAAATTTGAAAAACTTTTTAAATCTCCGGGTTTGGGCCCAAAAGTGACCCATATTGAAACGTTACACGTCCGTGTTTGGGTCACAGTTCACAGAAGTTTATGTGTGTACTAAATTTCTATATTTAATTGGACCAGTAGATTTGGAGCAAATTGGCTATGCTTATGACGCACGGACAGAAGAGTAGTCCAAATAAAAAAACGGAACCGAAACTGTAAGGGTTCCATTTTTTATTCGGATGTTCGGAACTCTAAAAATAGGTAAGTTAATAACAAAAAGATAAACATACTTGAATTATTCAACATTTAAATCAAAGCCAAAACACAAGTAGGTACCTATTCATTTTGTGACAGGATGGTTGGTGAAACATTTTCATATCATTAAAGCAGAGACTCCTGCCTCGTTTTTTTTAAAAAAAATTTATTGTTATTGTAAAATTATATTTTTTTTTATGAATTGAGTAATTATTATTGGACTTAATAACTTGAACGATTATTTTAATAGGGATTATATATTTATATGTCGTGGATTGATGGCGCAAGGGTGCGACGGACAGCGCCATCTAACAATTAGTTCCGTAAACTAATAATATCGTCACCGGAAACGCAAGCGGCGCCCTACCGCTTGGACACGATCGTCGGTAGAAGGGATGCAGCGAGGACTGGAGGGAAGCCTGAGAAGTGCGGCATTCTACCTCGGACAGTCTCGGCATGCGCAGTACCAACGCACGTGTTTGTTTCCTTTTGTAAAACCGTTATCAAAATAAAATTATTCTGATTCAAATTATCTTTCGTTCGAGTACCCATGTCAGTGCCCACACCTACCAAGAACTATGTCGGAACGTATGAAGACCCGATGTTTCGCATCTCGGCCACCCTTGATGCGACATCAGAAGTGGGATACACTCGAACTAAAGAAACTCAAGAAATATTGCAGAATGAAGCCATGACGTCACGGTGCAACGAGAATTTACTCCGCACGCTGCTGGCTGCTCAAAACCAGAATATGATGTCCCTGATAGAATCCATCAAGGGCCCGGCAAGTACCAAGCGTATTTCTTTGCCTGAATTTGATCCAGATAAGCCGGATGCAGACGCACGTGCCCGGCATACGACAGCGGATCTGTACCTATCTGAGGTACCGCTTCAAGGAAGTGCCTTGATCATCACCTTGGGCAAGGCAACCAATGTTACCACTTGAGACCAAGGAAGAAGTTCTTCAAGACCAAAGCAGCCTTCGGACGTCGTCTGTTCCTGATGCCATAAAGCAACAATGGAGGTACGGCTGGAGGCCCGAGGAGTTCTGGGGCAGCGTCTGCGGCAGCAAAGCGCAACGAGACGTGTTGAAGTTTGCTATGTTGGCAATCCCAGCAGTACGCTGATGAATCTGGTGAGTCATATCCATTTTATTATGATTTTGGTGTCGAATAGGCTCTCATCAAAGATTTTGTTGCGTCAAAACTTAGTGGCAAGCTTAGTGTAAATAACATTGTGATAGGTATCGAACTATCGACCATATTAGTTTGCAAAGTACCCTACAAATATTATCTGAGGTTATGATTAACGACTGGGGCTGAGTGTTGTCTCTCTTTAACTTTAAAGTCTGTAATCACTATTTCACGGCAAACGTAAACACTGTTATTACATTGAAGGGATAGGTTTTGTGTGTTCAGATTACTTGCGTAGTTTAATTGAGATTTTATTTCATGCTTTGCCCAACATCAGATCTATTTGCGAAGTGATATTTAGGCCGTGGAATATTGGTGCAAGGGTTCAGTTCAAATAGTAAAAATTGCTAAAGTTCACGACGTAAACAATTGTAATCACAACTACCCTCATTAGATGCAGTACCGTTTCGATTTTTTTTATGACAGTGATAATTCCTCCATAGATAATTTTGACGTTATTGACACTGACGTGTGACGTGTGTCGGTATGCTACTCGTACAAACGCGTGTTGCAAAAAGTAAACTTATCCGTTTAATTGACTCTTATTTGACTGTATAAAGACGACCATAGCGGCCTGGCGCGGAAAAATTAAAAATAATGCGTGAGCGGGTAGATGAATGGTTGCGTGCAAATATTATTCGACCGAGTAATTCGGTGTTTGTTAGTTTAGCTCTTTTGACTTAAAAACTTGA
Organism: Mythimna impura; assembly: GCA_905147345.3. Taxonomy (NCBI): domain Eukaryota; kingdom Metazoa; phylum Arthropoda; class Insecta; order Lepidoptera; family Noctuidae; genus Mythimna; species Mythimna impura. The sequence continues at coordinate 23,290,223 of LR990348.1, read as the reverse complement.
CCGGTCAGATATAATGAGCAAAGATTACTGTGAACTAAATAACAATGTGGGTAGAGTAAAGTAGTAGAGATAATGAGATTATTAAGTTTACATGATGATCGGACTATACCAGATTTGATTTGTAGCCGTAGCTTAATAGAAATCGGTATCTAGTGGTCACAGTAGTCCGTGAGTACGCGGTATTGCGATCAAACCTGGGACGTAATGTGGGGAAACCATTAAGTCGTGAGAGACTTGGCAATCCTGGAGGGATGCGCAGGAATGGTTGAGTGACTAGAGGTTACTGGGCTATTAGTAGCCAGAGATCACGTGCAGAGATTAATGTTTAGTGTTTTGGATTAGTTTGATTGATTGATTTCGTGGTGAAGTTACCATGATAATTAATTCACGGTTATGCTTTGAATTTTCTGATTATTGATTTTGATATTGAAACGATATAGAAATTTTGATGTTAATTAATTTTCTTTAATTGAACTTGCTTAGCAGTACTATGAACAGTAGTGAGAATTAGTAGGTTAGTTAAAAGAAATTTAGAGTTTCGATACATCTCGAGTTTTGTTGAACCTTCATAATTTACGGTTGGCGCAGTGGTTGAGCGATTGACTGCTGCGCTGCGCGTTGCGGGTTCGATTCCCGCAGGGGGCAGAAGTTCTTATGGCCTACAGAGAGAGGGATACTAAAACATGAGGTTCCGGTTGAATTAGATGTATAGGAAGTAGGTGGGGAAAGTGATCATGGCACTATTTAATCACTGCTGCTTTAGAATTAAGGAACGATTAGTGAGTTATCCTCGTTTACGTTGGTGCGTAAACGAGATGAGTCGTTGTAGCGACGCCTGTAGTGAGTTATCCTCGTTTACGTTGGTGCGTAAACGAGATGAGTCGTTGTAGCGACGCCTGTAGTGAGTTATCCTCGTTTACGTTGGTGCGTTAACGAGATGAGTCGTTGTAGCGACGCCTGTAGTGAGTTATCCTCGTTTACGTTGGTGCGTAAACGAGATGAGTCGTTGTAGCGACGCCTGTAGTGAGTTATCCTCGTTTACGTTGGTGCGTAAACGAGATCAGTCGTTGTAGCGACGCCTGTAGTGAGTTATCCTCGTTTACGTTGGTGCGTAAACGAGATGAGTCGTTGTAGCGACGCCTGTAGTGTGTTATCCTCGTTTACGTTGGTGCGTAAACGAGACGAGTCGTTGATGCTACGCCTGTAGTGAGTTATCCTCGTTTACGTTGGTGCGTAAACGAGATGAGTGACCGCCGATGATGATGTGACAGAGGTTAATTTAGATGAGATTAGATGAGAGTTAATTTAGAGAGCAAGCGACACAGAATATTGAGAAAAATGCAAATTATGATAAAAATCGATTTGATCAAAAAAGTTTCAGGTTTTTAAGTTGGCTATTAATGATTATGTTTTGATTGAAAATGAGGAAAGAAATCAAACAAAATTAGATCCTAAATTCAAAGGTCCATTTAAGATTATTGACTTGTTAGACGGGGATAGATACCTACCAAGGGCGCTTGACTCTAAGCGAACTTACAAAAACCCCCATGATCGTGTCGAGGAAGATCCCCGATCACCAAGTTTCTCGAGAATTTGATGTCATAGTTGATGACAGTGGTAGTGAAACCAAATCTGATTAAGAATGGCTTGTATACTCATACTCGAAACTCTAGACCGCACCTCACGAGTAACATGTGGCGATGGGTCTGAAAGGAATCGTTGGTGCGATTTCAATGTGTGTTTAGACCGCACCTCATGAGTGACATGAGGCGATGGGTCTGTAACGAATCGTTGGTGCGATTCGGGTCTGTGTTGGTGCACAGAATGTAGGGAAAGTTAATGAGTTGAGTATGCTTTGCTTATGAATTATGGTAAAGAAACAGAATTGTTAGAATTACCTTGTTTATTCCTTTTAACTTGGTGGTCGGATCATTTCTAGTGAATTATATTGTGCAGGGAGCACTGTGTACGTAAGCTTAATTACGAGGCATTTTAAGGTGTGAAAGTTGATTATTGTACTTAGATTTAGAAGAAATAAAGTACTAATGAGAATCAGCCACCTTTGTGTGTATTGGCAGGATAGCCGAGCTAGTTTACTCTCTGAGCATATTTTGTCCCCAGGTACTACACCCGAGGACGGGTGCTAGTCAGGGATGGCCGTGTCGTGGATTGATGGCGCAAGGGTGCGACGGACAGCGCCATCTAACAATTAGTTCCGTAAACTAATAATATCGTCACCGGAAACGCAAGCGGCGCCCTACCGCTTGGACACGATCGTCGGTAGAAGGGATGCAGCGAGGACTGGAGGGAAGCCTGAGAAGTGCGGCATTCTACCTCGGACAGTCTCGGCATGCGCAGTACCAACGCACGTGTTTGTTTCCTTTTGTAAAACCGTTATCAAAATAAAATTATTCTGATTCAAGTTATCTTTCGTTCGAGTACCCATGTCAGTGCCCACACCTACCAAGAACTATGTCGGAACGTATGAAGACCCGATGTTTCGCATCTCGGCCACCCTTGATGCGACATATAGATTATTTAAAATAAAGGAAGCTTTAGGTGTTTGTGGATATAATTTCGTATCTTTTTTTAAATTTAAGTAAACCTATCTTAAATTATAAGTTATTTAATAAAATTTAAAAAAAAAAGAAAAAAGGGAACTAGAAAAAGCGATTTGCGTATATTTTCATAACATTATGCGGGACTTTCGTAATTTAATGTTATTACGGACGAGTGGTTGACGGTCCTACAGGCGATAAAGGAGAATACACGTCATTTCAGTCTCCAGTCACGTCAGAGCGTAAATTCCGCTAAGACTATTACTAAGGACAATATTTGCGCTAACTACATGAAGTGGCCTAGTAGGTAGTAGTGGCAAAACTTTTTAGCTTCCGCTCATTGTCTGAGTACCTGGAACCAATAGGAACCTATATTAGGCTTACTATTAGACCAGTTAGGTAGGCGTGGGAAAAGTGTGTCATCTTTGTGTTACATTTGCATCTGAATCACTGAAATGTTCCAAAACAGTGATATGTATCATTTGAAACATCGACTCACAAGATACAAACGGAACATTTTTAACAACGGCTCAAAAGATACATGATACAGACACTGACGTTATGAATCGTGATCTGTTACGTTGCGTCATATACACTAAAAGTTTTATTTTATTGAATTTTCGTTTGAGAATAATTTAAAGCAGATGTTTTTAGTTCAGGTCATAAATTATATTTACACTAATTACGTTATAATTTGAATTTTAAAAATACTGCTGGTCACTTAAAGTAAAGAGTGTTTCAGTGTTCAAATTGTTCCAAATGATGCATTTAAAACATTACTGATGTTCCAATCTTTCGGAACACTAAAATGTTTCGGAACAGTGAGTCGGTTCAGTAAAGAGTTACACACGCTTACAGTTAGGCCATACATGGGTTGGCTTTGTTTTTCTTACAATATATAAGACAGTTAGGGTTTTAATTTTCAAAGTAAGTATTAGGCTTTCTGTCTGGTTTCAGTGCCACCCATACATACGCACAAAACGTTTTGGGAACACATTATTGAGCGCACAGCTAAGGAGTGGAATTCCCTACCGGTGTTTATCTGATAGCTACAACCTGATGGTCTTAAGTCAAGAGTGGATATGTAGTTTACTTCTAGGTAAGCGTACTCCAAAGTCGACAACATTCGCTTACCGTCAGTTGAGATAGTGATCAACAGGGGCGCCGACTCTGTGGGTGCTCGGGGGCTCGAGCACCCATGAGAAATAAACAGTGGGTGCCGAGTACCCCTGAGAATAGATATCAAGAAACAGTCAGTAATCGCCTTTTAGGGATGGGCGTTTTTTCATTACCCGACGACCCGTTTAGCGCAGTGGTTTATAGCGCCGGTTAAGACGCAAGGTTCGATTCCCGCAGCAACACAAATGTTTGTTGATGGAACAGATATTTGTGTTGAGTCTGGGTGTTTGTGGTACCTTCGTTGTTTCGCAGTATGTAAGTAGGACATTTATTTATTTGTCGGTCGATCACTGTGCCACTCTTCTCACACTTCGCCACTTTTTCGAGTCATCAAATGAGCATGAGCACCCATGGGGTTTTCTAAAAGCCGGCGCCCCTGGTGATCAACAGTAGCGGATTAGCCACGTAGCAAGAGTAGCAAATGCTACGGGCCCCGCGTATTGGGGTGGGGCCCGCTTGGACGTGAAAGAATAAATAAAGATATCGATGCCATATTAATTCTAACCACTTTCGGATTTAATATAAAGACAATATAGGAAACTACCACATATTGTTAAACCCTTTTAATTTTAAGTTCCTATCTACATACCTATGATATGGGCCCCGAGCCTTTTTAAAAATAAAATTAAAGGAGTTTTAATTCTTTATAAAAATTTAGGGTAGTATTTGCTACAGGCCCCACGCTGGCTTAATCCGGCACTGGTGATCAACTGTTGAAGAGTTTGTTTGTTTGAACGCGCTAATATCTGGAACTACTGGTTCAGATTGAAAAATTATTTTAGTGTTGTATGGCCAATTTATCGAGGAAGTCTACTAATAGACTAACATCACGCTACGACGACTCGGAGCAGTAACCGTAGGATGCTAATGAAACCGCTGGAGACAGTTAGTCTACACTAATATTATAAAGAGGTAGTTTTTTTTTGGTTTTTATGTTTTTTAGTTTGTAGGATGTAGGATGTAATCTCTAGAAGTTCTAGTCCGATTGCTAAAAATTTTTCCTGAGTGACATAGGCTATATTTTATGTAGGTACGCGAGCGAAGCCGCGGGCAAAAGCTAGTCAATAATAAAATAGAAAAAATGTGTGGTCAGAAACACTGTTCCATTTTGCATTTACGTATTGTCGGTAAGCGGGCCTTAGTGCCGATCGAAACAATGTGACATACGCTTGTCATTCACGACCACAGATACATTTTCCTGTTAGGTAATTCCTATTGGTACAATTGTAAATAAGTATTTATAATTTTATTAGGCGTCAGTCATTCAAAAGTAAACGATTAAAACTGTAGGTAGGTAGTATAGTTGGCTCATTTTTTGTAGGGAACTTTTGTGCTGCGTGATTGTATCATGCCATTTGGCATAATTATCTATTAATTCGCTACGTAATTAAACATACAATTACATAAGTAATTAAATTCTGAGTTTTGAGGGAAGAACAGTGAATGACGAAGAGTACTTTACGGTTGCGTCATTGTACGAGTATTATTTGACGTAACTGAGAAACGTTTGAAATCATCTAGAACAACCTTTTTTCTTCTCGGGCCACATAGTGCTTCTAGGTAGGTACTATTTAGGCACGCCATAATTATGGCGGTAAGTCCCCTCTTTGAGGCGTGGCTGGAAAGACCACACGGCGTCCTCACCTTCCGCATGACACAGGTCCTCACCGGACATTGTAAGTTCGGGAGCTTCCTGCACTGGATTCGTGCGGAAGCGACACCCGGGTGTCACTAATGCGTGGACCGCCCGGAGGACACGGTGGAGCACACGGTAGAGGTGTGCTCCGCTTGGGCAGAGCACCGCCGTGTCCTCGTGGGGGAGATCGGCGGCAACGGTCTTTCGCGCCGGACTTTGGTACAGGCCATGGTTCGAAGCGAGGAGGAGTGGCAGGCGATCTCCTCCTTCTGCGAAGCAGTAATGCTAAGGAGGAGGCCGCACGTGCACGCGCGAGAGAGCGGCCCTCACACCCCAGCCGCCGGGATCCCGATCCCGATTTCCGTCACCGTAGGCGTGGGCTTGCGGACGGCGAGCAATGGGTAGCTCGCCGTCCGACTGTCCGGTAACCGTCCGGACCGAGCCCAAGTCGTCGACAGCGCGTACTGTTCCACGCGCGCATCAAAGAGATGTCAGCAAACCGTAGGGGCCCAGCAGGGTCGAAGCCTACTGGAGCCAAGGGTCTGCTTATGAAAGGAAGACTCGGCCCTGGTATGAATGGCAACGAAGGAACAGGAGTGGGTTTTTAGTCAGTAAAAGTCTGTCACGGCCCAAGAGCGGGGGAAGTCATTGGATGATTTTCCCACAGAAAAAAAATGTAGGTACTATCATCATCATTTAAGCCGAAAATTGTTGAACATAGGCCACTTGGGGGACCAAGTGTCGCCACAATTAACGGTCCTATGCGTCTCGCATCTATCGGATTCCCGCAACCTTTACCAGGTCATCGGTCAATCTTGTAGGAGGCCCTCCAATGCTGCGTCTAGCTACCGGTACGCGGTCGCCACTCCAGAACCTTTCACCCCCAACGGTCATCTGTTCTGCGAGCAATGTGCCCTGTAAATTGCCACTTAGTTTTTAATGGGTTTTTAATAAAACAGCATTAAACAAAAAAAAACTTTTTATTGAAAATGTTTCTCTAATAAATACTTTATTATATTGACACCAGTTGTTTAGCTTCAATCCTTTTTTTATTTAATTTAAAATGGTTTAAAATTAAGTGGGCGTTATACGGCGACAGTACCTATCTACATTATGCATAGCTCTACTTTTTCGTTTTGTTGGTGGTAAATAATGGTCCCACCATTATTGATCCACAAATCGCCAAGGAGTGAATTAGTAAGCAGAGTTCCCTAGAGTAAAACTGCTACCGACACACTGAATAAATAATAATAATATTTTTGCCACCAATATTGTGCTAACTAGTATCACAGTATTACTGTGCTAGTATTAAAGGGCCATTCAGAAATGCTTGATGGGCCACATGCGGCCGGAGCAGTGGTGGCCGAGCGGTAACGGCCCTACTTACGAGTTGTAGGACGCAGGTTCAAACCCAGCCAGGCGCATTACTTTGTGTAATTTATTTCATCACCACTGCTCTCAAAACGGTGAAGGAAAACATCGTGAGGAAACCGGCATGTCCTAGAACCAAAAATTCGAAGACATGTGACATTCACCAATCCGCACTGGGCCCGCGTGGTGGATTACGGCCCATTCCCTCTCCTAGTTAGAGGAGGCCTGAGTCCCAGCAGTGGGAACATTAAAAGGCTGATTATGCTATGCGGCCCGCCGCGGGCCGTAGGTTGAGTTGAGTTGAGTATAGCTGATCTAGAATATATAATTTTAGATTCTAGATAGTACCTAAGTGTTACGTTTGAATTTGAAATAATACTCACACAATGGAGTGCGTAACAGCTGAACAACTAGTTCCAATTCCAATTTTATTGAAGGAAACTATTTGACGTAACTTATAAGTAGGTAATAAGTTACATCAGTGGGTATTATGTACATAGTCGATGCAATGTAATTACACTGTTTTATTCGAACGAAAGACAGTACCGCTTTCTACTTTGTGTCTTCATGTTAGGTTTGCCCAATAAAAAACTTTTTACAAAAGAAATACAACCGACTTCAATGTAAAAAAACACTGAAAAGTGCAAAATAACTTTAATTTCGGAAGTCGGTGTTTCTACAATAGTTTAGTCTCTTCGTAATTTAACACCGACTTCCGAAATTAAAGTTATTTTGCACTTTTCAGTGTTTTTTTTTACATTGAAGTCGGTTGTATTTTATACTTTTTAGTTATAGTACCACCACTAAAAAGTACCCCTCAGCCATACTTAAATACCTTATAGCCAGAGTGCATCTCATGACAATTCTAATAATACCAAACACGGTTAGATTAAAATATTTTATTACAGAGTTCCGGTGCCTAACTTCAGACTTCATCATCAGATCAGTTCGATATATTCCCCCTCTTCTATCAGTAAGTCATCGACTACACGTATAAATAAAGCAATTTTACTTGTTACGACAATTCTGCTGTGATCCTATGAGGAGTTCTGTTCCATATCTTCGAAGTTCATGATCAGATCATAACAATATTTCTATGGGATCAACTTGGAAGCATAACTTTTCAATAAAAAAAAAATTCAAAATCGGTCCACAATTGACCGAGAAATCGGTGAACATACATAAAAAAGAAAACATACATTCAGCCAAACATAGAACCTCCTCCTTATTGAAGTCGGTTAAAAAAGAAAGGATTTTCAAAAAGGAAGGTACGTAGATCTTCTTGTTATTTAGGTCAGTACCTACATAAGTACCTAAATACAATTTTTCAAAGGGGTACCTAGGTAATCATCATCTGATAAGAAAACTTACAACTTGATGGCACAAGATGACGACATACGTGTGGGCACCAACATAATTCATGTAGGTATGTCCTCAAAACAAATGATTGTTTGATCCAAGGCAGGGTCACAGACAAGATCGAATAGTGTCATTACTCGCAATCATTTCATATTATGTACATACGAGATTTATGTACCTACTTAAAGCATATCAATTACTACTGGAGATGGGACGAATACTAAGATATAGAATAACAAATTAATAGTTGTATAAAAAATATGGGCGGTATATTAGTTTTAGTTGGCATCAGTGGTCTGAAATAAATAATTAATTGGGCATTGGTTTACTTATATGTAAAATTCGGCCCCTTAAAATGAATATGATACAAAATTAAATATAGATATTTGCAGTCTTCTTCTTCTCGTGTCGATCTGACTCAAATTTTGTCTGACTAATAGGTATTTAGCTATCTGGACAGCTCTGTCGTTGGCCTCACATAAGTCGTGGAAGGTGCAGGTTGTTGTGCACACTGGGCAGGAGAGGAGGTGACGCATATCCTGTGTAGGGGCTCCACACTGACAGTGTATTTGCAATGGGTCAATGATACCCCATTTGGCCAGTTTATCTCTGTAGCGGCCAACCTGAGCCCGCAGTCGGTTCAGAAATTTCCAGATTGGCCATTGCAGTTCGTGTCCCGGTGGCAGATGTTCTGCCGGAGAGATGAAATTTGGTAGTGTGGGATATCTTTTCTTCCACAGTTCGCGACTCTAGTCCGAAGCGCTGTTCTCCGAGGAGGTCGTAACTGTTAAAAAACTGTACTACTCTTTAAGCGCTCAGGCGGGAGTTGGTGCCCATATAGAGGGTAACGGCTATCTCGTTCCTGTTTTGCCTTTTCAGTTCGGCTGGCTGTTTCACGGCGAACTTCCTGTGGAGCTATACCCGCCAGTGGATACAGCATAGCAGTGGGGTTGGTTTTAAGCCTCGGGTTACGATGCGACAGGTATCATTTAGCGTTGTGTCGACTTCTTTAGCAGGGGCGGAACGTTGCCACACTGGACGTGCAAGCTCCCCCACAGAGAATGAAAGACACAGGCCGGTTGCGCGCAGTACCTGTGGTGATGCTCCCCAGCTAGTGGATGTCAGGCGGCGAAGAACGTTGTTTCTTATCCCGATTTTATTTTTCGTTTTAACGTAGTAGAACTTATAAGTTAGATACCGATCTAGGGTATAGGATACCCAGGTAGCGAGGATGGGGGCAGTGCTCTATATCTGCACCCTGCCACGAGATGCTGTGAACCCTATTTGACTGACGATTGCGTAGATGGAAGACACACTGGGTCTTGGATGGATTGGCCGGTAAAGCATTTTCGTCATAAAATTTTCCAAGTGTTTCTAGCTTTCGTCAGTTTTTCTTCGGCTTCTTCAAAACTGGGTGTCTGGGCGGCTAATGCAGGGTCGTCTGCATATAAGAAACGGCTTGTTTGTGGAGAGCAATGAAGAGATTCAGATGTATAGATTATGAAGATTACCATTATCTAGTATATACTAAAAAGACAATAGAGATATAACGGTAAAATTTATAAGAAAATAATATATATTGCATTTGCATTTTATATTTTATCGGTGTTCAGCCGACAATGTGACAACAGTACCTATAATTATATTTAATGTCTTTGGTGACAACTGACGATGGCAACGGTCGTAATTGTAAGATAAGCCTATATTTTTATGCAAAAAAAGCAAATTTGCAATATTCACACATGCATATTTGCAAATGTCATTTATGTATGATTTATTCCGTTCTAATTCCAAAAACTAATACCAAATGTATTTTTTTTTAAATCATATTTGTTTCTGTCAGCGGTTTCGCCACAGAATAAGAAATAGGTTTCGCTCGCGTGAAAATAGAAATTTATTCCGTTCTAATACCGAAAACTAATACAATTTGTATTTTTTTGAAATCATATTTATTTTCTTGAATTTGGTACAATCAGCTCAGTCCAAATCCTACCTAAAATAAAAAAGCCTACTCAAAATAAATTGGTTTTCTTATATTTTTACGTAAATTTAATTTTATTCCGGATTTAACTATTTTTTTTTTTTCAAACAAAGCTCTAAGTACACACAAAACATTTTTTTTTACCTTTTAAGTATATTTGGACATGTATTTAAATATGAGTTCAAACAAATAGCAGTGGTTGGTTGTTATATTAAAACGGAATAAATCAAAATAGATAATCTACCCGTGTGCCAAATGTTATCCCAATTCGTTCAGCCGTTTGAGCGTGGAGGGGTAGCAAACGTAGGTACACACACATCCATATAAACTTGCGTTTTATAGGTAATATTACTGTGTTGGATTTACAACTCTCGACGCTAAGCCGATGGTTGAAACTACAGCAGGCTGTTTTACAGGCGTTGCCTTGCGTTCGTTAGTGAAAAGAAATAGGTACCTAGTCTAATTGACTAGGTACCTATTTCAGCGTAAATTCCAATTTTATTGGTTAGAAGGAAAACGTGACTTCTGTCAGCTTTGAACTTGGATCTACTGAATGTCTATCACAATAATAATCTTACGTATTTACGTACATTATTTGTATCCAACGGAATCTTATCGATCATGATATATTATGATAACAAGTCGAATTGATGAATGGCTTATTGAAACAATTTGATATTACCTAGGTTTTACCTTTGAAATAATTACACGTGGAACTTCCCGTTCTTTCATTATCTTGCGAATTATATATCCGCTTATGTCTCTGATTTTGATAGCCAGATAATCAAAAACTTCACTTTCTTATCTGCCTAGTACCTACCTATCAGCTTGTCGGCTCTTGTAGATAAGTGCTGGGGACGTCCAGCTACCAGCTTTCTACGTGAATGCACCACCCATAGATCTATAATATAGGTACACTTGTTGCCACCACTGCATCCATAGATAATATAGGTACACTTGCTGCCACCACTAACTAATGCTTGCAACCAAAGAGTATGTAAAGCTAACGCTTTACTTGCAACCTGCAAAAGTGAAGTCGCTCGAATCTGTAGTTACTTATATCCAATCTCAAAGAAATCATCATCTTCCTGCCCTTGTCCCATCTTATTTGGGGTCGGCACAACATGTTTTTTTCTTCCATTCTATCCTGTCAACCGTCATGCTATCACTAACTTCCTTTTCTTTCATATCACTGTTCACACAATCCATCCATCTTTTCTTTGGCCTCCCTCTCCCTCTCCACCCATCCACATGTATACTCATAACTCTTTTAGTAACATGCGTTTCATCTCTCCTCTTTACATGACCATACCAAGACAAACGATTCCCTTTCAACTTTTCAGTCACTGGCGCCACTTTCAAACTTCCTCTAATATACTCATTTCTCACTTTATCCATTCTCGTCACACCACACATCCATCTCAACATTCTCATCTCCGCTACATGCAATCTTTTTTCATCCGCCTTTTTCACAGCCCAACATTCTGATCCATACAGTATGACAGGTCTTATCACGGACTTGTAGATTTTACCCTTCAACTTGGGGGGCATCCGTGGGTCACAAATTGTTCCAGTGACCTGTCGCCATTTCATCCATCCTGAATTGATCCGATTTGATACGTCTCGGTCTACCTCGCCATCTCCTTGGATAAGCGACCCGAGGTACCGAAAGTCGGAGCAGATTGGTATGGGCGTTCCAGCGAGAGCTAAGGGCATAGGACCGGAGAGACCACCGAAATCACAGAACAAGTACTCGGTTTTCGTTCTGCTCAATTTTAAGCCAACACTCTCCAGTCTGTGCCACCACACCTCCAATTTGCTCTGGACCTCTAGGCCACTCTCGGCAACCAGCACAATGTCATCGGCAAACAGCATACACCAGGGAGCCTCTTCCTGGATGCCCGACGTCAGAGCGTCCATTATCATCAGGAAGAGGTAAGGGCTGAGGGCCGACCCTTGATGTAAGCCGACAGCCACACTGAAGCTGTCAGTGTTGCCCACTGCAGACCGGACTTGGGTACTGCATTGGCTGTACATCGCTCGGATCAACTGCACATACTTCCCAGGCACACCTTTCTCCTTAAGGGCCCACCACAGAACCTCACGAGGTACCCGGTCATATGCCTTTTCGAGGTCAACGAATACCATGTGCAAGTTTTTATGCGCACCTCTGTATTTCTCGCACAGCTGGCGTATAGCAAAAATGGCATCCGTTGTACCCCGACCAGGCATAAAACCGAATTGGTTCTGTGAAATTTCACTCTCTTCTCTTAGCCTCCTTTCAATAACTTTCTCCCAGGCTTTCATAGTATGTGACATTAGCTTTATTCCTCTATAATTGTTGCACTCAAGCACATCACCCTTGTTTTTAAAGATGGGCACCAGGGAACTGTTGCACCACTCATCAGGTATGGCTTCTTCCTGCAACAACTTATTGAAGAACAAAGCTAACCACATCCATCCATCCACTCGCAGCAACTTCCACACTTCAACTGGTATTCCGTCTGGACCAATTGCCTTACCATTCTTCATTCCATTTATAGCTATTCTGACTTCATCCATACTAATCATTCTCACTAAACCCACGTTCACTGGTTTGCTCTCTAAAATCCCATTCCAGTTGTTTTCCTCATTCATCAGTCTTTCAAAATAGTTCTTCCACCTCTCTTTGATTTTACTATCTTCTGATAGAATCATTCCAGTTTCATCCCTTATACATCTTATCTGACAAACATCTCTCGCATTTCTCTCTCTTGCTCTAGCAAGCCGGTATAGATCTTTCTGGCCTGCCGGACTATCTAGTGTGTCGTATAGTTTGTCCTGTGCTTTTGCTCTCGCTATTGCCACGGCTTTCTTGGCTTTTTTCTTTAAAGCATCATATTCACTTTTTTTTGCAGACTTTAAGCTAGTGTTTTCCGGATCTATACGCTGCCATTCCTTAAATTTCCTCTTTTTTTCTTTCAACACATTCTGTATATCTATCGACCACCACCATGTATCCCTATCTATTGTACCCTTTCCTCTCGTCTCTCCCAAAATATCTTTCGCTGCATGTCTGATACACTCAGCAATCTCATTCCAGCTTTCATTTATACTTCGATCATTCATGTCTCCCATTTCTATCATTTTGTCCACCACTCGCTCTCTCAATTTCTTCGCACAGTCACTCTTCTCTAGCATATGCCATTTTATTTTAGGAGGAGGACGCTCTTTGCTTTTTTTGTTATGTGTCTTGACTACTGACACCATAACCAGGAGCCTGTGCTGTGAGACTAGGTCTTCTCCTGGCAGCACTTTGCAGTCTTTGACGTGCTTTAGTTGGTTACGCCTAACCAGGAAATAATCTATTTGCGTCTTGTGGTTACCGCTTTTGTACGTGACCAGGTGTTCGTCTCCTTTCTGGAACCAAGTATTGGCTACTGCCAGGTCAAATGCAGTAGCGGATTGCAGCAGCGTCTCCCCTTCACTGTTCGGACTTCCAAAACCCCATCCACCATGTACTCTTTCATAAACACCTCTCATTCTTCCTACATGTCCATTAAAGTCACCTCCAATAATCAATTCCTCATGTACCGAGATGGCCATTAAAGCTCTATCAAAATCCTCCCAAAACTTCTCTTTCACCGTTTCATCGCATCCTACTTGTGGTGCATACACACTAACTACATTCAACATTACATTCTCTAACATAATCTTCACAACTATGAGCCTATCATTAATCCTTTGTACTTCCATCACGCTTTCTTTCAATTTGCTGTCTAACACTATTCCTACACCATTTCTTTTACCATCACTTCCACAGTAATAAAACTTATATCCCTCACCAATTTCTCTCGCTTTTGTTCCTCTCCATTTAGTTTCTTGTAAACACGCCACGTTTATTCGTCTTCTTTTTAATACATCCGCTAACTCTCTGGCCCTTCCAGTCATTGTTCCTACATTCCAACTTGCATACCTCAATCTCATTTCCCGAGCTAGCTTCTTACGTTGCCCCCGCCCGGGATGGTGCAACAACCCTAGTCCATTTCCCACAGGAGCCGGGTGCTGCCCCTGCGCGTCGCCTGTGGGGTACGCCCTAACCCTATCGCGCATTCCATTTATACTCGTCATGTTGTAAGAGATATGGCTACTGTTTTACAGTCGGCCGCCTGCCTGACACTAACCCTCTTTTGGAATGCTGTTGCTGGTGGTTTACCCGCCACCACGCGGTGACCTGGGGTGCTTGACAGTCTCAAAAATGTCCCTTAGTCGCCTCTTACGACACCCACGGGAAGAAATGGGATGGTGCTATTCTTTACGTCCGACACCATACAGTACCAATCTCAAAGAAATCAAATCAATAAAAAAAAAAAACATATATTAAATTATTATTTAAACAATTATGCTATGCAAAGAAAGGAAGACATTTTCCGTTAATACTTATCACCAAATAGCGCTAATATACAGTTTAGTAATTATGGTACTTTTAAGTACAAATTCTTTGTTTTTTAGTACATATTGGCGTTTGCTTTAACGCAATGGATAGTGCGATTGCCTGGGGCTTTTTACCTTATAGTTACAGTTACTCGTACTGTAAATGAAATTTAATAAAAAGCAATTATGGTATTAATGTTTAGCTAATAATAAGATAACTATGTAGAAAATAGTGTACTTACCTTTTCAAAAATTTTAAACACTGATGATTCTGACATCTTAGGCAGTGGACTAAAGCCGGTTGCAGACCGAAAACTAAGCTATGCCAAGGCTAAACTAAGCTATGCCAAGCAAGCTAGGCTAAGCTAAGCTAGAAATAAATAGCGTGCACACCAACAGCTAAGCCAAAGCTCAGTCAGTGGTGCGTAGTTCAATTAGACGGACGTCGCTCGCCATGAATATAATCGATTGTTTAACAGTTTCAATAAATTGCTCCATAATCGCTACTAAACGACCGTGCGTACAACAAAGAACACTGGACAGCACTGGCGAAGGATGTGCAAAGGGTGTGCGGGGTAGCGGGAGGGGCTTAGCTTAGCTCGTGTAGCTGCGCATCGGCATACACAACTAACTTAGCTTCGCATATTTTAGTTAGCTCACATAGCTTAGTTCGCATAGTTTGCGGTCTGCACACAAGTATGGAAAACTGCGTCAGCTATGCGAGCTAAGCTAAACTAACTTAGCTTAGCTCTTGGTCTGCAACCCGTATAAGAGTAGCATATACACAATATAGCGAGTACATAAGGTAAAAATAACTCGCACTTAGGTCAAAGAAGCCTGAATTTGATGGTATTTATTAATTAAATAATTTATGCACAAACGTACAGCGGCGGACTTAATGCCTTTTCGATTGAGTATGAAGATCGTGAAGATCATCGGCATCGAGATGTGGCTATTCCGAAATCCCTTCAAATTCACATTAAAATTTGTCCGATGCCTTTAGGGCCGCGGGGATTTTTTGAAAAGGAAAGCCGTGGTCCTAGAACGCAAAGGATAACTGAAGGACATAGATGTGTGTAGTAAAAGTCTGACACGCTCTCCTGCTCCACCCCAGAGCACGAGAAGTCATTGGATGATTTTCCACTATAAAAAGTGTCGGGTTGAGGACAGCCACCAACCACGTGGTTTTAATTGGTAATTCGATTCTGTTGTAGCTCTATATTCATCTTTCCCACGCAAGGGAAAGTTATAGAAGAGGATTTTAAGACAAAATAAGTACCTAATGATTTAATGATACTCTGGTCATATCAGACGGGATATCCATTAGCAACTCGGAATGACTTTTATATTTGCGAAAAAGATAACCGTTTCATTAGTTTTACTCATAAATCGTACAGATAAAACATATTACACATGACATCAGAAGCCATGACAATGCAAAAAGCGTACAAACTGATTCAAAGGTGGTAAAAGTAGGTACCTGGTGCAATGTTACGAAATATTACTAAATTCCCTTATCCGCTCTTCACGGGGCAAGAATTTAGCATTCTACACATTTTTGTAGATAGGTTCGAGCTTGACCGCGATTAGTATATTACTCTGTGCCGCTATCTCACCTGATAGAAAACAACGATAAGGTCTAAGATGAAGCGAGCTTACCTAAAAGTAACCTATTCACTGGTCATCATCATCATCTTCCTGCCCTTGTCCCGTGTTATTTGGGGTCGGCGCAACACGTTTTTTTTTTCCATTCTGCCCTGTCACTCGTCATACTACAGCAAAAAAATTTTGAATTTTTTTTTAATATAGGAATAAATATGAAAACAGTAATATTACTAGTTTACTAAAATTATTGTACTTTTCTGCTGATGGTACTTTTAAGCTAAACTGACTTTTTTAGCTTAAAAATACTATTTGAGTTTATCAGGATAAAAACAAATCGGGTGCCTCCGGTACGGGGCTCTCGGGGATCGGGGCCCTCAGGGAATAACCCATAAAAGTATGGTTGTAAAAACAAACGAATTGTATAAATCTCAGAACTTTTATTTCTAATTACAATATTATACAAAATTAACTAAATTACTTGATCACCCGTATGCGATTAGTAACGGTGTTGAACGAGTCACAGATTGTTTAGTTAAATATATACCAAGCAAATTATTATATTTTACAGGATTTTTACTTTTATCTACAACATTTTACAAGCTGTAAAGACGTTAAGTACGCAAGGATCTAACATATTTACATAAGGGTACATTGTATTTAGTAATGTTTTATGCACGAGATATAATCTAGCCAAGACCTGTTTACGCTCAATTTTCTGTGAAAATCTAAGGCTTGTACTTTTAGGAAAATCATGAGGAAATCTTCATCAAATGCATTTTTAAGAAAAAAATATGAGGAAATAATCATAAAAATCGTTTTAGAAACGAGTCCCGGGAATTAGATTAAAATAATAAATAACGATAGTGACACATTATCGTGACGTCATAATGACTACGTTTGATTTTCCATTGCAATGTGTTGTGAAATAGAACCTCTTTTATTTTATTTATCCACACTTTTGACATCTCATTGTTTTGATGACGAAGTACACAGAATTTTAGGACGGTCATTCCAGTTCGGGTTATCATAAAAATATCATCCGACGCCTAATGAGTTATTAAAAAAAATACATAGATAATTTCAGTAACTTATCTACATATTTTAACCTTTTGAATATCGTAATTAGAGACACAATAGAAAGACAATAAGAGGAAAGTTTTTTTTTAAAGGTTAAACCACACCTATGTCTACCACTTTAAGGTTGAAAATCGTTTGCACTTCATAAAACGGTAGATAAAAACTTAGATCCAATTTTGAAGGTTATGGCTCCATCAAAGAATGTTCGATAATTTCATTGATGTTAAGGTATGAGATGGTAATGTTCGGCTTACAATTCAGAATACCGTCATACAACTATTGGATCTATATTTATAGCGATGGCATCTGTTCAAGTAAAGACTTTTTTCGTATAAAGAACAATGGCAGAATCTTATTTGAATTAAATTTAAGTGTCTAGAAGTGACATATATACGAAGGAAATTTAATTATTTTTTTATGTTTATTCAAACTATCACATTAATTAATTATGGCCGTACAAAAAAATAAGTTAAAATGAAAATTTAATTGATTACTTTCGTGGACTTTTATTAATTTAGTGTTGCCATTTCAGCTTTTAAAATACCACTTAAAAAATAATTAAATGTTGCAGTTTGTGAGTCGTGGTAATGAAATCATTTTTAGTTTTAGATTATGATTAAATGAAATAATTTCTTTTTCTTAAATTGGTATGCCTATTTTAGCACCGTGGGAATAAATAAATGACATGAATTAATAATTCTGAACTTTTTATGAAGAATTTGGCAAAAAGACTTGTGTCTAAAATAGTCCTTGATTGAAAAAACATAAAAATTAAAAAATAAACTCGTCGTTTCTCGTTTGGCTTGTTGACATTGACACCAGACGTAGATACTTTACATACTCTTTGGACGTAGATTTAATTTTATTCGCCCTGGGAACGTACCAAATAAGACAAGCTCGCTCATATTATGGCGAGCATGTACGTATTCACGGTGGGTATAGAATCAAAGTGTCCAGTGAACATATTGATTTATCTGAATATAATTTAAGAGCTACTGGCGTGACAACACTAATAAGAGGAAAAATAAAGTCACGACACGTATCCAGAAAGCAATATTATATTTATATTTTGTTAGAAAATGATATTCCAGGCCGGACAGGTATCTGTGAATATTGCTGTAGTTGTTTAGTTGGTCGGCGCACAGTGGGATGTTGCGCTCATGTAATGACGCTGGTCTGGTATTTAGGATGGGCCAGACATCAACAAAATATTTCCGCACCTGCAGAATTTCTTAATGACATTATTATAAGAGAGGATGAAGATGAATAAATATTTTTGTATAATAATAAACTGGTTTTTTAGTCACCTTCTTATTTATTAAGAAATGCTATCCTAAGATAAGTTCTTAGGTTTCTCATTCTCATTTATTAAAGCATTAGAAAAATAACGTACAGTGTTTAGTATTTGTTAGATTATTGAATCTTTTGCATATTAGTGACATTTTTTAAATACGGATAACCTAAAAAACAGTAAAAGTTCATGTTTGAATATCTATTTTTCTCGGCCTCCTCTAACCAAAATTCTTGTATATATGGTGTCAGGGCCTAAAGCTCAGTTAAACAGAATATTTTTTAATTGAAGACATAGAGTTTTAATCACAACTAAAACAATGTACGGGAACCTGCCATTGTTCTTTTAACCTTAGCGATATTTTTTGATGCACCACTTCCCTGGCTGACTGTACATCAGTTCGGTGAACATAGTCTTAGAAATCCATGAAACAATTCTATGAAAAAAAAAGACAGGCTTCCATTACTGTGTTGTATCGTGTACTATAGCGCTTCTGACGCAGTTGATTGGTATATCCTTCGCCATGACACACGTGACCTTAGTTTTACTCGTCCCATCTCGCAACGCATAGCAACTGGGCATCGTGAAACGTGATACTAGTTGGTAGTCGGGTCTAGTACAAACGTTCAGCTTTGCTGGGCCCGTGCGTGTTGGCGTATAGCTGCATACGTCTCTCCAGTTCTGGTCTGAAGTGTCTGATCAGGCCTTGGACTGGCCACGCTGCGCCGTCACCCAGCGCGCAGATTGTGTGGCCTGGAGATGAAAAATTGTTATTTGTTTTAAATCTACTAAATTTTGTGTGTGACACCTCCGAAAATTATGTACTTTATAGATACATACAAAATAATAAGTTGAAAAAATTAAATCTATACTACATATATTTAATTTGTTCAACTTATTATTTTGTTAATATATTTATCAAGAAAAGGATAACTCCAAAGTCATAGGGCTATCAACTAGAAAGTTTTTTTTTTTTTTAAAGATGTTTTCTCTTACAAGAAATTATCGTGATTTATTTTATTAAATTGAACAACTATCTGTAGGCCATAACAATACTTGTTCCGTACGGGAATCGAACCCACGATACGCAGCTATAGCAATAGCCAATCGCTCAACCACTGCGTCAACCATGCCGTCATAATTAACATTGACATCACATCACTGACACATAAGATTTGTATGTGTCAGTGAAATTATATATGTAATTAAAATTTTCGCAATACCGTCTCTATCAGTGGCCGCCAAGGCATCTCAATGCTCTTCAGGACTATTAATAGCCATAGAGTAAGATCCCAGAGCGATCTGATATAGCATAGCATAGTCGGCCTTATAATGTTCCCACTGTTGGGACTCAGGCCTCCTCTCTAGGAGAGGGAATGGGCCGTAATCCACCACGCAGGCTCAGTGCGGATTGGTGAATGTCATATATCTTCGAATTTTTGGTTCTAAGACATGCCGGTTTCCTCACGATGTTTTCCTTCACCGTTTTGAGAGCAGTGGTGATGAAATAAATTACACAAAGTAATGCGCCTGGCTGGGTTTGAACCCGCGACCTACAACTCGTAAGTCGGGGCCGTTACCACTCGGTCACCACTGCTCCCTATCCTCCTGACATACTTATTTTCGCATGGATGAAACCTTAGGTTCTCAGTAGCGTCTCATGTGCTTTGAGTAACTGTGTGCTTGTGGAGCTCCTCCTTGGAGCCCCTGAGTAGGTACCAGGGGAGAAAAGTAACTAAAAACTTGTTTGGTTGATTTTTATATATGTTTTGTAGAAGATTATTCTAAAGTAGTAACATAAATGTCAGGCAAGAGCGGCCTGTTCAAAGGCGCATAGCGTGCATAATAAAACAGACTTTCGGTAAGTGGACTTAAGATGCATTTTGATTCGTTACGAGCGCAAGTACGCCCGGTAGGCAAATATGTTGAAGGTCACGTCCGTGCCGTGTACTGTTTTATGAACGTTATTTACGTTGTTAGTAGGTTTATATTCGTAGGTTTATATTCGCATGTTTTTTTTTTGTTTTTTCCTGTTGTTACTAGCTATACCAGGCCCGGCGCACTCTCGGCGCGCGCTTGAATTAATACCTACGTCTCGGGGCCTCTTTTATAGGGCTAGTTCAGTTGAGTGTCACACGCGTGTTCGAGCTGCCGCATGCCGCTTGACGCGCGCTAACAAAAAATATGTTCGCATTTCTACAGAGGTTTTATTATAAATATGGGCACGCAAAAAGCCAAAAGATACTGCATAGCATATGGGTGCATGACTATCAACAAAAATGTGGACTTTTCATTCTTTACTCTTCCTAAGGATCCCGAAAGGTAAGTAATTATAACATTTTCAACACTCTTAAAGTGGCTCTTATTTTATGATAATTATTATGTAGGTATAACAGGTAGGTTATTTTTGCAGTTTATAGACACGAGGACGATTCGTGTTCCTTTTCGTATCATCATTTTTCGCTATTAAGTAGATTTGTAATTTTTTGCTGGCGCGGCGGCCAGCGGTAATGTTTTTTAAATAATCGTGTTCACAATATTACTAATCGTGAATTACCTACCATCTTTTAAAAATTACCTACGAACGCATAGCCGAAACATAAAATAGATACTTAGGTAATTTTGTGGCCGAAATCAACAAAGTTATATTACAATATCCAAGTACCTACCTAGCTACCACTTGACTTTACTTTTGTTCCATTTGTTTAGTTAGACAATTAGATACCTAAATAACTAAATGTAAACAATCATAACATCATAAATACATTTTAAAGTATGGAAATTACTACTTAGGTACATGTAAATCAATTTTATCTACCATGTAATTTTTAAAAAACCTCTGAATTTATTTTATGCTATAAAACGTAGTGTACCTAATACTAATTTCGCATTTTACGAAAATATATTTTGTAGATAATATAGGTACATACCTACTTTAAAAGGCATTTCTTATCAAGAATGTTTACATTTAGTAAAGTACCTACCTAAACAAATGGACTCACGACCTTTTTTGGTGGAAAATCATTTCTTCTCTCGCTCTATGGCGAAGCGAGAGGCGTGTCAAATTTTTACTAACTAAAACCACACCTATGTTCTTCTAGTTGTCCTTTGCGTTCTAAGACCAAGGGCTTAGCCCCTGTTGGTCCTAATGGACTAATGACTTTGTGTCTCACAACAACTCACAACCCTACAACAGAAGCGGCTTGTTCAAAGGTTCACAACGGGCATAATAAAAGAAACTCTCGTTGCGCGGACTTACGGTGCATTTTGATTTGTTACGAGCGCCACTGGATCTGGTAGGCTAATATAATCAAGGTCGTGTCCGTGCCGTGCAATGTATTATGGACATTAGCGCTGTTGTTATTAGGTTTAAATTCGTATGTTTGCTATCATGCAGTGCAATTTCTGTACTTGTACTATTACTTATTTTGTGCCACGGGTCACAAGGAGAGCTCCACAAGCACACAGGTATTCAAAGCACTTGAGACGCTACTGAGAACCTAAGGTTTCAACCATGTGAAAATAAGTTATTTCAGATCGCTCTGGAATCTTGGACTACCAATTTAATACCAATAAAAATGACGACTACAGCAGCGCCCTCTAGGGAAATCACGACAAGGCATTTGTTGGTAACGAATTTACTATTGCATAATATGGTGACATTATAGTACACGTGTCTTGACGTCACACCTAGACTGCACGCAGTATTGCCAGCAAAATAATTATATTATTGCAACCATGTTGCATAACTCTTGCTAATCTAAACGAGGTTATGGCCATATTTCACTACCGAAAATTAACGTTTTTTTTTTTTTTAATCTTTGTTTAAAGAGTTTTTTCGCTAGTGCGAATATGTCACTCTGTTGGTATACAAATATAACATTGGAAATCATTAAGACTTTTTCGTTTCTGCATGGAGCGAGAGGTAGTATCAGACTTTTACTGGCTTAAACTCACAGGCTTTTGCGAGGGCCACGGTCACTCTTTCGAAAAATCCGCCGACCAGAATTATCGAAAAATTAATGTGATAAATTATCAAACGCCCGTTTCTGTTGTAATAGGTTTTATAAATTTGAAAAACCCAATCTCACTACTTAACTGGGGTTTAATTCGTGACGCATCCACAATGTCTTTTCAGTGTCCGGGGATATACGTTACATTACCTCCTATTTATATCTGCAATATAATAAAATTTACCTTCAATTTGTTTGGAGATCTCCCATAGCATGTCAATTTCTTTCGGCGACGCGTTACCGTCGACCATTCTGTAAACATACGAAATGTGTTTCATTATATTTAAAAATAATATTACAGTATTTGGTGCCTAGACACAGCGACACGGGGCCGCGCCAGACCACGAAGGAGATGGCGGGACAAGATTTCCAATTTCCAAGTTTCCAGTTCCCAAGGAGTCTTCCTTGGGGACTGGAAAGAGGAAGCGAGGAATCGTAATAGTTGGAATGCATTTGCCTATCAGGGGGACAATACGGGCTAGCAATAATAAAATAATAGTAACAGTAATAATAGTCTACGTAAGGATTAGTATTATTTGCTCACGGATGGATGACGTCAGAAGATGTTAATATAATTGCCGTAATTAATTGTTAATGGCTAATTCACTGCATTTAATTAATCTATCAATCAATCTGTTTTCTCTCTAAATCTAAGATTGTTTTTTAAGAGTTTATGTTTAACCTTAATTTAATACATAATGTATAGTCAGCCTTATAATTTCCCTGCTGCTGGGACTCAGGCCTCCTCTCTAGGAGAGAGAATTGGCCGTAATCCACCACGCGGGCAAAGTGCGGATTGGTGGAAGTCACATATCTTCGAATATGCTGGTTTCTTTATGATGTTTTCCTTCACCGTTTTGAGAGCAGTATTGATAAAATAAATTACAAAAAGTAATGCGCCTGGTTGGGCTTGAACCCGCAACCTACAACTCGTAGAATAGAATAGAATAGAATAGAATAGAATAAACTTTATTGTACACCAAATTAGTAACAAAACTTTTACACTAACTTAAATCTACGGGTACAAAGGCGGTCTTATCGCTGAGAGCGATATCTACCAGATAACCTTAGGATGGAATGGAAGAACTTGAAATAGAAAAAGGGGGGTAGTCTGCGGTGTACTGAAAATTAATAACGTAAATATTATATTAAAATGATATACTAATTATATAAAAGACAATATATAAACATAATTATAAATATTATATACATATATAAATATTAAGAGTTACACAATTTCATACAAAGAGGCCGTAACCACTGGACCACCACTGCTCACTAACTTTGACAGTTTGAGCTCAATAGAAGGCCCATAACCCAAGTGCATATACACCTGCACTTTTGAGGACACGATGAACGTGAACGCCACTGACGCTGCAATCTAAGCTGAACATCTCGGTACCCACCTATAAATAATCTTGTTCATCCAGCCGACTCCCTCGCGGCAAGGCGTGCACTGTCCGCACGACTCGTGCTTGTAGAACATGATGAGGCGCGCGATGGCCTTCACGATGTCCGTGGACTTGTCCATCACGATGATGGCTGCTGTGCCGAAGGCTGATTGAGCAGCTACCAAAGCGTCGAAGTCCATTAGGACGGTGTCGCAGACGCTGTGGAACGTAAGAAAATAAATAATCGTACTATTAATTAATTAAAGAAAATAACATTTACTGCCATCAAGCTTAAATTAAACTAAATATCTTATGCCATAACGAATTTTCTATATTACTTTCTGATGCCTGGACTTAAAAGAAAAAAAAAATGAATGTTGGAATTTTTTGACGTAGAAACACAAAGCATAAAAATTTCGACATTTTGTTACATGAAAGAAAAGTTGAAGGAAGAGCGCGAAAAACTGAGTTAGTTAGTTAGTCTAGTGCTAAGCTCAAACGAATTTAAAGAATACCACCATTAGTTAGAGTTATCGAATTTTTTTTTAAATCAACCAATTTTTTAAAAAATCTTCAATTATTTTATCCCGAAATACGCCATAGGAGCTAAACCTCTACAACAACGTACAAGCTAGTATAATAGCTCTATAAACCCATCAGTATCAGTTACTCTTTGGGCAGAAGAGCAGTAGAGGATCCTCCAGGGAAGTTAAAAAGCAAGTTATACCATTCTCCAATATCTATGTCTGCTAAATATGTATAATATTTTTCTTTCTTTCTTTCAATGACCAATATGTCTTTGAATCAGCTCCTTTGAGGGGAATACTCATACCGTGCTCCTCCTCAGTCGTGTATGGAGTAATGCCAATGGTAATACAAAGGCGAAGTCGCGAGAAACAGCTACTCCTCTTTATAACTTACTGTTTAGGTAGAAATGGGTTATAGTATCACAATAGCGAGCAAATAGATTAACTTATTAGGTACCAGGTTAACTGTTCTCTGATGACGCCATCGGCGTGTCTTTCAATGAGCTCCTTCAAAGGGTTCATCTTCTCAATCATGCTCGAAGAAATACATGCAGACTATGTTGAGGGAAACAGCTACTTGTCTTTATAACTTACTGTTTAGGCAGAAGTGGGTTATAGTATCCTCCAGAGACAATAGCGAGCAAATAGATTAACTTATTAGGTACCAGGTTAACTGTTCTCCGATGACGCCATCGGCGTGTCTTTCAATGAGCTCCTTCAAAGGGTTCATCTTCTCAATCATGCTCGAAGAAATACATGCAGACTATGTTGAGGGAAACAGCTACTTGTCTTTATAACTTACTGTTTAGGCAGAAGTGGGTTATAGTATCCTCCAGAGACAATAGCGAGCAAATAGATTAACTTATTAGGTACCAGGTTAACTGTTCTCCGATGACGCCATCGGCGGGTCTTTCAATGAGCTCCTTCAAAGGGCTCATATTCTCAATCATGCTCGAAGAAATACATGCAGACTATGTTGAGGGAAACAGCTACTTGTCTTTATAACTTACTGTTTAGGCAGAAGTGGGTTATAGTATCCTCCAGAGACAATAGCGAGCAAATAGATTAACTTATTAGGTACCAGGTTAACTGTTCTCCGATGACGCCATCGGCGGGTCTTTCAATGAGCTCCTTCAAAGGGCTCATATTCTCAATCATGCTCGAAGAAATACATGCAGACTATGTTGAGGGAAACAGCTACTTGTCTTTATAACTTACTGTTTAGGCAGAAGTGGGTTATAGTATCCTCCAGAGACAATAGCGAGCAAATAGATTAACTTATTAGGTACCAGGTTAACTGTTCTCCGATGACGCCATCGGCGGGTCTTTCAATGAGCTCCTTCAAAGGGCTCATATTCTCAATCATGCTCGAAGAAATACATGCAGACTATGTTGAGGGAAACAGCTACTTGTCTTTATAACTTACTGTTTAGGCAGAAGTGGGTTATAGTATCCTCCAGAGACAATAGCGAGCAAATAGATTAACTTATTAGGTACCAGGTTAACTGTTCTCCGATGACGCCATCGGCGGGTCTTTCAATGAGCTCCTTCAAAGGGCTCATATTCTCAATCATGCTCGAAGAAATACATGCAGACTATGTTGAGGGAAACAGCTACTTGTCTTTATAACTTACTGTTTAGGCAGAAGCGGGGTAGATGATCCACCAGGGATGATAGCCAGCAAGTTATCCCAACCTCCGATGACGCCGCCGGCATGTCTTTCAATCAACTCTTTGAGGGGGATGCTCATCTCCTCCTCGACAGTGCAGGGAGTGTTGACGTGGCCCGAGATGTTGTATAGCTTGGTGCCCTGGTTACGTGTGCGGCCGAAAGAGGCGAACCATGCACCGCCGCGACGGCAGATTGACTGTAGAGAATAAAGTCGGTTGAAGAAAGGTTTATTCATAACATCAACCTTTGCTTCTTTTAAAGAATATTCAATAAATCAATAGATATATGAATATGCAGCTAATTAGGGGCCAGTGTGTGTAATCTTATAAATATTAAAAATAAAATTCCTATCCAATGAAATAACTGATATTTTTCGCTATCTAGTTTTTTTTTTTTATTCTTGATAGGTTCGCGCTTGACCGCTAACTCACCTGATGGAAAGCGACGATGCGCTTACCTAGAAGTAACCTATTCACTCTTGACTTAAAGATTCCCGGGTTGTAGCCATCAGGAAAAACAGATTCCGGCAAGGAATTCCACTCCTTAGCTGTACGCACTATGAATGTGTTCCCAAAACGTTTTGTGCGTATAGGTGGGATGTCCACCATGTACCGGTGGCGCATTGCCGTACGCCTGGTGGTCCGATGATGGAACAGGCTAGGCGGAATTAGGTTATGCAATTCCGACGCACACTTCCCGAAATGCAACCGGTAGAAAACCGACAGGCTAGCAACTCGGTGTCGGCTTGTTCCCTTAGTAAAAGTTTAGTCACAATGACCTTTTGGTAACTTTAGCTAAACTAATTGAAATTGACACAAAATGATTTGACTATCGGCTATTTATTATAAGGATCACAGCAGAACCGTCGTAACAAGTAAAATTGCTTTGTTTATTTGTGTAGTCGATGACTGACTGAAAGAAGAGGGGGAATATCGAACTGATCTGATGATGAAGCCTGAAGTTAGGCGCCGGAACTCTGTAATAAAATAATGTAATCTAACCGTGTTTGCGATTATTGTAATTGTCATGAGATGCACTCTGGATATAAGGTATTTAAGTTCAGCTGAGGGGTACTTTTTAGTGGTGGTACCATAACTAAAAAGTGTAAAATCTTCAATGACTTCAATGTAAAAAAAAAACCGGGCCAGTGCGAGTCGGACTCGCGTACTGAGGGTTCCGTACAAACCTACTTATGTAAGCAGTTCAATTCCTGAATGGAGTTTCGAAGATTTTTCCGAATCGCAATTTTTTTTTTGTGACGTAACGACAAATTTACTGTTTTCAGATTTATTCCTATATATCTGTACTTTGCTTTATTCCAAATTTCAGGATTCTGGGTCGACGGGAACTACACTATGATTTCAATTTCCTTGAGAGTGTCTAAATATACGTTTTTTGCGACATAAATGACCGTATCTTTTTTTTTCGTTAACTTAGAAGTTTTTTTTTTTTTTTCACTGCGCCAAAGGACCGCAGACTTGACTTTATGGTTTTAATTTCAACTCGATACCTCCCTCCCTCCTCTCCCTTAATGCTGTGAAAAAATCAAGTTACGTCATAAAAAAAAGAACTTTTTTGCGATTCGGAAAAATCGTCGTAACTCAATTTGGGAATTGAATTGTTCTCATAGTTTTTTTTTTTTTTTTTTTGTGGTCATTTACATTATGTATAATTTGTATTGTTTGTTTTTGTGTAAGTGCTTAGTTCTGTATAATTTAAATGTGCTTTAGTGTATGTTTTGTGTAGGTATTGTGTTGCAACAAATATTTTTTTAAATTATCTATTTTACTCCTGTTCCGATTTTGATTAAATATTTTTCTCCAAAACTGAAGTCCTATTTCAAACACACAAATCAATTTGTGTCATTTCTGGACCTTCTTTACTGAGACTTACTGGCGCTACTGCAATAGACTCCACATTGTTGACAGTAGTGGGACATCCGAACAGGCCGATATCAGCGGGGAACGGGGGCTTCAGACGGGGTTTGCCTTGCTTGCCCTCGATAGATTCAATGAGCGCGGTCTCCTCACCGCAGATGTAGGCGCCGGCACCGCGGTGTACGAAAACGTCGAAGGCGTACCCGGAACCACATGCGTTCTTGCCCAGTAGACCAGCTTGGTAGGCCTGAAATAAATATTATTAATACTTATTTTTGTTTTAACTATTTATTGGTTGTTGTCAACACATGGAGCAGGCCTATGTCCAATAGGTCCTCTGCTGACACAGGCCAGCTCCAAGTGTCTTTCAGCTGAAATTATAGCCAATTATAATTTTTTCTTTCACCAGTCTGGTGATGAAGCATAACTATACTTGTATCTTCTATGCAAAGAAGACTCCACCACAGTGCTCTAGTTATATGCTAGTATTATTTATTTATTTAAACTTCATGTATAGTAGTGGTACATAGGCGGACTTAATGCAACAAGGCATTCTCTACCAGTCAACTTATTACTCTATGTATTATTGCTTGGTTACTGTTATCAGATAGTCACATTGAGGTCAAAATAGCGCATACTTGTTTAGAAAAAATCATTTACAAGAACCGTCAACCCTTATGGAGTTCCACTCTTAATTTTTGTAAATTCTATATTGTCGCTTAAGTTCTAACACCGCGTAACTCAAAATCGGGAAGTTTTTAGGAGTTTTAGGAGGGTAAATAAACTATTTAGTAGACCGTAAGCCGACCGATAGCTACAGTGCCTAAGGCGGTTTTTTCTCAGTTTTGAGAAAAAACCGCCTTAGGCACTGTAGCTATGGGAGTACAACTGAGTTATGCAGTTTTGCTATAGCTTTTCTGTTCATGACTGACATATGTATTATTCTGTATGTTGAATGACCTGTCACCATTTCCAATCCTCTTGTTTGATTCATCAAATATGACACACATATGGTATTTTGTCAAAAAAAATTACTTACATTGTGTTATAACTTATGTAATGATATGTAATAAATTATGCAATAAAATACTAAAAATTGCTGATGCCACGCTGGGAGAGAAGCGCGAAACTTTGCAATATCGATGGGCCTTTCCCAGCTGGTCAAGCAAGCGACTAGGGTGCCTGATGTAGTTGGTCATACTGCCAATTGTCTGGACCTTCTGCTGACCACCGATCCGGACAGATGTATCGTAACAGTTTCTTCACCACTTGGAACTTCAGATCACTGTCTGGTGAAGTCTGTTTCGTCCTTCTCCCCACCTGACTGCGACTCACGCGGTGAACGGCGAATGTGGCGTTACAGGTCAGCAGATTGGGATGAGATGCGGCATTTCTTTGCATCTTATCCTTGGCAGCAGGTCTGCTTCTCTTCTGAGAGTCCGTCAAGCTGTGCGGATGCTATATCCGATGTGATACGTCAAGCTATGGAGTTTTTCATCCCTTATGGTGACGTACCCATCGGAGGCTCAACTCACCCATGGTTCAACGCCGATTGCGTTCAAGCTGAAGAGCGTAAGCATTCGGCGTTTCTCGCCTGGGTTGACGCTCGTGACCGCAAAGCTCTGGATTTGAGCTCAAAGAAGAGAGCTTTCAACCGTGCTGCCAAGTCCTACAAAAAAGCACTGAAGAAGGCTCGGTTCGACCGAATTACCCATATTGGCACAAAGCTCTCTGCACAGCCATCCGGAAGCAGAGCATTCTGGTCCCTTGCCAAGTCGGTCGAAGCGAACTTCTGTAGGCCCACATTGCCTCCGCTGGTTAAACCTGATGGAACACTGGCTCACTCGGCGAGAGAGAAAGCTGGTCTCTTTGCATCTCTCTTCGCCCATAATTCTCGTCTTGATACTAGCAGTGCTACTCCACCGACTCTACCTCACTGCAACACCTCGATGCCTGAGGTTCGCATAAGAAATAAAGAAGTTTTGAGAGCACTGTGTCGTCTAGACGTGAATAAAGCTAGTGGACCAGATGGTATACCAGCAATAGTTCTCAAGGCATGTGCACCCGAGTTGTCTCCTGTATTGACGCGCTTGTACCGCCTCTCATTTAGGACTGGTATAGTGCCCAAGTCCTGGAAGCTTGCCAACGTGCAACCCGTGCCCAAAAAGGGCAGTCGTACCGATCCTGCCAACTATCGGCCGATTTCAATAACCTCCATACTCTGCAAGATTATGGAGCGTGTATTGAACTCGCGCCTCATGGCATACCTGGAAGGTAACGATCTCCTCAGTGACCGACAGTACGGGTTTCGCCACAATCGGTCTACTGGGGACCTACTAGTGTATACCACTCACATGTGGGGCGAGGCCCTCGAGAAGAATGGAGAAGCGATTGCTGTCTCCTTAGACGTCTCGAGGGCCTTCGACAGGGTATGGCACGCCAGCCTTCTGAGTAAGCTTCCAGCGTACGGCATTTCCCCTGGTCTGATTAACTGGGTAAAAGACTTCCTGAGTGAACGGTCTCTCCGAGTTGTAGTCGATGGATGCTCATCAGAGCCCATGACCACTAATGCCGGAGTTCCTCAGGGGTCAGTTCTCTCTGCAACTCTTTTTCTGCTGCATATTAACGATCTGCTGATGCCCGGTATATATGGGTATGCAGATGATAGCACAGTTGTAGAGAGATACCTTCCAGGTGCTCGGGCTAGTAAGGAACTAATCCGGTCCGAACGAGAGGCTATGGTAGAGCGTACGAATGTCTCACTTCAGGCAGTCTCCAAGTGGGGCGAAACCAATCTGGTAGAATTCAACGCCACCAAAACACAAGCGTGTCTGTTCACCGCCAAAAGGAGCCCGTTCACCTTGGCTCCTGCTTTTCGGAATGTATCCTTGGAGTGCACCGACCGCCTTCAGCTCTTGGGAGTTGAAATTACCTCTGACCTAAATTTTGGGCAGTTCATTGAGTCCAAAGCCAAGGTAGCTGCTAGAAAACTAGGCGTTCTTGCAAAGGTCCGACGGTACTTCACACCGGGACAGCTTCTAATGTTATACAAAGCACAGGTCCGATCGTGTGTGGAGTTCTGCAGTCACATATGGGCTGGTGCTGCAAAATGCCATCTAGCAGCTTTGGACTCAGTGGAAAGGCGTGCGAAGAGGCTAATTGGGGATCCAGATTTGGTTAAGTCCAATCTACAAAGCCTCGAGCACAGGCGCAGGGTAGCCAGCCTATCGGTATTCTACAGGTTGCATTTTGGAGAGTGTGCGCGGGAATTGCATGACTTGATTCCGCCATCTCATTTCTACCATCGGACAACCCGACGTACGGCGAGTATCCACCCTTACGTTGTTGAAACTTCATCGGTCCGGACTAAGCGTTTCGCTTCGTCGTTTATACCGCGTACATCGAAGGACTGGAACAATTTGCCTGCTGCGGTCTTCCCGTCCAACTATAATTTAGGTGCCTTCAAGGCTAGAGTGAATAGGCTCTTAATAAACTAGTGCGCCTCACCATCAATGATTGCATCACTGCTTACCATCAGGTGGGATCGCAGTCAAGCACTGGTTTATATCAATTAAAAAAAAAAAAAAAAAAAAAAAAAATTATTATCTCACCTCAGCAATAGCCACTTGCAGATTACTGGCCTCATTATAAAACTCTCCTCTGATATAAATATAAGCGGCAATGGCATTGATAGCCCGACCAGCGATCAGGCAGCCTTCCACCAACTTGTGTGGGTCATGTCTCATGATCTCTCTGTCCTTGCAAGTGCCAGGCTCTCCTTCATCAGCATTAACTACAAGGTAATGGGGGCGTCCATCCGAGGGTTTCTTCATGAATGACCATTTCATGCCTGTGGGGAAACCAGCACCACCACGACCACGAAGACCGGATTGTTTCACTTCATCTGTAATTTTTTTATTGATTAATAATAATAATATTCCACATCTATCACACAACACCATCTAGTCCCAAGCTAAGCAGAGCTTGTGGTAAGAGTACTAGACAACTGATAAACATAGGTACTTATATATTTCTAAATATATACATATTTTAGATAAATAACACCCAGACACAGAACAAATGATCATACTCATCACACAAACTTTTGTCCTGGGTGGGAATGGAACCAACAACCTACGGCATAGCAGTCAAGGTCACTGACTACTAGACCAACAGAGCATGCATCGCCTTTAGCTACATACCAAAGGCGTGGAGACAGGCGAAGGTAATCTTTCTTCCCAAGCCAGGAAGAGCAGACTACGAGGACGCTAAGTCATACAGACCTATAAGCCTGACATCATTCTTCCTGAAAACTCTGGAAAAGTTTGTAGACAAGCATGTCAGGGAGGGAGCGCTGAAGAAACAACCGCTTCACAGGATGCAAAACGCATACCAGCCTGGTAAGTCGACAGAAACGGCGCTACACCAAGTCGTAAGTCGTGCCGAAAAGGCGCTAGAATGCAAAGAGATATGCCTAGCAGCTTTTCTCGATGTAGAAGGCGCGTTCGATCGCACTACTTTTAGAAAGATACGAACAGCTGCAGAGAAACATGGCATAGACCCTACCATTTGTGACTGGATGGACAATATGTTGAAGGGCAGAGTTATAGAATCAACACTGCTAGGTGAGACCAAAAGGGCGCATGTCACAAGAGGATGCCCGCAGGGAGGCGTACTCTCGCCAACAATCTGGTGTTTGGTGATAGACGAGCTGCTAATAGAACTGAACAAAGGACCAACGTACACGGTTGGATATGCAGATGTTCTCGTGATACTTGTAAACGGAAAATTTCCCAACACTGTGTCAGGGATTATACAGGAGAGATTAAACATGGTTGAAAGGTGGTGTAAACTCAATCACCTATCCATCAACCCAAGCAAAACGGTGATCATCCCGTTTACCAGAAGGAGGGACCTAACAGCAATGGGTACCATAAAGCTCTACGACACTGTACTAGAGTTGTCCACAGAAGTAAAATATCTAGGAGTAATCCTATACAGCAAACTCACGTGGAAAAGCCATGCCGAAGCGACAGCTAACAAGGCTCTAAGAGTATTTGGCATGTGTCGCTCTGCCTATGGGAAAACATGGGGCCTCAGACCCCAGGTTATCAAATGGATCTACACCATGATGGTGAAACCGCTGATCACATACGGGAGCATCGTATGGTGGACCAGAACCAAGCTGGCAACTTGCAGACAGGCCCTAAGCAAAGTACAGCGGACTGCCTGCATGGCCATTACAGGAGCATTTAGGACCACGCCAACTGCGGCGATGGAAACGCTGCTCAATCTCACCCCTTTACACATTGAAGTGGAACTAGAGGCGAGGAGGGCCATTCATAGGCTTAAAAGTATGGGGCACTGGACGAACTCCGGATGTAAGACAAACCATACAAACACAAGACCAAACAGGGAACTTGACTGGATGATGGACATGGGATGTGACAAAATACATACCATTCATAATCTCAAAAAGGAGGAAATGGAATGGAAAGGTGGGATAAAACCCCACAAAGGGAAAAACCAGGTATGGTACACGGATGGTTCTAAAATGAACACCGGTACAGGAGCGGGGGTACATAGCGACAACTGCAACTTCAGCCTAAGCATGGGCAAACTAGCGACGGTCTTCCAAGCAGAGACCTATGCTATAATCGCATGCGCGCAGGAAATACTAGACAGAGGCACCGAAGGGGACACTGTCTACATTTTAAGCGACAGCCAAGCAACACTCAAGGCACTCACGTCCAATAGAGTGGATTCTGGGCTGGTACTAAACTGTATTAAAATACTAAATCGGATAGGAAGGCGCAACAAGGTCAGATTGATCTGGGTGCCAGGTCATACAGGAGTAGAAGGCAACGAAAGAGCCGACACTCTAGCAAGGAAAGGATCCGAGACACCCCTATACGGACCGGAACCCTTCATAGGACTCTCACCAAGGGTCATCAACCAAGCATTGAAAAAGGCTGCGTTGGAAATACACAGCACACACTGGCGCAACACAACAGGCCAGAAGCATGCAAAGCTATTTCTTAATGACATAGATAAGGCCTGGACCCAAAAACTATGGAGGTACAGCAGATCACAGCTCCGAACAATCACAGGAGTCTTCACGGGGCACTATGCCACCAACAAACAGCTCCACAACATGGGACTAGCAAGCGACCCGACTTGCAGGATCTGTGGAGAGGCAGAGGAGAATATGCTACACGTACTGTGCGACTGTGCAGCACTAGGCTCCAGGAGACTAGAGTATCTGGGTCAACCATTTCCAAGACCAGAGGACTACAGGCTCAGCCCCATCAAGGCCATACTGGGACTCATGAAGAAGGTGCACGGAAGGCTGGGGGTTGAGTAGAAGGGAGGGAGATTAGCACAAAAGATCCAGAAGGGTCGAAGTGCTCTGGTTTAGGGCCAGCCCCACTATAAGATAAGATAAGATAAGACCAACCGGCTTGTCAAAGGTCGCAACATTATCTTGTTCTCAATAGAGAGAACTCCACAAAAGGCAGCTTGCTCTAATAGGCCCATGGTACACTAGCCTAGGCCCCTCAGTAGATCAATGTTTGATTTTATTATTTTCACCAAATGAGACCTTTAAAACACAAGTTGGATAATTTATTTTACTTCTTATCTCTAAGACTCAGAATAAGGAACTCAAGGCTAAACTGTACTATACCGGACAATGAGTTTTACGCTCATAATTTTTTTTTCGAAAGGTTTCGTTGTCCGGTATAGTACAGTTTTACCCTTGATGTTATTCAAGTTGGCAATTGTTTATTTAATTTTCAAATATAAGAGTGTGTAGAGAGAAATGGAGGAACTTGTTTAGAGAGTGCTCACATACTAAGGGTGCTTGGTTTGGTATTGGGTGGTTGGTGGTTTGAATGTGTCAGCCTCTCCAGGGAAACATTGGTTGCTGCTCTCAGGTTGCGGGCTGGTCATGTTCCACTGAACAAATTTTATCATTTAATGGGGGTTAAATCATCGCCACTGTGTGATACATGTCAGGTGCCCGAAGATATAATTCATGTGATGGTGGAATGTGACCAGTACCGCGAACTGAGGAGGAGCCTGTTACCAAACATCGATCTCCACAATGGTGGAATCAATATGATTCTGAGCCAGCCAATGTCTGAAGAAGCACAGATTATTTACAAGTTCTTAAAAAGATGTATGAAAGAGAGAAAGGATAGAGAGGGGCAGAGAATATGAGTGTAAAGTGAAGTATATTTGAAGATGAGTAGGGGATAGAGTAGGGTAATGGGTGGCTTGCAGTCTGCTATTGCGGCTTGCAAGATGCCCATTATGCTGCAATAGGATTGATCCCATGAGGCTGGCATAGTCACCCAGAGTGCACTGAAGCCTCTAAATAATAGATTTAAAAAAATAAAATAAAAATATAAATACATAGTGATTAGATGGCACTGTGGTTGAGCTAATAGTGCAGAAAATCAGGGATTCAATATCTGTATGGATCAAATATTTGTATGGCCAAAATACAAATAGTTGTTCAGGGTTTGGATATCGTGTATATGGGTTTAAATGTTTGTGTGATACAGGAGTAATGTGTCCTAGAGTGAGGCATTGCCTTTTTTGTATAAATTAAGGTACTTTATAATGGAATGGTACTCACTAACAATCCAGTCGGAACCCTTGAGCAATATTTCCTTGGTCATGTACCAGTCGCCGCGTGACATCGCACCCTTGAGTCTCCAGTCATGTCGACCGTACAAGTTCGTGAAGATTCTGTCGGCGTCCGCCAAAGGTCCGCCCCGTTGTTTGCCCTCTGGCTGCTTCTGCGTACCTTGGTAGCGGACCGGCACATTGCTGCTGCTGATAGTCACCAGCGGGCCAACAATGCCTAAAACGGGACGTAAAAATTATGTAAGTCACACACTACGCACCCCAACAATAACATTGACTCGTACTTGATTAGAACTTTAGTGTATTAAGAACACAATCAAGGGCTAAAGATTGAATATTATGAAGCTTATTATGCTACCAATAATGTACCTATTTGTGGTTTTGTTCTTTGAATTACTCTCGCTAGAACACCAGCCATTTTTTCAAGAGACGTCAATAATCAATGTGTCAAAGTCAAATAATAGTGACAGTCAATCACCGCGTTCCGAATTAGCGCTAACAGCCGTTCCGATTTAGTTTTGCTGCTCACAGCAGCGTTGATATCGATATGTCAATTCGGAACGACCTGTTGTCGCGCCAACAGTGATTTTGACGTGATTTCATTGAGTGGTTTGGTAGAGATTCAACATTTCAACATTAAGCTATGTTAACAAGGTATTGCGCGTGTATTTGACACCGCTAGGATAATTTTGTGTTTTGTGATTGTGTTGATTGGTCAGTTTATTCTATAGCTCTCTCATCATTTATAATAATAAAATAACTGGGCTTCAAAATGGCTATGGAACCCCATTTTTTCATCGAAATGCTTTATAAGATAAGAAGTAACTAAGAGCAAACATAAACAAACAATATTTTTAAACTGTCACTTTTGACAGCGCTCTCAGTGATGATATTGCATCAGAGCGTAAGCACTTTTAACGCAAGATGGCGTCGATAATGACGTCATGCATGACGTCAAGAAATCGTTTGTGGACGGGCTCACGTTAAAACGGAACGACTGTAAGCGCGCTCACGGCGCTAATAGCTCATCTCGGAACGCACCGAATGTTTTTTATTTTATTTACTCATAAGGAAGGCTATAATGGTTTCACAATATGCCTATTATATCTTCGTCCATGTTTTCTCGAAAATGAAAAACAAATCTTGTTTGATATTTTTTTAATAATAATGACTTTCGTAGGTATTTGATTTTAATAGCAGCGTTTTACCTTCAAATAAAACGCATGTTGTGTCCGGAGACTCATTCGGGGTCATATAAACAATATTTGAGTCTAGCATCTTCCGTTTCCGTGTCACATCTATGTGGGTATATGCTACAATCTCCCACCATCATGACGTATTTCCGCTTTCGTTCACCAGGTGGCTGCAGCGCGCCAACTCGTTCATTGTGGCCTCAGTAATCAAACCAGGCAGTCTTTAAAAGTATGACCCCGAATGAGTCTCCGGACACAATATGCGTTTTATTTGAAGGTAAAACGCTGCTATTGTGTCCTTCGGCCTCATTCGGGGTCATATAAACAATATTTGAGGCTTTGTTTGTTATCGCCTGGTGAACGGGACGCCAATGTGTTGCAAAGGATAAAAGTTAAATTAGATCAATAAACCGTTATGGAATATGTAGAAAAACATCAAATAGATTATAACACTTATATTTTAAAGCAAAATAATAATTATAAGATAATTACAATCTTAACCCTTGATTACAAAATAAACACACTACACTGCACTGGCACTGGCACTGGCACTGGCACTGGTACTAGCACTGGTTTATATGAATTAAAAAAAAAAAAAAAAAAAAAAAAAAAACAAAAACATTCATACATATCACATAATATATCCTCAATTATTGTAATTGTATGTGAATTAACTTACCATAATCATCATATTTTATATCTATTTTAATTAATCTTAAGTAATTAATTAATTGGCTGAAAAAGATGAATCAAGGAGCTACCTTGTGGTGGGATCACTTCTCTCCTATAATGTTTTTTAAAAGTATTACCGGATTTCCAATTAGCCTGTGCCATTATCTCATCAAGAGGCTCATTATCCAACCAGCTCCGTGAAGCTACTGCTGAACGGAAACTACCTGGAGTAGCTTCAATTCCCACTTTCTTCAAAATAGATTTAACCCAACCTGCCAAAATAGTTCTAGTAGCTGGTTTAGCTTTTCCACATGCTGTAATAAATAATCTATCACTAGAACAAAGTAACCGACGCTAAGCCAGAACACTGGATCAAGCGCCACACTTTCAAGATTACCTAACAACTTCCAACCTGACTGTACATGTATTTCGGAATCCGTCTTCGAACCAAAATGCGGCCAAAACATAATGCTATTATCGCTTACTATACATCTGTCTGGGGACACGCTAAGTAATGTTAAGTCGTGTATCCTTCGCCCTGAACACAACAACAGTAGCACTGCACAAACCCTTGCAATTTCGAATAAACCTTGACTTTGAAGAGACCTACTGCCCAACAAACCTATCAACGATTGAGGGTCCCAGACCGGGGGTGGACACTTCTTAGGCTGATGCAATGCTATAGCTTTAATCATTTGTTTTACCAAAAGATTTGAACTTAAACGGGCCTTGCTTTTAGTATTGCATAAAGTAGACAACAGATTTATGAAGAAGAATAGTACGAAAAGACAATTTTTCTTCTGCCAAATATCGAGCCAATGCACTACCTGTAGGATCTGAAAAATTTACACTAAACCTGGAACACCAATTCAACCATCTCTGCCATGCTGGTCTATATGTATTCAAAGTAGACGATCTCCAACCTTCTTTGAGTAAACACTTTTGTTCTTCAGACCAGTCTCCTAAGGATTTGTAGTGACACAGTACCTGTCACAGTTACCAGTACCTCAGAATACATTACCACGTTACCAATACCTCAGAACCAATTACCACGTTTACGACGATGTCTGTTATAGAAATAATGAAGCAACACGTTTTACGACATTCCTGTACAGAAATAGTGAAGTAACACGTTTACGACGATGTCTGTTATAGAAACAATGAAGCAATACGTTTTTCGACACATCAAGAAACAGGAATAGCTTATAAGCGCAATCAGAAGCTCCAGCACCATCCATGATCTTCACTTCAAACATCGCAGCTGCACAGATGGATCACGTGGCCTCGCGCAGCGGAGGTCTTCACTCGGTGACGTCGTCCCGCGAAAAGGACCGTGCGTTTTTTTTTTTTTTTTGTGTGTGGCCTCTCGCAGGTCAACCTAGGAGGTTGTCGGCTGCTTAACCGGTCTTGCCTGTGGCGGCCTCGATTCGAGAATCAAAGCCTCCAGCCAGGGCTTACTTAACTAACTTAAAAACTAAGCGACTACACGCTAAGGGCACCCCCTGTGGGGTACGGACCTCGGCTTAGGGCGTCGCTGGGGGGGGGCAGCAAGGGACGGGCTGGATCGCACAAAGATATTATTATTATTAACGGGGAATTTTAAAACTACGGCTCAGCGGCGCGGGCTGGCTCGAGCAAAGGACGGGGAGGACGTTGACGGGTCTGTCGCGGCGGGCCTCGGCGGCGAGGACGGAATGACGGCGGTCTGTAATGTCTACGAACTGTACTGGTTTCCTTACGGCTCTCTTGGAGCAGGGTAATGGGGTCGTCGGGGGTGACAAGAGTATGCCTAGGACGGCGAATCTTTGAGATGAGGGAGGGTTCATATCGGGCGGCCGATACGATAAGGGGGTTGCGGTGTTTCGCAGCAGTATCGAAGAAACGCTTGCACAGGCGTTTCATGAACTGCTGGATGGTGGGGATTTTGAGATCTAAGTGTAGATTCTCATTTCGGACGTAATAAGGGGCACCGAGGATTTTACGGAGGGTCCGATTTTGGAGGGTCTGCATCCTATGGAGGAAACGGGGCTTGGCGTGTGCGAAGATAGCACAGGCATATGTCATAATCGGGCGGATTACTGCTGTAAAGAGGCGCA
Source organism: Mythimna impura (assembly GCA_905147345.3). NCBI lineage: Eukaryota > Metazoa > Arthropoda > Insecta > Lepidoptera > Noctuidae > Mythimna > Mythimna impura. The sequence goes on along the minus strand of LR990348.1, from coordinate 23,250,660 downwards.
GCTTGCACTTAAGTGATAATTTGCTGCGAGCAGTCATGAGATAGTGGAGCCTACCTTGAGCGAAAGCGGCTCGCGAGCGAGCCTGCTTTATGTGCTCGGCGAAGGTCAAGTGCTGATCTAGGATCACTCCGAGGTACTTGGCTTGCTTCTCCCAGGGGATTGGCTTGCCGTACATGGTGATCGGAGGGGGAGGGAGGACGGACTTCCGCTGTTTCGAGTAGAGAACAGCTTGACTCTTATCAGGGTTAACCTCTATTCTCCATTTCCGGAACCATTTGCCCAAAATGTTTGCGGAGGTTTGGAGATTGCGAGCGATAACTCTGGGGTCACGACCGGTGTAGTAAATTGCCGTGTCGTCGGCGAATAGAGCCAACTGGGCCTTTTTACTCTGGGGAATGTCGCTGGTGAACAGCGTGAAGGCTAAGGGGGATACTACGGAGCCTTGCGGGACTCCTGCTCGGATGGGGTGGGGGGTGGAGAGGGCACCCTCAATTCGATAGCGGAAGGTGCGATTCGACAGAAAGTCTCGCATGATGAGCACGAGACGGTCTGGCACTCCGAGTTGGTATAGCTTATATAATAAGCCATTGTGCCAGACCTTGTCGAATGCTTTCGCTATATCGAAATACAAGACACCCGTCATCGTATTACGCTGGAAGCCAGCGCTTAGGTGCTCTACGATGCGGTGGACTTGGTGGATGCATGAGTGCTCGGTACGGAACCCGAACTGCTCATTAGGAATGAGACCCTTGGATTCGGCAAAATCTTTGAGACGCTTATAAATAAGCCTCTCGTAGACTTTACCGAGAACATTGAGGAGACTGATGGGGCGGTAGCTGGAAGGGTCAGACTTGGGCTTGCCTGGTTTGGGGATACCGATAACGGTGGCCTGCTTCCATGCTTGGGGGAAGATATTATTGCTTAATGCGCCATTGAAGATGGCGGTCATTAGCATTATAAGTTGGGGAGGGAAGAGTTTGAACACTCTGTTCGTGATACCGTCGGCGCCGGGGGCTTTCCGGGGTTGAAGTTTTTTGATGATATCCTCCACCTCGTCGGGAGTGACGGGGGGTAGAGGGTTATCAGGGTCTTCAACGGGAGGGAGGGAGGCTCTACGTTCGACTTCAGCGTCCACCATGTCGATGTGAGCTTGGTCTACTAGTTGAGAGCTAGGCGAGCATTGGGCTTCGAGGCTGTCGGCTAGGCATTCCGCTTTTTCAGAGTTGTCGAAAGCGACACTCTTGTCAGGGCGGGTGAGCGGAGGGATAGAGGACTCTTCAGTGGAACGTAATTTCCTCTGAAGTTGCCAGAAGGCGTGATGAGTAGGCTCGAGTTCGCTAAGCGTCTTGTCCCAGCGGGCGGAACGCAGCTCGGTCATGCGTTTCTTAACAGCACGCTGTAATCTACGCATGTGAGCCTTGTTAGCGTCGCAGGGAAAAGCGCTGTACGCACGGATGGCTGCGTTCTTCTCGGTCATCAGAGCCCGTACATCGTCCGGAATTTTCCAGCGACGGTCCTCCGTCGCTGGAATCTCCCTTGAACATTCGTTCAGGACGGATTGTACGTGATCTGTGAGCGAGTCGATCGCAGCCGTCGTGTCAGCGACTGAGTCGATGTGGTCAGGGATAGAATCCAATTGAGGTGACGTGGTAGATTTCAGTCTTTCGCTTACTTTCTTCCAGTCAGTGATCAATTGGGACGGGGGAGGCTGGCCGGGGTCGAGATTACCCGAGCGGGAGCCTAGGTGCATGATCACGGGGCGATGATCGGAGTTAAGCTCGTGTATTGCTTCTATAGATTGTAAACGGAGGTTTACATTCTTCAGGAGCGCTACATCGAGGACGTCGGGACTATGGTTGGGATTTAGGGGGAAGTGAGTGTGACACATCGGGGCGATGATGTCAAAGTTAAGGGATGCACCAAGGTTGAACACGACCTTACCTCTAGGGTTGGTCGTACTACTGTTCCAGGCGGGATGTTTAGCATTGAGATCGCCCGCTAGTATAACGGAGTCACTCAAGCCAAAGAGGGCGGTGAGGTCTCTAGTGAGAGCGATGGACTCGTCTGGCATACGAGACGAGGAAGTCGGAGGGGGATAGTAGGCGGAGATGACAGTGATCGGTTGATGACCAGTCATGCCTACTCGACAGGCTGCGTATTCTAAGAAAGAACAGGGCGCGGGTGGGGTTAGGGGGATACAGTACAGTTCCTTCCTGTAGTAAATGAGGGTGCCACCACCGTGGCAGCGAGATCTATCGTTGCGAACTATGCGATAGTTGGCAATTTTAGGATCTTTACGGTGGGGTTTGAGGAATGTTTCCTGGATAAGGAGAATGTCTAACTGATGGTCGCGGAGAAAAGTGGCGATCTCATCTCTCTGATTGATAATGCCGTTGGCATTAAAGAAGCCTAATTTAAGGGATCGCGGTTTGGAAGAACAAATTCTTTGATGTCTATCCATCAAGAGTTATTGAGGGTAATTTGTCGAGTTCGGCCGTGACCGACTCATATTTTGAGAATAGCGCAGCTCGCTTAGCGAAGTCGAGCTGGCCATTTATTTCAGCTAGGGTTAGCTCATCAGCTAAATCCCTAGCATCCTGCGTCATAAAGATGCGGTAGTTGTCCAGAATGATCTGGCCAACGGTTCTGCGTGGGAACGCAGCCGCTCTTTGGGGAGTTTTTGCGGCCACGGGGGCCACAGAAGCGGGGGCAGGCGCTGGAATGGGCTTGGCCATTAGCGCTGGGATGGGCTGTGAGACCGCCAAAGCCGGGAAGGCTTTGTGATGGTTCAACAGATTCCATGGGGATGGTCTCTGGGGTGCGAGACGTTCAGGGAGTTGGGAAGAGGGGGCTTTCCCAGATGGAACTTCCCTCTGTTGGCGAGCAGCAGCACGCTTTGCCAGCTTGGGAGGGATTTTGGGGGCTTTAGGGCAGCCACGGTAGTTAGCCGGGTGCCCGGCTTGACCGCACAGTACACAGCTGGGTGGCTCTGTGCAGAGTGTGCGGTCCTTGGGCCGAGGGCAGTCGCTCGTGCCATGCTCGCCCAGACACTTAACGCATCTGGGTGTAGCGTAGCAGTTCCGCTGCGAGTGGCCATATAATTGGCAGCGGTGACACTGACCGACTATCGTCGGTCTGAAAGGCTTCTCAATGGAGATGCCAGAGAGGGAACACACCGACTTGACTTTGAAGATCGGGTGGTGCCCTTCGGTGGGGTCGCATACGACAAGTACCATGTCGTAGAGCTCGCTTCCTCTCGCCTTATGAAGGCGGTGGACAGCGGACACGGGGATGTTCTGCGCCAGGAGGTCGGACTTGATGTCCTCGGTGGCGATCTCTTTGGGGACACGTCTTATAACCACTCGGGTTGGCGTGTCTTCGGGGAGGGAATACGTGTGAAAGGAGATTTTCCTATCACGGAGGACTTTGGTTAGTTCCCGATAGTCATTTGACGTCGGGACCTGAACCTTAATGCCTTGTTGGCAAGAGCGGGCGTTCGTGTAGTTGATCTTGCGATCACTACACATTTTGGACACATCTGTCCACTTCGCCTTGTCCTGGATGTACAAGGGCGGAGGGGGGCGCTGCTTCTTTGGCTGAGTGCCAGAAGCGGACGGAGGGCAGCTAGCCTGCGAAACGGGGGCGGGCTGGGTAACAGGGGCGGGCTGGGTAGCGGGGGCGGGAGGAGACACTACGGTCTTCTTTGCTTTGGAGGCCTGCGCGGCCTTTCGGGCTTTCCTCTTGCCCCCTAGGACGACTTGGAAGTCGTCCTCGGAGGAGGAGGAATCAGTGGACTGCTCGGAGTCCGAGGCGGAGGAATGCGACGTTGAGTCGCTGGCGGGTACTGACGTGTCCATAGCCTCATTGGCAAAATGGGCTACTAAAAGGGGAGGCATAGAAGCCTTTCCCGGTAAGGGGCGGGGACAGGGGGACGGCGGGGACGGACCTGAGTCCGTGTTGGCCGGGAATGGCGACAATACGTCACTAAAATCGGTGACGCTCGTCGGAACGGGAGGAGGGGCGCTTTTAATTAAAGCGATTTTCTCGCCATATTTGGCGAGAAAATCGGGGTCCTTGAAAAGGACCTCTTTGACGAACGCTAAGATAATAGCGTCCGTCATGACTAGGGTGGGATTGGGCTTTGTTACATTAGTTGTAACTCTCCTATGCCTAATACCCTACGTCCCCGGGTGGACGGGCCCGGGGGTGTGTGACCCTCCCAGTAAGGGTTTGCTAACTGGGAGGTGTGTACCTCATGGTGAGCCCTAAGCTTGAAACCGATCGCCAATCTTAATGTGCGATCGGGCCCTACCAGGGTCTGGTGCGAAGGGATAGACACCCCAACCGACACCAGGTGAGTAGCTGAAAGAGAACTCGGAGTAATAGGTTTGACTAGGAGATCCCCCAAGGCCAAAACCTAGCTCCCGACTCCAAATGACTGCCTAGCCCTGAAGGGGTTCGGCGGGTGTATTGGGGCAACACCCCCTTGACGTTGTTGACACCGTTAGGTTTCCCGTCAAGGACCACGAAACTGTGGATTTTCCCTGAAGGGGCACACGTTTATCGACTGTTTCCGTAAGGAAAAGTCTATCCTCCACTGCCTTGAAAAAGGCGGCTTCGGATCGCTGGTGCGGTCGGCGACCACGATGACGTCACGCGGGGTGACGTAACACGACACAGAGCACGGAGCGGGCGCGGAGCACAGAGCGGCACGACCGTTCGGGGCGAGCGTCGGGCGAGAATGAAAATGAAAGGACCGTGCGAGCGAGCGAGTCGTATTTATAGATTCGCGACAAGATTGTACTAAGCCGCGCATGCGCGGTGAGCGGCTCGTTCAGTGCGTTCAATCTACGTCGCTTCAAGAGCCCTCTGTCAGAGGAATAATGACGCACGCTTGTAAATATGTTAGACTAAGCACTACCTCCACTAGTACGAATGTAAATATAAATAGGCAATAATTACAGAAAATATACAGATCTTGTTCAGACATCAACGACTAACTACGAGTTTCATTTACGAGTCACTCCCATTCCCTTATAGATTCAAACCACCCCCACATTTCCATACTTCTAGATACAGCTCCCTCGCCCGTGGTGGTGGTTGCCCGGTCTTCGTGTCTACGAGTACCTTCGATAACCTGTGGATCGTGAATGGAGGCGCTATCGCTCTTGTCTTCAAATCTGCTCTCCAGAATGCTCGAGACCACCTCGGTGCGACTATCAGAAATACACCTCGAGCCTGATTTAGATGCATCAGTACACGAGGTATTAAACTCGGAGGAGGAAAGACCTAAGCTAGATGAAAATCCCATTTGAATGCAAACGAGTTGTGCCTCCATGCTCGCTGATCCCTTTGATCTAGAGTTACGTAACAAGGTACTACGTGAGCTGTGCTGGATGCAAACAGATCTATCTGGGGAACACCCCACTTCGCAAAGACAATGCTGGTGAACTCGGGGAGCAGATGCCATTCCTGTAACTTCGAGTGACGTGACAGACCGTCCGCCACGTGTTGTACCTGCCTCGAATGTGATAGGGATAGAACTACATGAATATCGTATTCTTGAAGAATTTGAAAAATCTGATAAATTAACTTCATCCAGGTCTGCGACTTGTTTCCCCCTTCCTTTCTTAAGTACGCTACTATCGCTTTGTTGTCGCACTGTAACAGAAGAGAGGCAGAGATGTACAAAATGGTTTTAAAAAAGCATTTAAATACAAAATGCAAAATACTTTTCAGATTTACGATTTCAAATGCAAAATACCAAATAGTTTTGTGTTTTGTATTTCAAATGCTAAATGCAAAATAGGTATTTTCAAAATACTTTTTCAAAATAAAATACCTTTTTACCAAATTTCAGATATTTTTATTTATTTTAGGTATTTATCATGAGAAATAGAGACACAAAATACAATATTTTACCTTCCAACTAAAAATGAAAGTTGGCTTTGTACAATGCGTTCCAAATAAGAACAGGATCGATTGCCCGGTAGCACAGAATAAGACCGGTAGTGACGTCACGTCATACTATCAAATCGAAGAATTATTATGGTGAGCAAAACAAGAAATTTTTAAAATTTAATTTATTTACGAACTGTGAACGAAAATAGTTTAATCAGAATCCAGTTCTTCAATTTTGCTCATCTCCGAGTTCTTCAATTTTGCTCATCTCCGAGTTCTTCAATTTTGCTCAATTTCTTGCGATTTGACAGTATGACGTGACGTCACAACATGGCAATCGATCCTATTCTTATTTGGAACGCATTGTAAGGCACGCACTCTGACCAAAGAAGAAAAAAGGGCGCGCATGGCTAGCAGGCGCCTCTATCGGTCAAATTCGGCAATACAAGCGGCATTCGTTCATTTCATTTAGTTTGACTGGTGATGTTAGCTAAACTTAATCACAAAGTATTTTGCATTTTGAAATGAATATTAAAAATGCAAAATACATCTCGAAAGGTATTTCAAATAAAATACAATTTCTTTTTTACTAAAAGGCATTTAAATACAAAATACAAAATAGGTATTTTGCATTTTGTATTTGCATTTTAAATAGAAGTAGGTATTTCAAATAAATCGCATCTCTGAAGAGAGGTGTGACTCAGAGACGGAGCGAATTCTAACCAACATTTCAGAATAGTTAACATCTCTTTGTGATTCGAGTGAAGCCGCTCTTCTTCTTCTGTCCAGGTGCCCGAAATGTGAAGACCGTTCAACTCCGCCCTCCAACCTGTATCTGCTGCGTCTGTGGTTAAAAAGTTTTTTACTTGTAGAGGATGAAGCCTGGATTTCTCCACACAGTGAACCTTCAACCATTTCAGTGCTGTTAGCACCTCCCCAGGCAAGGGATAAGTCGACTGATATGGCATTTTCAGGACTAGGTTGCAATAAGCTAGGAGATGACGAAAATTTTAAGCGACCCATTGGAACTACCAGGCGAGCAAAATTCAGAACGCCTATGATACTTTGCATTTCTCGAAGAGACGCCTTCTGTCGTCGAAGCAACTTCGCCAACACTATTTGTATACTCCGAATCTTGTTTTCTGGTAAACCTTTTTGATTTGTCCAGGGACTCCATATCAAACCCAAATACTCTATTATTTTTTGCGGGACTAGAATCGACTTCTCCCTGTTTACCTGCCAACCCAACCGGCTCAGAATTTGGAGAACGATTTTGACGTGTTTTATTAGTGTCGCTCTGTCCTGTGCTACTAAAAGATAATCGTCGAGTAAAACCACTACACGAATGCCTAGATTCCTGAAAATCTCGGCTGTCCAGTTGGTCAGCGATGCAAATACCTTGGGCGCTGTCGCCAGGCCAAATGGCAAATAATCGGCTTCGATATATATTAGACGTAGAAAACAACGGTGAGCAGGTGCTACACTCACATGGTTGTTTGTAAGCTTGCCGAAGGTCTATTTTGACCATCCAATCCGTTTCCTGAATGAAATCTGGAATCCGATTTACCGAAATCAAACGAAATTGCTTATTATCAGATAATTGTTTAAACTTTTTAAATTGAAAATAGGACGGTAGGTTCCGTCGTTTTTGCGAATCAGAAAGAAATAAGATACAAAACTCGGAGTTATGGGGGCATGTTCTAAAATTTTCTGTTGTAACAAATTTTGAATTACTTATGTCCATCTCTGGAGATGGTACAGTGAGATTGCAACGTTTCACCTGCCTTGGTGGGACCAGAGGCGGTTCTGGTGCTCTCAAATTTATCCATTTGATCAGAGTCAGAACTTTCTATTAAATTTACTCGAACCCCTACCTCGTACGTTGTTTTGCGGTTCATTTCTCCGAAAACTAGAGGGCTGGTAAGGGCGTTGACCAGCCAGCTGTCCCCTTGGTTGAGGACGAAAAAAAAAAAATATTTTGGATTCATCGCGTGATAATTATAAAAAAAATTCTACACTCTGTGGAAAAGGAAATCTATAATTCATCGTCAGTGCCGACGGGCGACTGGACGATCTATATCCGCTAGGTCCAGGGTACGCCGCCTGGGGTCTAGGGGTTTTCTTTTCTTGCCCAGAAAAATTTACTTTACTTGTATAAAAAATTTTGTTGACACCGCCATTATTCTTAACAAGGAAATCTATAATTCATCGTCAGTGCCGACGGGCGACTGGACGATCTATATCCGCTAGGTCCAGGGTACGCCGCCTGGGGTCTAGGGGTTTTCTTTTCTTGCCCAGAAAATTTTACTTTACTTATAAAAAAAAAAAAATCTCTTAATTGTTTAATGAACACTTCGCGCCTTTGTTCTACTATATCGGCTCTACGGCCGCAAACCAATTGTAAACAATCACGTAAAATCTTATGATAATCACCAGAAAAAACTTCTTTAAATTTTAATGCCAACTGATCTGGTTCCACGTTGCCGGAAACCTTCAACTATCTGCCTAAAACCTTGCTGCATAGCATCGCTTTGCATTACAAGTGCGCGAGTTACACAGCGCCTAGAAATTCTAACATTATTCCAATTATCATTATTGAAATATTGAATGGAATATAATAACTCCAATTGATTTGAAGGAGTAGTCGTAACAGCAGGCTCCTTTAATTGCGTTGCCAAATCAAGATCAAATGATTGAAACTGTGCAGGATCTGACCCTGGTTCCTGGCCCTTCCGGAACTGGTTGCACCGATTCAAAAGTATCACTATATATTGGGTTATCGCATTAATGATTTTCATAATATGGATATTGAGGGTAGTAATATAAACTTTTCAAATCACTGACCTGTTTTGCAAGCTTTTTGATTACCTTGCTTTGTCCTCGGCTACGCTTACTTTTCTTCTTCTTACTTGCCTTCTTTTCCTCTTACGGGATCTTTCCACCTGTTCAGTCTCCAACTCCGACTGTGATGACTCCGAGGAACTTGAACTTGACGAATCCAATGAAGAATCGGATTCGTTGCAGTTACGTACACTATCCGCCATTGTAATAAAAAATTAACACTTTTAAAAATTATTTTATATACTTTATATTTTTAGCATATACCGAATTTTATTTAGTAAAGTATCGAACGTTAACAACGTTAACTTTAAAAGATGTGAACCGTCCGAAAAACAGGACGCCAATGAACGAGTTGGCGCGCTGCAGCCACCTGGTGAACGAAAGCGGAAATACGTCATGATGGTGGGAGATTGTAGCATATACCCACATAGATGTGACACGGAAACGGAAGATGCTAGACTCAAATATTGTTTATATGACCCCGAATGAGGCCGAAGGACACAATAGTTGTTTATTTTGGTTTTACTGTCTTTCGTAATAAGTCCATTATTTCTCATATCCATTTTTGTATTAAATTAGTTAATGTCAACAACTTCAACTCTTCATTAATGGAATTTGTCAGTCAGTAAATTAATTTCACCAGGAATCTTATATACCTACCCACTCTACGGACAAATTGGATTAATTCATTAAACACCGAGCGAACGCCGGCGTTCGAACGTCATTGTCTTTCTATTGTGTCTCTAATTACGCTACTCAAAAATTATGAAGCAATAATCCATTTTTTAAAGCGTAGGTACTTTATTTTCATATATACTTATTATAAAGTTCATATTTGTTATTGTCAAAAGAGAAAAAAAAATCCGAGCAAGACAACGTAAAAGTTGGAGTGTGTCCCTTTCTTACCCCTATCTATAACTAGGGTAATCATACCATTTGAGCAAATTAATTGTTATTATTTTTTAGAAATTTGATTTAAGAGGTATATGATGTCGGTGATTTAATTGACATTTATCAATGTGAATTTTGGTGTGATTTTAATATGGAATTAACTTACCTGAATAAAGATACCATTAATATCCGTTTATTAATTAATTAGCTGCTGCCAGCGGCTTTACCCGTGTGATAGTAGACAATTATCCCAAGGGAACATATTCCTGGGATAAAAAGTGTCCTATGTGCTCTATGTGCTATTCCAGGATATAGGTACTCTACTCCTGTACAAAGTTTCAACGAAATCCATATGTATAAAATATGTTATTCTTCTGATTAATCTTATGTCATTTATTCATTCGTTTAACATAGTTAAAATAATGATGGCGTAACAAATTAATAAAAAGACCGCTATTTTATGCCAGAGGGCGTACAAATGTTTGTAAGAAATTAACAATCAAGCCAGCCAAGTCTTATTACTCAAATAAAATAAGCCTGAATAATAAAAAAAAAACATTTTTTTTTAAATTCATAATACGAGATAATTAATAATAAATAGCAATAGAAATCAATGTCAAGGTGCCCAATGTCAATTTGTAATACTAAAGTCAATATACAATGCTAATGCCAATACACAATACTAATGTCAATATCCAATGCTAATGTCAATATACAATCCCTGCGTTCCGAATTGCGTCAAAAGCGATAATATCGCAAATCCAACCAACGCGCAACGTCACAATTATTACTCAATAGCCCTTATATTTTGTGACTATTAAATTTAGTCGAATTCGCGATATAATCACTTTTATCGCAATTCGGAACACGGGGATTTTTTTTTACAATTTTTTTATTACAAAATGTCTATTTACAATACTAATGTCAATATACAATACAAAATGTCAGTATACAATACTAATGTCAATTTACAAAAACTAATGTCAATATAAAAGTTTAAATACTAATGTTATTATTAATACGGACAAAAAATACATGTTAGGTTCAAATTAAATTCTTTGATTGACCGTGGTAAGCGATTAAATATGACTAGCGCCATGCAAAATACACTTTTATGCATTATATTTCTCCCGTTCTGACTATAACCCTCCCCCATGGCTCTGAAATACACCTGCAAGACTCCAGTATGGATACAGGGACCTCGAATCGTAAAAGAGTCGCTGGTTCGCCCTCTGCTACTTCAAACCAGGGTTGTTGCTGATGCAGGATTTTGTCACATCAGCGGATGCTGATGCTGATGCTGATTTTTTGTAATTTACATCAGCTGATGCTGATGCTGATGCTGATTTTAAGTTTTTTTTTTTAAATACTGAATTTCATAGTTTTTAGGTAAATATTAGAATAAAAGATATATTTTAATGATTCTGTTTGTAAAATATTTTCTTAATTTCTGTTTTTCAGTAATGCAGGTACGTAAACTGCTTACAGATTTTGCGCCATTAACTTCTTGAGTAGCGTAATTAGAGACACAATAGTAAGACAATGGCGCACGACCGCCGGCGTTCGTGCGGGGATCAACAGCTTAAATTAAGATAAATAGCCAACGAGAAAAATGACTGTGACAAACAGACTGATAGACGGGAGACGGAGACACAAACAAATATGTGTATCGAACCCTAAAAAACTACACCATGGTAAATAAATTTAATAAAACTTTTTAGTTTCTATGAAGGTTAAAATAATAAATAATTACAAAGAAATTTAGGCATTTACTTACTTACATTCTTTCGCCGAATTTATTTCAACTTGTCGTACTCTTCGGGATGTATAATGATCTCAAATGATTTTTTAGTAACGTATTTGTACGTCCTTTGCGTGAATAATTCTTCTTGCATATTATACAGTTTGCGGTAACTTGATTCAGTAATCTAAACTACTGTCAAATTCCGCTTTCTAATATGGGAGGCATTTTAAAAATCATAAACACGCACTAAAACAATGCGCTCTGCATACACTTTGCTTGCAATATTGACTAAATCACAGAGAATAATATTGACGATTTGTTTTGAAATGTAAGTACGTATTTTGATTGGCCTAAACTCGGAAGCGGCAACGGCACGTGCCATTAACTCCTCCCTCCGTCGGTCATGTCGCGACACGAACTTTGAACATCAGCATCTAACATCAGCAGCAATCAATGCGGATGCTGATGCTGATGCTGATGCGGAAATTAATGCTGATGTTCCGCTGATGCTGATGCTGATGCTGATATTCGCAACAACCCTGCTTCAAACATACCCCCTAAGATACCGAAAAATGTTATCGGTAGACTTACGTACACAAAAGAAAATGTTTGTCGTTTAGAATTTAAATATGGCCGCATACACTAATCTACCCTGCCCCCCTAGCCAAGTTGCAAACGATAAACGTGAACGCTTAGTAATCTCCAATAGATTTTCAAATTTATACCTAAGAGCATAAAGTTGAAAATCTATTAAAGACTACTGAGCGTTAGCGACCGGAACGAACGAAAACATTATGTAATCTTCAATAGATTTTCAACTTTATATCCAATAACATAAAGTTGAAAATCTATTAAAGACTACTGAGAGTTTACGTTTATCGTTTGTGACTTGGCTAGGGGGGCAGCTCACACACGCGTTATTCAGCACACGATATACAGTCTTATTTTTTGTTCCGAGTAAGACCGGTCTAACCCTTATTACACTACGCGACATCGACTAATAAGACTGTCTGAATATCGAGTAGTGTAATAGGCCCTTAAGTAGACAGCTCGCTATTACGCGGGCTTGCTCATTCTTTCGCACGCAAGACGTCGACGTTGGCTGTTGTCATGGCACTTGCACTTTTGAAGCCAATTCCTTTTTAAACGTCGCTTTTTCATCGAAATTTTTGTATGCTTCCAGTAAAACTTTTAAACCTTATGAGCGTAATTCTTTATACGAATAATATTTATGATTTTTTTGTGGTAAAAATGGCATCTCGCGGTACAACTCCAGGACGCTTAATAATACTTCTTTTTCTTTATTGCACACCATTGTGGTAAATGTAACGTAAACTAAACAAGACTCACCGAATACGAATAAAATATACGTACCGCAAGTGCACGTCCGCTCCCTTTGTAAGCGAGCGCAGATTGAATGGTCTAACTCTTATTACACTACTCGATATTCAGACTGTAAGACAGTATGCGTCGCCGAGCTCGATATTGCTGTCTGAAATCAGAGTAAGACATTCTGACCCGCTACATAGAATAAGACTGTCTGAGTATCGAGAGGGGTAATAGATGCTTTAGATCTAAGGGCCTATTACACTACTCGATATTCAGAGAGTCTTAGTCGATGTTGCGTAGTGTAACAAGGGTTAAACCGGTCTTACTCGGAACAAAAAATAAGACAGTCTGAATCTGAATATCGTGTGCTGAATATCGCGTAGTGTAATAGGCCCTTTAGTTGAGATAACTCTAGGGTAGCTACTCGAGTTATGAAAGAACGACCGACCCTGGGTTGCAACTCGAAGCATTTTTGAACGGTTGGAGTAGCGATTCTACCGTACTCTGGTTGTTTTTGAACGCAGGGCAGCCTTCGCTCTAGCCTTAGATTATATACCTCTAGATGTAGCCATGAGACTGTAGGGAAGTGCGGAAGTGAGAAGCATATATACGAAATAAGTAAGAAAATTGAGACAAAACATAACATGCTCTGTCTCGTTCGACGTGGCCGGTTTTTTGCTTGGCGAACTTTAAAAAGTTAGCCAAACAAAGGCCTGTCACTGTCATTGAGAGGTCGACTCAAGTAAATTTCTATGTTTTTAGAATAATTTCGGCAATTAAAGTAATAGTTTTAGTGTATGTATGAGAAATAGACTCCAATAGTTAAGTTTTTAGTGTATTTCAGTGGTCATATTTAAGGAAAAGTTTACGTAATAACCTTATTGAAGGCTTATAGTGCTGTCTCATGTGCGGCCACGAGGTAGCTACATCTATAGGTATTTAATCTAAGGCTCTAGCGATGGGCCAACTTGCATTATCGACACCTCGAGTTAACCGAATCGGAATGGTTTCTGATTCGAATTGTGATTTGAATCAACTCGACTCGGTGGCTGGCCCAGCTCGGTTGGCCAAGTCAACTCCATAAAAAGGTACTCTGTGGTCAACTCGTTTCATCAAATTAACTCGGTCTGCCGACTCAACTCGTTCCACCGAGTCAACTCGGTTCGTCGACTGAACTCTTTCCGTCGAGTCAACTCGGTTCACCGACTCAACACGTTCCGGGCGCCAAGTCAATTCGGTCCACTGTCGACTCAACGCGTTCCGTCGAGTCAACTAACCGTTTTGATTCGTAAGACTACCAAGTGAAATAGTTTTTTTTTAAATAATGATAGGCTCGCTGTTGGGGGCAGAGGATGTAAATAATTACACAACACAATGGTCACGCTTGAAAGGCCTCAGCCAATTTATTTAACACGTATAAAAATACAGACTTCACATAACACGTGTAAATATCGAGTCCTTTACGTACATACGCGTGACGCTAACTCACAAATAGTTCACAGTTACTTTACAATACTTCACTGACTCTAATACGTTAGATAACTTAGGAAATCTGGAAATCTAGGGCCGCTCCAGGAGCGTAGGGTGCCAAGACAAACTGTCGCAGTGACGCTTCGAGTCGAACTGCAGAGAGAGAACGTCGTCTTCACGGAAAGTGCAGCTTAAGTACTTTTTCAGCCGGTCGCAAGTCGTGGGAGAGAGTCCCTTTTCCTCTAGTCTATTTCCTAATCCTGTTGAGGCCGGCTGACGTTCACCTCCCGACCCCCCGCATACGGCAAGCACACCATTGGTCATCAATAGTGGCGTGATTTTCCCCGTTGTAATCTACCAATAGAAACCCAGATTATTCTTAACGGTTTTTCTGTACTATTTACTTCTAAGAACCGCATTATGTACTTCTAAGAACTCAGTACATAGCCTTATATACTATCCCAGTAGCTGATTGGACAATAGTCTGGCCTCTGATAGGCTTGCTCTCTATTATGTACAGCGCTTATGTACATACATTATGCGTCTGTGAATGACGTAATGTTGATTATATTTAGTGATTCTAAATTACATGCTCGTGTCCGTAACAGCCTCCCCCCGGCGTAGCAACGCGAGCCTAACTTCCATCGGCCAGGACAACGAGCCTTCTAACTGGGCGTCTGAAAACGCCTCCACGCGTCTGTACCTCAGCGCTGCGTATGACACCATCAGGTCCTTGTATGGTGCGCACTATCTTCCCATATGGCCATACATTCCTCGGCGGTCGTGTCGACGTGGCTGGTGATGCGCGCTATGTGGGTGACGATCTCATCACCCCCCTCTCCCTGCGCGATCTCCGTTGGCCAGATGTGTTCTGGTCCGCCCAGGAAGAGGGGACCAGTGAACCATCTACTGTCGCTTTCCAGTTGCGTCATTCCGGACCGAGTTGCGTCATCGGCTACATTATAAGCCGATGGTATCCAGCGCCATTGTTTTGCTTGTGTGAGTTCACATATCTCCCGAAGTCGGTGCGCGACGTACGGCGTGTACTTTGAAGATTCGTTCCTTATCCAATGTAGGGCGGTCTTGGAGTCACTCCAGTATGTCGTATCTAACGACTCAAAACGATGTTCCCGTTTAACTTGCTCGGTTAACCTCGCACCTACTAGACACGCTTGCAATTCGAGCCGCGGTATACTTTGCGCCTTCATTGGCGCGACCCTTGCTTTTCCTGCGACGAGTGTCACGATCACTCTTCCCTCAGGGGTCACTGACCTCATATATACCGCCGCCGCGTACGCCTGCTCGCTCGCGTCGACGAACGTGTGTAGAGTTCTATTCACTACACCACCTTTAAAATAACATCTCGGGAGTCGTAGGTTCGCTACGTATTTTAAATCACCTAACCATTCTTCAAAAATGCAAGCCTCTTCCGGGGGCAAAGGTTCGTCCCATCCGGTCTGTTTGCGCCACAGGTCTTGTAACATTATCTTAGCCGTTATCGTATACGGACTAAGCATGCCTAGCGGATCAAAAATGGACATTACTGCTGCTAATGTCTCTCGCTTTGTCGGTGCGCGTTCGCGCGCTTTCACCTCGGCGGGCACTCGTGGCATTTCCACGTTGAAGGCGAACTCGTCGGTCGTCGGTAGCCACATAATACCCAACGTCTTCCCGTAGGGATGTGCGTTCGCTCCTAACTCCTTTGGCGAACTGGACTTGTCGCTATCGCTTATCTCGCATAGTAGGTCGGCCTCGTTGGTTTGCCACCCTGCCAACTGAAAACCGGCTCTTGCGTGCAAGGCGACCACCTCCCTCATAGCCTCAGCCGCTTGTTCCCGGGTGTCGTAACTGTCCACCCAATCATCCATATAGTGAGCACGCGTGATGGCGTAGTGCGCGTGCGGGCGACTTTCTCGGCAATCGTCCGCGTTCTTATTGCGCACGCTGTGTGCTAGAAAAGGTGAACTCCTAGCACCGAAAATCATGGACGCCATCTCGTACTTGATTGGTGGTCCGGACCGATCGTTGCCACGCCACAGGAACCTCTGCGCTCTTCTATCTTCCGGCCGAATCTTGATTCGAAGGAACATCTCTCGTATGTCCGCGGTGACGGCTATCGACCTTTCACGAAATCTAAATAACACGCCATAGAGAGTATTCAACATGTCGGGCCCGGAGAGTAACTCGTCGTTCAGACATTTCCCTGCAGAGGTTGCTGCCGCGTCGAAGACTAGACGTATCTTCCCAGGTTTATTCGGGTTCGTGACGGCAAAATGTGGTAGGTACCATTCCGGTATGACACTCTCCCTACCTACATTCTCGGCTACTTTGTTCGCGTACCCCTTTTCTATGAGGTTATTGACCTGCGACACATATGCTTTTTTGAAGTCAGCTGACTTATCCATTTTCCTTTCAATGGTTTTGAGTCTACGAAAGGCCATATCGTAACTCGGTGGTAGGTGTGGCTCATCACTCCGCCACGGCAATCCTACCTCATAGTGATCGTTAACCAGCCGAGCAGTCTTCGTAAAAATATCCTTCGCCCGTTCGTCTGCCAGCACTGGTCTCGGCTGGTGAACTATCCCCAGAGCGTCGATCGAGAAATGCGATGTGATGAGGTCCTTTAACTCTTCGCAATCATCGGATATTTCCTGTGGGTGCACGTGCAATGCTATCCCGCTGCTCGCCTCGAATCCAGTTACGCGCCGTGGTACCGTTCCGTGGACCACCCATCCTAGCTGCGTAAGTGAAGCGGCTGGCTCGTTCTGCCGTCCCGTGAGCAAAGTTCGCGACACTATCAAATGCCAATTATCGGCGCCTATCAATAGGCGTGGCTTCGCATTCTCGTAACACACGTCACGTGCAGGTATACGTTTCATGTGTTCGCAGCGTAGATAGCTCGCTTTCACGGTCTGACCGGTTATATTTAAACTTTTAACGGTACGCGCGCGTATGTTAAAATACTCTGAGCGTTTTCCCTTGATGTCTATTTCCACGCAACGACTGTCGTTCTCTTGTCGCGTGGCCGTAATCCCGTGGACGCGTAACGCTCGCTTAATTCCTTTTGCGCCCATTTCGTTAGCTATCTCTTCGTCGAGTAGCGTAATAGTGGAGCCCTCGTCCAGTAACGCATGCGTCTCTATTTCCTTGCCGTCCGGCCCCCGCAACGTTACTGGGCACACTTTGAGTAACACCGCGCTTATCTCGCTGCCGGCATGGGCAGATGCGGTGGTCGCCGATTCTTCCCTCACGCTCCTGGTCCCACAGTTGGTGGAGGCGCTAGCCGCGTCCGACGTTCGGTCGGCGGTGTGGAGTAGCCTATGGTGCGATCTACGACATTCCTGCTCTCCGCACTTCCTCGCGGTACACTTGAATCGACGATGTTTACTCGCCAGACATTTGAAACATGCTCCAGTTTCCTTGGCCCATTCCCATCTTTGTTGGACCGTCATGTCACCAAGTTTCTTGCAGCTTGGCGTGGCATGTCCCTCGCCACAGCACAAGCACGTCTTCTTAGCCCTCTCTCTCTCGTCCTCGCCAGGTCGCTCGGCGGCGGCGTACGTTGCGGGTACGCGCGCTTTATTCCTCCTAATGACCGCTTGTGCTCTGGCGGGAGCTTGCTGACGCGTCGCTTCCTTTGACGTCGTAGTCACGGTCGACGAGTACGCGTATCTTACGGCCCGATCAGCTTCCCTCATTAGGTAGCGCGACAGCGTAACGATCTCCGCTTCCACGCGACTACCATGCTCTTGGGCGTAATCACACCAACGCGCGCGCATGTGTGGGCTGAGCTTCTCTACCACGTGTCTGGACAGCATTGGGTTTTGTAGGTACCCCCTATCATCCAGACACGATAGCACGCTGACGATGTTCTGCAGCTTTATCGCGAACGCGTTGAGTTCAGCGGCCGTCGTACCGAGTCGCGGTAATTTCCTTAAATCGTCGAGCGACTTGTCGATTATAATCTCGGGACGTCCGTAACACTGTTCGAGTGTATGCATTATCACGGCGGGGTCAGCAGCGGTGCAAAGTAGCGCGGACACGGTCTCTCTCGCTTCACCTTTCAGGCTGTTGCGTAGGCGCGCTAAGTTCTCTCCTCGTGAGAATCCATACTCTCGTGTCGAGTCTCGCATTGCTGACTTGAACAGCAACCACTCGTGCGGCGCTCCCGTGAAAATGGGCAACTCTATCGCTTGACGCGGCGGCGGTCGATAACGTGTCATCCTATTTAACGCGTCGGCTAGCTTATCGATATCTCGAGATCGAGATCGAGATCGAGATTTAGATTTATGTCGCGACCTAGGCGGTGATCGGAACCTAGGTTCGCGGGGCTCCTTATTCTCTACGCGGGGCGGCTCCTCTCTCGGAAAGTACGCGCGTTCTCGCTCCTCATACTGTGGCGTACGCGGCCTCGTAAATTCCTGCCTACCCCGGGCGCGCTCAGCTTCCTCCCCCCGTATGTGAACCGGGGCGGGTGCGCGTATCGCTGACGACGTTTGATCCGGCGGAGTCAGCGATGGTAATTCCTCGTCCCCCGTAGGCTGCGCGCATTGCAGCCAATTATCGATTCGATTATCGGTGTCCGCGACGTCCTGGGCTATATCACTATCTCGATCTGTTTCCTCGCGAATGGTAGCTACATCTATCGCTAATCTCTTCTTAACCAGCTCGGCTTCGAGTTGCAATTCCTGGCGGCGTATCGCGGCGAGGCGCTCCTCAGCATGTAATTCTGCTTGCCTAATGCGCAGTACAGCACTAGCGGTGGATTGGCGCGATCGTACGGATTGGACGGGCGACCTACTATTTATCCTATCAACGGCGGGCGCGGGCGCTGGGATGGCGGTCGCGGCGGCGGTTGACGTTATAGCATCCATCGTAATGTTCTCGGCTGTCGGCGCGTTCGTAGGCACTGTTGCAGGAACTGGTACAGACGCGGGAATCGTAACGCGGGGGTTAGCGCGTGATAATACTGTCGCGCGGGACGACGGTGACGCGGGGGGGTCTTCAAACACGCGGGCTTGCGTATCTTCGTTCTTCTGGCTTCTTGTAGTCGGCATCCTTCCTCCTCGTTTGGCACCCTAGCTCTATCAATGCCCTAGCGGCCCTATCAGACCTACCGGAGGGCCCTATGAGAGGGATATGCTCCGGCAGGGATGGAAAATGTGCAGGAAATGGAAAGGTGGGGACTACCCTGCAGAGAACTACACGCGCTACGAGGTGCTCAGCAACCGGTGGGAACGACCGGTTGCCTCGGCAGTGCCTACAGTCCGGCCCTCGCAACGTGCGCAGCCTTACAGGCGCAGTAGTGCTATTCAACCACGTTTGGTTGGCGACACCGCACAATATGTCGCACCGCCTTGAAACGGCGTTAACTCAGGCACGCACCTTTGACACCGTTAGGTGGCACGTACCTGAGCCGCGGTCCACCCGCTTAAAAGGTTCTTGACGCGACGGCGTAAAGGACCCGTGGATCCCTCTCTGCAGCTCGACACGACGGCTTGACACGATGACTTGACACGACGCTGGCGGCTCGAAGTTCCCGACGTGGCGACAATCCTAAGCACCTACTGGGTCGGACTTGCTGCGTTCCT
Organism: Mythimna impura; assembly: GCA_905147345.3. NCBI lineage: Eukaryota > Metazoa > Arthropoda > Insecta > Lepidoptera > Noctuidae > Mythimna > Mythimna impura. The sequence goes on along the minus strand of LR990348.1, from coordinate 23,230,893 downwards.
GTGTTCCTTTTCAATCTTCAGAATAGGTATTCTTCGTAACGTGACTTGCTGCGTTCCTTTTCCCACTTGAAGCGTTCCTTTTCAATCTTGAAGGCTTTCCTCTTCTTTCTTGAAAATAGGTTTCTTCGAAACGTAACTTGCCGCGTTCCTATTCTTACTTGCAGCGTTCCTGTTCGAGCTTGAAGCGTTCCCTTCTTCAATCTTCGACACCCAACTGTATTTCTTCACGTCTCCCCAAAGACGCACAATAAGCCGCTCGATATTCCTTACCAAAGGACCAATATCCGGCTCTCGAAGGACCAAAGTTCCTCTGTTGGGGGCAGAGGATGTAAATAATTACACAACACAATGGTCACGCTTGAAAGGCCTCAGCCAATTTATTTAACACGTATAAAAATACAGACTTCACATAACACGTGTAAATATCGAGTCCTTTACGTACATACGCGTGACGCTAACTCACAAATAGTTCACAGTTACTTTACAATACTTCACTGACTCTAATACGTTAGATAACTTAGGAAATCTGGAAATCTAGGGCCGCTCCAGGAGCGTAGGGTGCCAAGACAAACTGTCGCAGTGACGCTTCGAGTCGAACTGCAGAGAGAGAACGTCGTCTTCACGGAAAGTGCAGCTTAAGTACTTTTTCAGCCGGTCGCAAGTCGTGGGAGAGAGTCCCTTTTCCTCTAGTCTATTTCCTAATCCTGTTGAGGCCGGCTGACGTTCACCTCCCGACCCCCCGCATACGGCAAGCACACCATTGGTCATCAATAGTGGCGTGATTTTCCCCGTTGTAATCTACCAATAGAAACCCAGATTATTCTTAACGGTTTTTCTGTACTATTTACTTCTAAGAACCGCATTATGTACTTCTAAGAACTCAGTACATAGCCTTATATACTATCCCAGTAGCTGATTGGACAATAGTCTGGCCTCTGATAGGCTTGCTCTCTATTATGTACAGCGCTTATGTACATACATTATGCGTCTGTGAATGACGTAATGTTGATTATATTTAGTGATTCTAAATTACATGCTCGTGTCCGTAACACTCGCGTTTGACCAGTTGACTCGAATTACTCGATTAATATAAGTCCACTCGCCAATCGCTACTTCACTCACTTCTGTAATTCTGTCTACTGCCTAGTCTGTGGTTCTGTCCTGTCATGTGTCATCTTGCTTCTGTCAGTCAGTCTTTGTGTCAGTCTGTCAAAGACTACTATAGTATGACTGGCTACAGTCTGTCTTGGTCTGTCTCACAGAGAGTACACTATACTCTTTGCAGAGTACCTTTTTATGTATTACATAGTAGTCTGTCTCACAAGTCTGTCTTCTGTCCTGTCTGTGTTTATTTGACATAATCACATAATCTATCTCAATGGTTTATCTGCGTTTCTGATTTAAAAATTGAATACATTTTTTTAAATTATTTTTGGTCTTACTTTTCCCTAATTTCTTATCTTTAGCGCTTGTTGTGCTGTTGACAGTTAAATTGTGTTCTGTCCTGTGGTGTCTGAGACAAGTTCCTTGGTGATTGTTAAGAAGAAACGTGAGATAAACACTGTCAAAGTCCACAAATTCGATTTCAGAATTCGTCATAGTTATCATTTTATATCCCTTTCTATGATCTATTCATTAGAATTGTTTTTCACAGTCATTCATTATTTATTTAAAAATAAACAGTATTGTGTTTTGGTTAAAAGCATAGCCTTTTTTCTCAATTAAACAAACAAAATGGTATTATTTGGTTAGTGTATCTTTTAAGGACACCAGAGTAATAGGTTTTCTATTTGTTTTTCTTTAAATAGGTCATAACTATTAGCTACAGCATAGTTTTTGGACAGAGCTGCTCTGTGTTACCAAATATTCTTTTTATTTATTTTATTGTAAACACTGGAAACTTTACTAAATAAAAGTATCAGTAAGAACAATAATTAGGTGTCATCTATCCTTATTAACATACTAGTGCATCAGTAAACTGCTGAAAAATTATCATCTTCATCACATAATTTTCTTAATAATATAAGACAATAATCAACCATGGCAGATGTTATTCCAGCGGTGGCCAGGCTTACGAATAGGGTGTTTAGGATTCTAGGATGTAACCCAGGTGTTATGACTCTGCAAGGCACCAATACATATCTGTTAGGAACTGGAAAGAAGTAAGTACCTATTATTTAACTTAGTAATTAATAAGTTTCCATTATAAGCAAATTATCATTACCTTTTTCGGTGGGAAATCATCAAATAATTCCTTCTGCTCTGAATGGAGCAAGAGAAAATGTCAGACTTTTATTGACTAGAACTCACCTGTGATCCTTCAGCTGCCCTTTGTGTTTCAGGGCCACAGTAACTCTCAACCAATCCCGTAGCCCTAGATTATTATCCTTACATTTCATATATTATTTGTTAGGTACCATTGTGACCTCTACAACTCAAATTCAAACTTAATTTGTTTTCTTTTCTTCATTGTTCTTTCTAGAGGTTTGATGTAACACACTGTTTTGTGGGGGCTGATGATCTGTGTGACAAGAATTACTAGTGCATAATACCCGTCTTCCACAAAGAATGTGTTAAATAATGTCCATTTGTGAGTTGTCTTTGTGGAAGAGAAATAAATATTTGTCATGTTCTGAAAATTTTAATTCTCTATTGTATGTTTTTATTTAGAGTAATCTACTTCCTATCAGAGGCCTCCCTATACCTTCTTCTTCTGCCTTGATCTACAACTTTTGTTTTGTTCTTCAGCCGGATCCTCATAGACACTGGTGATAAAAATGTGCCTGATTACCAAACCAACTTGACCCAGGTGTTGAAGTCGGAACAAGCGGACATTGAGCATATTATTGTTACTCATTGGCATCATGACCATATTGGTGGAGTGGAGGACATTTATGGTTCTATAGCTAGTAAGAAATTGTTTACATTGTGGTTATTATTATTTTTTTTAATTATATAAACTAGACCCTGACTGCGATCCCACCAGATGGTGAGCAGTGAGGTAATTGTTGATGGTAAATCGCACTAGTTTATTAAGAGCCTATTTACTCTAGCCTTGAAGACACCTAAATTATAATCGGACAGGAAGACCGCAGCAGGCAAATTGTTCCAGTCCTTCGATGTAGATGGTGTAAATGACAAGGCCAAATGCCTATTCTGGACCGTAGAGGTGTATTTGGAATTGAACAGAAATATTTTTAACAATACTAATTTACTGTATAAACAGCAGTGGTTTAAGTTGCATGATTCTATGGTTTGATAAAATGTTTTTCTTTCTTTTCTTTTTTTCTTTATTCTGTAGCAGAGATTAATTTACCTCTTACATGATGAATATCACCATAATCAACTTCAATGAACAACTAGAAGTTAGGCATACTTTGGCGCACAATATGTTTAATTGATCCATTATGATCTAAGTAATTTTTATTATCATATAGAAAATCTTGCTTTGTCTATCATAGTACAATTGTATAATATATCTTATTGTATAATTTGAGGACTTAAATTATAATCCTCCTGATCAAATTTCGATCAGGGTGGCCAATCTCAACAGAGATTAGCCAAGTCCGCAGGAGATATTATAGAGCATCAGTGACTGCACAAACACAGGTGCACTCTGTTCCATAACTCTCATAGTCCGATGGAAGGGCAATCTGACACGACCGAAGAGAGATAAGGTTCAGGACCAATGGCTTTACGTGCTTTCAGAGGCACGAGGTGGCTACCCAGAGTAATTTCTAATGGAAAAAACTCAATAGCACGTTTTGCCCGATGGGAATTGAACCCAGGACCCCACGCTCCGCGGTCGTGTTTGCCACCACGAGACCAAAGAGGCAGTTACTTAAATTATACTATTATTTCAGGACAGCCAAAAGTATGGAAGTTTGAAAGAAGTCAAGATGATGATCCTGATGAACTACCATCTAATGTTCCAATCAACTGGTTATCAGATGGCCAAGAGTTTAAGGTAGAAGGAGCCACTGTCAAGGTTCATCATACACCAGGGCATACCACTGATCATGTGGTGTTGACTCTCTTAGAAGAAGATACCCTGTTCAGTGGAGACTGCATACTGGGTGAAGGAACAGCTGTGTTTGAAGACCTTCACTCATACATGCAGAGTTTGCACAAAATTTCTGATTTAAATCCTAAAGTTATTTATCCAGGACATGGAAATATTGTTGAGGTAGATTTTATTTTTTATTTTTGTTGCTGTTTTTAGACCTATTTAGAGTGATGCTGATCACCTAGTAATTTATCATCGATCTCTGGGAATACTAATAACTAGAGTGGTGTTGGATAACTAGGATCCACTATTTAATTGTATGAGTATGTTGTGACTTACTTGGTTTTAAATATTATCTAATCTAACAATTAAATAAACATTTTCAGAAACCAATTGAAAAAATAAAATATTACATAGCCCATAGGAACCAAAGAGAGGAGCAAATACTAAAAGCATTAAAGTTAAACAAGGATGTACAACTGAATGCTATGGAGTTAGTGAAATTAATTTACACTGACACGCCAGAACATTTGTGGCCTGCAGCAGCATATAATGTTAACCATCATTTAACAAAGCTGACCAAAGAAAAGAAGATTTATTGTACCAGTGTTGATGGAGAATTAAAATGGCAACATATTGATAAACTTGACAGCAATTTATAGAGCAACATTAATGATTTAATATTATAATAGTAAGAAGGGTTTTTTTTTTCAATTGTAATTGTTACACAATCTAAATTATCTAGTTTGACTGGAAGCTGCTTCCAAAACAGTTGGGAAAAGACTAGACAGGCTACATGTTACATCATCAAAATTATATAAATTGTTAAGTTTTTATTGTTTTTTTTTTTAGGTATTAAAATAAAAAGTCTTGTTTGTTTAAATAGTTATTATTTATTTTAGATCACAACAAAATCTTATATTATTTTCTGGATAAGGTACTCTTTTTCTTTGCATTCAATCATACATTTGTCTATGGTTGGGTTAGGTGAAGATCCTGACCCACGCATGGAAAACCTGAGTAATGTAGCTGCCTTCATTATACTACTTATAGGTACCAGTATGGATGGATTGAGTGAAAGATAGAATATGGCTAAATAGGTGGCAGATAGGAATAAATAGAGAAATAAGGGAGTCATTTGGCATACAGACCTCAAATCAATTGGGATGAGGGGGGGAGGAGAATTAATTTAACTCAGGGAGAGTTCATTAGGTAGGGTTTCCAACAGCCAGCAAAATTCACATTCACTTTAAACAAGTAAAAAAAGTGTTTTAATAACTCAGGCTTTCCCTTTAATTATATGTACTCTGTGACCTAATTTAAGCGACCGTCTCTTTCATTTTGATCAGCGAACCCAAAATCGTCGTCAAGTGTCAACAGAGGGGATCTTTTCTGGTTTGCCGAACAAATGATCGCGACAGTCTTTTTCTATGAGACAGGTTGTATTTTCATCAGGGTCATATTCTTTGTCCTGTTTGTGTCTCGGTTTTATAAATAAACTAGTCATACAATTTATTTCCTAAGGTTTAATACAACGTAACATTCCTTAATACACAAAAGATAATCGCATCATGATGCGAATTCCAAAATAAACAAAGCTTTGTGGATGTAAGCCCTTGCTTCAAGTATAATAGGTACATAATATTACAAATAAGTAACTTAATAGGTTGATTTTAACAACAACAATGAGTGAAGTGACAGCTTGATTGCCATGTTTTATTGCTTCTAAATTACCATTTGTGTTTTTTTAACACTTTAAAACCTTTTTTAATTATGATATGATATAGCAATATAGTAGCTACAATTTAATAATGATTTTCAATTGATTTAGCTAATAATAGTAATGGTACTTATGAAGTTGGACCACACGATAAACATTTATTACAATGCAAAAACAATCCCTGTACACCATGGGCGTGCCCAGTATTTAGTTAGTTGTGAGGAAAAACGAAAAAAAAAAAATTATAAGAATAAGAAGTAAGAATTTCAGTGGCGGATTAAACCTGTCGGAGGGCTGGGGCGGAACTAATGTCGCCCAGGGAAGCAGAAAAACTAGAGAATGTCAAATGAACAACTAATTTAAAGAGCAAATTGAAGTAGCACCTCTCGTCAGTTAGGTAAGGTTCATCGAATCATGCAAAAGAATACGAGAATGTTGGATGGGTAAACAAGAAGCGAGTTGGATAATTGTGGTATCCTTCGTTTACATATTTTAGGACCTCCAACTCCCAACTAATTGGGATTTATTATCTGCACATATGAATGGGAAAAAAAAAACTGCTTCAAGTCAAAATGTAGTGTGGCAAGTGGAAACTTTACCTCACCGTAGGTACGTCCATGTGTACAGTTCAACTATGTAAAGCAATGAAATGGGTACAAGACCTAGCTTAGACTTCATTGAACTAGTTCTACAAGTGTGTACTTTGAAATTGCTTTAGTTTTTCATTTAGTGTGTAATTGTGACTAATGTGTCAATCAATTAGCTAATTAATTTTACTATTTAATTATTGCAGTTTTTCAATATTTAGATGACCGTCATACAAACAATAAATGGCGTTTGGACACATTTTCTATACAAACGCTTTCAATCCGCCATTTTTATTCTTTATACAATAGCTATCTATCGATTGAAAAATCGATAATCAATTATATTACACCCATGCAACTTCAAAATGATATAAAAATATTATGGTTAATGTCCAACAAAGAAATAACACGGACAATCGCGCCACCTTTTATTACGTGTCGTTAAAGTACAGAGGTCGCTATCGGCGCATGCGTTTGGGGGGCGGCATCATGTCGGAGTCGTCGTGAAACCTGTGGTTGTCTATGTAGTCGAGTAGGATCTCCTTGGTTACTGGGTCCTTTATGCTCTCGCAGACCGCTGGAAGAAAGAAATAAAGATTGTTTAATGGTAATAGTTGTAGCTGGGATTTGAGAGAGGCAGTAGGAATACGGTTTAGTCGAAAGATGTCTCTTTCTCATGTCAAAGAAAAAAAGGGAGTAAAGAGTTATTCCGCGAAAGCGACAACCAGTACACATTTTGTGACTACGTTGAATACTAGGAAGGTGTTGCCCAACCTTAGTGCTAACCACTCCGTTTTTTTTTTTTTAAATTCTTGATAGGTTCGCGCTTGACCGCTATCTCACCTGATGGAAAGCGACGATGCGGTCGACGATTGAGCAAACTTACGTAGAAGTAACCTATTCACTCTTGACTTAAAGATTCCCGTTCGTTCTTTTCACAGAGATTGAAATTTATACTTTATGCGTCTTGACACAACGTTCAATGCTTTCTAATCAAGCTCATCGCACGAATGCGATTTAAATGCGTATATTTAGTACGTTACAGTTAGATTAGTACCTTATGATAAGAGGTATAAAGGCGACTGCAAGACTAAGCTAAGGAGTTGAATACACTGCAGCAGTCATTCAGAATCAGAATAATTTATTCGTAAACATAGGTCAGATTACAACAGAGTGTGAGGTCTTAAAGTGAGGTAGATCTCTATGTTTTGCCTAGAAGGGTACAAATATATATAATTAACATTGCTAGTTTTCATTTAACTTCTGAGATTATGTAAACTTTCACATCATTAACAAATTAAATCAGTTTCAATAAATGTCACTGAGACTAAGTTAAATGTCATATTAATACTAATGTCAAATACAATTCAGGACCATCAAAATAGGTCAGGTGCTATGCAGATACAATCTAGGAGTCTTTAAGAGTGAATAGGTTACTACTAGGCAAGCGTGCTCCATCATCGACCACATCATCGCTCCATCAGATGAGGTAGTGGCCAAGTGGCTGTATATCTATCTATTGTGCTCTGGTTTCCGCACTTAGTCCTTGGCGGACCATTGCGTGAGCCACGGCGGCCTTCACTCCACCAGCCCACCTCACTCCAGAAACAGATGAGTCTTTTCAGTTTGCTCAGGGCATCTATGAGTGAATTCGGTGCACCCAAGGTTCGTGTTCTTATTTCGTTGACAGCTGTGCACTCGAGGAGCACGTGCGCAACAGTTTCCTCTGACTCCATACATCCTCTGCACAGAGGACTATCCGTGATATTCATTGTGAAGAAGTGTTTGTTCAGTGAGCAGTGTCCAGTGATGGTCCCTGCCACCAGACGCAGGCTATCTCTGTCCAAACGCAAAAGGTTGCTGGTTAGGGTTTTATTTAAGTATGGCATGGCTTCTTTAGCCTGCCTGCAACCCGGTGCCAGGGACCACCACCTTTCCGCTTGTGCGCTAGTATGCTCACGCAGCCAAACACGCAGCTGACCAAAGGGTATTGGCATGGTGGCTGTATAGCAATCTGTTTCTTCAAAATACTCACAAGTGGCAGTGTTATAACTATTAGGATAAGATTTGTCCGTCCGCTCCCTCATGAAGACCCATCGTCCATTCTCAAAGGTACACTCAATAATTTTATTGTCAAGGTGTTTTATGTCCTTTGTCACCTTCATCGACGCGAAAGGCTGGTCCAATCTACCGACGTATAAATACCCGACTTTTGTAGGCAGGATGCTGCAATAAAATTGTGCATTTATAAGATGCTGCTATAAAGTCTAATAGCCTGTTCACGACCTTGCCGCTGTGAGCGGGAGCTAAGCGCGGTGCGGCGAGCGGTAAGACCTAAAGTATGAAAATGTTTGAAGCATGCCACGAGACGCCGCTTATAGCGAAAACGCGCGAAGTTACCGATGCCGCCCCGCTCACCGCGCCGCGCGTTTCTAAGACCGAAGTTGTGACCAGGCCGTAAAATGGCCAAACTCTGACCTGAATAACAATTCAACGAAATGAAATGAAACGTCTGTTTACAATTCTACGAGAAATACAGGCGTAAGCAATAGTACATAAAATAAAGAGGTAAAATTGTTTTAGTTGATATTATATTGACAGGCCTGTTGGTCTAGTGGTTAGTGGCCCTGACTGCTATTCCGGAAGTCGTGGGTTCGATCCCCACCCAGGACAAATGTTTATGTGATGAGCACGATCATTTGTTTTGTGTCAGGGTGTAATTTATCTATAATATGTATGTATTTAGAAATATATAAGTATGTTTATCAGTTGTCTAGTACCCATAACACAAGCTCTGCTTAGCTTGGGACTAGACGGCGTTGTGTGATAGTTGCGGAATATTATTATTATTATTATGTTTGTAAAAGCTAACCCTTGCATGTATAACATAACATAATTAACCTTATAAATTATGTTTCCACAGCTGGGCCTCTGGCCTCCTCTCTAGGACAGGGAATAGACTGCAATCTACTAGGTACGCGCGTCCTTGCATTTATACGGGTACGTGTTTCAAGTACGTGGTCAACAAAATCGGAAATTAAAAATCCAATAATGCAGTTTTAGTTTTCATTTAAATCGAACCCAAAACTCTTTGAGCATTTTTTTTCAGAGATTCTTGTTCGGCCAAACACGCCCGCTTAAAAAAATCACCTTGTCATATTGTCATTAATAAAGAAAAAAAAAAAGACACGCTTTTGAGTGATATTACAAGCTACATTTTATGTTAAAAAACGCGGATGAAGTTGTGGCTAATACAAAAATTAGTAAACTCACCCTTGTCCACCCTGAGTGACAATTTTTAACTTAAAGTCTACGCTGTTCATATTGCTTGGCTTCCATTTTAGCACGTCTTCACATGGTCCTGGTACATATCTCTAAAAAATAAATAAGAATACAAATCAAATACATATTTGGTTGCGTGTAGTGAGTGCGGGTGATCGGCAATAAAAGTCACTAGTTCGTACACGATTTACTGCACTCCATCTGTTTAGGTAATTAACTAAATGTGAACAATCTTGACATGTCAGTTGTCTAAAAATGTTTACAATTTGTTATTAATTAACTAAATTTAAATAATCTTAGTATGTTTTTATACAATTTTTTTTTTTAAATAAAAAGACATAAATATTGTTTACGTTTAGTTAACTACCTAAACAAATGGAGTATAGACAAATATCCTTAAACAACCCATGTGACAAGAAGGAAAACAGACAGAAGAAACAATGTAAATAAGTGATACCGTAAAAATTACGAAAATTGATTCATGTAATAAAAAAAAGACTACATGAAGTATCCACCCCACCTTCTTTATTTTCTGTTATAAGGGGGAAAGCTTGGATTCAGGAGGGGGAGGTCAAACAAAAAATTTATGGGTTGTGAGAGGTGTGAGGTACGGCACTTGGCGAGAGCTACAATATCGCTGAGTCCCATTGGGTACTTTTTATTCCGAATATAGGCGACGGGAATGAAGCTACAGAAAAAATAGTTTTTTTTTATAGGTAACTTGTTTTTTTTTTACATAGTTTTTTTTTTCATACTAACCTCCTTAGAAGGCTGGAATATAAGTCCGTCAGGCTCATGCGACAGCGTCTTGGCGAACTTCTCGCCTAATAACTGTCGCGCCATGGGAAGCTCCCAGAATTGTTTCAGACGTATGCTGAATGGTTCTCGCTCTTTCTTTATTATACCTTCTTTCATTGCTTGATGCCTGTACGGATGGATAATTTACTTTTTTTAATTGTATTTGGAATTAATAAGTAATGTAAAATATACGCTTACGCATTTTTTTGAGGTGGGAAATCATCCAATGACTTCTCTCGCTCTATGGTGGAGGGAGAGGGCGTGACAGACTTTTACTGACTAAAACCACACCTGTTGTATCCTTCAGTTGCCCTTTGCGTTCTAGAACCACAGGTTTCCTTGCCAAAAAATAAACTAGTGCGCCTCACCATTAATGATTGCATCTCTGCTTACCATCAGGTGGGATCGAGTCAAGCAGTGGTTTATATCAATTAAAAAAAAATCTGTTGACGGTTACGTATAGGAACAACATAAACGTTACGGACCTTATTTAGCCCTTCTTATTGGACTTTATTTTTTTAATCATGTGATTAGTCTAAGCACTGATTAGCAGGTTCTTAATTTTAAAAAAATATATGGAGAATTTGAATTTAGAATCCGCCCAAACTAAGTATTATTATTATGGTTAGCTAGTTTTGTTTTGATTGTCTATTAGTAAACGAAATAGCTCAATTTTACGTCTGCATCTGACTGGCCAACATTTTTTAATTAAAACTCAATTCAATTTGTTACCTTATATAAAAGGAGAAACTGACTGACTGACATATCAACGCACAGCCGATACTACTGGGACTAGGAGCGTGAAATTTTGCACAAGGTTTCCTTTTATGACGCAGACGAGCACTAAGAGAGGATTTTCCAAAATTCACCCCCTGAAGGGATGAAACGGGGGTTCAAAGTTTGTATAGAAAAACCTACTTTTACGCAGGCGAAGCCGCAGTTTGGTATAAGAGTTCTAAAACGAGAGCAAGAAAAAGCCTAGGGGAGACTTTGTTTCAGTTGATTGTTGAATCAGTTGAATGCTGAGCGTGGTTATGCACCTGTGTACGTAACCATTTTTATTTTGACGCGAGGTCATTCAATAACTTCTTTCGGAAGATTGAAGCGAGAGGGAGTGTCAAGACTTTTACAGACTATAAACCCACCCATGTTTCTTGTCGACAGCGCGTATTGTTCCACGCGCGCCTCAGGGAGATGTCAGCAAATCGTAGGGGCCCAGCAGGGTCGAAGCCTACTGGGGCCATGGGTAGTGTGAAAACGAAACCCGGGGCCCTGGGACGAAGGCAACGAAGGAACAGGAGTGGGTTTTTAGTCAGTAAGTCTGACACTATCTCATTAGATTGTCATTAGATGATTTTCCCACCTATAAAAAAAAACCATGTTTCTTCAGTTGCCCTTTTTTTAATAATATTATTAACTCTTCAGAACAATATCACAGTGTTTTATGAAGACCATTTTTCGGACATTGCTTTTTTATGTAAAAATCTGTTAGTTTAAGTTATTTAAATGCAATATTTCGTATCCCCATTTCACTAGCATGTTTAGTTTTCGAGATTTAATTTTTTGAAAATCGTCTTTTTTTCAACCGGGTATTTAGAAAAAAAACATTTCTCTGAAACTAAATATGATACGCAATTGTGACCTTAGAAACATCGACGGCGTTTTTTATGCTGCATATTATAGAGTAAAAATAAACCTCGGAACTTCGTTAGGTTCAGACTTATACGAGGTTTTTAGTTTTTATGTTTTTTCTCGGTAATTCCGTCGTATTTGGAAAAGTTATTTATACTGAAATTATGCCCTTCATCTTCTCTACATACCACAAAAATGACACATCCTAATTGCGTGGAATCTAGAAGTTATTCCAAATTAACTGTTTTTGCTAGGGTTGTCACTTTCGAATCTGAATTTTAATGACTCAATTTTTATTTAATGGGACGTATTGGTTATTAAAATTTCGACTATTAAACCTAGGAACTTTGTTATATCCAGACTTATGCAAGGTTTTTAGGTTTTATTTATTTTGTTCTCGATAATTCCGTAGTATTGGTTGGGATAAGTTATTTATACTGAAACTAGCACTATGCCAGTAACTTCGTTCGCGAATGTTTTCATAAAAACTTTAACACCCTTTAAAACTGTATTTTGGGGGTAGTTTTGAAAAACGAATAATGAAAATCTTTATTTTGATAAGAATTTGTGCTAAGTTTTAAGTTTATTAACCTAAGAAATAAGATTCCTCCATACGATCTTTAAAACCCCCTAAATTGTTCAATTGGAGGTAGTTCTGAAAATAAAAAATGACATCAAAATGTAAATGTGCTCCGCCCACTGCCCGTTAAGTTTGGCGATTCATCTGATTGTGTGGATAACTTTGGATCTCCTACGGATATCTCGGATTCTTGATTCAATCATGCTAGGAAGCTTCTAGCATATAGCCTTTTGCATTGCCGCCAAACAGACTAAAGCACAAGACCATCGACTTATATTCTAGCGATAGTCAAGCACGTTCATGGAAATTATTTGTCAAAATACTGAAAAGTTAAAACAAAAGTTCGCTGCAGCGCTAGATTGGCATTATGTCATCTAAAAAAACTATTAAAACATACAGCGCCTAGATAGCTTTTAGAGGATACTTTTTTTACGACCAAAATGTCTTAAGCGCCATGAATTTCTTGGCACTTACGCGTTTCGTTCAACATAGTGTAATGACATGTTATCCATATAGATTTTTATACCGCAGAAGTGACAGCTTTTTGCCTACAATTCATTACAATAACACTCTATTTCAAAATTTAACAATAGTCATCGTTAGTGTAAATTCAAAAACCACGTTCTACTATTTTAATAAATAAGTGAATTCAAAATCGCGTAAAATATTGAAACCCTTTATTGTAATCATCATTCTGAAGAACAGCTATCCTGAGTGAATGAAGATCAGGACTGTGCTGCTAATATGTAGCAAAACAAACAACAACGGTAAATTTATCTTTAAAATGTTCAACAATTCCAGTTAAAGATTCCGTTTTTTTTTTTCGGAGATATTTATTTTCCCTTTGTAATTTTATAAATTTTTTTTTGCAGCTAAAACTTTTAATTCATTAACGCTCAGGCGGTAGCCGGCGCCCGGAAGCCATTGTCTTACTATTGTGTCTCTAATTACGCACGTCAAAAGGTTAAATCTTTTTCAACTTAAATATTTTTTTTAACATTAGCTTGAAAGTGTTTAGAGCAGATAAACGAATATTTTGTAGGAAGCCTCGTATTTTCACTTCTATCCTCTTGAAGAATTTTTATCCATTCTTCCCTTTTCGGCTGACCAGAGTGAACAAACATAGAATATAATTATAGTAATGCAGTATCACACATAAGACTACAAATTCAACTGAACCTAATGTATATTTGAATACTAATATTCACGTAATATCTAGGTAGGTACGTAGTACCTAAGTGCTAACGAATGACAGAATGCTTACCTAACGACAAAACTTACCGATGAAAACTAATACCCAATGATTTGCTGACATTTCTTGCTGAGTTTTTACAGTATCGAAAAAGACGTGTCTTTTTTGAATTTGACGGAATTCATTAATATCATTTATACAAAAAAGAAATCAGGTGGGATCGCAGTCAAGCGCTGGTTTATATCAATTAAAAAAAAAAAAATTACATTAAATAAAATATTCAAAAAAAAAAAACAGGGAATAAAACACCATGCAAGTCTGTGTTCACTAAACCAGTTGTAAGTGAAAATCTGGTTTTTGTGTGATCCTATCTGCATGTTTTAGTCTATGACTGTAAAATGGAAAGGCTTTTAAATAAAATAATATGTTTTCTAACATACTATTACGATATTAGAAGCTATTATATTGCTTGGACAACCAGTAACTTTACTTAAATTACTACAGAATTATTATTTACGGCCAGATTCACTTTGATTTGAATTTATAAGCGCCACTCTCACACTGCATGAACGTCAAAACTGCACTAATGTCATCAATATCAAGGTGCATAGACGACACTGCACCTGAGTCGATTGAAGTGAGTGTACGGCACGCGTAATCTAGTGCGTAGTACATATATATCGATGCACAAGACTTTGAAAACAACATAAGCCCGAAAGTATTTAAACATACAGAAGTACGCAGGTATATACACTATTGGGAGTTTTACCCAGTAAAAACTGTTACCGCGTTCACCGCTTGGAGGTACTCCCAGCTTATGTTATTATTATTAGCAAGTAGGTGCTACAAATTTAAATAGATATTACCTAAAAAATAGATTTCTTAATAAACTCGTGCGTTTCTCCATCAACCATTGCATCACTGCTTACCATCAGGTGAGGTCGCAGTCAAGCACTTTGTAGTACTTTTTTTTACATTGAAGTCGGCTGCATTTTTTAGTAAAAAGTTTTTTTACCTCAGCCTAACTTAAATAGTGTGCAATTGTATAATAAAGTATATAATCATTAAAATATTGACAAACAAGTCCAATAAGCCACGTCTAGGTTACAATGTTTTATTACTGAGTCTTCGTGACTACCTTCCATCATCAGATTAGCTTTATGATAACTTATAGGCAGAGTGCATCTCTTGACAATTCTAATAATTCCAAACACGGTTAGGTTACATTGATTTTTTACAGAGATCCGATATCTACCTTCCGGCTTCATCTTATGATCAGTTCGATATATCCCCCTCTTCCTTCAGTCAGTTATCGACTACACGTATAAACAAAGCAATTTTACTTGTTCCGTTCAATATCTTTGAAGTTCATGATCAGATCACAACTATATTTCTTTGGGACCAATTCGTGTCCCATAGAAATATAGTTATGGGAAGCATAACGTTTCAAACAAAAAAAAAATAATTTTCAAAATCGGTCCACAATTGATAGAGAAATCGGTGAACATACAACTATAAATACTACTTTTTGAAGTTGGTTAAAAATGAAACCGTGTGCAAAATTTCATGTTCCTGGGCCCTGTAGTTTCGGCTGTGCGTTGGTATGTTAGTCAGTCAATTTCTCCTTTTATATATAGAAATAACTTCAGATCCGGATATGAACTAATATAATATAATCGCGTGACAACCCTAACGACGTAGAATACGGATCAAACTTAAAAATGTTGTTGTTTCTAGATTCCACGCAATTAGGATGTGTCATTTGTGTTTGTGTATGTAGAGAAGATAAAGGGCATAATTTCAGTATAAATAACTTTTCCAAATACGATGGAATTACCGAGAAAAAAAATAAAAACTAAAAACTAAAAACCTCGTATAAGTCTGAACCTAACGAAGTTCCGAGGTTTATTTTTACTCTATAATATGCAGCATAAAACACGCCGTCGATGTTTCTAAGGTCACAATTGCGTATCATATTTAGTTTCAGAGAAATGATTTTTTTTCTAAATACCCGGTTGAAAAAAAGACGATTTTCAAAAAATTAAATCTCGAAAACTAAACATGCTAGTGAAATGGGGATACGAAATATTGCATTTAAATAACTTAAACTAACAGATTTTTATATAAAAAAGCAATGTCCGAAAAATGGTCTTCATAAAACACTGGCCGCAGCACTAGCAGCCATCGTAGCTACTGCCTGGTCCATTCCGCTGATATCTCATTCGAAGCCCTACTAACCCGACTACTTCGTTTTCTTCTAATACAAAGTTACGTACAAAACAAAAAAACTAAATTCATTGCTTACCGAGGATTAACAATTTCAGAGTCGATGTAATTCAGTCTAGTTGGGTAGAACTCCATTTTGCCCGTGTCCGTCCCTTCGAAGGTAATGATGTCGTAACATAAGTACCGAGGTATGTCTTGGTTGTCCACTTTATCTATCACCATTTCCTGGAAATTTAGATTTAATATAACATCACGTCACGCCTTTGTGGTGAAGGGGTTAGGCAGAGTAGAGGTGTACTATAATAATAGTTACGACACGTTTGCACCTTTTTATTTACGTAGGAAATCATCAATGATTATTTTTTATTAATGTTTTTGGCTTGGATACAAAGTCCTTCAAGCCATGTCTTCGTATAAATGGTTAATTTGTTTACAATTAGTATATGGATGTACACAATCTAATGTTTTTGTAGTATTTGGCAGAAAATGTACCAAGTCAATCGTCTGGGCAAACTTCGCTGAGGTAGTCAACACTACAATAAAATTCTCAGCTCCATTTTACAGAGATCGCGCCTGTTTCAATGGTTCCACATATTGTTCAGTTGCGAAGACACTTGAGATACAAAACTACACCAATTTTACATCACAATATCCACTACGAATCAATTTCACTCGAAGAAATCCCGCCAAAAACTCATCATCAAAGTATTTTTCCCGATCTGGGTAGAGTGGGAGGGAGTGTCAGGCTTTTACTGATTAAAATCCGGTGTTCTTTCCTAGCAGGCACTGTCAATCTTACTGACATCTTTTATTGAGGCGCGTGTGGAACACAACACGCCAGAATGGCATCGTTCGTCTTTGCCAGAACGGCAAGCTACCCACCGTTTGCCCAAAAAGGCGAAATAAAGTTTTGACTAGCTGTTATTGTTTCTACACACCATTGGCAATAGGATGTTGAGATGACAAAGTTGCCATACTTGAAAATTGAACAATAATAATACTTGAAAATTGAAACAGCACAAAACAGTGTCTTGTGGAAAGAATAGAGGGGGGCCGTTGCCGGGCTGTGGGATTGAAGAGGCTTTTAAAAATAATAACCGCAGGCCCTATCGTCGACGGCGCGTATTGTTCCGTGCGCGCCTCAGGGAGATGTCAGCAAATCGTAGGGGCCCAGCAGGGTCGAAGCCTACTGGGGCCATGGGTAGTGTGAAAACGAAACCCGGGGCCCTGGGACGAAGGCAACGAAGGAACAGGAGTGGGTTTTTAGTCAGTAAGAGTCTGACACTATCTCCCGCTCCACCCAAGAGCGAGATTTGTCATTAGATGAATTTCACACCTAAAAAAAAAGGCCCTATCACGAGCTCTTGACGCGATCCATTTTACGACTTAAACTGAACTGTTAAAGGGATCTGCTATATATATAGGATGTATAACTCCATGCCTCTTTTTCTCTCGCACGCCTGATATTTGACCAGCCTGTTGGTCTAGTGGTTAGTGGCCCTGACTGCTAAGCTAGAGGTCGTGGGTTCGGTTCCCATCCAGGACAAATGTTTGTGTGATGAGCATGATCATTTGTTCTGTGTCTGGGTGTAATTTATGTATTTAGAAATATATAAGTATGTTTATCAGTTATCTAGTACTCATAGCACAAGCTCTGCTTAGTTTGAGACTAGATGGCGTTGTATGATACTTGTAAAAAAAATGTTGTGATCTAAAATTATGAGGCTTGTAGAAAACAGAAAATAGGGTTGTATACAAAGTAAACTTACACCATCCAATAGAGTATTTTTAAGATGCCTTTTGAGATCCTTTCTATGTAGGAACCGCAGGCCGAACACTTTGAACACGCAATTGTCTCGATCTAGCATGTACACCTCGCCTTCGCCGTCGATCAGCATCATATATCTGAAGATAAATTATAAATTAAGATAATAGTATCTACAACGTGTAATTGAAGTAATGCACACCCATATAGACCCCTATTTGAAAATTAAGTTACAATCATAATGTTACGCCGTGAAACTTGAACACGCCATACCTTCGTTGAAATCAAGAGTAGGACCAAATAATTAAAACGCATTGCTGTACGAACCTTCTAGAATGGAAGTACCTACCCAGGCCTGGCGAGTTCTAGAAAAGTCCGACATTAAGTACCTACCACTATTATTTGGGCACGCCATAATTATGGCGGTAAGTCCCCTCTTTGAGGAGTGGCTGGAAAGGCAACACGGCGTCCTTACCTTCCGCATGACGCAGGTCCTCACCGGACATGGTAAGTTTGGGAGGTTCCTGCACCGGATTCGTGCGGAAGAAACGCCCGGGTGTCACCATTGTGTGGACCACCCGGAGGACACGGTGGAGCACACGGTGGAGGTGTGTCCCGCTTGGGCAGAGCAACGCCGTGTCCTCGTGGGGGCTATCGGTGGCGGCGATCTCTCGCGCCGGGCCTTGGTACAGGCCATGGTCCGGAGCGAGGAGGAGTGGCAGGCGGTCGCCTCCTTCTGTGAAGCAGTAATGCTAGCAAAGGAGGCGGCCGATCGCGTGAGGCAACGGTCCTCACGCCCCAATCGCCGCCGGGATTCCGATCCCGATTTCCGGCCATCGTAGGCGCGGGCTTGCGGACGGCGAGCTATGGGTGGCTCGCCTTCCGACCGTCCGGTAACCGTCCTTCGCATATAAATACGAGCTCCCGACCGGAACTAAGTGTGTGAAGTGATCTTACCTAACGACCTGAGCGATACTTAACGGAACTCTAGTGTTAATAGCGATTTGGATTATTGTAGATTGGACAAATTTGTTATTGTTTGTGGTGAATAAAGTTCTCTGCTAGTAAATCGGCATTTAATTAACTATAATACGTAACAATAATATAAGCACTGAAGTGTTACTTAGATACATACTCCATTCGCTATTAGATTAGACGTCTAAACAAACCTTTTATACTGTCCGTTCAACCGATTTTGACTTCTATTCCACAGAAATAAGGATGGCATTAAAAGCAAAATAAAGTCCCCCACCGCGTCCGTCTCTCTGTCCGCGACAAACTCAAAAACTACTGAACGGATTTACCAACAGATAGAGTGATTGATTAGGAAAGTTTAGGTGTATAATACATACATACTATAATAGAGAAATATCGAGAATTTCAAAGACTTGTAACACCCGTGCCAAGCTGGAAAGAAAAATAAACTATACAAGTATACATACCTAACACCATCAGCCTTCCACGACACCCTATAAGGTTTCTCGTGCAACTTCCTCAAATTCGTTGTATCCATAGACACGGGCTGCGAACCAGGGAACCCAGTGGTTTGCCAGTCGCAGAAATGCTGGGTCTTCTTCTGTACCTCACTGAGTCGTGGTTGAGTATCAAATGGCTCCACACCTCGAACGCCTGGCATAAATGTAGCTTTCTTGTGGGTAGTTTCTTTTCTACCTTTGCCTTTGTGTTTGCGGGGACTGCAATCGAAATTATTTGGTGAATTACATGGCAGGGTAATAGCCTGATTTTTAATAGAATGTTAAATTTTTAGTAGGGTGTTTCATTTTTAGTAGGGTGTTTCATTTTTAGTGGGATGTTTCATTTTTAGTTGGGCGTTTCATTTTTAGTAGGTGTTTCATTTTTAGTAGGGTGTTTCATTTTTAGTAGGGTGTTTCATTTTTAGTAGGAGTTTCATTTTTAGTAGGGTGTTTCCTTTTTAGTCGGATATTTAATTTTTCACGAGATATTGTTAATTAGCTTCTGACAGCGGTTTTGCCCACATGAAAGTAGAAAATTATCCCAAAGGAACATACTACTGGGATAAAAATATCCTAAGTCCTATTCCAGTTCCAGTACATGGTCTCCGCGTGCGTCTAATTGAAATTGGGAAAGAGTGCCGAACTTACACAAATACGTACACACAATTTTCGCCTTTTTATTATTAGTGTTTTTATATACGAACATATTTATTTTACTTTATTCTATTTATTGAGGATTTTGAACAAAAACTGTACATCATCATCATTATCTTTCTGCTCTTGTCTCATTTTACATGTTTTTTTTCTTCCATTCTATCTTCATCCACCGTCACGCTATTACAAACTCTTTTTTCTTTCCAACAAAAAATGTACAAACATAAAAAAAAGTTTCAAGAACTAGTATTTAAAATTGCATTACTGACCTTTATCGAAACGGCATTTTAAAGGCATTTCTTAGCGTTTGTGGAACAACCTATTTCAAGCAGAATTTACTGTTTGACATGCTTTGAAAATAAAATATTTGCGATCAATACACAAATTAAAAACATCGTATTCGGGAATAACCCGATGATGTTGTCTAGTCTACATTAGCGGTCAGTCGCATTTCTATATGATTGTGTAAGTGTCGACTAAGCATTCGTGTTTTAACGAATATGTACTTCACGATTCGATGAACTACATTTGTCGCGATAACGCGAATATTCGCCGAATCCCGACAATGTAGCCACAGCATTAGAACAAGAACAGTGTATTGACTGTATGTGCATTTAACAATATTTAAAAACAATTTTTGTACTTCGAACTCATCGCTAACAAAATCTTACGTCCCCATTTTGCCGTAAATATTTACAGACTAGTTAAATTAATAAAATAATTAATTAAAATTGAAGGGTCTCTTCAACTATTATCTAAACCAGTAGCGTAGCTAGGCGTGGGCGAAGTGGCCCCCCCTCGCTCACGGCCTCGCATCCTAAGAGGCCTCGTGTAAGCGAGGGTTTTTTATAACTGACTAGCTTCTGCCAGCGGCTTCGCCCGCTTGAAAATAGGTTTCTCATTACAAACTTTGGACCCCCGTTTCATCCCTTTAGGGGGTAAATTTTGGAAAATCCTCTGTTAGTGCTAACCTACGTCATAAAAGGAAACCTGGTGCAAAATGTTACGTTCTTAGTCCCAGTAGTTTCGGCAGTGCGTTGATATGTCAGTCAGTCAGTTTCTCCTTTTATATATATAGATAGGCTTGGGTTTGACCACTTTCAGCTGATGGTAAGCGACGAAGTGGTCGAACACTGTCGCTGTCTCGTTTTCGAATTTATGAAGAAAAAGGCCTTGCTAATACGCCTTCGCCCACGTTGAAATGAATCTACTCTACGCCTCTGATGTAAACCTATCATAAGTTCGAAAATAATATTATTTACGCACTATTTATCAATCTAATCTATCCGTGCAAGTGCGATATTTCCTTGACGAAACGATATACAAAGAAAATCATAGCAGCACTTTTCAGTTTTTGAGTGATATTTTGTCTTATACAATAATATAGAACATACCTGATGAAAACAAGAGATAAGTTATCACGATTTTCTGATTGTTAATCAGACACCGAACTACACATTGAAATCATGTTTGTGCTTTGTATTCAAATCTTTGAATTGTTTGTATAGGTGTGTCTATCTTCAAAAAGTAATTGAAACATAATTCATTTTGTCTATGCAGTGTAAAGGTGTTAATTTCAAGTAATGGGACTTATTCTATTGACTACAACTTACGTGGAAGTTGATGAGTTTTGAGAATTACTAGGAACATCGTCGTCAAAATCCTCTTCTTCCTCTGAAAATAATAGAGAAAAATCATCTAATTAGTCAAAAAGATATATATTTTAGTATCGGAATCAGTTCTTCATTTGCAGTATTTGGATTACAGTTTGATAAATGATTCCTATTTCTGTAAGTACATCTTTAAAGACACTTTACCAGCATTTTTTTCGTGTTTTATATACAAATTGTGTTGCTGTTGTGTTGTTGTTTCTTGATTGATTAGTTATGAGAAAAATTAGCAAACACATTTCCTAACGGTAAAACCTGGGTTAAGTGGGTGGGCGCTGGATATGTGAGAAACATCTGGTTGCTTTCTCAACACTTTTGCATTGAAATACCTGTTACTGAGGATAATAAGCATCAACAGCAACAGCTGAGATACAATTTTAGATTTTTTCCGTTTGCTTCTATACTTGGGTTTTTTAGCTCCACAGCCTCAGTAAGTGAAACAGTTAATTTATAATTTAGCATTTTGAAGGTAACATGTAATTTGCAAATATTCGAAATTATTGGCAAGGCCTCTGTAAATGAAACAACGTTACTGTGAACCTGGTTATTTAGGAAACTGTGTAAATGAAATGCCTCTAATGGGCCTAATGGAAGTGCGCATGTCAGATTGTTTACGAAGCACCGTGCGTATGGTTGGCAAAACTCGTACAGGTTTACAGTGTTAAACAAACCGGCCTGCGCAGGGAAAGCTGTGGTGAAGCTTGTGTGTGGGGTAGGCCCATAAAAGTGATAAAAGCCTAGATTCCTGAGCTCAAAGTTAAGGACTTATTAAACTACGCGATATTCAGCACACAATATTCAGACTTTCTTATTTTTTATTCTGAGTAAGACCGGCCTAACACTTACTACACTACACGATATCGACTAAGACTGTCTGTATATCGAATAGTGTAATAGGCCCTTTATCCAGGTTTTACTGTATAGAGCACAGAGGTCTCGGCTGCCACTGCACTTTCCATATGCATAATGAGTCATTCAGTATCATTATTTTCTTTTAGAAACCGACTCCCCATGAAAATTCTGACAATAGTAGTAAAATCCGACAATTGCGGCGATCACCCAGACAATCGTTCAGAACCCGTAAACATAGAAAACAGATACACTAACATCTGATGACTTACCATGACACCAATCAGGAAGTATGGGGGCAGCTGGTGTCAGCTCCACCTCATCATAGCGACGGAACAACTCTTGCAAATAATCCTGTTTGTATATGCCGGGAGGCCTGAAAAATTTACATATTATTATATTAAAAACTATTATTTTTCTCCCATGTAACTTTTTTATATATTTAGCAGGTATTTATTTTTATAAACATTTGAACTACCTACATGAAAAAAAAAATGTGTATGTACCCTAAAAACCCCAAAAATTATAATTTCAAGGAGAATGAGAAAGAAAGATCAAAGGGGTAAACCTTTTTATTTTGGAACTTTTTATGTATAGTTCAACTGATAATTCAATATACTTGTGATCCATCTCAACAAATTCAAATATCAGTGTTTGTTTAACATGAGATTGGAAGTTGATTTTTAAGAAACAGAAATAAGTGATAAAAGTATGAATTGCAATAGATGGACTGACTAGATTGGATTTTGTAATTTACAATGTTCAGTTTCTTCCATTTGATAGTTATCTCAAATTCTGGATTCAAGTTCAAGTTACCTCATTCTCGCAAATTCGTTGATGGCTGCCTGAACGCTGCAGTCCAAATGCTCCACCATATAGGAGACAAGAAGGAACCCTGTCCTATTGAAGCCATGGGTACAGTGTACCCCAATTAGCTCCAGAGGCTTCTGACTCACAAATCTGCTAACTAATGAGATAAATTCCCTGAAAATTGATTCATAGTTAATGAAACTGTTTATATAGAACAGTTGGTCTATACTGTAAAAAGTGAAATGAGTTTCATTTTAAATTTTCAATCAAGATAAGTATAGGAAGAATAAATGTAAGCAGGTTGATTTAACCTTTTGACCGTCATGTATACATGACAAAGCAAAATGTGTCTGGCATGCCCACGTCATGATCAATATGACTATGCTAATAAATTTTATAAAAATATTTAGTTTTATCTTATTGGTATTGTTGATTATGTAGCTAGACTCATCTCAAACTACATTATGTGAATTGATTACTATTTATTTCATCCATATTAGCATAAGGAAACAAAAACAAACACAACGAAATTGTAGCTTGGCGCTGAGAGAACACTTTTGTTTTGGTGTGGTTGATAAAGGGGTGAGATTCACTAGAGATTGACATCTCACATCACCATATTTTTCACTGCAAGATTTTTACAGAATAGCACTAATAGGCAATCAATCTACCCAGCATTTTCCTGACTGTGTTGTGAGTCAGGGTTCTAGTTAAATACAGTTCTACAAATGACATCTGGGACCGACAGCTTAACATGCTTTCCAAGGCACAGAAGAATCTCAATGTGTTAAGATGATCACTAAACCACAAATAGACCTAGGCAAACATTGCTTATCCAGATCAACTGGAGTTGCTGTTATTAGTTTTGCATCTTTAGGGTCATTTACATGATATTTTTTACTTTTAATTCATATTGTTTACAGTACAAAAAATAAAATTTAAAAAAATAGCAGTAAAAGTTTGCAGGAAGGAATTTATTATAATTGTAACATTGCATAATTATATCCACTACTTGATTTGTTAATAATATTTATTGGTTTTGTTGGCAGGTTTTACGTCATCCATACACAATATGTAAGTAAAACTTTTCTGTAATTTTTTATTTACTTGTATAAAATAACTTTAATTCTAACTTACTTTACCTTACTTTTAATTCTAACTAACACACTAAATTATAATATTACCTAGGTATTATTTTTTCTTACCTAGTCTGTTCAGGTGATGGTGTTTCACCATGACCCCGGCACTGCATTTTCACATACTTACAGCCTGTTTCTTCCACCTCTGCCTTGTCATAAAACCGACTTGTGTTTGTGAGGTCAATCCATAACCCAAGCTTTATCTAGACAAACATACTAATTTAAATTCCATCATTTACAAATAATATTTTCCAAATATATCTCACTTCTATCTATATTTACACATCATACTAAAGGAGGATGAACAAAAGGGAGGTTATTCAACTACTTTGTGTAAACTCATTTGTTAAGCATGTTGACATTCTCTAATCACACTAAAAATAGAATTTCATGTAGGAAAACAATAATAATTTGTGTCATGGTATTTATGGGTCAAGTAGGTAATTCTTCGAATATTGAGTACATGAGCTATTTATTTTATGTAAATAAATTTAAAAGTAAGTTGCATTGATTACGGCAGCAAATGATTATTTGAACAAAACAAATGAGAAAAAAGCTGACATTGAAAATGTGACTCACTTTCATACTTTTCATGTAAACAAACAACATGGATGGTGTGAAACGGTTTTCTTCAGGTACTTTATCATTGAATTGAGCTCCCAAAGGGGTCTTGAAAGCCATAAACTTATCAGCAACTAGTCCCGTAGCCTTTCGTGGACATCTCAACCACCTATTGGGTATAGGTCCGGGATCCCTTTGCGACATTCTGACCAGTTTCAGGGGTCAATATGCTTCAAAACTACTGCACTTTCAGCTTGCCACACATTGGTTATAAATTAAAACGTTTTTAAGGTTTTTCTTATGAAAAAACTAAACAAACCTGTCTACTTTGACAAGTCGACACAGCATCTTCGTCACTAGTGTTGACACATTTAGTATTATTTCATTAATCGATTCAAAACTGTAGTCGATTATTGTTTTTTTTTTAGTTAATTATTAGTAAGTAATATAAATACATCGATATACATATAAATCTCGACTCGATTAAATGCCAAAACTTTTATTTTATGAAATTATACAAACAAAGGAGACTATTAGCATAATTTAATTATTATATCGTTGTGGCGACGCTTGAGGGAGGCCTATGTACAACTGTGGACGTCTTTAAGCTGAAATTATGAATTATCCTCAAAAGTTTTTTAGCTTTTATTTACTATGGCGCCCAAACGCAAAATAATCGAGAAACTTACTTTAAATGTTATCTAATTTGACACTTTATATACATTTAAATCTAATAATAACGTAATTAAAACTAATTTACAAAATAAAAATAAAAGCCCAATCGAGAAACTAGTTTTTAGCAAAAAAGAAATTAATATTCAGTGTCTAGACTTATTCATAAAAATATAAATCCATAGAGAAATAATTATAACATTTATTACTAATTTTTAAGATTAATCGATATTTATATGCGAAACTTAACAATTGATACTTTATAGACCCATCACTACATAGATTGAAACAGATAATAAATGAGCTGCATATTTTGCAAAAAAAAAGTGTCTTCTCTAGTTTTCATGAAAGCTGAATGTAGTAATATTGAATACACATACATTTTTGTTGATCTGATATGGTGTTTTTTTTTGGTGGGAAAATCATCAAATCCCGCCTTGGGCGGAGAGGGATATAGTGTCAGACTTTTACTGACTAAAAACCCACTTCTGTTCCTTTTTTGCCTTCATCCCGGGGCACCGGGTTTCGCTTTCACACTACCCGTGGTCCCAGATATGGTGTACTTTTTAAAAATAAGAAGATTTTTTTAATAACATACAATCTCTCTCTTATAATATTTAATCTAACACAATAAAACGTAATTAATTAAAAGGAAAATATTGTGTGTTTAATTTCAGGTTTTTAGGTTTTGAACGACAGCTAAACTATTTTTGGCTGTTGACAGAAGTAGCAACTTTACAAAATATGAAATGTGAAGTAATATTGTCACTTCACTCTTTCGTTCTGAACCTGTGCGTGGTAGAAAGAGTAATAAGATTGTATATTTTTTATGTGTTGGCTACATTTGAAGTTGGTATTTGCCAGAGCCTGCCATTTTGTAAGATAGAAGGGAGATAAAAAATAGTTTTATGGTGTTAAAATTTTACAAAAACTCCGTTGCCATTTGTCTTAGGGCCAAAAACAAATGTTTAAATGGACGCATCGTCCATTATAACTCAGGTGTCACGGGATGACGAGCAATTAAACAATTATGGATCCGACAGAGGTAAATCTCAACCGAATTACACCTGTTACCTACTAGCATCAAATTAGAGCGTATAGTGTTACCTCCTCATAACTCGTAAATATTTGCTGATCGTGATCGATGTTGGATCAGTGAATTAGCGAACGTTTTGAATACCCTGGGTTCCGTTTCGCGTGCGTGTTCCGAGGTAAACAATTGGATCGTGTGGACGCGATAACATTTACAGCAACCTTGAGAACCTATCTTTCCTTACGATTCCACTGGTGATATTTATTGCGGCTTCCGCGTGAGTGTTACTGTGTTGGAGTGTTCTGATGTGCAATGGTTGTTTTAGGGCCATCCCCTGGCGGCCAGCACAATGAGGGGGACGTTACGCCAGTGTCGGGCTCTGCCCCGATTGGCAGTAAGAAGTCGAGCGGTGGCGGCGGGTTCTTGCGATCGTTGCTGTGCTGCTGGCGCGGCGGGCGCGGTAAGGGCCCGCCGGGCAGCAATGGCGCGAACAGCATCGACGGCCGAGCCTCGCCGCTCCCGCAGGAGCGGGGGCTGCTGGTCATGGCGGAGCATGCCCCCCGGCCGCTGTTACCACCAGTGAGACATCAGGACATGCATAAAAAGTGTATGGTCATTGATCTTGACGAGACATTAGTTCACAGCTCATTCAAGGTATGTGCCTATGTTTTTATAAATAAACCTTGATGTTTTGTTTTTTTTTTCCAAACAATGTTATTGCAAATTAACTAAAATTCTGCCTCGGTCATGACCTTAGTTGATAAATCTTGCCAAAAACAGGTTTTCGGTAACTTGTGAAGCTAAATAATTTATTGTGTCCTGTATGTTGACTGTATTTATATTTTAAATTAATTTCTTGGTATCACAAGCATAATAAGCTTATTATATTCACAAAATTGGTACTTATCTCATTATCTAAATGGTGTGGGTTGTATGTATAATGTGTTATAGTAATGAGTTTCATAATTTATCAAAAGAACTTATCAAAATATAATTGTCATTTCTTGTGTTAACAAAACATAATACATACTTATGATATCTTCATTATATTAGTTTAATAAAACATAAGTAATGTACTGCAATAAACTAAACAAAATATGATTTAAAAAAAAATAGTTGTGCTCACTTTTTTATGCTTATTTTATGTGAGGTGTTCTTAGAAAAAGTGAATACAGTCATATATATATACAAGCTAACAAAGAGTAGGTTAATGGGAGCGGCCAGTAATTACCCTAAATTCGCCAACACAAGACACTCTTCTCTCATTTTGGAATCTGAATCATGGCTACCAACTTACAAGCAATTTTTTTATAATTATAATTTTTTTTCTACAAGAAATTAAAACCAACATTAATCCTCATTTTCACATCTTGAAGCCCACTGTGGGTTTCAAGATGTGAAAATGAGGCCAAAGCAAGTTGTTTTGACACCTGATTACACATGAATATAGTTTTACACAATATTTTCAAGTTATAGAAAACTTTTAACAAACTTGTACAATGTTTACCATCATTCCTCTTTGATAAGAAACATTTTTGTATGCCATCAATGTATAAATCCCAAGTTTTTTTTACTTCACATACCAGAGAGGGATCTTCATAGTTGAGAAACTAATCTATGACTCACATAAGTATAAACAGACAGACAATGCAACAATTATGTGATTAAATTCCAAGCTCAAATGCTTCACTCTTTTTATATCTCCAATTATAGCTAGCGATTCTTTGTAAGTAGGTATTTCTTATAAAAAGTTTATTGTGGAAGAAATAATCATGGGTAATGTTTTTCTTTTTAATGTCTAGTAGTTTTGTTGTAAGTACTTTAATATCTTATGATTTTAATATGAGAAAAAAATGCAACAATGCATGCATGAGAAAATGCAATCCTATAAATTTTAATAAAGTACATAAATTGGAAACACGACAGTTGAGCCAGGGTTGTTCCGCAGTGGGTTCCTGAAGATGGATATAGTCACCGAGGCAGGCCTAAAAACACTAGTGTGATGATTCAACAATAAAGTTAACTGTATATTCAGGAAGCCTTTGCTTTACTATTGGCAAAATAGGTAAGGCATATCAAATGTAAATCTGGATGAAGATATTTTGTTATTATGACAGATGGCACATTCTTTCTAGGATGCTAGCCTAAAGAGAGAGACTGTTTGATCATAAATCTCCTATTGTATCTCAAACAGAAGGTACACATCACTCTTATCAAATTCTAGCAGTGTCCTAACAGTTGTTATCTTGCATACAGGAAGTAGTTATGATTACTTTTGCCTCACTTCATCAAAACTTCTATTTATTAATCTGTGCGATTTTAATTCAAATGCTAGCTAATTGACATCACGTAAATATTTACTTGGATGCTTGTATGTAAGTTTTAATGTTGAGTTTTGTTAAGAAATTACTACGTCGAATTTCGTACGGCAAACAGGAAAATATGTACTGAGAAATTAGTTTGTAAACTTTTTAGACAATGCTATTTTCACCATAGAGGAGTGAAAGTTTTCTCTAAAATCGGCTATGATTTTGTTCACCAGCAACAAAACATTCGAACAATAATCATAAAACCTGTTCCCTGGCCTACTTTTTTACTGTTTTAAAATAATTCATTATCGTCGGTTCGTTTGCTATTTTTCAATTGTTTTGTTATTATTAATCGCTCAATTTGATTAAATAATTCATCCGAAACACGACAGTAAAAAATTAATCGACGTCAATGTTATTTTAAAATGAACAGAAAATACGTAATCATTGCTTTGTTTAATGTACGAAAATCTGATGTCTAATGACGATGAGCGATGATAACCGCTCATTTGTGATCTTCCAAACTAACATTTGTCTTGCGTGTCATAGACTGCAAATCATTCTAATAATCATAATCATCAGCAAAAAGTGCAGCACACATAAAATGACATTGCTTTGTTTTCGGTCTGGCAAAACTTACCTATATCGTTAGCCATATCTTATTGATATAAATATTTATCGCTACATTATCACTTTTTCGTTCCGACATTGCAGATAATGTATCTTTTATCACACCTATTTCATTCATATCGTGTTTGATAACCTTGAGAGCTGGTGCATCAGATTATTGTTGTCCTAATATTGTTTTGATTTTTCTATCTTAATTGACTGTGGTTTTTATCATGGAATATGTAATGTTTGGATCACGTCTGGTGCTAATAAAATGTTCATACATATGAAGAACAAACATACAGACATGTATTCCATTGTGTTTTGCTCACAATGTAAATATATTGATATTAGTTCTATTTACAAGATCAACAATACTTATGCAAGTAGATAATTTATCGGTTTTGCCATACATACGAGATAACAAGGCGGAAGTCTAGTTGTAATATAGTGCAACGCGCAAGTGTTTAATATTCTTCAAAAAAAAATTAAAATAATATGACAACGTTTAACAAAATTTTTGCAATAAAAAAAAATGTCGGCTATAAAACAAATTCGGCGAGCCAAACCGAATACTGTCCAATCACAGATTCGTGACGGGGGCACACCGTCGCGTGACGCGCCGCCGTTTAAGTACCCAAACTGCAATAAAAAGCGTATCTCCATATTGGCGACACCTGACTACTTCGGAGACGAGACGACTTATTTAATGATGTCATAATCTGAAGCCAAGGGCGCCTCATAGCTGCGCCTACGAAACATTCCGAGTTTGCATAACAACCTTCATGAAATTATCGTGTAAACGCTAGAAGCGGTAATGAACGAATTAAATAATTTGTAATGTAATCACAAAGCCGCGACACTATGTATTACGTAGTATTTTCGGTTCCCCGTATAATTCTGACGCAAATCGTCCTGTCATTGGTTTCGTACGTTATTAGTGTGGGAAACGAAATCTGCGTGACGCATATTGACTGCTCTAATCTGTAACTTGCCCTTGTTCATAACGCCTTATGGTATCCTTGCTTTCCCATATTTAGAATGTTGCAAGTGCCTAAGCAATCAGCACATGTATTTTAAGTGGCAACAGGTTGTGCAAAGGAAATGGAGATAACACAGGTAGTGATCGATTTAGTATCGGAAATTCGGAAACGAATATTGTTTAGTTTCCTCTTTTATAAACGCTGTCTTTCAAAAGGGTCTTATCGAAGGTTTAATCGTCTTCGAACGACTCAGCGCTGTCTCAATGGATGTGTGTCATCAATTTGCTGTAGTACGTTCGTTAATAGCTTAATGTTATCGCTTTTAACGATGCTTGTTTCCTCATATTCGTCACTAATTACGCAATGTGGTCAACAAATAAGTAGGTAAAGAGACCCGTGACCAGTCAAAGTGACGATTACACAGCAATCACTGCGAACACATAGAATGCAAACAGTTCTTGTGTCGAGGCAGGCCATTCACTAACTTCGACTGTTTAGAAGCACAAAGAAATGTAAATTGAATGCGGCGCTGACGCGATTCCAACTCTATAATAGTGATGACCCTAAAAACCCAATTACAACCGCCAAGTTAAATCAACAGCTTGTAAAAACAGACGTTTTATGTTTTTAGCGGTTGGTATCCCAAATAATTACATTGGTTAGGAATGTGCACCACGTGAGTTGATTCGCATTTGACCGGTTTGTTCCCGTTCCAAAAGACTTGCTCTTTTTAACATTTCAGTTTGGGAACTAGAGCGTGCCGTCGACCAAGGGCTCGCAGCGAAACGGGAAATTGTCAGATTAATATTGTTAAACAGCTTTGAGATAATGTGAAAGTCTCGCTTCCATTTCACTCTGCGACGTGATTTAATTTGAAGCTTTGCCAATACCAAAGTGCGTGATAAAAAACGGTCATCATCGTTGATTGAATGTTACATTAAGTCGAAATGACTGCAACGTATCGGTTACGACAATGTTATTAGATTATTGAGAACGCGTTCTATCAGCGCTTGTCATTATTTTGTAACCGAAGAATGAAATGCACTTTGTTTAAACGTATTGTGGATGTAAATATACAAACATTGTGGTACAGAATTTGATTCAGCGAAATATTGCGTATTTCAACTTTCGATTTATGTAACTGCTCATGTCAGAAAAATATGAATGTGTAATAAAATTTATTGCAGTAGGCAATCAAAGAATACGTCTATGGTCTAAATCCAGCCATCATCATGTCTACATATAGACTGAACATTTACTATAGTCTCAAAACAAAGATGATAGGTACGTTAGAAATAATATGCAAGTATGCCATTGCCGTCTATTATTATGGCTACATTACGTTTTAATTGCCAATAAACTTATGGGGTCTTAAAGGTACTTAAAAATAACTTCGTGTCTATAAATATAGAGTGGGTAGACCACAATAGTTCAATGGGTCGGTTTCTAACTTCCGATCGCCAGTACACCCACACCCATCTATTGTCGGTCCATACATCGTCGCTCGTCGGCTACGTAACATGCATCAATAGAGGAAAATGCTTTGTATCGATCTATACTTTGATAGGTTTAGACAGAAAACAGGAAAATCTATTATACATGACTGTGTCAAGTCGCATGAGTAAAATTGTTATGATAGAGTATGAAAATAGATAGCAATGCTCCCAAGCTGGTGTAAGAAGTAAACGTTGAGTGACGTGTTGGCTGCTAAAGTACCTAGTAATAACTTCTCTGCAGAATGCTTAATTGTATCCTTTTTTTTAAAGTAATAATCATCAAAAAAACTCCTCCCGCTCTGGGTGACTAAAACCGATTTGTGGTCCTTCAGGTGCCACTTGTGTCCAGGGCCACGATAACTCTAGAATAATCCCGCAACGTAGGTACCTGTGTATCCTGCACAGAAAATATTACACCAGCAAAAAAATAGACCTTCATCTTCCGATCTTCCGGTCCCTATCTCGATTTAGTTTTTTGAGTTCTTGCATAGGTACATCTATACCTACATCACTATCTTCCGTCATCTCAGAAGTCGCCTTTCTAGCCATTTCGTTCTTCACACAATTAATTCATTGTTTCTTTAGTCTTCCTCTACTCCAACCATCAGAATTCATTCTCAAATCTTTAGTCACTACATGTTACTCATTTCACCGCAACCTATGGCGCATACGCACCATGGCAACCGTTTTCTTCACAAGTTCTCGAACGGCTTGTGCCATTGAGTCTTCTCTGACTAAAATTATAACATACACCATAATCGTAGCGCCAAATAAATATACCAGTCATACTTTCGATCTAATAATAACTTGGATAGATCGTGATCACAAGCATCATCATAATCTCTGTGATGAAATAAAACAGAAA
Organism: Mythimna impura; assembly: GCA_905147345.3. Lineage (NCBI taxonomy): Eukaryota > Metazoa > Arthropoda > Insecta > Lepidoptera > Noctuidae > Mythimna > Mythimna impura. The sequence goes on along the minus strand of LR990348.1, from coordinate 23,197,980 downwards.
GTTCGATTCATTCAAAATTATAGCCATTTCTCGCAGGCTGTGACTATGGAATGGAAGCCTTTCAAATGTACGCGGCACTAAAAATACTTCCTACTGGCGTGGCCACCTGACTCAAGTACGAACTGATGATACTAGCTTTGAAAGAGTTTGACGCGATCAGTTTAGATTCTATTTCCATAATAAACACGGGTGCTGCATGGGTGGATGGTGGATTATTAGTACTAGTATTAGTAACTCACCATATTATGTAAAAAATTCATTCGATAAAAACTTTTTAGAAAAAAAAAAATAACCGACTTCACTAAAAAAAACACTAAAAGGATCAAAATAACTTAAATTTCGGATGTCGGTGTTTCTCGGTATTGTTTGTTTCTTATTTAACACCGACTTCCGAAATTTAAGTTATTTTGATCCTTTTAGTGTTTTTTTTAGTGAAGTCGGTTATTTTTTTTTTTCTAAAAAGTTTTTATTTCACACTTTTTAGTTGCGATACACTTATAAACAGAGTGCCTATTTCTAATGACAATTCCAATTAACCCAAATACTGCTAGGTTACATTGTTTTATTATAAAGTTGCTGTGCCTACCTTCCTCCTTCCGGCTGCATCATCAGATCAGTTCGATAGTACCTTATAGCCAAAGAGCATCTCACGACAATTCTAATAAGCCCAAACACGGCTAGGATACATTGATTAATTACGGAGTTCCTGTGCCTACCTTCCGGCTCCATCATCAGATCAGTTCGATAGTACCTTATAGCCAAAGTGCATCTCATGACAATTCTAATGAGTCCAAACACGGCTAGGTTACATTGATTAATTACGGAGTTCCAGTGCCTACCTTCCGGCTCCATCATCATCATCAGATCACTTCGATGATGCCATTTTCAACGTAACTAGTCAGAATCATTCATTTATTTGTATTGTCATAGTCGCTTAACTATATCTTCAATGTGATATCTATTTGAGTATGAAGTTCCGTTGACCATTTCTGGTCTTCTTCATCAGTTCCACTTCATCAAATGTTACTTTTTGACTGTAAATGCTTAAGTTCTTGATGAAAATACTAAAATTACCATAGGGTTGCCTATAATTTTTGAGGAGTTCCCTCGATTCCTCATGGATTCCATCATCAGAACTGGATTTTGAAAAAAATGGGACCAATCTGGAAGCATATCCTATAAAAGGAAAAAAAAATTTTGCAAATCGGTCCATAAACGACGGAGTTCTGAGGTAACAAACATAAAAAAAAAAAATAATGATAAAAAAAAAAAAAAAAAAAAAAAAAAAAAAATACAACCGAATTGAGAACCTCCTCCTTTTTTTTGAAGTCGGTTAAAAATGAACGGGCATCTTCGATTTTGAGATTTTCGTTTAAAATTGCAGTGTCGCTAAACGGTAGATAATATCTATGCTTGTCGGTTATCACATTCTTATAACAGAATCCTCAGACTTCATTGCCTCCGTCGACTAGTCAAATATTATCGAATGCTTACAAATTTCTCAATACGTCGTTAAGCGAGATTTGATTGCTCTGGTCGGTATGCCCGTTCAAAATTGCACAGACAGCAATCGGATTCATGAAAGTCTTAGTAATCTGATCCTCGCGTAAAAGAATTTGTCGATCTGTCGAATAGTTTGTCTTTATTTGGACACTGAGACTGTTTAATGTTAGGCGAAAAGTATCAGTCCTATAATATTCTGTTGCTTTTATTTTTCTTGCGGTTCTTATTGTCTATGTCAACTATTTGTTTCCTTTTCTCTTGTCACGATGAATTCCTGAATTTATTTCTGTCTATTGTCTTCGTGATATAATTTCGGCAATTTATCTACGCCGTTTCCATCAGACTGCAGCAAATTATCTATCATTATTAGTCGCAAATCTACAAATCGCACAAATAATTTAACATTGTGACCCAATTCTTTGCTTGATATCTTTAGAATTTTCTCTGTCTTATTGTCGAATACTTTAGTGGTTTACTGGTCATGTCCTAGTGAGTTTATTTGTATTCTGTTACCGTCCAGTCTTCATCCTTATGGAGCACTTCCATTTGTGAAATCGATTGAAATTCTGATGCCTTAAACAGTGCAATTAAAAAGTTTATTAGTCAACACTTCCACTTTCAGATACCACTTTACGTCCTGGCATCGCATCATCAGTTCAATATGTTCATGCTACATATAGCATGGTATTAAGAGACTAAACATCAGTCAATCTATATCTAGCGGCCAGCGATGAGATAATGTGGGTTGAGTTTGAATATAAAGATGCTCAAGCTCAATTTTTGCTCTATTGAACTGACTGGACTATTTTTATCCGTAACCCAGGTAGGGTGTGCAATGAACTTTGACTGCTACGTAAATAAACTAATTGGTACACTTCACACGGCGTCCAATCCCGTCTCAGAGTGCTAATATCTTAAATTGTAGGCAGTAACCAAGCAAAAATGTGATCGTGCATACGTTTACCCGAGCTGGCGACTTTGTCTATAGATCAGTGTACGAGTACGGCGAACGTGGTATAGAAAATGAGGTGACCGACACCCTTCACTTCCGATCCCTAATGGAGTACTCGCTGTTACGTGCAGTTGCTTAGAAAACGCAAAAACACTGCCTTCTCTTTAGAAATGCAATCTTGATGGATCAAATAAAACCAAGTTTTTAATCACTATATAATCAAAAAAACCAGCGCGTAGGTGTAGAAAGTTTTTTTTTTGTCTCTTTTTAACTACAAGACAACAACATCAACTACGGTTTCATCGTAATATTACAAGCATAGTTCTATGAAAACTTGATGAAGTGCAAACATAACAACCGGAAAAGTTGGTCAATATTGTCTTCTATTTACAAACGTATTAGTTTCCGTCATATTTGACCTAATCTAAGTTAATCTTAATAAGTAAAAAATCACGCACAGATTTTGTCCTAATAATCTCTTGAGCTTACATAGTAGGATTTGTCGTGAGGTCTACAAGGCCAAATTGGCCAACTGATACAACAGTTAATAAAACAGCAAATGTTGCATTGTTAACACGATTTCTGTTCTACTATGCCATATGTTAACTGCTATTGTAAGTTCAGTTTTGGTTAGCTCGGCCGTGTCAAGGCTTTGGCCTTGGATATGTTTGGCCACACAATCGGGAATCAATTCCCATCCACAATGCTTAACCGATAGTTCAATGTGGACCTTGAAAGTTGTTGAAGGGCAATACGTACTCTTTTATCGGTGGGGGTTTTGATTATTTGTGTAAGCTTCGGCGAGAATATACAGCAGCTAGTAAGCTGCTCCACATTCAAGAATACGAACGTGTCCTCGCACTCACCAGAACATGTAGCGACGAGGAGAAACACCGTGTGGTTTTATTCAGTGGGGAGTCAGAAAGACCATCCGCCTGCCACAAGAGAACAGGATTTCCAAACATAAAAAAGGATATAAATGGCTTTAGTTTTTTTATTAAGCCAGTCTCAGTAAGAACTGGCCTCTACTTTCTTTCGATATAGCTTTAAATTTGTTCTGTCTTGTGAATGAGAAAGGTATTTTGTAATTTTGCACACCAAATACCATTTACAACTCTGTGAGAGAGCTTGGTCAGTTCGGGAAGTTCCTGCACCGGATTAGTGCGGAAGTAACGCCCGGGTGTCACCACTGTGTGTACCGCCCGGAGGACACGGTGGAGCACACGGTGGAAGTGTGCCCCGTTTGGGCAGAGCACTGCCGTGTCCCCGTGGGGGCGATCGACGGCAAGGCGGTATCGGAGATATCGGAGGGTACGGCCCTCACGCCCCAGTCGCTGGGATCCTGATCCCGATTTCCGGCCACCGTAGGCGTGGGCTTGCGGACGGCGAGCAATGGGTAGCTCGCCGTCCGACCGTCCGGTAACCAATCAACCGGACCGAGCCCAAGTCGTCGACGCGACGGCGCGTATTGTTCCACGCGCGCCTCAAGCAGAGGTCAGCAAACCGTCCGCCAGCAAGGTCGAAACCTACTGGGGCCAAGGAAGGAACAGAAGTGGGTTTTTAGTATGAAAAAGAGCGGGGGATGTCATTGGATGATTTTCACACCTAAAAAAAAACTGAATATTACCACACTAAATTATAATATAAAAGTAAAAATTGAGTCTGTATGTTTGTTATTCCTTCAAACGGAAACTGCTGCAGTGATTTGGATGAAATTTGGCACACGGGAAGACCAAGTCCTGAAATAGCACGTATGATACTTTTTATCCCGGGTGTATGTTCCTTTGAGATAATTTTCTACTTTTACGCGAGCGAAGCCTGGTAGAAGCTAAACGATGTATAAGAAATATACTGTTATTAAATTATTGGCAACGAAAAATCATCAAGATATCTAGTTTTTTTTTAAAACGACAGTTATCAGGCAGGCTTCCTAGGTATATTTCTACCTACCGTTAATACGGTACGGATCTAATATGAATATTAACCTGTATCTGATCAGTAATATAACGGTTATTTAATAATCTAAAATATGGTTTAATTGTGTCAGTAATATATGGATGTAGGACAGACGGACATCCAATCAGATTTACTTGACGGTGAATACTGAACTAAATTAATTGAATTGGGTTTAACATGGTGATGTAACTGAGAGACAAAAGGACTGACAAAGTTTTGACATGAAGATTATAAATTAGATTCGATTTTAATAAAGATTGTGTAACTTGATAATGAATTTAGGAGTTATTCATTTTGAGCACATTTATTGTGTGTAGGTACAGCTAAGGTTACTTGTAGGTAAGCGTGCTCCAACATCAGCGACATCATCGCTTACCTTCAGGTGAGATAATGGTCAAACGCGAACCTATCAAAATAAAAAAAACCGGGCAAGTGCGAGTCGGACTCGCGCACTGAGGGAACCCTCAGTGCGCGAAAGGCGCGCAAGCGCGCAGTATAAACTTACCTATGAAAACATTTCAATTCCCGAATAGAGTTACGAAGATTTTCCGAATCGAAAAAAAAAGTTTTTTTTTGTGACGTTACTAGAAATTTACAGTTTTCAGATTTTTTCCTGTACTTGTACTATGAAACCTTGCTTCGTGACAAATTTCAGGATTCTAGGTCAACGGAGGAAGTATCCTATGAATTTTGATTCCCTTGAGAGTGTCGAAATACACGTTTTTTGTGACATAAACGGCCGTATCTTTTTTTTCATTAACTCGGAAGTTTAATTTTGTCACAGCTCTAAGGGACCGCAAACCTGAGTATATAGTTTTAATTTCAACTCGTTACCTCTACGCGTTCCCGAGATAAAGGGTCTTGACAGACTGACAGACGCACAACAAAGTGAATGGTTATATAAGGGTTTCGTTTTGGTATGGAACCCTAAAAAGGTGTCAGTCATATTATTTTTATATGTGGAAATTATTTCTTCATCTTATAGGTTCATGGGTGATCTATAAAATTTAACAAAATGCCAAATGGCATGGTTAAGCTGAGCTATAGGGTCGTTCATACGACTGTTTTATGTTGCGGTAACAATAAAATGTTCGTTATAAAAGCTGAGAAGATAAATCTCAGCCATTTCATACCAAAAACGCGTAAAGTCATCTTTGGGTGGTTTCAGATACAAATCTTGTTAGTGAAGCAAAGGATGCTTTTGCTAGCTTAAATCGACATCTGTAACCTATATTGAAGAAGAAACTTTACTATAGGAACAGTATCTGGGATCAGGAAAAGGATTGGGGATACCATAACCACGGTAACATTTACCATAACGCTATTCAAATTGGAGCCACCATTGAATAAAATTTGCCCAAAGTTCAATCAGACAATTTTTCTTAGAACTTCGAGTCTTCGACCTAAACTGGTAGACAACTAGCACGATAGACTCCAGTTGAACGAGAAAATCGGAAGTTTATAATATTATGAACTCGTGGTATATTATTAATACTTGCGCAGCTAATTCTTGCTACTCTCCTGTTTATCTTACGCTCACACATCAAAATTTTGGCTTCCGCAACTATAATAGTGAGCAATCGGCTTCTGGGGTTATGTTACACAAATAAATTATCTTCAAGTTATGTTAACCGTCACGTTGGTAATATTACATGCTCTGAGGGAACATAATTTAGGTTTATGTTATGAGTAGCTAGCTAGGCCGTGAGATCACCGACGCAGGCGTGGTGGTTACGTACTACCTCCGTATTGATAACTTCGTCAATGGCTAATGATCTTAGGTATAATTTGAGTTTGTGAGTTGAGCATACACGCTAAGAAGTCGTTGGGTTTCATGCGGGTAATAAAGTTTATTTTCGTATTTGGAACCTCGGACACAATTTTGGTGGACTGACTTGTTTTTGTCCAAACAGCTTCACGCAAGTGCTTACAGTCTCAGGTGGCCCAAACTTTGTATTGAAATGGCCACGCGAATTTTTGAAAGAATCCTTAGCTGTTTAAACTTTTCTGTATATAATTTATCTTGAAATCCGGCCAGGGTAAGTGTGTAATCGAGTGCACAAACGCCTCGATAAAGTAATCATTATCAATGAAGTGTTGTTTAATATATTATTGAGTAATTTACTAACATCACTTTTATATTGGATTGATCGATGGACTGGCTTTATTTAGCTTCGATGTGTTGTTTGTGTGTTTTTACGGCTTGGGTCACTTATCCACTGAATGTTTACCGCAAACAGCTTTATTTGGACGTTCTACGGCTTCGTCGCTTTAACATTTTGCTTTCAGTCTCTAATATTTGTATAAGGAAAGGAAATGTCGGTCACGCTATGTAGCTGATTAATAAAAACGTTGTAGTAAAGCTAATAAGTTGTAAGTATGTAGTATACTTTTCCCTTGGAGCTTTCTTGGACGCAATATAAATAAAACGAAGTTTCCTCGCGTCACGCAAATAACATGTCGGAGCGACCTCTACGGCTACTACGTATTAGGTTTATGCAAATTATCAATTAATATCACTGTTTATATCTTCATTGTAAATACTTACGACGGCATTCTTGCGCGGTATGAGTAATAGTGTATTTCCCATTGTTTTGTGACTGGTTTCCCCTCCCTATCTAACCCTTTCCTGCTTTAATTAATCTATTTTGTTTTGGCGTGATAATATTTATATTATGTTTGTTAGTTTTGTTAAATGGGTCGGTTATAAACCGTATTTATTTAAACAGGTGGTTTTATTTTATGAACACGTCACTAGTACTTAAGTGGAATTAGTTTTTGTCACGCATTTGCTGGTATTAGAACATGAAATAACACTTTTGCTTGTATGTCGAAGTTCAAAACAGCTTACATAGTTTTAATTATTGTTTTTATGAGAACCATTTTCTGTTCTCTTTTTATACTTAACAATGGACTTACTTTGCTGCCCTTGTAGTCGTTAATGATTTGTTTACTAAAGTAAAATCTGATACTTTGTTCTTAAAATGAGTGGTTTATTTCACCTCGTGTTAATTTTTTGATTGCACTCTTGTTTCGTTTTGGTCCTCCGTTTTGCTTTAAGGATGTCCTGCACTAATTAACAAATGTACAACCAGTTCCTTTACGCGTTCTTGATACGCCAAGATTTTGCTTTGATGAGAAACTACAAGCCTCTGACTTGCTCTTAGAGTAACCTAATATTTGTTACAAGTCTCGTTTTTCATTTATCTGGTAAAAAAATCTGGACAAATCCACATGGAAAAATTTGGCTTGATCTTTAAGACTTTTCCAAGAAAGACTAATTCATTAAAAACGATTCTCTTTGACTGTCTCGTGCGTGTCTAAACTTAAGAATCCCTCTAGGACCTAGGTCACGTACAACACAGGCTTTAGGCTAAATTAATGACCGAAAATTTCTAGTTTATAACATAACATCCTGTCTCAACTTAATTACAGTCCATTGGCCCACTTTCTGTAACAGTTTCTTTTCTTAATATTCACATGAAGACGAGGATCATTTATGTCAATATATTATTATTACAAAGTTAAAGAGTTTGTTTGTATAAACGCGCTGATCTTAACAACTACCGGTCCGAATTGAAAAATTCGTTAGTCTTGGATAGCCCATTTATCGAAGAAGGTTATAGGCTACATAACATTGCGCTTTAACCAAAAAGAGCAGCCCCCCTAGCCAAGTTACAACCGTTTTGTTTCGATTCTCTTTTCGTTGATCGCTTCGAGTAGGCCACGCCTCCGATTCCTTTATTCTGAGGTCATCTCAACGCTCAGTCACGTGGTCAGAACAAAGGAATAGGAGGCGTGGCCGACTCGAGGCGATCAACGAAAAGAGAATCAAAACAAAACGATTGTAACTTGGCTGGGGGGCTGAGCAGTAACCGAAGTCGTGTGTGAAGCCGCGGGGGACAGCTAGTTCTAGTATAATTACCACTAGCTTACCTCCAGTATCTCATTAACTAGACAAGATATTCCTTTTCATTAATAAAACTACGTGCAACTTGTTTAATGCACCACTAACCAATTTATGTTACTCAGAACATAACCAAATTCGGATCCCTTTGATATTTGAGACGAAGAAAAATTTGAATGAAATCGTTCTCTTACCATATAAGTTACATGCTTATGTTGCTGAAGTTACCAGATTAAAATTCTAAAGTTACATGATTAGCCTGTCAGTTACTTGTCGTTTTAAAAGTATCCTTACATTATTATTAGGCATGCGAAGGTTTGTTTGTTATATATTAATAGGCTTTGCATAGATATCGATGTTTTAGACATCCATTTGAGAAGTGTGTTGATTATGGAATTTTCCTTTGGTTTTCTTAAGAGGTCCTTGTTTGGCAACGGCTGTTTACTGATTAAGGATATAGCTCGGATTATGCAATCGTATTTCTTTTTCGAACTCAATCTCTAAGCATTTATTTCAAATATATTTACAGACACATTGTGAAGGTCAGTTAGTCATATAGGTGAAGCTATTTGCACGTTCCAAAGAGTAGATCTCAATGGAGAAGAACGTCCAAGAAACTCCATGAACATAAAATGCGTCTCATTAAAAAGAACCAATCAGAACCTCTCATTGCATCTAGTCGACCGAATTGATTTTGATATCGACTTTTGATTATACCACAATAGTTTAAAGACAATACTGTATGAGTAATCCGTTGCACCATGAGTCATGCATTCGCGATGTATTGAGTTACCTACAATACGTGAAGTTGGAAGTTCAATGAAAACAAACTTTTAACTTTTTTTTATTACCAGCCAGCTTGAACCTTATAACCTTTTTGGAAAAGTTCATTTGAAAGAAGGTTGATAAAAGATCATTCTTCATTGGGTAGTCATTATAATAAGAATGTTATTATGTTCGACGGCTGCGGTAGCAGACAATGATTTATTTAATTTCTTTATGACTTGTTGACACAAGTGCCTGAAACATAATTGGCCGTGCGTGTGATTTCGGCTTGTAAACATGTGAGCAGTACCCCGGAATTTTTATTAGCATTTAGAAATTTAAAACAAATATTAGCTCACTGATTGTTCAAATTCAAGTCTTAATTGGGTAAAAAATGTTTTCAAGTAACTTAATAAAAAACACGAGTTCTATGCTCTTGCTTCAAACTCCTTGGTACTTTTCCAGAAGTGTTGTTTAATCGTAACCGTGGAGAACCGAGATTCTATAGCGATTTTTGCTATAAACGCCATTTTCAAAACTTTCCCACAGAGTGTCACCGTTTACTCATTGAAATTGACGGTCTTTGACAATCTGACTATGAAAGTCTTTTTTGATGTGGCAAATCAACAAATAACTTCTCCTGCTCTGGGTGAAGCGAGTGGGAGTATCAAGTTTTTACTGATTAAAATCCACCTGTGTTCCTTTAGATGCAATAACGTGTATCATGGCTGACTGGCAGCACATCGACGTACCGTTTCCAACTCAACTAGAACTACCTGGACCCAAAGAATCTAAAGAGAAAGAGTCCCAAAAAAAAGAAAAAAAAAATACCCAAAGAGCCCAAAGAGTCTTTAGCAACAGCGTCTTTAAATCTGTTTCTCCTATCTTTCCAGCCGATAAACAACGCAGACTTCGTGGTGCCTGTCGAGATCGACGGCGCTGTCCACCAGGTGTACGTCCTCAAACGACCACACGTCGACGAGTTCCTCCGACGCTGTGGAGAACTGTACGAGTGCGTGCTCTTCACTGCATCGCTCGCTAAATACGCCGACCCCGTTGCTGACCTTTTGGACAGGTGAGCCTCTATTGTTAATGACTACATTCATTACTGTTAATGAATGAGTAATGCTCGATCGTAACTATCCCGTTGTCTGTCTGGCCTCTGCCATTGCAGGTAGACTTACAACTGTACTTAAAATGTGAATCAGGGACCACGCTTTTTATCTGAGTGACCTTGATGTCGCTATCCTATCTTATAAGAATAAGAACATTTTATTCACTAACGAGAAGAGCAGTGGTGGCCGAGTGCTAACGGCCCCGACTTACGAGTTGTAGGTCGCGGGTTCAAACCCAGCTAGGCACATTACTTTGTGTAATTTATTTCATCACCACTGCTCTCAAAACGGTGAAGGAAAACATCGTGAGGAAACCGGCATGTCCTAGAACCAAAAATTCGGACATATGTGACATCCACCAACCCGCACTGGGCCCGCGTGGTGGATTACGGCCCATTCCCTCTCCTAGAGAGGAGGCCTGAGTCCCAACAGTGGGAACATTATAAGGCCGACTATACTATACTATTCACTAACGCATACATTTTATGGGCTGAATTCCTGGAACTCACAGTAGGATTCCCTGTATATGGAGAAGGAATGTAAACGGAGAAACTGACTGACGTAACATATCAACACACAGTTAAAACTATTGGGACTAGGAGCGTGAAATTATACACGTTTATGACGTAAGCGAGCACTAAGAGAGAATTTTTCAAATTTCACCCCCTAAGCCTTAGTCCAAAGTTTTTATGGAGAAACTGCTGGCAGAAGGTAGTGATGAATATTACGGAATATTAAAGTACTAAAGCTGTTCTTCACTGGATGTCTGCTGTAACTTGACTTGAAATCAAACTAATGAGACTTGAGGTATAAGATATGTTCTAGGGGGATAATCCGAGTTCACTGTTGGCCAGTGGTGTCATCAGACAAACTATAGCGCTTATAAGGGATTTGGGTAGTTGAGTAGCTAATTTTCTTTTTTAATTATTTGATTCAAAAAGTAACTTTTCCAAAATCGCAAATAGGAAGAATTTTACAAATCCTTTCATAAGTTAGAAACCGGTGAAATCTGATGGAAAGGGAAACTGTAAAGAAACAGTAAAAGGATGCACCGCCATTAGGTTATGCGCGTACAAAAGAGAGCTAGATGTTCCCACCACACCCCCACTTTTCCTCATGCCAATATTTGAAATGTTAATTGCTGCTTCATTTAAAGACCAATTTTGATGCTGTTTACAGAGAAAAATAATCTGTTATTATAAAATACTAGCTTCAGCCGTAAATGTCGATTTCTCCATACAAAATTCCAACCCCCGTTTTACCCCCTTAGGGGTGGAGTTTCGTAAAATCCGTTCTTAGCGGATGTCTACACTCTATAAGGAACCTACCTGCTAAATTTTAAGTTTGTAGGTGTTATAATTTCTGAGATTTCGTGATTGATCAATGAGTGGTATTTAGCTTTTACTTAAATAGATTATAAAAAAACTAGCAGCTCTGTAAACTGACTGTTTATCAGAAAAACAAAATGATAACCCGATTGCAGCGTCATATACCGGGTCCTATTGTGTTTTAAACCATTCAGGGACCCAAAAACATACACAAAATTACATCCAAATCGGTCAAGCCGTTTAAGAGGAGTTAGGTGACAAACACGTACAGTAAAATTATGATGTAAAGATAAACTAATTTAACCCTTTAACGCACACCTTAACTTTTTTTTAAATTTATGATGATTTTAAGTGAAATTATATTCAGTACTGTTATTTATAATAATATGTAGTGATATATTTTTCAGAAAGTTGTTATTTTCCGAGAAAACCCAAAAAAACTAGTGGCCAGTATACTGACCACCGACCGTTCTGCATCAGTAACTCTCCCTGTATAATCACTGGCCTGTAAACTGGACACATAAAAACCGGTTGCTTTTTACATAATAAAATGAAATTTCTGTGTATTTCATAATTAGTTTTTAATCAGTCTCCAAAAAAATAACATAATTAGCGTATCATTTCAAACAAAATTTTAGTATTTCTTCTTCTTAGTCTAAAAACATAAAAAATCAATATCAAAGTGTTTTCTCCTCTAAATTATTAATAAATTTAACGAAAAATCAAAAATTACTATTGTGGTGTTCAAAATTCAATAGAAAAGGATAATTTGGGTAGGCGGTGATAGCAGAGGCAGCGAGGGATGTGGCGGTGCTATTGGGGGTTGTGGTGAAGGCTGTGGTGGAGAAGCTGGTGGAGGAATTTGCGGAGATACAGATCCGTGTGGGAGTTCTGAAGAAGACTATGATTGATGACTATAACTACGGGTACTAAAGCTGCTAGTATTCGAGACAATATCGTCAAAACAATCATCAGCGTCGGAATCACCACCAATATCAGAATGGATGGCCTGGTCATCAGTAATGGCCATAATTTCTGCCCATTGATCTTCACTCAGCATCTCCAGATCCTGTGTGCTAAAATTCTTTCTAAAACAGCAGAAAAACGAGAATGAAAACACAATAACTATACGTACCTACAAATCGACATTTTTCGATATGAAAAAATAGCTAAAAAATTACGATAATAAGCTATAACTACCGAACCCGTATATTTGTGCTAATTGCACTATTTTATCCTAAAAATAGACTATATACTTGGTATAAAATGATGTAATTGATAAGCATTAATCGAAATATATACTTATGAGACTACCTCCAACACACATATGTAATTTCTAAGTTAGATTTCTTCAACACACCTGTCTGGTTTTAATGGCAAAATAACATTGTTTATTTTATGATACTCGATTATATTTGTACGCAATAAGAAAGTTTATACTATAACCAAATTGTTTTACTCACCTTTTTTACGAAGACATGTTTTTTCCTTGCACTACACACCGAAATACTTGATGTCTACTTGTGTTGACAACAAATACTAGTGTAGGTATGCGCAGTGGCCAGTTGACAGGCCACCGTAAAAAAAGGCGCGAATTTTGCATTGCATGTGACGTCCTTGAGCACTGGCTAGTTAAAAGGCTAGCGTGCTTTATTGGTTATCGTTTATGATCATAAGGTTCAACATTATTAAAAAAGTCTTTGAATTATCGACCTTAAAGTGATCGTCCAGTTTACTGGCCACTTTGTATGGGCCGTCCTATAAAGGGTTAAATAATAAAAAAAGAAAGAAAAGAAAAAAAAGAAAATAAATCCGTCTCTGTACCTTAATGTGCATGAAGTATGAAATAAATAATAAATAAACAGGAGAATACCCAATTCAAATAGGGGGTGAAACAGAAGCTTAGTTTTATAATTGCCAAATCACTTCTGCTATTGTGTAGTCATGCTTTCCCTACCAATTAAATGTTTATTAAATGCTTTCGTTACCGAAAACGTCGACGTTCCGAAAATTAACCTACTATGGAAGAACAATGGTGAAACTTGGCCGCACTGTATCTAGTATGTGACTTCACTATGTTGAGGTCGCGGTCAAACTCTATTATGTATCAAAATATGGTTGTAATAGTACGCTAGAAGTACGAACATTGACACATGAATTTAAGAATAAAATTTTTGAATGAATTTTGTGTATAATAGTATAGGTACTCTTTCCTTTTTAGTTAAAGTAAAATAAATAAGCTTAATATATTAAAGAAATATAAAATAGAAGTTTTTAATTATTCATCTTAATTAGCTGTTGGCCCGTCTTAATTAGATTTTGTAATGAATAATAGGGACTAGGCATGTAATTTTTTTATTTGCTAAATTAAATATTTTTTAGATATGGTAAACAAACACGAAAAAAAAATTTACAACGAAGTTATAAAACTTCCAAGCTGCTAACGAGAAAGAGAGGTCCAACATGGTATCTGACGTCAAAGTCCATCACTCCTGTACGGCCGCTAAAGAAAAAAAAACGGGTTCTTGGCAAGACAAACAGATATATGTTTGTTTTCTTTTGATATTGTATTCACAGTTAGTGTTCTATTTTTGTATATTAATTGATAAACTGGTTAGATAACAAATACTTTTTTTATACATACTATCACCTTTTTCATACCCAGAAGTTATACTTGTTTGCAAGTTGCAACACGGTTATTGTATTATATTATAAATGATTGATATTTTCACTACTTCGTTGTTATCTGGCTTTATTATGCAAAAATTTGACCATGAAACGATCTAAAATGCTCTTAGAACTTATTCTCGTGTCGCATTTAGTGTATTATTGCAATGGCCCGTTAGTTGTTAAATAAATCAAGGCTAACACGCAACGAAAATGTTTAATTTAGGATTTAAAAAAAGCTATAATTTATTCTTACGTCGATCTGGCGACGCGTGAGGAAGGTTATGTCCAGCAATAAAAGATTTTTTTTTTGTAAAATATTCATACTGTTATACTGTCTGTCATGTCATGACTCATCACGCCATCGCTCTCGACTCCCTTGTGTGTTTTTCATATTTATTTGTCAGTCTCTGGACGCCTGAGGGAGGACGACGCTGTCGAAGTCGACCACGGCGTAGCGTAGTGTGACGATCTAATCATTTTCGCGGGGCAAACTTGGCCTGAAATTAGATGGGACTTATGGAGGTCTTTGTTTAGCAGTGGGATACAGAATAGACTAATAAAAAATTACAATAACAACCAGCCCCAACTTCGCATCTGTATTACAAACCTTTGAAATTCTCGGCTCAGGGGCGCCGACTCCGTGGGTGCTCGGGGGCTCGGGCACCCATGACAAATAAACAGTGGGTGCCGAGCACCCCTGAGAATAGACATCAAGTAACAGATCAGTAATCGCCTTTTAGGGATGGGCGGTTTTTCCTTACCCGACGACCCGTTTAGCGCAGTGGTTTATACGCCGGCTGAGACACAAGGATCGCGGGTTCGATTCCCGCACCAACACAAATGTTTATTGATGAAACAGAATTTGTGTTAGGTTTGGGTGTTTGTTGTACCTTCCTTGTTCCGCAGTATGTAAGTAGGACATTTATTTATTTGTCGGTTGATCACTGTGCATTTCTCTTCTCACACTTCGCCACTTTTTCGAGTCATCAAATGAGCATGAGCGCCCATGAGGTTTTCTAAAAGCCGGCGCCCCTGTCTCGGCTTTTCTCTACTATAATATGCATGTATTATACAACTAAACCTTTCTTATGATTAACTCTGTCTGTTGGTGAAAGCTGTGTAGTTTCGAATAGACGCGGTAAGAGACTTACTTATATGAAAATAAGTTATGACAGATCGCTCTGGGATCTTACTCTATAATATGTAAAGTATACATCAGGGTGTTTCATATTTTTTAAATTTTCGATTTTACTTTGCTCGAATTCTTGATACCACTCATGCACAGTGTTCTTATACCAAAAATCACCATAATCGGTTAATATTTAGAGGTTGCACAACGCCAATAAAGTTTTCTCATACAGCATACCCTATTCATCTGGGCTTGAGACAAAATGTAAACAAAGAATACAATGTAGGTACCTTCGACCAAGTTTCTTCGACGTGTTTGAATACATTAATAACAGTCTCCTTTTCTGTTGAACGCATCGGCGTTTTCTTTGCACGCTTTTTCTTCGGTGAATAACAAGAATTCAACGAAAATATCTCGTATCAACAAGTTGATCGATAGTGAAAAAGATGGCAGATTATAACTCGCCCGATGACAAAACGTCACATTTTTATGTAATATGTTTGCAGTATCTGTGGTCTATAATTTACGTATTATAAATGGTTTTTTTACCTTTTATCTCACGGCTCCCTGAATAGGGTATAAGTACGTCAACAGTGTAGGTAAAATTTTTAATATTATTATTTTTTACAGTGGAGGGTAGCAAATGTTACTAGTGTGTTGTTGTGTTTAGTAAAACTTGCTTCCCTCCTCGGTCTACTACGCCAATAAGTACCTACTTATTAAAAAATAATCCTCAAAAACCCCCAAACCATCTCTTAATATTATGCGATTATGGTGATTTTTGGTTTATGAACACTCCATGAGTGGTATCAAGAATTCGAGCAAAGTCAAATGAAAATCGAAAATTACACCCTACTATACATAGAGTTGGGCACGCCATAATTATGGCGGTAAGTAAGGTACTCTTTGAGGAGTGGCTGGAAAGACCTCACGGATCCTCACCTTTCGCATGAAGGCAGGTTTTCACCGAACGTGGTCTGTTCGGGAAGTTTCGGCACCGAATTCATGCGGAAGCAACGCCTGGGTGTCACCACTATGTGGACCGCCCGGAGGATATGGTGGAGCACACGGTAGAGGTGTGCCCCGCTTGGACAGAGCACCGCCGTGTCCTCGTGGAGGAGATCGGCGGCAACGATTTCTCGCACCGGGCCTTGGTACAGACCATGGTCCGAAGCGAGGCCGATTTCTGGCCACCGGCTTGCAGGCACGGGATTGCAAACGGGGAGCAATGGGTAGCTCGCCGTCCGACCTTCCGGTAACCATCCGGACCGAGCCCAAGTCGTCGACGGCGCGTACTGTTCCACGCGCGCCTCAAGGAAATTTCAGCAAACCGTAGGGGCCCAGCAGGGTTGAAGCCTACTGGGGCCAAGGTCTGTTTCTGAAAGGAAAACTCGGCCCTGGGACGAAGGCAAAAAATGAACAGGAGTAGGTTTTTAGTAAAAAAAAGTCTGACACGCCCTCCCGCTTCACCCAAGGGGATGTCATAGGATGAGTTTCCCATCTACAAAAAAAAAAATACATAGAGTACTTATTTCTTTATTGTTTTTCAATAATTATAATTTGAATTGTTTCTTCCCTGGGTAAAGTCATTCCTATGATACTATTACTTAAACTACTCAAAAAAGGCCACAAGACCGAAAAAAGAAACCCCAGTACATTGAAAATAACTTGTCTTGTGTTGTCTGACTTCATAATAAACAATATGTCTTAGCAGCACGTACGACACACATAACCATATAAAAGATAATGCAATTATGTTAATCAGTTAGCTTTAAACGGTAACAAGGCATATAATTAAATAGTGTAATTAGAAAATTATATGATGCGTGAGTGCCTTGCGTGTGAATCAGAGTAATGCTCGTGATTACAACGCAATTTCTGTTATCTTTTCTCATCTATTTGCAGCACTAGGCCAACTGATTGGCTTGATAGATGAATTAGGAATATTCTTCGATAGAAAATGGCATTACAGGTGTTGCAACTTTTAGGGAGTTGTGTCCTAGAATGCAAAGGGCAAATGAAGGAAAATAGGCGGGTTTTACAATGGGCTTCATCAGAAGACTCAAAGTCACCCAAAGGGCAATGGAAAGGGCTATGCTCGGAGTTTTGCGTGATCGAATCAGAAATGAAGATATCCGCAGGAGAACCAAGATTGCCGATATAGCACGAAGAATCGCCAAACTTGAGTGGCAATGGGCAGGGCACATTGCTCGCAGAACAGATGGCCATTGGGGCCGAAAGGTTCTGGAGTGGCGACCGCATACCGGAAGACGCAGTTTGGAAGGCCTCATACAAGGTGGACCGATGACCTTTTGAAGGTTGCGGGAATCCGATGGATGCGAGACGCATAGGACCGTCCGTTGTGGCGACATTTGGGGGAGGCCTATGTCCAGCAGAAGACGTCTGTCGGTTGAAATGATGATGATGAGGCGGGTTTTATTCAGTAAAAGTTTGGCACGCCCTTTCGCTCTCACCCTAGAAAGCGCGAGAAGTCATTTGATGATTTCCCAACTCAAAAATAAAGCTAGTTAGGTTGTCAGGGTTATGGAATGGTTCGAAAGAGTTTTTACCGTGACCCTGAAACGCGAAGGGTAACTGAAAAAACACAGGTGGGGTTTTAGTCAGTAAATATTTGACCACTCCCCCTTGCTCCGCCCAGAGAAGGCGGGGTTTTTTGAAAAAAAAAAAAGAGTGGTGGAGTGGTTCATTATTGTTCCTTGGCCCTTATTCGAAATAGGTGAGGAACATAAAATATAATCTAATATATAAAATTCTCGTGTCACGGTGTTCGAACTTGAACTCCTCCGAAACGGCTCGACCGATTCTCATGAAATTTTGTGAGCATATTGAGTAGGTCTGAGAATCGGCCAACATCTATTTTTTTTTTTTTTTTTATTTATATGGCAGAACAACGTTTGCCGGCTCAGCTAGTGAATGATATATAATAATGAGTATCAAACGAAGCAGACAAGAGACACTGTTTCGGTTATTTATTTTGGACTTTATTTCAATATACATAGGGTTCGTATTTGTTAAGTATGCGCCAGACCTAACAATCCCCGAGATACCACTTGTGTGCATAAGGTTCATATTTATGTAGCAATATAATTAAATTGTTGTACTAACGCAGAGTCCTCAATCTAATGTGAATAATATTTGTTCCAGATGGGGCGTGTTCCGCGCGCGACTGTTCCGCGACAGCTGCGTGTTCCACCGCGGGAACTACGTGAAGGACCTCAACAGCCTCGGTCGCGACCTGCGGCGCGTCGTCATCGTCGACAACTCGCCCGCCTCTTATATATTCCATCCTGACAATGCTGTAAGTAGAACTGGCAAGAGTCAAGAACCCTTCTTTTTTTTAAATTGATATATACTAGTGTTTGACTGCGATCCCACCTGATGGTAAGCAGTCATGCAATCGCTGATGGTGAGGCGCACTAGTTTATTAAGAGCCTAACCACTCTAACTTTGAAGACACCTATATTATAATCGGAGAGGAAGACCGCAGCAGGGAAATTCCCCGGCGGCCCCGATTTCCAGCTACCGTTGGCGTGGGCTTGCGGACGGCGAGCAATGGGTAGCTCAACGTCCGGCCGTTCGGTAACCGTCCGGACCGAGCTCGAGTCGTCGACGGCGCGTAGTGTTTCACGCGCGCCTCGAGGAGATGTCAGCAAAACCGTAGGAGCCCAGCATGGTCGAAGACTACTGGGGCCATGGGTTGTGCGAAAGACAACCTCGGGGTCCTGGAACGAAGGGAAAGAAGGAACATAGGAGTGGGTTTTAGTCAATAAAAGTCTGACACGCCCTCTCGCCCCCCTAGAGCAAGAGAAGTCATTGGATGATTTCCACCTAAAAAAAGAAAAAAAAGGGGTCACAGTAATTCTTTCGAACGGTCCTGCAGCCCTAGGTTTGATGCCTCAGAACACAAAAGATTGCAAACAATGGATGTAAAGACTTTTGTCAAAAATGAGTTATGTCTATGTGTAAATAAAAATACCAAATTCTGTGTTATGACAAATGCAAATGACTCATCGTGATAGAAGAAAGCAGATTATTTAATGTGTAGAATCTATAGTTAACTCAAGCTTATCGTTTCAGGTACCTGTCGCGTCATGGTTCGACGATATGACAGATTCAGAACTTTTGGACTTGATACCGTTTTTCGAGAAACTAGCAAAGGTGGACAGTGTATACACAGTGTTGCGGAACTCGAACCACCCGTACAACCCCACAGCGAACAGCTCGCCCGGCACATAGCGCGCGCCCGAGCCGCTCCGAGCCGGCCCGCGCGCGCCCGAGCCGCCCCGAGCGGGCCCGAGCGCGCCCGCCGGCTCACGATCGCAGCCGAGTGCGCCCGAAGCTCCCCGAACAGCCCCGGCCGCTACTCTCCTCCGAACACTCAAGAAAGGAGCGAACTTCGTCTTAAGTGCCAATTTTGCCTTCTGGATAGTGAGGACATTATTTCTACCTATTTTACATTTTAGGTATTTCTTAGTGCGTAAGTGGTCTGCATGATGGATTTGTGATGATAATCTTTATTTAACATTTCCACTCTCTGGTGAGCTTGCAAACGA
This sequence comes from Mythimna impura, assembly GCA_905147345.3. Lineage (NCBI taxonomy): Eukaryota > Metazoa > Arthropoda > Insecta > Lepidoptera > Noctuidae > Mythimna > Mythimna impura. The sequence continues at coordinate 23,178,081 of LR990348.1, read as the reverse complement.
AGTGTTCGTATATATTTGGACGTAATTCTATCGATATTTTTCGTGCTGACTAACGTATGTTTAACGTGTATTTTTAAAATGCAATCGTCGTTCATTGAATTTCATTTTCATAACTATTCGACAACTTATATCGTGCTTGGGATCAAATACAGATAAGTTAGGATATTTTTACCGACGTAGTTGCAGTTTATTATTTGTCGCTCATTTCTGGTGTTTTGTCAGAATTGATAGGAATCGATAAATCAACATGTCGCACCTCTATGATTTGCCTTTGTCTTTGACTACATATTGATGGTTAACTTTAAATTGATAGACTTGTAACATAATCACGGATTCTAAAATTCGACTGGGATTTAAGCATTAGTATCCAGCACTAGTGAAATGTGTAAATATTTTTATAAGAGAGTAATGATGATCGCCGCTTGAATCATGGCTAGAATTAATATGATAATGTACATACATTTATATTATACAGAAACAATTGAATTGTAAGAGAAGCGCTCGTGGCAGAACAATAGCACTTAAGGTGAACTGCGTCGCACTGATCCGTGACTCGTGTTACATTCGAACTCTTAATATATACGAAACGTAATTACTAATTAATTTTATAAGATTATCGAGAGGTTTGCACATTATTTATTCTACAAAATATTTCTTTATAAAACATAGATTTACATTTTGTATCTACTTAATAAGCAAAAATAATTATTTACTTATTGTATTGATTTATTGATAAAAGATTAATGATAAAAAATTGTCAATTATTAAGAAGTGATGTAATACGGGTCACTTTAAGGTTTGTGCACATTAGACAGATCAAGTATTGCATTATCCCACTTCATGTAACATATTATTAACTTTAGTGTGTACATACCTTTGTGTTTTTACGGTAAAACTCCCCCCTAAGTAGTTATTGATGACAATAAGGAGTCAATCGCGACAGTGTCATAAATGAGTGTTTTTTTTAATGATTAATTATGAATAAAATACTTTTAATTGTATGTTACACACGGGTGAACGTAGTATCAGATCAGCGTCTAAATGCATATTCATTATATTGTTTCTGCTCCTGTAAAGAATGTAATGCTACTGGCAACAATCTACCAGGCGAAAATAGGATCTAAAATCGCATGAAAATCTTTTGCACACTGGCCCAAGTTATAGTCCCTTTTTCTACACGAGCAGAAATTAATGCATGCTTAAAAATATTATAATAAAATTCGTCATCTCAGTATTAACCTAGCTTTGTAGTATTTGATGCCATTTTTACAAAAAAAAAAAGAACTAAAATGAATATATCTCTATGAATTTTAACGAAATATTTTTATGATGGCAATATTTTTGTATGTTAAATTATTGGGTGTCAAGTATTAACAACGTAAAGTTGCGACTGCACACGAGAGGCGTAGCGATAATATGGAATGTGTACAACGGACGAAGGATTATTAACGTAATTTCGATCGTACCGGTCTCCTTGGATAAAGAAATCTTTTATTTTAGTCCAAAATTTGCATTTATTGTGTCGTGAAATTGGCTTAGTAATGCATTTATATGTTACAAGCGGAACGTCCGGAATACGTGTCGGTGAAGCTCAATATTTCCGTCTACCTTATCGAATATCGTAACTAATCGTATCGCATATCCGTGCCTCAAGTGTGCTCGAAACCTAAATACTAAAATTTCAAAATTTTCTATTGACTAACTGAAATAAGTAAGAATTGATTAAATTAGGTAATACTAAATGGTGCTTTCAGTATTAGTTGATTAAGCAGCTCGAAATTATTGACTGTTAAGTAAACTACGCACATTCGGTTTTTACAATTTGTATACAAAAAAAATTTACATGCAGAGAATATCACAATTGGCGGGCAAAAAGTAACGCTATATAAAAACTCATTGGTCATACACGCCATGTATTTATTTGTTTTAATTGCTTAGCAAAACGGTTTTATTGTTTTTCGTATTATCTTTTGATGTCGGACTATTATTGTTTTGTAAGAGCTTGTAAATAAGATTTTTATTAACTTAACAGATTGAAAATTGATGATTTTTTTTTTTAGGATATCATTATAGATGATCACTTTCTCTTAATATACGCGTTAGTTTGTTATTTAGTGACTATACAGGTGTATGTATATAACTTATACATATGTTTAGGTATATGTACGCTTAATGCTAGGTTTATCCTTGATATAGGTAGATTCACACCGTGCGCTTGTAATCCACGTCGTTACAGAGGCCATATAAGTTAGACAATTATAGTCCTCCGAAGTTATTACAGTTGTCTCCTGAACTATTTGCTGCCTCTTTTTGAAACAACGGGCGCACTAAATATTCGACGTCCAAGTACAAGTTTTATCTCTTTAACCGCCCGCGTCGGATTAGTTCGACGAGTGTTTTCGTATCCTACTCACCATGGTCGTGTGTGTGTTTGCGACCGGGTACTCCCATCTCGTTTAGCTCTTCAATCCCCTTAGGTGACAGAAGAGCTGGCGAGATGGACTAATTGGTCGTGGATGTGCGACCTTGGCGGAATAAAAGCGAGTGTGTTTGTCGGATATATCCGACATAGGCGGTTAAAATGTCGAAACTAACGTAATCAGGGGCAGTCTGCGAAACTTAGTAGGAGATTCGTAAGAGGGATGCGCGTACGCATAACTAAGTGGAAATAAAGGTCTTGTTAGTCAGCTAGCTTCAATAGGATCGAATCGAGTTATTCGTAGTGTTATAAGAACACTATCAAGGAAGGTAAAATGATTGGATCTTACAATTTATTTAAAAAATAAATCTCAGTGTGCGCCCGTTTTCAAGCTAGACATGATTGAAAATGAGCTTTAAATACTTGAAAATTTACATTCGATAAGCATATTAAAACTTTAACAAGTAGTCTTAGTGTTCTTGTAACTTGAAAGAATTGTGCGCAATGTGGATTACACCTTTATTATAATCACTTATTCACTCTCGTCACACGTCACCATAGCCCCACGTAGACAGCATTTATTTTTAAGCATTAACATAGACCTAGGATGTTATAGTAATATATACGTTGATTTCTATAGACTTAAGGATTCTGTTGTTTTAAATGACGCGTTTTCTTATAAATGTATTTAGCTTGATAAGAAACAACTCCCTGTGACCATCTAATATAAAAAACTTTATTATCATTTTTTTTTAAATTACTTTTCGTATTTTTTTTTTATTGTCCAACAATATTATTTAGGAGAATAATTGTTAACGTTTATTTAAAAATGCATGCAATAAAATTCGATTGATATTTTGCTAATAATGTCGTATTTTTAATATTGAATATAAAATAATACTTTTATGTCTAACGTTTATAGCGAGATTTGGTATCGTTGTTGTATCATTAATTTGGATTTTTTATGTAATTTAACATTGATGTATTAGGACTTATGAGATGAAAATGTATAAGTATGCAATAACTTGTTTTTTTTCTTGTAATATTATATTTCTGAATGAGCTTATTTGTTGAATTGTTTGAGATTGTTTCTATCGGTGCTTTTATGAGTAATTTAACGTAAGCGATACTCGATTTGGTCTTAATAAACACCTATTATTTATTTTCACTATAAATGAAAGTAACGTAATTCTACTGATAATAGAATTCAATAGTTACGTCATCTCAAGAGTGAGGTCGAGTATCACTTGCGCTTTAGTCAAGTTGTTTGCAGTTATAATGTAATGGCTGATCAGTATATTGAAACGAATGCAATTTTAGTCGCGTACTGTTTCGTAACTCACGAGATAACGATTAATTCAAGGTGTTTTACACCTATTGTCAACACGCGACAAGAATTGCACTGCAAAATCTATTCACTTGCACTCTCACCTTTAATTGCTTGAAAACAAAGTACAAAATATAACAGCATTGCTGGTTTTAACGTTACGAACAAAATGTATGAGTCAGTTACTACGATTCTTTATAATAAGGTTGTGCTTATGCTGTACCACATATCTTTCGTATTCGAGTCGATCGGTCATCAATTCTTGCCTCTAGGAAGTAAATTATGTAAAGAAATACTCTCGAATTTTTATACACATGATAAACAATAGCTACCCACCTGTCACTGCCTTATACGATGAGATTGCCCCAAAAATTAAATCTATACCTACTTAGAGCGGTATTTATCAAGTTTATATTCTTATGAAATATTTATATTATAGTGCTGAATATTATAAATTATATGCTCTGCAATATTAGACTTCCTCTTACCGTGTAACTGGTATTAGAAAAATTATGTCTGTACATTTTAAATATTTTTACGCGAGACTGACGTAAGTTGATTTTGGCGTTTTTATTATGAGTTGCGACGGAGGGAGAAAGAAAAGGTAGCTAATCTGGCTAGTTTTCCTGATAAGTATAGGTTCCTTCAACGCATCGCATCGCAACGCCTCTGAGGATCTATTTACCGCCTCGCTACGCAAACAAATTGTCACCCAGACACCTGATACATTTTTAATACTCAAAATCTTCTGTAGTTTTAGTTTTATTTCTTCAAACATATAAATGTTTGACGCTGGAGTCCATTCTCGTCCGAGGCGGTGAAAAGATTAATGTTGAATAGTATTTTATTTTAGTTTCAGAATTATTTTGTGCCTATGTAATTTCGTGAAGCTAATTTATGTGATAGTTTTTAATTTTAGACTCGCGTAAGAATGTTACTTATGTCAATTTACCGCTCTTCCCCATAAAAATTGTATATTATTTATTTGAGATTTTATAATATATCCCAGTTTCAATATGCTTAGCGGATGTAATTTCCAGTTTATAAACATTAACAGTGCAATATTCTTCCTTTAAAAATATACATAAAATGTATTCAGGACTTAAAAGCTTTACGATTACGATTCAATTTCACGTGAATGAATTTTAACAGTAAATACAAGTTGGCATATTGTAGATATATTGTACAGCATTACGGGGGACGTTACGTTTTATAGAAATACAAGGCGGTTGTAATTCTGTTGTTATGTATTTTTATAAAGTTGCGTCCGAATCGGTATTGTGAACATTTTGTACCTATCAGACTAGGCACGTGAGAGGACTATAATTATATTTATGTAATAATAGCCATGAAAATAATAGGGGAGACACGAGAGTAGCTAGGTAACATTTACCTGAGACGAAATTTATATAATGGTGTACATTTTTGATATGACGTTGTACAAAAGAGACATTTGGTATGTTATTTTATAGGAATGAAATAAATAGCCTTAATAAATTATGAGCGTTTTAATTTCCTACCTTTCAGTTTACTAGTAGAGTTAGCTCACATCGAGACGACAAAGAGATACAATATAATAATAATATTCCACAACTATCACACAACGCCGTCTAGTCCCAAGCTAAGCAGAGCTTGTGTTATGGGTACTAGACAACATAAACTTACTTATATATTTCTAAATATATAGATAAATTACACCCAGACACAACAAATGATCGTGCTCATCACACAAACATTTGTCCTGGGTGGGAATCGAACCCACGACCACGACGGCATAGCAGTAAGTGTCACTAACCACTAGACCAACAGGCCAGTCAATAATAATAAATATAGACCTTAAATACCCACATTTCAGTTATAAGATCCCAATACGTTTCGAGGCTAACGGTGCTGCTTCGTCGGTAACGCTTCATGCGAGATCCCCGCGCAGCTTGTGGCTGCTGGGCCCCATAAACTCGAATAACAATTCAAGCTTCGCCGCGTCTCTCTGTACGCTGACCCTACAAAGATCTTTTGGTAGTGTTCCTGAAGTTAGTTGGACGGCGATTTACCGAACGAGAAGTACCAAATTCGAGACTCGCCTCTTGATTTTAATGAAGGCAAAATGGGCAGAACTACACAAACGAAGGACTACTCAAACAAGAAAAATATATTCAGTTCCGATCCAGTTATATAAAAAAACTGAGCAAGTGCGAGTCGGACTCGCGTACTAAGGGTTCCGTACAAACCTAATTCCCGAATGGAGTCTCGAAGATTTTTTCGAATCGCAAAAAAAAGGTTTTTTTTTTGTGACGTAACAACAAATTTACTGCTTTCAGATTTATTCCTATATCTGTGCTATACAACCTTACTTTTTGCTAAATTTCAGGATTCTGGGTTAACGGGAAGTACCCTATGAATTTTGATTCCCTTGAGTGTCGAAATATACGTTTTTTGCTACATAAACGGCCGTATCTTTTTTTCCCGTTAATTTAGGATTTTGATTTTTTCACAGCTTTAAGAGACTGAGTATATGGTTTTAATTTCAACTCGATAACTCCACGCGTTCGCGAGATAAATGGTCTTGACAGACAGACAGATAGACGGACAACAAAGTGATCCCATAAGGGTTCCGTTTTTTCCTTTTGAGGTACGGAACCCTAAAAAAAGATTTGTAAATATACGAAATTATATTTTTGAATCAAGATGACATTGGTTTTCTATTTTTTCTCAGTACCTATACCAATGAGACAACGACCAGTGGGTTGCAAGTGCAACCCATACTTTGGAAACCACTGTCTTGTGGTGTTTAAATAATATTGATAAGGAGCGTTTTTAGTAAATATATTAGTGAAAACAACCATGCAAACTTGTATTGAAAATTATAAAAACCGACCAAGAGCGTGTCGCACTCACGCACGAAGGGTTCCGTAACGTTCGTAGAAAAAAAAAATACGTTGTTTATGAGCCCCTTTACTCTGTTTTTAGTAGTTTCTGTTATAGCGGCAACAGAAATACATCTGTGAAAATTTCAACTGTGTCGCAGTATCACAGTTCATGAGACACAACCTGGTGACAGACAGACGGACAGCGGAGTCTAGGCTAAAGACTCCGCTAAAGACTTTAGCATTAGGGTCCCGTTTTTACCCTTTGGGTACGGAACCATAAAAACAAGATGGCGGCGCTATTAAAAAGAATAATTGTAGTACTCTAGTTCTACACAGTAGTGTTCATTCGTTGAATTTGTGGTATGATAAAATAAAAGTTAAAAAAATTTACTGCGAATTTTTATTAAATGTTAAATATATACTTTCAAATATTTAAACACACTTCACATAGGACAAGATATAAATATAGTAATTAACATATTTATGTAACATTAATGATATGGTACTTATCGATTGCATTCAACAATCTTTTTTTTCGCATTTTTGCAATTCGCAGTTTTTGATCATGCATAACAATTTACATTCATAGTTCATGGTATTTTTGAAACAACGAATCTCTCTCGACCGACTCATTGCCACCATCATTTTCATGCATAATTTAGCCAGGCCCCGAACATTGGACGATGACGCGCCAGGCTCGTCATAGGTCTACATCGAGGATGACGCACCTAGAGCGTCATTGGCCCCCTCATCTTCAGTATTTAATTCAGGATAAAAACTGGTAGTTCTCTTTATTTCAATCTTTTTAAATCTGTTTTTAAGTAAGTTCGATGTGACGCGCCAGGTGCGTCATGGGCCTCCCGGGATATTTGCTTATGACGCGCCTGGGGTGTCTTTGCCATGAGTCGGTTAATATTTAACGGCGGGGTTACCATTAAGAAGTTATTCTTGTTTTCCTATAGCTTAGATGAAAATCATCACGCTATCATCGACAAAGGGTAAAGCAGACAATGATGACGTTTATATAAGAACACCTATTTTAGACAGGAACCAACCAACACCGTGGCGCAGTGGTCTCAGGGTTAGACTGGCACGTATATGATATTAAATTATTTTTAAGTTTATCCTATACTACATTCGAAATACGACTAGACATTTTAACAAACTTTTTTTACTGTCCGTTTAATCTATTTTGACTTTTATTGCGTTGGTAGTATGACATATATGGCGGCTGCAGTATGTACTTGGTATTATAACCACTTTTTTTGCTCTTTATGCCTAAGGAATAGAAGTCAAAATCAGTTGAACGAACAGTAAAAAAGGTTTGTTTTCATGTCTAATCTTATTTCGAATGGAGTATAGACATAACAGGCATTGGAGAAGTAAATTATTGTGAGGTAACCTGGACTAATCATCATTGATGTCTCAAAACGCCAACCTGCTTTGAACAAGCGTGATGATCAACGTTTGTGCCTTCTATGTATAGAAAAAGAGACTTCTGTCCTCCCTTGTGCAGTGATTTCCAACCTGTGGTCCTTGGATCACTAGTGGTCCGCAAGAACCAAAATATGGTCCGCGAAAGGATTAAAAAATTCGAAACTTCCCAATTGAAGATTGTAATAGATGTGCACATTTCGGCCAGACTGGAAGAGCGGGTGCGGGGCGGGCGCGACGCGGCTGTCTCAAACATAAGAACTTCATTTGAGTGTCCATAGTGGGCACGCGGGTGCGGGCAACTCACGCCATAGTGAGTTCATACAAGTGGACACAGTGAGTGCGCGGGCGGCGAGTGGAAACCCTGTCCCAACACCCGCGCCGCTCCCCGCACCGCGCTGCCAGTGGCCGAGCACTAAAGAGTAGCATTCTGGTCTTGCTACCAACAAAGAAACCTAAGTGATCCCCGGTCAGTGTTGTGAACCACTGCCCCAGGGATGGATACAGGCTGCTAAGTGCTATCGATTAGTATTATTAGATATAAGTAAAGTCTTCCAATTCAAAGCATTGTTTTATCAAATGGAAACCCCTTTTGGCCGCTGATGTTTGGATTATCTGTGTCAGTGTATGGGTTTATAACATTCCTGTATTAAAAATCCCACGCTGAAACGAAAACTTTCTAATAACAAGTCTGTGGGAATTCTGAACTGTTAACTATCCTGCGTTTCACATGACGAATGCCTTCGTTGTAGTTAATTTGTGCTAAAAAATACTAGTCTCATACAACTTTTCAATTGGCAAGTTAGGTTATACACTGAAGTACTAAACAGGTCAACCGTTTTTCCTGAGACGGTGCCCTCGGTAGGTGAGTAATGCAGGAGGGATGTGGTGACGTCAGCTGTGCCAGACATTCTCGCACTGCCGGCCGACAACAACTCTTCTGTACCGCGCAGCTATCTCATGTACAATCTTAGGTTGAAGACGCATTGCCAGGCGGCTTATCTAGCTTATCTTTACCTTGTGTGTCTAACGAGTCACCTGGCGAGTGGTACAGTGGAACGAATGTACTAAGGTAGGCACTAAATAAATTTGGAATAAAGTACAGTGACATCAATGATGGGCGATTGTTACTGATTCCAACAATCGAATGGTTTGATACTACTAATATTAACAATCGAATGCAAAAACAATCGATCGCTAGTTCTCAAATTCGAATGAAACCACTAGTTCATTCATTTACTTTACCCGTGCCATACAAAATAAGGCTGTTTTTTACGTACAATAAAGTCTACTTTTAATTGATATCCGTAGCAACAAGTAACTGATTTTTGAACCACTAGTTCATTCATTCAGTTTGCCACACGAAATTGAGTATTTTTTCTCAGTTCATAGAGTTTAATTTTAGATGAAGTTGCGGATATTCGAATATATGATTCAGTAATCTGAAAGTTGAATCGGAAGGAACGAGACAACGCAATACATTCTTATTTACTTCTCATTCGTTTTCAAATTCGAATGAATTGTAAGGTTATTCGAATAATTTGAATGACTTGTACAATCGAATCATTCGAATAATGTCATTCACAATCGCCCATCGCTAAGTGACATTACTGTCTTGAATTGACATCTATCGCAAACCTTTACATTTTCTAGTAACGAAAAACAGTACATTGTTTATTTTTCGGTTGGTACCAACGCAAATATATTAGAAAAGGTCAATGTACTTTATTCCAAAATTTGACACCTAACAAAATGTTTGTTACCGGAAGAATACGGGCTAAACGACTCGCAAAGTTCAGTGCGTTCTCGGCCTTACATAACGCTAAGCCTGTAGCTACAAAACAAAACAATTCCACACTTAGCAACAAAAAAAGTCAAATAAAAAAATAACAATTTGTTCGCTACATAACAATTATTTTTTTGTACTACCAGACCTTTGGATTATTGCTTTATTTACTTTACTTGCTTATTTTAACATTTTTCATATTATACATATATAAATGGAATGGTCAAAAACATAGTGAGAGGACGAGTAAAAATTTCATTTCTTACATTTTTCCACTACGAAGAGATCAAATTATTACGATTTAGCTAGTCTCTACCTACCGTATTTCTTTATTACTAAAATTCGTTGCTATGCATTCAAAATAAGAGTAGGACTGACCTGTAACTAACTTCATTTGACCATCGTCAAATCTAACCATCAGATCCGCCATTTTCTTATTTCAATCGCATAAAATCTCGTCCAGACACTACGTTTCATATACTAAAGCTAAACGGCGTAAAACAATTTTGGCACACAACGTAACTAAACTAGAACATAGGCAATACAATCAATTAGTATAATATCTAAAACAAAACATTATTAGTTAGGTATCTAATACTTTGAAAATAAATACTTTCGTAATACAATAAGTCTATAGGAGTATTTAATGCTTTCAATGGTGTGTGTTCTTAAAGTCTCTAAAGGTGGGGGTTAATAATATTTAAAATACATACACTCCATTCGCAATAAGATTAGACATTTTAACAAACATTTTTTACTCTCGATTCAACCGATTTTGAGCTTTATTGCGTTGGTGGCATGATAAATGGCGGCTGCAGTAAATATATGGTATTACTAGCTTCTGCCAGTGGCTTCGCCCGCGTGAAAGTCGGTTTCTCCATACAAACTTTGGACCCCCGTTTCATCCCCTTAGGGGTTGAATTTCGGAAAATCCATTCTTAGCTGATGTCTACACCCTATAAGGAACCAACCTGCCAAATTTTATGTTTGTAGGTGTTATAGTTTCTGAGATTTCGTGATTAATCAGTGAGTGGTATTTCACTGTTAAATATATAGAGATAATCACTTTTTTGCTTTTATTGCCACCCTTATGCCTATGGAATAAATGTTAAAATCGGTTGAACGGACAGTAAAAAAGGTATGTTTAAATGTCTAATCTTATTGCAAATGGAGTATAGTGTGCTTTTCATGAAATAAGTCTTCAATTAGAACCTATAGCAAGAAAAATTTGACAACCTCTTTCGTTTTAAAATAGCTGTCTCTTTTGTATCAGTTTCAATAATTGCTACCGAACTTATTTTATGAAAAGAACTCGAATGTTGGTTACATAAACATTCGTAGGCACATGATATTGCATGATTTTTTCCATTATACACAACACTCACTTTATCCGCTTTTCATCAACGCATTTGCGACCATAATGGACCGTCTACGGAACCTTACAAACAACATTGTCGGGTACAGTAACACAGCTAAACACACACTTTTAAAAAAATACATCTTTTTTACACAATACCAATATTATTAGGAGGTAAGTTAAAAGAAATTTGACATTTTACAATGACACTTTTGAAACGCCTCCTCCGTTGGATATATCCGACAAACACACTCGCGCCAGGGTCGTACATCCGCGACCAAATACTTAGTCTCCTCAGCTCTTCTGTCACCTACGGGGATTGAAGAGCTAAACGAGATGGAGTATCCAGTCGCAAACACACGACCCTGGCGAATAAGACACAGATGAAAACTCGTACCATCCAAGCGTATGTTTTCTCTCTAGTAAGAAACATGTTGTAAGTAATATACATTATATTTATAAATTTAAAATCAAATACAATTTGATTTATCTAGCTACTAAGTTTAAGACATAAGAGGCTATCATAATGTGTTTTTTTAAGACAGTTTCAACTTTAAGATACAATTCTTTAAGTTGTATTACACTAGACTACATGCATTGTTTAAATAAATTAACAAAAAGATGCTACCGCAGATAATTCTTCATAAATAAAATTAATATCATGAAATCAGATTCAAATATTATGTGTTTTTGTCTAAAAATTACACGAAAAATCACACAAGTCTGTTGTTTCAAAAGGTCTCTGCACGGTTACCTTTTTCACACTACATAATAGACATTTTACAATTATATAACAAGAAGGATTTCATAACAATTATCCTGGTAATGGACGTATACAATTTGTTGTTGAATTTGGTATTTTTTTAAATTAAATATAGCCGTTGTTCTTACATCTGAGAGAACATTACATTGATGTCTGCCATGAGACACATAACCGTCCTATTATAGACTTCTAGATCAATTTATAGAACTGAATGCTTCTTTCCATTAGCGTAGCTACCAATGGGCTAGGCAGGGCAGTGCCTTGGGGTCCCCAAGCTCGGAGGTCCTTGGGTTAAATAACATTTTCCTTTTAGAACTTTTATATCAAGAATGTCTCAATGACAGTAAGGAGTCTATATTACTGCCTGGTAGGGGGTGACCTTCATCAATGGAACAAGAACAGAACGCGATCATGACATTTTAACTCAGTTCAAGAGCTGTCATTTCTGTGCACTAACTGACCTTGAACATGGTTTCCACGTTATCCGTTCATATGTTCAAGACGTGGAGTCCAACCTACGAATTAAATGTGATTTTGTAAATTATTCTTTGGATGTTTCGGTCTATTTTTTCTTTGTATCGAAAGTGTACTGAATAAATCTGTCTCAGACAGCCATTAGAAAATGGATGTCGACACGAAAATAAAAGAAAAAACAATTTGTAATGGTAATTAATACAACTAAAAGTATTATTATGCACATCTGCTTACCTAAATGAAATACAGGAATTATAAGTTTGATTATTCCAAATTGCATACGTCATATCTACAAGCTAACAGAACACCTAGCGAGAACTTACATAGCAAATTATTGCGTAAGCTACATCTAACCGGTACGCACCATAGGTACAGTACGCGTCACGTAAAAAGAACGCTGGCGGTCAAGCTGCGCATAGGCGATTTATCGGTCCATTTGGTGGTATGAGGTAGGGCGCGGGGCGGGTGAGCCACGCGCCGCATGTTTACCGGTGCGCCATTGGTTCAAAAATAAATTAATAGGCACATATCTTTCGTTCGAGACTGTACCCATGCGCAAACACACTCCCACCACTTTCTTCCAGCGTTCTTTTTACGTGACGCGTGCTGTATTGCGAGATCATTCGTTAATATACAGTCGCTTCAGTTCATCGACATCTTCTCTTGAAGAATTTGGAAGTAGCACGCCTGGAAATGAAGAAAATGATACTTCAGTATAATCAGCCTGTAACGTTCATCATCAGGCTTAAAGTCACCCAAAGGGCAAAGGAGAGGGCAATGCTCGGAGTTTTATTGAGCGATCGAATCAGGAATGACGATATCCGCAGAAGAACCAAGATTACCAACATAGCCCGTAGAATCGCCAAACTTAAGTGGCAGTGGCTGGACATATTGCTCGCAGAACCGCAGGGCTGAAAGATTCCAAAGTGACGATCGCGCACCCGACGATGTAGCGTTGATGGCCTCCCAGAAAGTGGACCGATAATTTGGTGCCTGGTGAGGGTCACGGGTATCCGAAGGATGCGGTACCCATAGGACCGGTCGTTGTGGCGACACTTGGGAGAGGCCTATGTCCAACACGAGCTCCCTCACGAGCTCCCAGTGCTGATTGGTAGATAGCATGTCACAAGTTTCCTCACGACCTTTTCAATTTTCCACTCTGTTCTTAGGGCATAAAGTTCAAATTACCTTGAGTGTGGTGAACATAAGTCCCAGCTCTCCATGTTGCATGTTTGGCTCCAGAAAGTCTTCGATGAAGTGTATTTCAGAGCCCAGTTGTAAGATTCGAGCGCGGACCACCACGAAATGGAATACTGGAAACAACTCGTCCATACTCCAGAGGTAGTTCGGACCTGGTAAATAAATAGTGTGGATAGTAAATAAAGAGTGAATAGGTTACTTCTAGGTAGCTACCGCCGTATCAGCCATATCAATGATACAGGCCCAATTCTTTTTTTTAATATGTCTTTTCGCGCTCTAGGGCGGAGCAATAGGGCATGTCATTTCGGAAGCGAACCCCGGCGTGGCCCCAGTAGCTTTCGGGTATAATACGGGCCCCTGGACCCCGATGTGTGCAAAAATTTGTAATAATTGTTATCCACAAGCTTAAATTCTCTTATTGATAAGATAATATGAATAATGACTATATGATAGGATATTCTAATTTTAAAGCTTGTTCTAGTATTATCTACTTTCGATCCCTGGTTCAGGCCATGGTCCGGAGCGGGAGGGAATGGGAGACAGTAACTCTTTCAAACGTTCCCGTGGCCCTAGCAAGAACCTAGCTGGTCACAACTTTCTCTCATCAGTCATCAAAGCCTTAATAACTTCAGGCAGTACAATAAAATCTTCACAGTAAAAAAAAAACTTACCCAATTCTTGTTGAACAGCGATAGTCATCTTCTGGAAGGTACTTCTGATAACAAGAAGCTTCTCTATCGGCGAGAAGGTAGTCTTCAGCTGCTGCAGTGTCTCCACCGCTTCTTGGAACAGCTGCTCTTTGAGGGGTGATGTTGGGGATAGCTGATTGTTGGGACATGTGTAGCCTACCCAGAATTTTCTAGAATAAAAATAGAACTATTGATAAAAAATAAATATTTAAGGGGAGTGGTCCAAGGTACTCAATACTTTATTGCAATCCATAATTATGTATACATAGATGGTGTTGAAAATTGTCATAGATTAATGTGGACTGTCAGGCACAGCAAAATTAGGAGAGAGGAAGAGGGCTAAGTAGCGATTCACGGAATTAAATAGTATGTTGATCTAATGTAATGCGTTTAATTAGGTCTATAATTATGTATGTACAGTCAGGGGTCAAAAGTCCAGTTGCATTCTACCAATGCTAGTGTCTAAAATTTCTTTGTAGTAGAAGTTTCATAGTACAAATCAAATCAGGCATGAACCATTGACCCTCTTCTACAAAGACATTTTAGACTCTTTAGCATTGATGGAGTGCAACTACACTTTTGACCCCTGACTGCACATCGTTATAATATTATTTCTGTGTAAATTATGTCAGGTATTTTTGTTTATTTTGTGTCGTCATTATTATAGCGCGCGACATTCAAGTTTTCTTAAGTTTTTTTGCATTTTGCAGGTAAGTGTCAAGCTGTATGGTGATTAAAATATAATTGGCGGCGGTAATACGTATTTATTAACAGAATTATAATAATTAAAATCATAAATAAACCCTCTCAGTATGTCTTACCCTATTAAATGTTACCCTAGCGCTTTCACTTTAAGAGGAAAAGACTATACTCCATTCGCATTAAGATTAGACATTAAAACAAACCTTTTTTACCCGACTATGACAAAGCCAAAAGAGGGTTATGATTTTGACAGGCTATGTATGTATGTGTGTGTATATATTCATCTGTTCCCTCATAACTCCTAATCTACTTATCGGAACTCAACATATATGAGGTATCGTTAGAACCGTCTTAATTGTCCGCTGAACATAGGCTACGTGTCACAAAACTCGATATGGCGCCCTCTAGCGGACAAAAAGTAATGTGTTAAAAATAAAAATGGTGATAAATACGCCGTGTTTGGTATCATTTAAAAGGGCTTCACTTGTACATTTCCAAAATATTGCTCAAATTTAAAGTGACGCCCTCTAGCCGACAAAAAGTAATGTGTTTAATTTAACACCAAAATTGTTTAAATAAAAAAAAAGTAAAAAACAAAAACCCGACTACGACAAATTCTCGTAGTTGGGTTTTAGTTATTTTTTTTTTATTTACTGTCCGTTCAACCAATTTTCACTTCTATTCCGTAGACATAAGGAGGGCATTAAAAGCAAAACAAAGTGGTTAAAATACCAAGTACATACTGCAGCCGCCATATGTCATGCCACCAACGCAATAAAAGTCAAAATCATTTGAACGGACAGTAAAAAAAAAAGGTTAGTTTAAATGTTCTAATCTTATTGGGAATATTTGGGAATGGAGTATAGACACTTAGAGAGACGTTATTTGTGTGTGACGTCATACGCAATTAGCTGTCTCTGTTTGCTATCATAGATTTCAAAGCGTTTTGTAACCTAGTAATATTTCCCTAGAATATTTTAACCTAGAAAACTTAAAAAATCAGAAAGCTTATTCAAAATATCCAGTCAATTACCAATTACCAATTATTAGATACAGGCATCTCTTTACAGAGTATATTTTACAGTACTTTTTTAAAGTATACTTACTGATCAATCCCCAAGAACGCCATGAGCGTGAGGTCAGGCTGTCTGTTCCACTTGAGTAGCCTCCTCCAGTACAGATCATCTTCTCTCTTGTTGTGAAGGGCGTACAGCACGAAGAGTGCCGGGTGCACTCGAGGTAGCAAGGCGGGCTGGAGGAGGGATGCGGCTGATACCACTTCACTGGAAAAGTTAATAAAAATTGAATATAAACAATAATGATATAGTACATTTTGATACAAGTGCAGAAAGTTTGTCATTGCGACCGAGGCAGAATTCGCACGAGCCGTAGGCAAGTGTGTTATGGAGCCGAGGGCTGCAGTGACAAATTTGCACGTGTGTCAAACGACTTTTTTCAATACACTTACGAAGAAATGAATAAATGGTGGTTGACCAGCGACTCGTGGGGGACGACGCCCAGCCTGATACCATACTCTCGCACTTTTCTGCACTAGTGCGGAAAACGGTCTATTGCGTGCCTAAAAGCGGTGGGATAAGAGCGAGTTTTCGAGTAAGTATATTGAAAAAAAAAATTTCTTTGATTTCATAGTATTCAGTAACAACGAAATCTTTTTCTGTCGTGGTGCTAAATTGAGCGTGCATGCCATTCATTGCCAGTGCTAAATGATCATCCGAAAGAGTTCAAGTCGGGTATTCATTAGGCAACATTTGTTAATAAACACTGTTTTTAAACAGTTTATACTTTATAGACAGTGTTTCACAATGTTTCATCATCAAAGCCTTTGCCAGTCTATTGTTTTGTACTGTATACCGGTTTGGGGTGGAACGTACAAAACCTCGTTGCTTAAAGTGGAGAGAGCGCAAAGGGCGATCTTAAAGGTCATGTACTTTAAGCGTAGGGACTTCTCGACTCAACAACTATATTCAGAAGCCGAAGTCTTGACCGTGAGACAGCTCTTTGTGCTCCGTGCAGTGCTTCGGAAACACTCCATGTTGCACCTACACACTGACAGGCTGAAAAGACGAAAAGGCCTCCCCGTTTGCGACACGGTACAATGCCGTTCTAAGTTTGCCAGCCGACAGTATGTAGCAACTAGCTCTCGGCTCTATAATAAAATAAACAAGCTCATCTCCATTTATCCTTTTCCTAAACACGATGTTAAAATCAAACTTACCAAATGGCTGCAGAAGTTAACGTACGACGAAACCGAAAATCTTATTACAGTCATCTCTTAAAGACTGATGTTAATTTTTTTATTCAATTGTTTAATTATTTTTTCTAGATTGTGTATATAAAATGTTTTATTAATTTAATTTAATCTAATTTAATCATTTACTTAAACTAATCCTAATAATAATTTTTATAATCAATTTAAATAATTTATTGTATTGTATTATGATTTTATTTTATAACTAACACCTACTTGCAATGTTGTCTGATATAATCTAATTATTTCTGGAGGAACATTGGCTCCTAAAACACAGGCTTTTGGCCTAGTTTAGGAGGCAGCAGTTCGCATTTTAAATTTGCTATTATGTACAACATAAGTAATAAGTAACTGTGTACTAATTTATTTAAAAAAATTTAAAATTTAAATCATCTCTAGAAACAGTTTATAATTAAAGGTAAGAAAATATTGTTTAAGAAACATGTTGCAATGTTCTCCACTTCGAATGGAGAGCAAGATGAAACATGTAGTTAATAAGAAAAGTCAACAGGCGTGGACGTGTGTTGCGCGAGTTTATAAATATGGAAGTAGTGTGGTCCAACAACCAGGTTTCGATGGTCATAGAGCTTTATCAACAGCATCATGTACATTGCGATTCTTCAAATAAAAATTTAAAGAAAAATAATAATATAGTATAATCTCACTAATCCGGCACTTCAATAGATCGGCACGTCCAATAATCCGGCACCCTCCGCCCACGCCTCCCTCGCCCCTCTATACCTGTGCGCTTCGGTCGCTGCGTCGTCGACGAGCAGTCTAACCTCAAAACTTATCACGTGCACGTGCTTACGTATTACATATGTACCTATGTACATGTTAATCGAATACATTACATACATTGACTTCCTCTATGAAATGCTTTTATTCTTTACCTATGACTTTTTCACTATAATCCAATAATCCGAACATTCCAATAATCCGGCACCCTCCGGTTTTTAATAGTGCCGGATTATTGAGATTATACTGTAATAATAATGCTGAAATTCTGAAAAGACCCCTCAAATGCACGAAGGTCATTAAATACGTGACTTCTAATTAAGAGATAGTTTCGAATCTACCACCTTTTCGTATTTTTATGGTGCCGCACTTCAAAAGGAAAAAACGGAATCCTTGTAGGATCATTTTGTTGTGTGTCTGTCTGTCAAGACCCTTTATCTCGGGAACGGGTGGAGGTATCGAGTTGAAATTAAAACCATATATTCAGGTATGCGGTCCCTTGAAACTGTGACAAAAATCAAACTTCTAAGTTAACGAAAAAAAAAAGATACGGCCGTTTATGTCGCAAAAAACGTATATTTCGACATTTTCAAGGGAATCATAATTCATAGGGTATTTCCCGTTACCCAGAATCCTGAAATTTGGCAAAAAGCAATGCCCGATGTTCCACAAGGGCGGTCCTAGTACTGATCTATGCGGAACACCGCACGACATCTCTCGCCGTTTCCACTCTCCCTGGTTTCATTAATGGGTAAGAAATTGATGACTACATATTTTAAATGAATTAGCATTTAGTAACAAAAGTACATAGATGGCTTGGTAGACCTGAGAACATTTCAGCTGTAGTAGGAAGTCCCATAAGCCTGTTCAAACAAGAAACCGGAAACTATTGGCTGTGGCGCAACATATCGGTCAACAAGGCGCGGGCTTGCGGACGACAAGCAATGGGTTGCTCGCCATCCGGCCGTCCGGTAACCGTCCGGACCAAGTCCGAGTCATCGACGACGCGTAGTGGTCTCAAACTCAAAAAAAAAGTTGATTTGGATAACTAAAACAGAACAACTCACCCATCAATAGGATTACTATCCTCATGCTCCATTTCTTGACCATCCTCCCGCTTTTTATAAGGCAAAACAGCATCACTGCCCTCTGGTGGCAAAGCCGGAAACAACAGCCTTACAACTTGATACAACCTAGCGGTTATACTCTTCAGTTCTTTGACCGCATGACTAAGTAACAGAGGGTGAACCCGTACCCCACCGTATGTGGTGTTGAAGGCGTTTGTAACACCCAAGACTAACTGACCTAGAGGATGATGGCTAGACTCGCAGGCCTGTGGATATGGAGCAAGCTGTAGTAAAACAAGAAAGGAGAAAATAAGAAACGTGTTAGGTTAGTAAAAGCATAAAGGCCGGTCTCTGAATTGAACATTTGGAGTTAAAGTTTGACAGGTTATATGGGTAAATTAGAATTTATTAAATACTAAACTCCAAATTCTTAATTCAGAAGCCGGTCCTTAGTTATAGTTTTAGGATCCCTGTGAGCCCAAGTGTACTCAATTCTGTTTTACAAATGCCACCTTTTTATATATTATAAGGACTTCAGAACCTAGGTTAGGAAACAAGAGTTATTAAACATTCCTCCTTGTTATATGGTTTCCCTTTTGCACGGATTCCCAAGCCAAAATGTCTTAATTGTCTTGCTAGTATGATATATAGGGTGACTGGTAATTAGTGACCGATACTTAAACACGTGATTGTACTCATGATTACAAACAACTTTCCCAAAGAAACTTTTTTATATACTCACTAGTTTTATCACAATAACAAAACAGTTGTTTGAATCTAAGGCTGTTTGTAATACGCGCGCGCCTGCGACCGGCGACCGCTCAGCTGTTTTTAGCCACGTGACGCCGCCGTATCTACAATTGTGATAGAACACCCGCGGCTTGAAAACCCAGCGGTGTACGTAATCAGTGTATGTACCGGATCCAAACGGCTGTTTTGTTATTGTGACAAAACTAATGACAATATAAAAAAAAGTTTCTTTGGAAAAGTTGTTTGTAATCATGAGTACAATTACGTGTTTGAGTATCAGTCACTAATTAGTCACCCTATATAGGGTGACTGGTAATTAGTGTACGATACTTAAACACGTGATTGTGCTCATGATAATCAACAACTTTTAATAGATGGGAACAAACCTGAAATCGCGAAAAAAAAATCAGCTGTTCAGTACATTTATGTTTGCCTAATGTACTGAACAGCTGATATTTTTTTTGCGATTTCGGCTTTGCTTCCATAATAAAAATTGATTTTTATCATGAGCTCAATCACGTGTTTAAGTATCGTACACTAATTGCCAGTCACCCTATATACACTTTTTGGTTGGATATAGACCATTCAATCTCGACAATTGGTGGGTCGCTGAGGAGTTAGTTGCGCCACTTCTTCCCAGCCAAAATACTAGGAAGTGGTTCAGGGCGGGAGTTTTAAAAACAGTAGATATCAGGTTTTAAAAACACTTTTTTAAAGTGCTTCTTTAAGCACTTTTTTAACGTTAATGACCATAACATTTGATTTTAGCACAGCCATGCATAGATTCAAGCTGTTTCGCGCATGCAGAAATTTAAATCATAGAAAGTCACAGAATAAAAAAAAATCAAATATGTACTCACATTATACAAATACTGTTGCAACTCCGCATAGCTTTCCAAACTGAGAGTCTTTTGTCCAAATTGTGGGATAACTTCCAAGCAATCAACAGACTTCTCCAAATCACTACCTCTTTTCCTCATAGACATTTTATTTCTGCCCTTGTGCGAACACGATATGGCAACAGCTACATTCTGCCAGATTTTAGCGTTGTCTATGGTATTGCCAGATGTTCCATTGGCAAAATGGTTTCCAGTTGGAGTTAGGATAGATTCAGAGACGCCTAAGCATTGGAAACACTGGCGAAAAAGAGCATTCCATTTTTGGTCTGGTTTTACGCTTCGTTTTCCGAATGAGCTGAAAAGCAATACTATAACATTAAAACATATTTTTTATTTACGCCTACTGTGTTCACCTATATATAAAAATACTGGGCAAGTGCGATCACACTCGCACACTGAGGGTTCCGTGCAAACTAACTTATATAAATAGTTCAATTCCCGAATCGAGTCTCGAAGAGTTTTCCGAATACAAAAAACGTAACTACAAATTTTCAGTTTTCAGATTGATTCCTATACTTGTGCTAAAAGACCTTGCTTCATGCCAAATTTCAGGGTTCTAGGTCAACGGGAAGTACCCTATGAATTTTGATTTCCTTAGGAGTGTCAAATTTACGATTTTTACGATATAAACGGCCGTATCTTTTTATTCGTTAACTTAGAAGTTTAATTTTTTCACAGCTTCAAGGGATTGCAGATCTGAGTATATGGTTTTAATTTCATCTCGATACCTCCACGCGTTCTCGAGATAAAGGTTCTTGACTGACAGACAGACAGACGGACGGACAACAAAGTGATCCTATAAGGGTTCCGTTTTTCCTTTTAAGGTACGGAACCCTAAAAAGGAGAAACTGACAGACTGACATACCAACGCACAGCCAAAACTACTAAGACTAGGAACGTGAAATTTTGCCTAAAGCTTCCTTTTATGACGTAGGCGAGCACTAAGAGACGATTTTCCAAAATTTACCCCCTAAGGGGATGAAACGGGGTCTAAAGTTTGTATGGAGGAGAAACATACTTTCACGCGAGCGACGCTGCCGGCGAAAGCTGGTAATAATATGTAATAATAATAATAATAGGTCTTTACCTATGAAATTGGAGATTTTTAAAACGGGTTGCTTTGAAGTGATATATCATTGGATTGACTTGGAATCAAGTTCAAATAAATTTTATATTAAAGGTATGTTATTCTTCTTTTGAAATTAGGTATTTATTGGTTTCTTTGTGTTTTATTAAAAAAAAAAAAAAAAAATTATCAAATTGACCCAAAAATCGCAAAATAGCCATTTTATCAATAACGCTGTAAATAAAACTAAAGCAACCTGGAGGGTTATAAACTCATCAAAAAATAACATTCCAAGGAACAGTCCTTATAAACTCCTTATTGACAATAAATACGTAACAAATCCAACTGACATTGTAGAACTATTTAATAATCATTTTATTGACCAAATACAGCCAACAAACAATTCTGACCATAAACTAACAGTAACAAATTCAAACATGAATTCATTATTCCTATCACCCACAGCACCAATTGACATTTATAAAATAATTATGACTCTGAAAAATACGAATAGCTCTGGCTTTGACGACATTAAGACTAAAATAATAAAAAGCGTAGCTGTTGAAATTTCACCGGTTTTTAGTTTTATTACTAACCTATGTATAGAACATGGTGTTTTTCCCGAAGACTTAAAACTGTCCGTAATAAAACCACTACATAAAAAAGATGATCCTCAAAATATACAAAACTACAGACCCATTGCTCTTCTTTCAATATTTTCCAAAATAATTGAAAAGGTTATTTATAACAGTATATACATGTTTCTTGAAAAAAATGGCATTTTAACCAAAGAGCAGTATGGTTTTAGAAAGTGTAAAAACATAAACATGGCCATTTATGAATTGATCAATGAAATAGTTACAAATATGGACCAAAAAATACCTGTAACAGCCTTATTTATGGATATGACTAAGGCTTTTGATTTTGTTGACCATGGAATCCTTCTAAATAAGCTATATAAATATGGCATTAGAGGCAAAGTTTTGGACTTAATAAAGTCATACCTTACTGGCAGAAAACAGGTAACTAGTATTTCAGCAGTCGATGTTCAAACTAAAACTGAAATTAATTACCAATCGAGAGAGAGACAAATTTACTATGGTGTACCTCAGGGAAGTGTGCTTGGCCCTCTCTTATTTTTATGCTATATAAATGACCTTCCGAAAACCATACCACATCCTATGACCCTATTTGCTGATGACTGTACTATAGTATTTTCTGGTAAAAATAGTGACTCATATGAAAATGACATAAACAGTAGCTTAAGTCTAATAATTCAGTGGCTAAATAATAATAATTTACAGATTAATTTTAAAAAAACTCAAATAATGACATTTAAACAAAGAACTAATCCTAAAACTCTTGACATTAATTATGACCAAAATAAGATTATTAAAACGGAACGAACCAAATTTCTAGGTATTTGGCTAGACGAAAACATGACATGGAATACACACATAGAGACTATGATAAAAAAAAATTCATCAATTTTGTTATGCTTTACACAATTTGAATAAGGTTGCAAATCGTAATACTGTCCTTACTGCATATCATGCATATGTCACCACAACTCTTCGTTACGGCATAATATTTTGGGGCAACTCTACCAATAGAGAAATGGCATTTAAGGCCCAAAAACAATGTCTTCGAGCCATATGTTTGTTAAAAACCACCGAAAGTTGCAAACCATTTTTCGTTAGTTTAAAAATACTTACGCTTCCATCCCTCTATATTTATGAAATTTCAATATTTATTAAGGAGAATCTGTCTAAATTTGAAAAACTTAATACTAGACGTCACCAAAGCACACTAAAATCAAAAAAACACAATACTGCACTTTTCTCAAAGAGTTGTCTCGGCATGGGTCCAAAGATTTACAATAAACTACCAAAAACTCTAAAAAGCATGTTCAGCATAAACCATTTTAAATCGCAACTTAAAAAATTCTTGATTGAAAAGGCTTACTATTCTATCAATGAGTTTTTAGATGATAGAAGCATAAAATAATAAATGGCCGATCCACTTGTTATTCTTATTGTTTACGACTTTACTATTGTTTAAAACAGTTTTATTTAGTTTGTAGTCTTTTACGTCTAATTTGTACGCCTTGCAAGGCAAAACATAGTGATACAACGAAAATTTTATACCATGTACCATATTACCTATGTTAAACAAATAAAATACTTTGACTTTGACTTTGACTTTATATTTTCTGTAATATAGCAGTACTTATAACCATTTTTGTATGAAATCTAAGAAAACTCGCATTATTTTGTAATATGAGTTCTACCGTGGAAACAATGGGACTCAAGTGATATGCAATATTGATGATGTATACGGACTTAAAACTGCTAATGAATGAGATGTCTATTTTGGTTTCAATCACTTTCATGTGAGAAATTTTATCTCAAGAATAACTTTATTTCATAGGGCGGCTACAAGACAAAATTTCCAAAACGAAATCTATTAATAATAATAATAATAAGTGCTTGACACTAACGATCGCAGGGAAGTATGGCAGAGCAAGGAACTTCACGGACGCTTCTTCCGGGCCCTTCACGGGCCCGATGTAGACCAATTGGCGTCCGTAGCCTGGCTGCGTTCCGGTGACCTCTTTGGGGAAACCGAAGGTTTTGTCTGTGCAATTATGGACGAAGTTATCATGACGAATAACTACCGGAGATTTATTGTGAAGGACGGCACGGTTGACATATGTCGGGCATGTCACCGTCCGGGAGAATCAATTCGTCACATTATCTCTGGTTGTTCTCGTCTAGCTAACGGAGAGTACTTGCATAGACACAACCTTGTAGCCAGGATTATCCATCAGCAACTTGCTCTGAAATACTCTCTTGTGGAATCGGAAGTGCCGTACTATAGGTACGAGCCCGATCCAGTTCTTGATAATGGTCATATCACTTTGTACTGGGATCGGTCCATCATCACTGACAGGACTATTGTAGCCAATAAGCCTGATATAGTGGTGGTGGACCGAAGCGAGAGGCGTGCAATGATTGTTGACATATCCGTTCCGCATGACGAGAACCTCGTGAAAGCCGAGAAAGATAAACAAATCAAGTATATTGACTTGGCTCGCGAGGTTGTCGACATGTGGGATGTGGACTCGGCGATCATTGTACCGATAGTCGTGTCGGGCAATGGCTTAATAGCCAAGAGCCTCGACCAACACCTTAGGAGGCTCGCGTTAGGCGACTGGATCAAGGGCTTGATTCAGAAAGCGGTACTCCTGGACACGGCTCGCATTGTTAGGAGGTTCCTTTCTCTGGAGCCCTGACCGCCGGTAGCTTGGACCCTGTTCCCGATACAGGTGGGATACTGTTTTTTATATTTTTAAATGTTTTATTTTTTATTTTTGAAATATTTAAAAATGTAACTAATATGTTTATGTAAATGAAATAAAGGTAATAATAATAATAATTTATTTTCCTTCCACAAATTACAGAAAAATTAATTAATTCAAACAATTTTGGTATAAAAACAATTTGTGGAAGACCAAGAACACAGAGTTTTTTTGTTAGAAGAAAGTCGTAGGTATGCGACATTGATATTGTTTGCCCTTTGCAATGCATAGTATCTACGTTGAAACTCTTAATATGAAAAAACGTTTTTTTATTAGTTTTCATGGTTATAAGTACTGCGATATTACAGAAAATACAAAACACAAAGAAACCAATAAATACCTAATTTCAAAAGAAGAATAACATACCTTTAATATAAAATTTATTTGAACTTATGATTCCTAGTCAATCCAATGATATAACACTTCAAAGCAACCCGTTTTAAAAATCTCCAATTTCATAGGTAAAGACCTATTATAATAATAATATTCCAGACCAGACACAACCCCATCTGGTCATGTAAAAAGTATTTTAAATAATAATGAATATAAGTCGCTAAATAAATATTCAAAATAATGACAAAACGTCCATTAACAAAAGGCTTCAGGAGTTTTAAAACATGAAAATCTTTATTACTCTTTATGCCATATTGACCGAAAACTGACTCAAGGACCTTGGAAGCATCATCTGTATAAAGTCGACCTTGTTACTATTGAAATAAGGAAGTAAACCTTTTATACAGAGCAGCTGTTCAAACAAAGAATTCCTAATTCATTAATCATATTTATTCAATCACTATTTACGAATGATAGCTTGTTTTGCAGTTCAATTGAGAATACAATTTAGTCGTCTTATAAATTCATCAATGACAAATAAAAATCAACGTTTAATTCAACTCACTTAGGTTTAGAATTCGTTGGTAGCACCGGATTGGATACGTTCAAATGCATGGTAGCATTTGATATCTTGACTCCTTCAGTCCATGCTCCACTCAGGGAACCTTCGATCTTATCTCCACTGGAGAAGGTTAGAATTCCCTTTCCTGAGAATACGCCGGCTGATCGGAACTCTCCTTCATAGTGGGTACCGTCTTCAAATACCATGACTCCAAGACCCTGAAAGGTTAGTATTAAAGTGATTTAGAAAAGAGCGGGAAAATTGTTGACAAGTTCAATTAAAGTTCAAACATTTTTTTTTTATTGATATAAACTAGTGCTTGACTGCGATCCCACTTTAGGGCAAGCAGTGATGCAATCGTTGATGGTGAAGCGCACTAGTTTATTAAGAGTCTATTCACTCTAGCCTTGAAGATACCTAAATTATAATCGGACGGGAAGACCGCAGCAGGCAAATTGTTGCAGTCCTTCGATGTACGCGGTATTAACGACGAGGCGAAACGCTTAGTGCGGACCGTAAAGGTTTCAACAACTTAAGGGTGGATACTCGCCGTACGTCGGGTTGTCCGATGGTAGAAATGAGATGGCGGAATTAAGTCATGCAACTCTCCAAAATGCATCCTGTAAAATACCGAAAGGCTGGCTACCCTACGCCTGCGCTCGAGGCTTTGTAGATTGGACTTAACCAAATCTGGATCACTTATTAGCCTCCTCGCACGCCTTTCCGCCAAGTCCAAATCCCGAGAACAACTCAGAGAGACCGTTCACTCAGGAAATCTTTTACCCAGTCATGGCACAGTATGGTCATGTTAAAACCAAGTTCATGTGGGGATTTCGATCTCTGAATAGGATGAACACGACTAAAATAGGCATCCCGCTATCCTATTTGCCTAAACGCATGAATATCCGATTCATGCGTTTCGATCGAGAGCCGTGAGCCTTGCTATGCAATAATCGCCTTAAAGGTAAGCTTGCTCAAATAGTACGATAAAGAATAAATACTTAAATCATTCTGACAGATTGCTCACACATGAGCAGCTCTTTCCATTTGTGCTCCAGCTAGAACTTTCATCACGGTTAAAAAGGTTACAGAAGTTAGTTCTATACTTAATCTATCTAGAAATGTTTTCAAAAGCATTCATCATCATCATCATCATTTCAGCCGAAATACGTCCACTGTTGGACATAGGCCTCCCCCAAGTGTCGCCACAATGAACGATCCTGTGCGTCTCGCATCCATCGGACTCCCGCAACCGTTACCAGGTCATCGGTCCACCTTGTAGGAGGCCTTCCAACGCTACAACGCTACGTCTTCCGGTACGTGGTCGCCATTCCAGAAACTTTCGGCCTTAAAAGCACTGACACTTATTTATTATTATCTCTACTAACCGTCAAGACATCCTGCATGAATATTCCTTCATAATAAATACCATCTAAGGTCACAATTAAGCCACAGCCGTTCTTCTTATTGTCGCCCCAGTTCCCCAAATACTTTTCTCCCTTTCCGATGTCATCCATAACTCCGTACCCTTGCTTGACTCCATTGACCCACTCCCCGGTATAAATGGTAGCTGATGATGAAGTAAAGTCTCCTTGCTTCTTGATCCCATGGCCATGGGGGCTGCCATCTTTGAAGTATCCTTCGTATATGTCCCCATTTGTATATTTCATGACGCCGTAACCGTTTTGGAGGTTGTCCTTCCATTGACCTTCGTAGATTCCTGTAATTTGATTAATAACTCATTAATTTTTAGGGTTCCGTACCAAAAGGGTAAAACGAGACCTTATTACTAAGACTCCGTCCGTCCTTCTTTCACCAAGTTCTATCTCATGAACCGTAATAACTAGACAGTTGAAAATTTCACAGATGATATATTTCTGTTGCCGTTATAACAACAAATACTAAGAACAGAATAAAATAAATATTTAAGTGGGGCTCCCATGCCATAAACGTGATTTTTTTTTGCCGTTTTTTGCTACGGACGATACGGAACCCTTTGTGCGCGAGTCCGACTCGCAATTGGCCGGTTTTTTATAAGGAAGGCCAATTTTGTTCAAAATAGCGAGTTTTTTTATAATAAGGTGGTTTTATAATTAGATTCAATTAGATACGTTATGCACAGAAAAGTACAGAGGCGCACTAGGTAAGTAGGTGGTGGGAATTAGGTGGCAGTATTAGCTCCCTTATCTAACACAAACGGTTAGCATATAGAAAGTACTGGCGGTGACTTTACTGAAAACAATGCTATCCAGGAAATTATTATACCTAATTATGTATCTGGACTTCATTCTTTCCTTATCGTTATTGTGTAAAATATTCATAATGTAGGAAAATTAAATATCGCAATATATCCAAATAAACGACACGAGATGAAAGTCTAAGACCAGTGCGTGTTGCCAGTGATGACATATGGCTCCGAAACGTGGTCGCTTACAATGGGCCTCATCAGAAGGCTTAAAGTCACTGAAAGGGCAATGGAAAGGGCTATGCTCGGGGTTTCCTTGAGTGATCGCGTCAGAAATTAAGATATCCGCAAGAGAACCAAGGTTACATAGCCCGAGGAATCGTCAAACTTAAGTGGCAGTGGGCAGCACATTGCTCGCAGAACAGATGGTCGATGGGGACGAAAGGTTCTGGAATGGCGACCACGTACCGGAAGACGCAGCGTTGGAAGACCTCCCACAAGGTGGACCGATGACCTGGTGAGGGTCGTGGGAATCCGATCGATGCGAGACGCACAGGACCGGTCATTATGGCGACATTTGGGGGAGGCCTATGTCTAACAGTGGACGTCTTTCGGCTGAAATGATGATGATGATAATCCAAATAAAGGGATTTATTATTATCCTTTATTAGACATGTAGTAGGCAAATTGACACGGTTGCAAAATCCCTGCAATTTCTACGGTCCATTTTTCATAAAAACCTGAGTAGGAAAAGATTAAGGTAAACTTTTGAAAACTAACAAACCCTTTTGCGTCATGTTTGTCGTAAATAAACTCTTTTTTCTTTCTTTCTTTTTTTATTGTTAATAGGCTCGCGTTTGACCACTATTTCACCTGATGGAAAGCGACAATGTGGTCGACATTTTTAAAAAACTTTAAAACCTTCTCTTTTTTTTTAAAGTTCATTTTTCCCCTCACTAGGAATTATTCCTATATTGTGGGTGCGTTCACAAACATATGAACTCACGTAGAAAAAGGAATAAATGTTAGTTTTCTTCACCACCAGTTAGACCTAATCATCAGTCGGCAGGTACGTAGTTTTATGTCCTGATTTTAGGTAAAACATACAACCGGAGTCTGTGTTTCCTGTTAATGACGATATAACCTGGGGGTATTTAAGTTGACTTAAAGACCCCAGGTTATACCTATTCTCTCTTGAGAGTGAATAGGTTTCTTCTAGATAAGCGCGCTCCATCGTCGATCGCTTTCCATCAGGTGAGATAGTGAAAGCGCGAGCCAATCAAAAATAAAAAAAGACTGGGCAAGTGCGAGTCGGACTCGCGCCCTGAGGGTTGCGTACAAACTTACCTATGAAAATAGTTCAATTCCGGAATGGAGTCTTGGAAGATTTTTCCGAATCGCAAAAAAAAATTGTGACGTAACAACAAATTTACAGTTTTCAGAATTATTCCTACTATACTTGTGCTATAAGACCTTGCTTTAAGCCAAACTTCAGGATTCTGGGTCAACGGGAAGTACCCTGTGAATTTTGATTGCCCTGAGAGTGTCGAAATGTACGTTTTTGCCACATAAACCGAAGTATGTTTTTTTCTCGTTAACTTACAAGTTTGATTTTTTTACAGCTTTATGAGCCCGCAGACTTGAGTATATGGTTTTAATTTCAACTCGATACCTCCACGCGTTCCCGAGATAAAGGGTCTTGACAGACAAACAGACAGACAGACACGGACGGACAACAAAGTGATCTTATCCGTTTTAAAAAAAAAAAAAAAAAAACCGTTTTTTTCCTTTTGAGGTACGGAACCCTAAAAAACTACAATGTGTTTAAAACTTTAGGACATTCGTAGTTGTGTAAAAATTTCACAATACCAGCCTTGACACTAATACTTATTAAATGTGTTTGTACTACAAATACTTACAATAGGTATGTATTATTATGGTACTTGCTATACGAATACCATGTAAAATGTTACATAGCCTAGATGCTATTCGTCATAAACCCGGCTATCTGACTCCTGCTGCTAATTCCAGAGATTATTGCATTTATAATGCGCAAAAGTATATGATCTCTTGCAGTAAACAGAATAAGAAAAATATATATTATATTGAAGGATAATTGCTAGATAGATAGTGTGTTCAAAACACAAATAAGCTAATTAAGTACGATAGAAAAAAAAAACACGAAGATACCTTTAAAAATTACTTTTATCGATTAAAAACCTGACTAATATACATGAAATCATTTTGATTGTTAATTAAATTATTCTAAAAGCAATTTTTTGCCGTTATAGTGTTTTAATTTTATAATAAAATTTGTAGTTTTTTTAGTAAATCGCTAAAATGCTTTATAATTTGCAAGCATTGTCTTTGCGCATCTTCTTCTTTTCTTTTGTATGCAGTCCGAGAGCAACCACGTTTTTAAGTCCTGTAGTCCTCCGAACTCTTCCGCGTCAATATATTATTTAAAGTATAGATTCTTTGAGACATCAGATACATCCCTAAGTACCTACTTGTAATAGACGCATATCTTTTAAATGATTCCTCATTGGAGACAATCAACGTGAATTGATATTTCCTCAATGTAGTTTATGTGTTTATTTTTTTCCGACTATCTGGAACTTATTTTAGTACTGGCTCAAAATATTAGTAGGTAAGTAATATAGGCAGGTTACATATAACCCTCTAACCGTCTACTTCGCATATATCCGACAAATTACTCTCGCGGTTATTCCATCAGGGTCGCACATCCACGACTAAATAATAGGGGTTAAAGTATGAAAATGCCGTTTTTTAAAACGGGTTGCTTTGTATAAATACAGCGATATTACAGAAAATACAAAACACAAAGAAACCAATAAATACCTAATTTCGAAAAAAGAATAACGTACCTTTAATATAAAGTTTATTACACATATTTTCTAGTGCAAAAGCTAGTGTGCTATACATATATTAGAATCACCTGAAAGCTCCACTTTCTACCTCAAAGCTCCGTATATTACAATGAAACTATTTTATAAATAATTTTATGTTTAATTCTATAATACTTTGTTGTTATCATAATCAGTATTTTTTTCTTCTTACATACAACAAGTGTTTCTTTGTTGACCAATGTTAACGGTACCTAAAAGACTTTATACGGTACCTATAGATGTACCTACCGTACTGTACTGATCTGCGCGTGGAGATGCAACGTCGGGGCGAAACTCCGCTGCCACGACAAGTTGCGGCATGGCGGACAGAGCTCCGGCGGGGTCTCATGGTGGAATGGCGACAGCGACTATCGCAACCCAGTGCTGGGCACGCCATAATTATGGCGGTAATTCCCCTCTTTGAGGAGTGGCTGGAAAGGCAACACGGCGTCCTTACCTACCGCATGACGCAGGTCCTCACCGGACATGGTAAGTTCGGGAGGTTCCTGCACCGGATTCGTGCGGAAGAAACGCCCGGGTGTCACCATTGTGCGGACCACCCGGAGGACACGGTGGAGCACACGGTGGAGGTGTGTCCCGCTTGGGCAGAGCAACGCCGTGTCCTCGTAGGGGCGATCGGCGGCGGCGATCTCTCGCGCCGGGCCTTGGTACAGGCCATGGTCCGAAGCGAGGAGGAGTGGCAGGCGGTCGCCTCCTTCTGCGAAGCAGTAATGCTAGCAAAGGAGGCGGCCGATCGCGTGAGGCAACGGTCCTCACGCCCCAATCGCCGCCGGGATTCCGATCCCGATTTCCGGCCATCGTAGGCGCAGGCTTGCGGACGGCGAGCAATGGGTGGCTCGCCGTCCGACCGTCCGGTAACCGTCCGGACCGAGCCCAAGTCGTCGACGGCGCGTGCTGTTCCACGCGCGCCTCAAGGAGATGTCAGCAACTGTAGGGGCCTAGCAGGGTCGAAGCCTACTGGGGCCAAGGGTCTGATTCTGAAAGGAAGACTCGGCCCTGGTACGAAAGGCAACGAGGGAACGGGAGTGGGTTTTTAGTCAGTAAAAGTCTGACACTATCTCCCGCCCCGCCCAAGGGCGGGGGATGTCATAAGATGATTTTCCCACCGAAAAAAAAAAAAAAAACCCTACTGTACTATGTATATATATTTATTAGTCCGTAGAGCCCTTATATCGGCAAACGTCCCCTGCGTGCTTGAGCCTCCAGGTCTTAGCAGGTCTGATGGTAAGAGACCGGATGGGCTGACTCTGGTGCCATGGAAAAACGGGAAGTGCTTGATCTGGGACGCAACTTGCGTCAGCACTGTCGCCGCCAGTCACCTGAGTCGCACCATGCACACTGCCTCTGCCGCCGCTGAAGACGCCTGCTCTAAAAAAAGGCTCAAGTACGCTGCCTTGGATCAGCTTTACCATTTTGTGCCGGTTGCTGTGGAGACTCTGGGCAGTTGGAGTACGGAGGCAAAGTGTTTTGTGGGGGATTTGGGCCGTAGGCTCGGGGAGGCAACGGGTGACTCCCGGTCCAGGTCGTTCAGGTTCAAAGGATGGCCATCGCTATTCAGCGAGGTAATGCGGCGAGTGTTATGGGCACTTTTGCACCGGGAACGATCAGGGGCGGGTTATTTATTGACGATTGACATTTAATTTATGACATTAATGTATTTTTTTTTTATTATAATCTATTGTAATTTGTATAATTAAAGAAACTTGTATTATAGTTAGTATGCGTAAAGTCAACTTTGAATGGTACTAAAATATATATATATATTATGAACCTAAAAAATGTATATACTATAACATCCGTAAATATTACCTACTTTGTAAATGCGTATTACCATTCATACAAACTATGATTCATACGTTTATAAGTCATATAAATAACTTGAATTCGCACCCTCAAAATTATTATGAATTTATGACATCATATTTGTTTTGCTCTTTTGCAACTTAGCCGATGTCGACTAGGTATCCTGCCAGATAATGCGTATCAATTATGACGCAGTAATTCGCGTCAAGAATTCCTAATCACAAAGCGGTCAGCTTGAATGACGTTGAAATAAAAGAAAAAATGTTTATATTGAAATGCCAAGCTTAATATGAATGGACGTTATAGATAATTATGGAAGACTGGCTTTCACTTGTGGTTCTCCCTCGGCGAAATCGAGGAAGCGAAAGTTGACAGACGTACGTTTTGGGAATGCCTAGTTTAGAAAGTCAAAACAGCTAGATCTAGATTTAGGCAATTTATTTTTTTCAAGTTAACGTCAAATGACTAAAAACCACCTGTTGCTTTCCAGGCCTTCAGGGCCACGGTAACTCGTTCGAAGACTTTAACTGACTAAAACCCACCTGTTGCCTTCTAGGGGCACGGTAGCCCTTTCAAACAATCCCGTAGTCCAGATTTAGGCACAAAATTTTAAGAAAGTACCTACTTTGTAGTAGGTACTCTCTTTTTCTTACATCTGGTATGGAATGTGTTAAACCACATTGGATTCTATTTGTTTGTTCTCTTCCGTAATGTTTGGGGTGTGTAGATAAAACTTAGCTCAAGCTCAATAAGTCAAACTCAGGGCATAGTATTAACTCACGCTCGAACTTA
Source organism: Mythimna impura (assembly GCA_905147345.3). Taxonomy (NCBI): domain Eukaryota; kingdom Metazoa; phylum Arthropoda; class Insecta; order Lepidoptera; family Noctuidae; genus Mythimna; species Mythimna impura. Next base: position 23,144,308 of record LR990348.1, on the reverse strand, counting down.
GTATGGCGGACCAAATCCGTTCTCGCAACATACGACCGGATCAGACTCACAGAGATCCGCGAGCGGATCTACCTACACGGACTCAAATAATAATAATTATGGTCGACCACTCTATAGATGGACTGATTTCGTTCGGAAGCGAACCAAATTTGTGGTCCGATCGTACCAAATTCGAGCGGGTATTATCAAATACTATTAGACGTGAATTGTGACTTGTCAGCCAATAGGAATTAGATCTTGCATTTATTGCGTTTTGCTATGGCTTGGCTTGCTTGAAATCACGCATTGGCTAGTTGTAGCAATATCGTAAATAAAGAATAAGTGTACAATCAATTAGTTCATTAAATAAATTTAGAATTCTTACCTACACTTGGCATTTCCATCTTTCCATGTCCACATAACGCATTCAGTTGAAACTGTCCCACATAAAGCTTTCCGTCGGGCCATTCCACCTTTCCACTTCCATGGATTTTACCGTCCAACCATCTTCCAGTGTACTTCGCTTCTTTGTAAAAAGCATTCCTATTGGAAAATGTGTGACTAGCCGTCCGTACAGCAGGGGGTTTAAAATTGTCTTTGTTTAACACAAGTCTGATTGAAGTGTTCAGAGCATGCGTCCATTCCGTCTTCTCCTGTTCCGTAGTTGTTGCAACTGATATAATTTCTTCGGGCGTCGTGAGCTGAATGACACTCTGAAGAGAATCTGTGTTTGGTATAGGTTCGACCCATAACGTTTCTAAAGGATGCAAGTTAGGTGTGCTTCCGTTTACGTGCACAAATAGATCGTTGAACAGAACAAACCAGTGTGACGAAAATCGTCCTGGATTCACTAAATTCAGCTGCCGAGATTTCGATTCTCTTACTAGTCGTCGTTCAGGCGTTCGGTACTGCTCAATACTCTTCCCTACTGTCTCCCAAAACAACTTTGTGACGTCTGCTTCCTTACGTTTCTTATCTTGTTCGTCTATCAAAGAGTCCAGAGAAGCTATGACTTTGTTCAATCTTTCATCGATATTCGACTTCGCGTCTACTTTTTTTCTTTTTGTTTTGTATCGCAATAGTGATTGAGCTATGCATTTATAAGAGCTCAATCTTGTTAAAGGTTGTACGAACGCGAGGCCTACTATGGCTTCCAAGGTCTTTTTATTATTCTTCTGTTTGTTCGTAGGGAGCTGGTCGCTAAACAAACTATAAACAGTAGACGGGACATCAATGACATTGTTAATCTGCGCAAAACCACCGATAACTATCAAATTGCTTACAGCTACGTAATACTTTCTGTACAAATAAATAAACTCTTCTAAATTTTTTATCAAAGAAATATCACATTCAATTATATGCTTCTCGGCGTACTGCCACATCGAGAGAACATTCAGAGCAGTTATGTTTAATATGTCACCAAAAATATCACAAACTGTTTCGTAAATATTGGAATGTGTAGTTACAGCTTTACTTTTCTTTAGAAAAGGTTTAACTAGATTATGATATATCAAAAGCATTTCCTCTAAGTATCTTTGAGCAATAGACAGATCTTGGAATTCTGGACATATGGACGTCTCTTCTATTGAGCAATAGCTGATATTGCCAGAAGATAATATTCTCCAATGGTAGCACATATTTTGGGGTTTGGTTGCATAATTTGGTGAATCAGTCATTTTTACAGTCATGTCACTTTGGTTTTCAGTTTCTTCTTTCTCTTTCTTGACATTCAAATTAACAATAGAGTCTGTGTACCCTTCAGTATGCTTCCCCATGTAGAATATATTTTCATTGTGGGTGTATGCTAGAGTGTGGTGATCAGTTGCTATCATATCTCTTACTCTGTCACTGTCAGAATTTTCAGTGAACTGTTTAGGGCCACTTTTGTCATCTCTGGTATCAAAACTGACTTGATGGAATTGGTTGTAGCCCCACATGAAGAGTCTTCCATCTAGTGTTAAAGCTGAACAGTGCCATTTACCACAAGATACTTTTTGAAGCCCAAAACCTGATAAGGTCATGACTACCATTGGTTTCATTCTTTTCATTGTGTCTCCAACACCCAATTGCCCATATGTTATGTCGCCCCAAGTCCACAATTCTGTAGCTAAAATATTCTTACCAAGTTTAGACATATTTTTGAGGTTCTCTGTTTTTCTTGCAGCTTCAAATTCTTTTTCACTGCTTAATGTGCTTGTGGAAAAGTGCAAATCTTCCAGATTGCAGTTAGAAGTACAGCTATACATTAGAGAATTAATTTCTTCATGGTGACTCCTCATGTGTAATTCCACAGTATCATTATTATCACTGCTGCCACTAACATGTCTTGATAATGTCGCCACTTTGTCTCCTACAGTTTTTACTCCTTCATAAACAAAGTTGGTAAGATTTGATACATTTTCTTTTATTATTCTAGTGGGTTTCTCTGTATATTCTACTAAATAGTCCTCACCAGCTGATACCCAAGAGAGCTGTCTACTAAGAAATTGTCTAGCAGCATCAGTGTTTATAAATATATTATTTATTTTGTCTCCACATGCCTCACCTATCTCACTTTCTTTATCTGTCTGGTCATCAGCATCATCTGTTGATTTAGCATCATGATAATTGTGATCTTCTTCTAAGTTTGTGTTTTTTTGTGAGTTTGTTCTTGCAATTTTTGATTCCTCAGATGAGGGACTAGAATCTTCTGTTAAACTATGAGCATCAACATGAACATCAGTTTGGGGGGCTGTAGTACTACTTGAATCTTCGCTAGACTTACTAATTTGAACACCTAAAGGGCAGGTTTCTGATAGGGATGGCACGGATGCAGGCGATGCTAGGCCTATTATTGTCTGGCATTGTGAGCAGTTTGAAGCAAACACCTCCTCATCATCATTATCACTTTCTGTATCACAGTTGCCAGACCGTCTGACATTTTTCCTAGCTATTACTGCAGCAAAGTTCTGACCCACTGAAGCACTATACACAGTTCTTCCTTCAAAAAATGGAATTTTCTTTACATTACTAGTGTCTATTGATAGTTGGGGCATAGAACCAGAGCCCCACAGCTGCCCATCACTACTTATGAACAGCTGTCCAAAATCACTTGTGACTACATTTCTAAACTTCACTTTATAACTTGAACTTTTAAAACCATGAGGACAGCATTTGGCATCCTCCTTAACAATAATTTCTTCTTTGTTTTTAAAATTAACATTTGTCTTATACAGCCGCCCATGTACATCTATAATATAAAGGATATCATTATGATATGATATGTCTATTGCTGAAATGCCACTGATTTTTTTAAAGTTTAAGGAGTCCTCGACAGTTTCGCAGTGATAAAGCCCATGGTCATTTCCTAACACTATGAAGTCTGTGCCCAGAGCACATAGTTTTACTATTTTATCAGGTACTTGCTGTGACGATGGCACGTTCAACGGTGTTAGTCCTCTCCAGAAATTATGCTGACTCATTATTCAATGAACACTTCCTTTCTTCATTGGTTTGAAAGTAGGAGTATCATCGATTTAAATCAGGGCGGAAGAACTAATGCACACTGTCTCAAGTCGTTATCGCACATATTACTTTGTTGACTGGAACTGTTCACTACTAGATTCATTGACAACTGAATATTTAAGTAAACTACGAAAACACTGATTTATTTATCTTTGATAAGAATTTATATTACAACTTTCGATTGCTTTTATTGTTCTGTGCTTGTGATTGACAAATAATAAAATTGACAGATGACAGCTGATTATTCCAAAGACAAGATAGAGGAAAATAACTATACATAAGAAAAGTTAACGTTATAACGCCGATCACGCTTATAATCTTTAGTAAAAATATGGTTATAACTGGTTATAACAGTTATTTATTTTTTTATGATGGTAACATTGTAATGACAAATGTCGAAATTATTAAAGTCAAGCTAACCTTTCACAAAAATGGCGAACCGTGGTGGGCCTGCTAGGCGCGTTCCTGAAACTGAAGCTACAATTACGTACGTTCAGTGCGATGGATTGGTATGTACACAATTAATTATATTCATGTAGTGTTTTTTCATTAAAATCTTGAAAGTTCGTTGAAATGTCAATTATAGTTGCAAAGCTGTTCCTCGTCGACACGTCATGTATTCTTTATTTTTACAGTTTCTGCAGCAAATGCGCAATATTTGTCGTGCCAATTGTGTTTCCAAAGTGTTATTTAGTATTATGAAGCACATTATGTTATTAAAATCAATTTTTTAGTAAGTATATGTTACACCCTATAGGTTATGTTGTGAACATAAACTATTGATTCGATTCATGGAAACTTTAAAAAAAGTCACAAATACCACACTACCCTCACTGTTTAGTTCACCATTATTGAGAACTCAAATTTCCTATCTTTTTTTACTTTATCTTGGGCAATTTTGGTGACAGTACCATTTTATAAGTACATGTAATTTGTTTACATTGTGAAAGTTTACTAAGCATGAGTCATGCACTCTTTTCGGACATTTACCTCGGTGACCCGACTGCCGGCAGACTGTTACGAAGATGATCTCACTGTGTGACATTGAGTAACTTTGCCAGGATACATTAGCATCTGGAAATTGTGTATTTTGTATGTTTTATGCTGAATTCATTAGGATGTTTGCATAACAAGGCGATTATAAAAAGCTCTATGTTTTGTAAACAATGATTACATCAAGATTTTTGCAGAGAAAAATACCATGCATATAGATTATAAAGATGATCATTAAAATAGCAATGACACACTTGTTGACTGAATTAAATGATGGCAGTAGTATTTGGCTCATTTTAACTGCTGATTAATCTATGTCAGTTTACTGGAAATGAAAAATAACATTCTTTGTTTGTTGTTCATCGCTAGTTTTAGCTATGCATCACACACACTTGGCTGTAAAAAACAAATAGTAAAACTGCTTATTTTTGATTGATCAAACAAAGAAGTAGAAATTCTGCTATAAAGTGCAGTTTTGATGATAAACAGAGACTGTTGACCTCATTTATACTTAAAGAAATGCTATGTTTAACACTTTCATTGCCAATAATAATAATTATTATTGCACACACAAAGAAAGAAATGTAAATTTTTGCCGTCTACCCCTAATAAAGTGATTTCTTTTGACCATGTGGTGTAATAATAATACACATCATACTGTTGTTAAAGTATGATATTCATAATAATGTTTTACTATTATTAATGTGTGGGTAGGCTGTTATTGTTTTGTTCGAATAAATTAATTTATGTTCATGATAAGTCAATGATACATACTGACAGACTCTTTGTATATTTAGATACTGATAAGTTAAATCAGACCAGTAAAACATCTTTATAGCATTTTAACTTCCTTTGTTCTCTACCTTAAAATATTTTCAACTTGTCCTTTCTTACACATCATAAAACAATGTTTTCCATCATATTTGTATTATTATTATTTGGTAAGACACACTAGCAGCTATTTAGCTGATGCGTGTGTTTCATATAGTTTGGAGATGTTTAGTTTGTCCAACTGATTTTTAAAGCAGAATCTAGAAAATAAAGAAAAAATCAGCTGTTCAGTACATTTATGTTTGCCTAATGTACTGAACAGCTGATATTTTTTTCGCGATTTCGGCTTTGCTCCCATAATAAAAATTGTTTGTTATCATGAGCACAATCACGTGTTTAAGTATCGTACACAAAGTGCCAGTCACCCTATATAGGGTGAATCATTAGGTGTTTATTACATGCATATTATAATAGAGAAAGCGGCGAGTTGCTTTATAAAGACATAATTTGTTTTTAAAAATGCCCAAATTCCTTTCATCAACATAATAAATATATTTCGAGGTTTTAATATTTGTTTTAAAATTAATTTCTAGGCTGTTATGAAAATTGTAAAACACTGCCATGAAGAATCATGCAGCAACATGGAGGTGGCTCAGGGAGCCTTGCTCGGTCTCGTTGTGGAGAACCGTTTGGAGATCACTAATTGCTTCCCATTCCCGAAGCACGATGACACCATGGATGAGGAGGAGTACCAGCTGGACATGATGAGGAGGCTCCGTCGTGTCAATGTGGATCATTTCCATGTCGGCTGGTAAGGGTCATTTTTATTTGTATTGTGATTATTCCAATCGTAAACTGGTTTAACATACAGTACGGTTACTAATTGCATAATCTTTGTATAGGCTTGCATACTTTATCATTTCTGAATAGTTTGGGTAACTGAGCCAAATAAATCTTATAATAGCTATATAATGAGCATTAAGTGGATCACCACTTACAAAATGGCTCATTGCTGTTGTTAACCAATCAAGAAGATTAGTGTGATTCATTTCTGGGTTTGTGCTAAAACAAAGAAGCTTGCTCACTGTTACTTCTTTAATAGTAATTTACAATGCACACTAGACATATGGTGTTGCGCTACATGGGGGTTTAATGTCCACCATATACCCGTATATGGTTGACATTCCACCCATATGTACAAAACGTTTTAGGAACACATTTATTGCGTATACAGTTAAGGAGTGGAATTCCCTGCCAGTCTGTGTTTCCTGATAACTACAACTTAGTCAAGATAAAATAGGTTACTTCTAGGCCAGTATGCTCCATCGTCGACTACATCGCTGCTTGTCATCCTATCTATTAAATAAAAAAAGAACCTATTCTTTTTGAAGTACATAATTAATTTATCAAACACTTCAGTTGGACCACAACACCCCTTTTGTATTGGATTGCGATGCACTATCGCCCAATGTGGCTTCATATACCAAATAAATGTTTTTTTCCAGGTACCAGAGCGCCGATGTCGGCAATTTCTTGAGCCAGTCGCTCCTGGAGTCGCAGTACCACTACCAGACCTCCATCGAGGAGAGTGTGGTAGTCATCTATGACACCAAGAAGTCTGCAAGAGGGTTCTTGACCCTGAAGGCTTATCGCTTAACTCCTCAGGTTTGTTATAATAGCCTTTTATACAATTTATAGTCACTTATAATTTTTACTGTTTGTTGATATATTTTTTTAGAACCTCTTTTGTAGTAAACACAAAAAATAACGCAAAAAAATATGTACAACTAATTATATAACCTCTAATAGACTCTTAATTTCCCTGCCCTTGTCCCATATTATTTGGGTCGGCACAACACGTTTTTTCTTTACTGATAGATTGATGGCAATAAATAGAACAGCACACAAATAGGGAAATAGTAAGCAATTATCAGAGTAGTTCTTAGGCTATAATAATGCTAAAACTATAAAGCCGAAACTGTGTATGTATGTTTGTTGCTCCTTCATGCTCTAACGGCTTATCAGATTTGGATGAAATTTGGCACACCAGGTGACCTAGAATAGCACATAGGGTATTTTTCACGGCGGGCTAAAATTTTTACTCAACTAAAGTCAAGTCAGTATGACCATACATGCTAGGGTATACCTGACAGGTTTGCCTGTACAGTTAAGTTTTACAGGTAAACCGGACCGTGTATGTTGCACAACTGTGCAGGTTTCCACACAAGCTTACCTAACAGGTATAACTGTGCAGGCAAACCTGTCAGGTACTCCTTAACCTTAAGGTTGAAACGGGGAACACCCAAATACTCCGAAATATTTTATTCCGAATTTCGATGTTCCGATTTTCAAAAGTCCGAATTTCATAATACCTAAGAATTATAATGTCTATTATTAAAAATCACGAAATTTATTTTACCGAAAGTCGTAAATGCGATTTGTTAGTTTTCCGATTTTCATACGTTCGAAGAATCAAATTCTCGAAGAATGCTCGGTCCAAAAAACGATATTCCGATTTTGAATACTTCGAATAAACTAAAAGTCAACATGTTGTGCTACAAAATTTAGTGACAGAAACGAATCGCTGCAAAACCGACTTCACGCAGTCTTGTCTGCCCTACCCCTAGAGTGTAATTTAAACCCGCGTAGGCGCGAAGGGGTGGGGCGGCCCGCGAGCTGAGGAGCAGGTGGTTTGAAGGGCCGCCACCGCGCCGGTGGTGAGCGTTAGAACTAGAGATGGGTCGTACTAGGCAAATCTTGGACTAGGTGCACCTAGTCCAAGTCCGTACAAATACTCGATCCAAATACCTGTTCCACCTAGTCCACCTAGTCCATGAAATACGCATACTTTATAGATGCTTAGTCTTTGCGTAACAACGATACGTGTAGTACGTACGTTCTTCCAACTAAATTTACGAATGGATGTTTACGTTTTATATGTTTTGTAAGATTTGATACGGAACTTTTAAAACTCAATTGTATTTTGCAAATTTTACACTCAGCCATTTGTTGGCTTTTATCCGTAAAATGATCCCAAGCGACACTACTTCCTTTGGGAGCCATTTTTCAAAACAATAAACACATTAATTAATGTCTTATTAAAAATAGATCTAAGTTCTTTAACAATATACTAAAACTTCGTTACGAAAACCGATCACTAAATAAGTCCGATAGAAGTTAGCGACGTCGAGTAGGTATAATACGTCAATCGAGATCACATTCGCACGAGTCCGTACTTGATACTCGACTGCATCATATAGTCTTCATTCGCATCGAGTATTGTCAAAGTATCTATTCTACCTATTCTATAAAGTCTGCCTAGTGCCTAGTCCCGACTAGTCTCGATCTCGAGTATTGAGAGACAAGGATGGAAAGACTGTGGAATAGTGTAGTTAAAAAAGGACAGAGATATGGTTCAAATTCAAACGACTGGTACACGTATGATCTATGTAAATACGAGTGCGCATCGCGTTACTTTTATGCCTTTTGAATTAAGGTTCAAATTCAAGTGACTGACTCACGAATGATTTTGGAAAACATGGATGAGCTAGGACTATGCTGCTATCTCGCTTCACCGCGTCCCGACGACGCGGTGAAGCGAGATAGCAGCATAGTCCAGTACAGTCGGTACTTCGATTCGCGCGGGCCGCGGGTGCCGTGCACTGCGTAGGCACAATGAGACTAGGTGGATCAAGTATTTTAAAAGTTAGAATAGGTGCAGCCTAGTCTCGTTAAATACCTAATCCCTGGATCTGTTCTAGTATATACGCTTCATCTCTAGTTAGAACCATCTGCGACGATAAGCTCGCGTGAGGCCGCCCAAACCCCGCAGCGTCAGAGCTGTGACAGAAACAATGCTTGCTGCATGTTGCATGCCTGCTTTCATGCTGCATACTTGCTTGCATGGTGCATGCTTGCTTGCATGTTGCATGCCTGCTTGCATGTTGCATGCCTGCTTGCATGTCTGCTTGCACGCTGCATGCTTGCATGCTGCAATAAATCCTCTGCATGCTGGAAAACGCATCTGTCAATAGTTTTTTAATTCTAGGTACCCCCTCATACTATACATAATATTGATACTACTCTCTGACGAGCAATTATACTTCATTCGTTCGAAGATATCGTCGTTGAGCGTGCAAAACCGCGGAAGAGCAGTTTGTAGATACCGCGTAACAGCAAAAGTCGCAATATTGACATATCGCCTCAGCAGATCCTTTAAGCTAATTCGCTTATCGTAGATCTCACACGATTTGAATTAGTCAATAGGAAAGCTCGATTTGCCATCAAAACAATACCGCGTACTAGGAACATGTCTGAAGTTGGCAGCAATTGCGCGTATTTACCAATTCAACGAAGAAGCCGCAACACGTTTTTTTTTAAGATGGGAATTCATCCAATGACTTCTCGCTCTCTCTTCGTGTCAGAGTTTTACTGACTAAAACCACACCTGTGTCCTTCAATTACCTTTTGCGTTCTAGGGCTACGGGTTTTCTTTTCAGAAATTCCCCGCGGTCGTAACTAGCGGGCATCGGCCCTGCTGGGCCTCAACTGTTTGCTGACATCTCTTTGAGGAGCGCGTGGATGACTACGCGCTGTTGACGACTGAGCTCGGTCCGGTTAATTACCGAACGGAGCTACCCATTGCTCGACGTCCGCAAGCCCACGTCTACCGTGGCTGGTAGTCGAGGTCGGAATTACGGCGGCTGGGGTGTGAGGACCTTCGTTCCCTCACGCGTGCAGCCTCCTCCTTCGCTAGCATTACTGCTTCGTAGAAGGAGGCGACCGCCTGCCATTCCTCCTCGCTCCGGACCATAACCAGCCCGAACCAGGGCCCGACGCGAAAGGTCGTTGCCACCGATTGCCTCCACGAGGACACGGCGGTGCCCCGCTCAAGCGGGGCACACCTCCACCGTGTTCTTCGGGCGGTCCACACAATGGTGACACCCGGGCGTTTCTTCCGCTCGAATAATCCGGTGCAGGAATCTCCCGAACTGAACATGTCCGATGAGGACCTGCGTCATGCGGAAGGTGGGACGCCTTATTGCCGCTCCAGCCACTCCTCAAAGAGGGGACTTACCGCCGTGATTATGGCGTACCCAGCACGGGGTTGTGACAGTCGCTATCGCCATTCCGCCGTGAGATCCCGCCGGAACTCTGTCCGCCATGCCGCGACTTGGCGCGGCAGCGGAGTTTCACCCCGGCGTTGCATCTCCATGCGCAAATCGTGCATGCGTGCAAGGCCTGTTGCCTCCAGATCCCACGGTGGCAGGCCAGCAAGGAGGCTCTCCGCTTCGCGGGAGACCGTGCGGTATCCCCGCACCATCCGGATAGCCATGACCCTCTGGCAGGCATTCAGCATGGCCGCCGGTCGCTTTTGCAGTGACGTCGCCAACACCGGCGTCCCGTAAAGGGCCATGGACCAAACGATTCCCGCGTAGAGCCTCCGGCAGGAGGCGTCTGGACCCCCAAGGTTGGGCAGAAGCCGCTTGAACCCTCAGCCCCGGTCCGTTCCAGTTTGAGAGTCAGACGTCGAAAGTGCTCCACGAAGTTCGAAGAGTAAATGCTATCAAACTTATTATTTTTGTTATGTTCATATTTGATATCACGTATAAGTAAATAAGTGATAATCTTTTCTAAATAGACTTTTTAGAAGTTCTTTTTTTGTTACTTTTTTCATAATAAATTCAATACTTTAACAAAGTGTTTCATTTAAAATCCGCGTACCTTTTTTTTTTTTTTTTGTTGCCGGGGTTTTTTTTTTTTTTTTTTTCAGTGGGAAAATCATCTAATGACAAATCTCGCTCTTGGGCGGAGCGAGAGATAGTGTCAGACTTTTACTGACTAAAAACCCACTCCTGTTCCTTCGTTGCCTTCGTCCCAGGGCCCCGGGTTTCGTTTTCACACTACCCATGGCCCCAGTAGGCTTCGACCCTGCTGGGCCCCTACGATTTGCTGACATCTCCCTGAGGCGCGCGTGGAACAATACGCGCCGTCGACGACTTGGCTCGGTCCGGACGGTTACCGGACGGTCCGACGGCGAGCCACCCATTGCTCGCCGTCCGCAAGCCCGCGCCTACGGTGGCCGGAAATCGGGATCGGAATCCCGGCGGCGGTAAGGGCGTGAGGACCGTTGCCTCACGCGATCGGCCGCCTCCTTTGCTAGCATTACTGCTTCACAGAAGGAGGCGACCGCCTGCCACTCTTCCTCGCTCCGGACCATGGCCTGTACCAGGGCCCGGCGCGAGAGATCGCCGCCGCCGATCGCCCCCACAAGGACACGGCGTTGCTCTGCCCAAGCGGGGCACACCTCAACCGTGTGCTCCACCGTGTCCTCCGGGCGGTCCACACAGTGGCGACACCCGGGCGTTGCTTCCGCACGAATCCGGTGCAGGAACTTCCCGAACTTACCGTGTTCGGTGAGAACCTGCGTCATGCGAAAGGTGAGGACGCCGTGAGGTCTTTCCAACCACGCCTCAAAGAGGGGACTTACCGCCATAATTGTGGCGTGCCCAGCACTGGGTTGCGACAGTCGCTGTCGCCATTTCACCATGAGAACCCGCCGGAGCTCTGTCCGCCATGCTGCGACTTGTCGCGGCAGCGGAGTTTCGCCCCGGCGTTGCATCTCCATGCGCAGGTCGTGCATGTGTGCAAGGACTGTTGCCTCCAGATCCCATGGTGGCTGGCCAGCAAGGAGGCTCGCCGCTTCGCGGGAAATCGTCCGGTATCCTCGCACCATCCGTATGGCCATGACCCTCTGGCATGCGTTCAGCCGGGCCGCCGGCTGCTTCCGCAGCGTCGGCGCCCATACCGGTGCGCCATAAAGGGCCATGGACCGAACGATCCCCGCGTAAAGCCTCCGGCAGGAGGCGTCTGGACCTCCCAGGTTGGGCAGGAGCCGCCCGAGGGCAGCCCCAGTCCGATTTAGTTTGGGAGCCAGACGTCGGAAATGCTCCTCGAAATCCCATCGGCTGTCGAGAACGAGTCCCAGGTACTTCATCGTCGACCCGACGCCGTTTGTTGCCGGGGTGGAAAATCCTCATGGATGTCCTTCGCCTGGGGCAGGCGAAGGGGTCTGTCAGACTCTTACTGACTAAAAACCACCTCGGTGTTCCCTCCCACACTTGGACCGGGGATCGTGGGAGCTGATACGCCATCCATGATATTTAAAATCCGCGTACCTACCACAAGTTCACAACAATTTCTGATTTTTATCACCACAATACCGCGTAAATGACTTTACACGGAACCTAACCAAGCTATTGGCAAATTTACACTATTTTCCCATAAAATAAGTTGCAAAGAAATAGTAAACAAGTTCAGTCGCAAAAATATATTTGATTGGTCAAGATATTAAGTTTTTTCTTCGTCCTGTAAAATCGTGAAAACACAGATACGCGGTATTTACAAATTGCTCTTACGCGGTCTTGCACGCTCACCGACGATATATTATAATTAACCATGCAGCTAACGCTTGCGCTAGGCGACCCAATTCGCAGCTTTTCAGAGCCTAAAAGCAGAAACAAAACGCACCGTATCCGAGCGAGTATCTGTCAGTAACGTCAAATGTCATTCCATACGTTTGCGCGGCAACCAATACGTTTTACGTTGTGTTTTATTTGCTTTTTTACCAATTTAAGTAATTAAATAAGAGCATAGTGCTTGTATAATTTGTAATGAAGTATGCCAAAACGAAAAGATATGAAATACTATCTTCATATGATGAAAAATTTGAAAAAAGGACGAAACGACGATAACATAGTACGTCACCTGTCCTATCTCTATTTAATTCTTTGATTCCAGGTGAAGTAATAGATTTATCTATTAGATTATTCAGTGAAGTAAGAGTTTCACGTACTTAACCCAAATAATTGTATGCATTGACACGATCAAACTCCTCGGGGTGTTTACGAGATGAACACACGAGCTGGTTTCCTTGTTCCATAACTTTAAAGGCTTTGCCATGGTACATTATACAGTGTAAGACTGTAAATCAAATGGGTTTCGAAATATGAATATACCTACTGACGCGGGTTGTGCACGTGATGCATTGACGCGTTTAGCTGACTCGGGATGTTTACGAGATAAACATACGAGATTGTTTTTTGCCCCACACCTTTGGGTAACCTGAAAAGCTTCGTCAGGAAAGTTATCTACAGTGCAAGTAAAATGGATTTTGAATATTGTACCTATGGACGCGAGTGATGTACGAGATACATTGGCGCGATCCGCTGACTCGTGGTGTTTACGAGATGAACACACGATGATCTTTACCCTTAGGTACATGGACACGGGTGATGTACGAGATGCATTGACGTGATCCGCTTACTCGTGGTGTTTACGAGATGAATGCACAATGGTCATTACCTTTTGATAAAATCCGAAAGGCTTTGCCTAGGTACACTTTGGTACCATAACAGGGTCAATAGTTTTAGGTTTTTAGACCTTGTATTTAGGATGATCCTCAAGAAGTGGACATTAAACTAGATATCTGTTGTATCATCATCGGCTCCAACAGGCACAACCCTAACTGTTACAGACTTGAGTATAACATTTCCTGAACTAGCATCTGAGCTAGTCGTTGAACCAGTTACTATATTTCCTGAAGTATTACAGTATTTATATCTACAAAACCAAATGATTTAATGGCCTGACTTAATGAATGACTTAACCCACATCTAGAATACCATTTTTGGAAATACTCAAGGAATATGAACAAAAACTAGATAAAAATGTGTGTAATAACTGTTTAAAATAATATAGAGATTATTGCCTCAGTCAGTAATTCACTGATAATACAAGAATATACTGATACAAAAAGATTAAATCAGAACAGATCAGTTGGGATTGGGAATCAGACCCTATCTAAGCTTCACAGCAATGATGGCATAAATAGGCTGAAACTAATTTTCCCAGTTGATTGATACTGGAAGAGTTTTAATAGATTTGCACTTCACATAAACAAAGATATTGTCAAAGATGTTGATAGAGACGACTACCTGCATGGGAATACTTCAACAGAGAACATTTTAAGTCCTAAAGACATGCCACAGAAGCGGCAAGCTTATTATGAAGCCAGCCTAATCTTCAACTGTAACCCGTCAGGGAAACGGGAATGGTCCATCTTGGTACAACCAGCAAAGAATAATACCTAGGCCTGGACGAAAGTATCTGCAGTCCTCATATTAAACTATAACCAAGCAATTCTCGCAACACATCCAGTGTATGCTAGAACACAAAAAGTTTCACCACAGGCTCATGGTTGAAATTAGAGGTTAGTCATGCTTACAGATTAGCCCATTCCCTTCCTCGTTGATAGAGGATTTGTGGTAATGCCCCAATTTTGAAACACATCTGTGGATGTTCGGTAAGTGCATTTTTTCTTCCATAACTTATCAACCAAAATTCAACGGTTCAAAACAAAAATGGTTTTACAAGTGATCAATCAGGATCTTCAAGATCAGGGGCCAAGATGAATGCATATTTATGTATAAAACCATTCATAATTTACTGCCATTGAGCACAAATTCCCCATGGAAACCGTGTGGGAATCAACTTATATCCAAGATATTTTTTGGTTTCCCAACAGGGATGGAGAAGGGAGGTTTATTGAAACCTTTATACCCCTGAACAAATTGGTTCACACATCCAAATTTATAAGATGTAAGATCACTGCGGTAGCTCTAGTGTACCCAGGAGATCTTTTGGCAAAATTTGAATCCAGATACCTATTATTTCATTATGATCATTTAAAAAGAGTCTATTGCTGTCCCAAATGGGATTTGTTTTACACATTATGCATTTTTGATAGTGGTAGTTACATGTATATCTATGATCAAAAGTTCACAAATCAGTATGTACATCATCATCTTGATGACCTTTTGTGTATTGGTTCAGACTATATAGTCTACTACTATACACACTACACTATTCATACTAGCCTACTATTATATAATAAAAGGTTGAAAAATATTCAAGGAACAATTACTCCTTTTACAAAATACGCCATCCCAATCATGTTAATTATTTAGATTTTATATATGACACACAATGACTGATGTCACATACAAAAAATGTTGTTTCTGTAAATCCCTTAAAAATATTTACAGAAACAAATTTCTTAGCTTATGAGAGATTACTCACTTAATAGGTACATCAACTGTTGCATTATTTTGTTGCAACAACATTTGTTGTTGGTTGGTTCTATACTAAAATTAGAACATAAATACTTAGTTATAAGTAAAGGCAACTAAGATTCAAAATAAAAATTCATCCAATCATCAAACTAGACCTACAATGATGCAACAAGAACTGGGGGGGGGGCGCAATTGTAGTGATAACAGAAGTCCTTGGATTCTGGAAAAAGGATAAAAATAATTTCACATAAATTATTTAGAACTGCTTCACATTTTTTACCTTTAAAAATTCTATTTTGTTAAACATGAGCACTTACACATTTTGTGTGAGATTGATAATAGTTTGCTGTATCTTATATAAACCGAATGGGAGGAATACGGTATCAACAATTAAATAATATAGCCAGAAATATGGAGCAAATATGGTGTGAAAATAATTAGATTTGTCTATTTGCTTCATATATGGATTCAAAAGACAACAAAGAGAGCAATTAACAATCTCATACATCTAACATAGAGTGGGAACAGAATATCTCTACATTTTAGTAGGTATATTGTGTCTCAGTTTGGTCAAACTGATTGATCTTTTCCCTTCTACAAGTAATACATAAATGTGATGCCTGTGTTTCCTGGATACCAGATTCAAAATACATTTAATTAGATGTTTTTTACTGCCTTTGAACATGATAATTTATTTCTTTTATGTGTTCTTTCCTCCATTTAGCCCAATATTGGGAAGGCAAAAATGAAAAGGTAATGTCATATTGACCTTCACAAGCTTGTCCACCATTGAAAACAATGTTAGTTTTTTCAAGCTGTTAGTCTTTATAGGTACTCAATAAAAAAAAAAACTATTGCATTCCTTTTTTAAAGAGTGTCATCTTACACACCTCCTTACACTAATTTCCAGAATATTGACATGATGTTCTTCCATCAGCCATAGAGGTTACATTAGGTTACCTTCCAAATAATGCCTCAATTCAATGTTACTTATAGGATCTCACTTATTCACACAGTCTATACCAATTAATAAATTAATAGACTCATAAATTGGTCGTAATGATCACATCCAGAGATTATGTTAAGGTTTCTATAAAAATGAAATTGTCTAAAAAGTTAGTGAATTGGTTTGCACTTAGCAGAGCCCAAGTAGCACAGATTTATGATTTATAAAAATACCCAATATTATAGTTAATGAAACCGGTGTAAACATTTCTATCCTAGACTCTATAAAAACATCTGGTTCTGGTTGCAGCGGACCGAACCTCTTATTTACCTTTATTTTAGTTTTTATTTTATTATTTTTATTGTTTTAGTCAACATACAAAAATAGAGCCATTTTCTGTAACGAAAATGCACGGCAAAACCTGAAATCTTCCCTGACACTACTTTATTTTATTACATTAGATACACTCAAGAGTATTAGGGAAGATAATACTCATTTAATACTCTCTTTGAATAACCCACACAAGCCAATTTCTTCGTCTACCATTAGTAGATGGATAATAATAATAATAATATATATATAAAATATATACTTTCTCTATGTGTGGCATAGATATTAGCGTTTTTTCAGGGCATAGTACAAGACATGCATCCACGTCGACTGCTAAAGCTAGGGGAGTATCATTAGATGTAATTAGGCAAACGGCTGAACAAACAGTTCTTCAACTTTTGCAAAATTTTATAATATACCTATTTCCAACAATTCATCTGAATTTGCTCATGCTGTGCTTAATGCTGAACAAAATATTTGCTTATAAATGCCTTAATATGTTTAAAATAATTATATATAAAAAAAAAATAGACATATATACTTATATAATATAAAATGTATAAGTATGTCAAAAAAGACTGATTGTCTCATATTACCATTATATTAAGAGCCTAATAAGTGCCTAAGAGATTTTGGTTCCTGAAATATATTTGGTGATATTAAAAATCTTAATTTTGCTTTAAGTTGACTCTTAACATCTGCATGGTTAATTATAATATATCTTCGAACGAATGAAGTATAATAGATGATCAAACGAACTTACCTGTGATGTTCGATCATTATTATACGTAGCTTCGTTCGAAGATATAGGGAACCCTCCCTACCCTACCCAGCAAAACTTAAGATTTATCTCTAACTCTGAAAGAATGACATTTGACGTTACTGACAGATACTCGCTCGGATACGGTGCGTTTTGTTTCTGCTTTTAGGCTCTGAAAAGCTGCGAATTGGGTCGCCTAGCGCAAGCGTTAGCTGCATGGTTAATTATAATATATCTTCGAACGAAGCTACGTATAATAATGATCGAACATCACAGGTAAGTTCGTTTGATCATCTATTATGTGTTTATTTGTCTTGCTATACAGTTTTACAAGGCGTTTTTATTTTGGAATTGTATTAATCGGAATTCGTATTTTTGATGTTTCGATTTATCATTAAGTCGGACTTTTTGTTATTCGATCTATTGAAACTCGGTATTTTGAGAATAGTAATTATAAACGTTAGGAATATTGAAATTTAGGAATTATAAAAATAGGAGTAATGATAAGTCGTGGTTGTTATATTCGGAATTTTGAACCATTCGGAATTATGAAAATCGGTATTTTGAAATTCGTATTTGTAACTGTCGGAATAAAGTTTTTCGTATTTATGTAGTGTACCCATTGAAACGCATTGATAGGTAGAGGCCGTAGAGTCATTTGACCAGTGGCAAAGTGGAACAAACAAATAGACGCTTAGCAAGCTGTGTGGCAGTCTGTTTGTGGATTTCTTGTAATACTGGAATTTTTAATTTGTAGCAATAAATTAACTTTAGTTGACTTGTTCTATTTGTCTTCGACAAATGTGCTGCTTATATTAGTGATTAATGTGCTTATGCTTAAAAATACTGGAATACTGTATTGGATCAGAATCTTGGGTTGTTGGAAAAGCGTATGAAATAAGATTGCATGTAGCGAAAATGCGATGGATGTGTGGAGAGCCGAAAATGGATAAGGTGAGAAATGAGTTGTCTGAAAGTGGCAACATTAACGGAAAAGTTGAATGGTACTTATTTTTCTTGATTTGATCATGTAAAGAAGAGGGATAAGACGCATGTTATTCAAAGAGTTATGAGTATACGTGTGGATGAATGGAAGAGGGAGGCCGAAGAAAAGATGGATTGATTGTGTGGGAAGTGATATGAAAGAAAAGGGAGTCAGTGATAGCGTTTGAAAGGACAGATGGAAAAAAAACGTGTTGCGCAGATCACAAGTAACGTGGGAGACAAGGGCAGGAAAATGATGCTTATACTTGAAAATTATGATCAGGTTTGTTGCTGTACAAGTAAATAGACCCTGTATTTATTTCTTTATTAATCGCTTCCAGGCCATCGCCATGTACAAGGAAGGAGACTACACTCCGGAAGCTCTCCGCAACCTGAAGATAGGCTACGAAAGCCTGTTCATCGAGGTGCCCATCGTAATCCGTAACTCTCCCCTGACCAATATCATGATGTCAGAGCTCTCCGAGATGATCCCCGAGGAGGAGGGATCCAAATTCCTGGACCTGGGAACTGCTTCAGTATTGGAAGGTAGGTAATATTTAGTTTTTATTGTAGGTTAGAATATGCAGTATACAGCGTAATTATGTATGTATGTTTGTATAACCTGAGCCACTGAAGAAACCATAGAACTCGGAATATCACGCCGCGGCGTATTTCCATTGTATACAAGGCCAGAACGCAGCCATAAGAAACTGCTCGCGTATACTTTGTATTGCTATTTTTAAATCTGCAATTACAATGTATACACGAATTCTGCGCACTGGTCTTGTATAGTTTGTAACGTGTATGCGCGCGTCCTGGTTCCAAACTATACTACAGTTAACATCACTCTGACAAAAACTGCGATATAGTTTAATAAAATCATTTATGCATAATTATAATGGAATGAAGTTTTAACATTATTAATGTAGAATTAGATAAAAAATAATGGCTTTTTAACTTCCAAACCCAAATGATTCAGTAACATTAGAAGGGGATCTGGATTTAATGGTCACTGTTCTAACTTAACCTAACCCACATGATCGCTTCGTTAGCTATCAACCACGTTCTAATAGTCACTATTCTAACCAGACCTTATCCAGGCGCGATTTTTAACTTAACCTAACCCAAATGATTCACTAACATTAGAAGGGGATCTGGCGCTCGGCGGCCGCTGCCGCGGCACGCTCGCTGCGCTCGCTCGCCTTCACGCTTTAATGGTCACTATTTTAACCTAACCTAACCCACATGAACGCTTCGTTAGCTCACCATCGTGTTCTAATGGTCACTATTCTAACATGACCTAATCCAGGCGCGATTATTCCGATCTACGCACGATTTGTCCATATTCGTACTGGCACTGTATATTATGGAATAAGGTTAGGTAGTTAGGTCACTACGAAGTATACGCGAGTATTTGCGTACTACTCTTGTATATATTGGAAGACCTCGATTAAAAAGTGATTTCCAATCTCTAAGCGACTAGTTTCACACCCCTGCGTTCTGGCCATGTACATAACGTAAATACGCCACGCCGCGCAGCTACTAGAAACGCCATTGCTAATAATATTCGTGAGCACAGTGTCATAGCTATAGTCAGAATTGTTGCTGCATGTGCTGTGTTCAAGATGCAGATTCTATTAAGGTCGCCATTTCATTACCTTCTATATTAGCAATGCTACTTTGTTGCGCCTGCTGCACATTTTGGTTTAGTTATTCATGAAAGCTCTGCTTAGCTTGGGACTAGACGGCGTTGTGTGATAGTTGTGGAATATTGTTATTATTTTAGTTGGCTAAAATCATAAAAGAATTTTATAAATGTGGTATGCCAGTGTTTGTTATATAGTTGTTAGTTGGGACCTAATTGGTAGGCCTTAGGTCCCGGAATCTGTATTTGATGAAATAAAACTATACGCGTCGCAGTAAATACTTATTTCTTTCAGCACCAAAAAATCACATATCAATCAAAAGTCACTTCGCTACCAAAAACAACCGACAATTCTTTTTTTCAAATCAATTTTCAAACCTATTTTAAAAATGCAAAATCCTTAAAAGTATGTTAGTAATCCTTAAAAGTGTATCTAGTCAGTCTGCTAGCTAATAAGAAAAATAATTCATGCGATAACTTTCTATAACACAATATTTAATCGAGATTCCCTTTGATCTTTATCAGTGACGCTGGAGAACACAGATCTTAAATTAACAATATTTCTTTATCTGCAGGTCAACTCCGTAGCCTAATGGAGCGCGTCGACGAGCTCAACCAAGAAGCTATCAAGTTCAATAGATACCAACAGCTGGTGGTCCGCCAACAGCAGGACAAGCACCGCTGGTTGGCCAAGAGGACCCAAGAGAACCTCGCCAGAGCGGCCAAGGATGAGCCGCCACTACCCGAGGAGGACGTCAATAAACTCTTCAAGCCCCACCCCGTTCCGCCTAGGCTCAACCCTATGATTGTTGCTGGCCAAATCAACACTTACAGCCAGCACATAAGCCAGTTCTGCTCCCAGAGCCTCGCTAAACTATACTTGACGCAAGCACTTCAAAATGCTAAGGAGTCTAAGCAGAACAACTAGTTTTGTATTTGTATTAATAAATTGATTGTCACATGTGGGTGTTTCTTTTAATTTATAACTCAAAAACCCCAAGATATGAATTGGATTACGGCCAGTAAAGGGCTGTATCTCTAATGTTTGTCTATATGTAAAATATATAATTATACTAGCGGTCCCTAAAGAAGTTGTACGGAAGCTGGCCTTTCGGCAGAAAGAAAATTGAGAACCCGATGCCAGCAACACCTACCGGGTTCAATTTTATTTTTGAACCGTCCAGGGACCCATACACGCACACAAAGTTTCATCAATATCGGTCAAGCCGTTTGGGAGGATATAGATGACGGACACGTACAGAAGAGTTATAAAGATTAAAGGAGAAACTGACAGGGACTATTATAGGAACGTGAAATTTTGCATAAAGCTTTTATGACCAAAGGGAGAATTTCGTTTTGTATGCAAAGATCTCAGTTAGGGATGTCGGCAGTAATGGAAAATATCGATGAATCGATATTTATAAAAATATCAATATCGGCATCGATATATCTAAAAAAAATCGATACCTATATCGGTCAAACTTTCCGAGATCAGAAATCGGTTTTAAAATAATAATTTATTTAGTTCAGTCTAGCTCAATAATAGGTAATAGTAATTCTTATACAAAACGTACATTATTTTAATATATGAGAATCTTAATCCTAATAAATAACAATATTCTAATATTTTGAAGACCAATTTATTGTTTCAGGCAAACCAGCTTTTGTCCGGTAACGAAGTAAAAACATACTGGTCATCGACAATAGTTATTTTTTTCCGTTCGTTTCTATGTTTTATGGCGTTGAATTCCGATATTCTGATAATTAATTTATTTTGAATAAAATTTCGTTTTTGATACGATTTTCGATATTGAATATTTTGTATCGATATTTTTTCAACAAGCCTAATCTCAGTGTGTGCCAATATACTTCTAGGTAAATAATAAATGCTGTCATATTTTGTTTTCATACAATTTAATTCATTAAAGGATTTTCAGATTGTATGGAGGATTCTTATCTCTGCGGTTATTACTAACTTGAAACTAACCACATAGTTTTAATCAAAATTAATAAGTGATTCTCATTATTAGGGTTCCGTACCCAAAGGGTAAAACGCGACCCTATTACTAAAACTCCGCTGTCCGTCTGTCACCAGGCGGTATCTCATGAACCGTGATAGACAGTTGAAATTTTCACAGATGATGTATTTCTGTGCCCGCCATAACAACAAATACTAAAAAACAGAATAAAATAAATATTTAAGGGGGCTCCAATATCCACCAGACATGATTTTTTTTGGCCGTTTTTATAGATAATGGTACGGTACCCTACATGCACGAGTCCGTCTTGCACTTGGCCGGTTTTTAGTTTTTCAAAACTACCTTTAGAATACAGTTTAAGCAGTATTAGACTGTACTCGTATTACGAGGGTAATTTAGAAAAACTGAAGAATGCTGAATGCTGATAATTTGTAAGATAGTCCAGACTGTCTAAAACTACGTCATTTCCCGTCATGGAGCACAACACGTCATGTTTCCCGTAAATAAAATGTTTTTCTTTCTTTTTTCTTTTTGATAGCCAATTTAACCTTTTGACGTGCGTAATTAGAGACACAATAGTAAGACAATGGCTTGCGGGCGCCGGCTACCGCCTGAGCGTTAATGAATTTAAACCTTCAAAACCCGGTGAAACACACAGGCACATATACCCTAGACTACTACTAGTGCTAGAATCGCTACAGTAGCCAATAGTAGCTACTGTGCTATTGAGTAGGTAATTGGGTATAAAAACATAAAAACACTGCTTTTTAGGGTTCCGTAGGTACCTCATTTGTTGTCTGTCTGTCTGTCAATACCCTTTATCTCGGCAACGCTTGGAGGTATCCAGTTAAAATTAAAACCATATACTCAGGTCTGCGGTCCCTTGAGGCTGTGAAAAAATAAAACTTCTGAGTTAATGAAAAAAAAGATACGGCCGTTTATGTCGCAAAAAACGCATTTTTCGACATTCAAGGGAATCAAAATTCATACTTACCGTTGACCTAGAATTCCGAAATTTAGCATGAAGCAAGGTATATCTAGCACAAGTATAGGGAAAAATCTGAAAACTGTAAACTTTACGTCACATAAAAATTTTTTTTGCGTATCGGAAAAATCTTCGTAACTCAATTCGGGAATTGAACTGTTTTCATAGGTATGTTTGTACGGAACCCTCAGTGCGCAAGTCCGACTCGCACTTTCCTGATTTTTTATTTTGTTACGGGAGAAATCTATATATATATGTCGGCGCAGGATGCCGATCATCATTGAAGCTCTGTCCAGAAACTATGTCTTGTGGGCGATGGCTGGGTAACGAGCAATAAACAAACTATTTTAGATCACACAACTGATTTATTATGAGGCAAGCTTTAGGTATTCCCTTTACACAACGAGCAGTGAGACAGTCCCCGACACTTAGACGTTGTACACACGGCTGCCGACAGAGGAATGAGCCACGGACCTCTGCGGTCGGCCCTTTTATCTGCTCGGTTCGAGCAAACGTCAGCGCGGATTCTGTCAAAGTGACATGTGTCACTTTTCACTTTGCTCGTTCATTCGTTCTCAAGCTTCCGTACCTACTATTGACTTCACCGACATATAAAAGAAAGTCGTGTTAGTTAGTTACACTATTTATAACTCAAGAACGGCTGAACCGATTTGGCTGAAAATTTATGGGGAGGTTTAGTACCAGGAGACGGACATAGGATTTTTATCGAGTAGGGTAGAGTGAGGTAGAGCAGGGTAGAGTGGAGTAGAGTGAAGTAGAGTAGGGTACAGTAGGGTAGGGTAGAGTTGGGTAGAGTAGAATATAGTAGTCATTTGACGGGAGCGAAGCCGCGGGCTAAAGCTAGTTTTTACTAAAGATTAAAAATTCAAGATTAAGCTTAGTCGCAGGTTGCAACTGTCCGATTTGCAACCACATCGGACCTATGACTTACAAAGCTGGCTAAGTAAACAGAATAATAAGCATAAACAAATAATCAGTCTTATAATATTCTTACTGCTGGGATTCAGTTCCTCTCTTATCTAGGAGAAAAAGCCATAACCCAAGCGGGACCAATGCCAAACTTATTTTTTTTTATCAACTTTAAAAATCAGGAGGTTATATTTTCGGCTGTATGCTTTTTTATGTATTTTCACTGATTGTAATTATTTAGGTACCTGCTAGCTGTTATTTCTAGCGACTTCGTTCGCGTCAAGTTCGTAAAACTGCAAATGTAGGTATCTAGGTAGCTCATAATTCTTACAACATAGCATGAGTAGAATGACAGCAAGACGAAAATATGTATCTTTAAGATGAGAGAAAGGATAAATAGCTACATTGTATGAATCTGACAGCTGTCACCCGCACCATCCTATAGCAATTGTACTGTAGTAACGTAATATTATAATAATTCATTTATTTAATTTTCACACCAAACTAAGTCCCATTCCCGCGAGGAAATATAAAGTACCTTAAGTTATTCATTATTACATTAGCTTAGCTATATCCCAGTGAAAGGCCCATCAAATTTAGTTCAACTGTTTCTAAGATGCGTATTCCGTAGTTTGGAATCCCGTTCCCGCAGGAAACTGAAATGTAGCCTTAGTTATTTGTTCCATCAGCTATCCGTCATTGAAAATTCTGTCAAAATCAGTTCAACTCTTTTGGAGATTTCTCCGGGATCTATTTTTATTTATATTTATATAGAATTTTTGGCCCAGGATCCCTCGCGTCTCCAGAACACCCTACTAAAGTTTCATCACAATTTGAGTAATGGTTTTGAAATGCGTAGAGGACAAACATGCGAAGGTTGATTTTTATTTATATAGATTACCAAGTTATATTAGGTTTTCAAATTGTTTCTTTATAATCAATTTATTTTCCGATATTCTGATAGTCTGAACCTCAATTTTGATTAATTACATAATTAGATTTTTCCCTCCCATTAGCCTACCACAGGCCAAGTTTCTTTAATAAAGGCTGTGCATTGGATTAACCGCCAAAGGATAATAGTGATAAATTGAGATTGTCCCTCAATTGCCACAAATTGCTTCATTTTCGTCCCGGCGTCGCCCGCCTGTAATTGGGGTATCTGTCTCTGTAGAAATTGAGTTAATCATATAGATGGATGATCTTGTCATTTATTTTAAATATCGGATTAATAATTTTAACTTTGCGACTGCTATGTCGTTTCGCTCGTATCTTCGTGTATCAAAATATAGGTAGGTATGTTAAAAAGTCTGTAGTCTCCATGGTCTAGTCATCACAAGTGCGACGGGTGTTTGGGGTCTTAGTTTAGATTCCAAGTGCGGTCAGTGTTAGCAGAATCTATCAGCTCGTAGATTTTTGCTTGGTTGATGCCAATAATCTCGTCCTCTATTTCTATATCGTAGGTGAAAAAAAAGGGTGAAATGTCTGAAAAAAATAGGTATTTCTGTCTGCATCATATATGGTACATCTTAGGTGGCCTAGAATTATATCTTTGATGTACTGCAGATGTAATAAGCTCATTCAATGCAGAGGCATCTGCCAATTCCATAATTATTGCAAATAAATTAATTAATATGGGCAATAAGTTTATTTTTAATTAATAAATATATCATCCTATTGTTACTAAATACCGCACTTGTATGATGCCCCGAATGCCGATTCACCTGCTTATAGAGGTCTTAATAAGGGCTTGCCCACCGTCGTGCCTTCTGGCTACCTGCTGGGCGAAGGACCGACATGACAAGAAGTTGTAGTATGTAAGTGAATAAAAATAACAGCTGCCCTGTCTCTTTAGGTAATTAAATTCGTTTATTTATTAGGAATTTAGTACCTACCTAAATAGTGAAGTGAAGTTAAACTTGCATTTTGAAGTTGCAGAATCACACTTTGCACTATCTATTTACTTACTATATATAAAAGGGGAAAGTGACTGACTGACATATCAACACACAACTGAAACTACTGGAACTAGGTAGGTACGTGAAATTTTGCTCAAGGTTTCCTTTTAAGACATAGCCCAGACTTTGTATTTTTTTGGAGACCTACGTTCACGAGCCGTTCGCGTTGGCAGCATCTAGTATTAGGTATAAAGGCGAAAGGTTTTTATGTAGATGTGTATGTGTACGTTTGTTACTCCTTTACGCTCAAACGGCTGAACAGAATTTGATGAAATTTTGTCCACGACTACACGGTGTCCTGGAATAGCAGATAGGATA
Source organism: Mythimna impura (assembly GCA_905147345.3). Lineage (NCBI taxonomy): Eukaryota > Metazoa > Arthropoda > Insecta > Lepidoptera > Noctuidae > Mythimna > Mythimna impura. The sequence continues at coordinate 23,118,096 of LR990348.1, read as the reverse complement.
ATTAGATACTACTTATTATCCCGAGAGTTTTGTTTTCTTAATTTTTGCTATTACGCGGGCGAAACTGCTGGCGGAGCTAGTCTAGTAGGTTAATAATTAGGTACTAGTAGAGATGTGTACCTAACATGTTGAAATAATAAGTACTATGCACCTGCATCGTTTGATAATCAAAAGACATAAGTACATACATTTATGTACTAGGTACCTACCTATTAGGCAAACTCTGGGAGTTTATGGCAGAATTTTTTCGAGTTTCGAGTGAAGTTCAGTGGCTGTTGTAATGTAATTAAGTAATCGTATCGGGAAATTGTAAAAAAAATGTGTTTGGTCAGCAAATGACGTTTACCTACCTAAAAAAAAACAACAAAATCTATCTAAGGGATGGACCTAATTTAAATTGGACCATTGTGAAGAGTCAACTCAAACCAGATGCGTGGTCGAGCATGGACAAAAAATGTCACGAATCATAATTTTGCGTGTAGATAGCTGAATTGTTTGTACTTTTATAGCAAAAAATCATATTATGAATTGAGTATTCGCGTGCAACCGTTCAATCATTAAGTCGTTTCCTGACAATATTTTCATTTAATAAAGCCATCAGAAATATAGAGATGTCGTTTTTGAAATGGCGTAATTTGGGTAAAGATTAGCCGGCCTCAAGGATCGAGGGATTATTAGGCCTAACCACAACATCTGTATTTCTATACTAATTTTAGATAATTTCCTTGTAAATATTTCGAAATAATGTGATGAGGATGGTTTCATTGGCATAATGGTTTTGTGCAGCCGTATTGTGGTAACATTAGATTATAATGATGCGTTTAACTTAAAGTAGGTGTGATTATGTAGGTACTCTGTTTTTGGAGGCCTTTATATGGAAAGGATATTTACATTAGTTGGCCTAACAGTTTCTCAAACAAAAATTAGTCAGACAAAATGTACCTAAGTGGCGTAGGTAGGTACTTAGTAGCTGCTTTTTTTTTTGGTTCGAAAATCATCACTAACTTCTCCCGCTCTGGGTGAAGCGAGAGAGCGTGTCAGATTTTTATTGGTTAAAACTCATCTGTATTCTTTCAGTTGGCCTTTACGTTTCAGGGCCACGATAAATCGGGAACTGCATAAGACCGACGCACACGTGGGCCACGCCTGATTTGTACGCAGAACCACGTCGCGTGGCGTAGATCTAATGTAGCTCTACAAGTCTAGTTGCCATATAAAATGTATGGAGACCGATGCGCCCAGATGCCGTACGTGGCCCACGTGTGCCCAATGTAGCTTTTCTACCTTTACTCTTCCGAACAGTCCCGCAGCCCTGGCAGGTATCACCTGTGATTGTCTTGACTGTCTTGTGTTGTCACTACGTTCCATGAATGACTCGATCATATAACCACACAATTTTGCTATTTGTCAGTAAAGTTTTAAAAGTACGGTAAGTTAATAATGCCTTTTTTTACAGGAGATATAAATAACAATAATGTAAACCAACACAAGGACTTTTTTTTTCGGTGATTAAATCATCAATGACATCCCGCGCTCTTGGGCGGAGCGAGAGGGCGTGTCAGACTTTTATTGACTCCTGTTCCTTAGTTGCCTTTTATACCGGGGCTGAGTCGTCCTTTCAGAAGCAGACCCTTGGCCCCAGTAGGCTTCGACCCTGCTGGGCCCCTACGGACACAAGGACTAGGGTTACCACCACATATATTATGTACTTATCTGTGGTTGCCGCCTTTCTTGGGAGTGTAGCGACATCTATGGCGTCACATAAGAACTAATCCTGCATCACGCATTTAAAGTTCTCCGCGCGATTAGAACATATAGAACAGCCCAAAATCATCTATCGGGCAGTTGCCCACCAGACATAACACCCGTCTGGCCGGAGGATTTCCCTTTTCAACGGAGGTTTGCGGGACTTTACTCCCTGTTCCACATACCTCCAAAGGAGAATATTTTTAAAAAAATCATTGCAATAAGGTACCTACCTACTTATAGAAAATTCAGAAAATTAATGGAACCCTTGGAATTTTAAAACCCTACCAATGGAATTTTAATTTCGAGTTTTAATTAAATACCATATTCAATGTAATTTTTAAGCCACACAATTAACAAACACTTTAAAGTTTAATCAATGATTGACGGAGCCTGCCGTGAGGCGTTTGGTTTTGCAGCCTAAAGAAAGATTATTACTTATATTAAACTCGCAAATTGTAGCTGGCCTCAGAATTTCAATTTTTCGACCGGTTTCGGTTAATAAAGAAATAAGAGTCAAGTTGTAGACTCTACTGTGGAGGGTTATCTTATCTTATTTTATCTCATAGTGGGGCTGGCGCTAAAACCAGAGCACTTCGACCCTGTGGAGGGTTAAAAAGTTTCAGAAATATGAGAGTGCAGAAAGTCTTGCTTTCTACATTCTCATATTTCGAAACTTTTTCAGGAAGCGCAGTGAGTCTGAAAATTTTGGCATCTCTCCAAACTGCGTATTACTAATGTAAGTATTTTGGCTTTGTATGGGATTTTTGTAAAATATTTCTCAAAATTAGAAATATAGTAGATACGATACTATACATACTTATTACAAAATAGGGGTGGCAACGCGCCTATATTATATAATATTACATTTATAGAATCGTACTCCTACCACCCTCGCTTTCTTACTAGTTGAAATAAACCACGTGATTTTTTCTTGATTGAAATTTCTTCCTTTTCAAGCCGTCAATCCAATCTTCATCCCACCAAAATTACTTAGGTACACAATGTTAGAACTTAACTAACGTGTAGTTTATTGTAGCGCATCAGTCATGTCGATTTTCAATGAGCACAAAAATTATTATATTTTTGTCATAAACTGTTAGCCCTGTCATTTTGCATGATAGTTTCACAAATTACAAGAATATTTAGAACTCTGAACTTTGTAGTATAATTATAATTTGTGTCGTGAATCGTGATCAAACAATATAGAGAGTCTTGCCTCGAATTTATGCGATAATTTTCTGCCGTTAAAATGTACGCACGACAATTAAATTTCACCTTTCCCTTTACATTTTATTTACATTATGTGGGGATATTTTAGTGTTGTTTTAGTTTTAAATTGTTTATTACAACCTTTGTAGTTAATTGCTTAATACAAGATAATTGTGGTTGTTTGTCTATTACTTACAAAATTTTAATTACATATAAATAGGTAATTTTAAGATTATACATATACAGGTAAGTTTAAGAAAAGTGTGGCTAAATTTAAAATAATCGGCATATAAACTGTTCTTAAAAAGAAATCATCTGGAACTAGATTTTTTTTTCAAAAAATCTATAGGTACCTTACTGATAATAATCGACGCTATCACGGAGTGTAAGTATATTTTTTATGTGGGAAAAAAAAAATGCACAGTTCTTGAGAGATAAGCGAAGAGACCGAAACCGTGGCAATAACAAGTACGTAATAAATAAGTTAATCGATTATTTATTTTGTTTGACTTTTGTTTGTAACGCAAGTTTAGACTTTATTCAATTACCTTGTTGGGTTCAGGAGACCGTTCTTCAGTGGCAATAAAGCCAGAATGATTATGCTGGTTTCTTCTTAAAACTTTACTGTGCTATACTAGGCTGGGGTTCGTTAACTTGATTTACCAACCGCCATAACTTGTAGTGTTAGCAAGTTGAAGTGGCAACAGGCTGGCCATAACTGTCGAAGGCGCGATGGCTGGTGGGGCAGATAAGCTCTGGGGTGAAGACTGTGAATCGGTAGGCATAGTTAGAAACACCACCAAACGGGACAACTGACAACAAAGGACAACTGGAAGTTGTGGAATAGCTTGGGAAAGGCTTATGTCCAGGGTAGACTGGGTAAGGTTAAATTGGTTGATTGACTACGTCAGTTCATGCGACTACTATTGCAGCTTTACCACCGATGTAGCAACGCGACTAGCGATCGACTAGGTACACCTTCTTGTGTCTTCTTCGCCTCGTGTTGGATTATTTATTTATTTATTTAAACTTCATGTACAGTGGTGGTACATAGGCGGTGATTATATCTGTGAAAGATTTATATATTATTATTGTATTACTTATTATTATTTCAAGTTACAATAGACTCATTTTACTTCGCGCCGAAACTGAAATGCAATTCTATTATTGTTCACATAATGTAGTAATATTTTCATTACGGGTCAAAGGATTCGCAAGTTTAGATATATATAAAAAAATACAATCAATGTATCCTGGCAACACCATCGCGTCTAGATGTCACTTATTTTTTTTGCGGTAAAAGTTTCGCATGGAAAAAACTTTATCCTATCTAATTATTCATTTATAATACATGAAATAGTTCCTTCTTTAGCAAAATAACAAAATTTCAAGTGATAACCTATAAAGTGTATTGTGCAATAACGAATTTCAGCGTCGAATTTAAGCCTTGAATCTACAATCACACAGGATGAAGAACCGATATCCAGCAAAAGCCAAAGCAATAAGTTGCTCAATCTTCAATCAGGGTACGAGATACCATTAGCGAAGTTGTTTTTGCACGCTAACTGATTGGAAGCTGCCAGACTGGTACGTGATGCTCTTAGCGGCTTATTCTACGTTGCTAGTCTGAAAAGGCCCCTGAAACCTGTCATCGAGGACGCGATCCTCATCGGGCAATGGCGGAGGCACTAAGTGATCATAGCGAGTGCTGTTTTTCGGACTTGCGAGTCCGAGGCCTTGTTCAATATTCAATCAGGGTACGAGATACCATTGGCGACGTTAATTTTTACGCGCCAACTGATTGTAAGCTACCAGACTAGTACGCGATACTCTTGGCTTCGTTACTCTACGTTGCTAATCTGGTATGCATCTGTTATAGCAGGTGAGTCCCATTCATTTATAATCCAAAGAACAAAAATGGCAAAAAGACTAAGTTCGACGTGCTCCACTTTATCAGTGCCTATAAAGGTCACGAGAAGGCCAAGTTCATACTACCCATCTGTGTATTATTAATTCTTGTAAAAACAGTACACCACCTATGTGTAGATCGCTACAAAACATTCAAACTCCTTTAGTGAATACGAGATATTCCAAACCACCATAAGGTGGCAAGTTATACTGCCTAATATGTAAATTATAAACTTTCCAAAGTAATGCTAAAGAATACGAGATATTCCAAACTGTCATAAGTTAATCCAATGTACCTAGCCGGATTGCCGGTAGATACCCACCTGTGTCCAGTTGTTGGACTAGAAGCCAACCCAAAACCATGGGAGAAGGCAAGGCAGAATTATTGACACCCTCACCGGCTACAATGCTGGTGGAAAATACTGCCATAGTGCGAGCATAACAGTGGCCGATTATCAAACCTATTTTTTGCTGAGTTAAATAGTAAAGACCTATTCAATAGAAATATTATTATTTCCTTATGGTTATGTTGTACACTGACCTGCAATATATTCAAAATAATAAAAACAAAAACAAACCATGGAACACGAGATGTTCACAATGATATATATCTAAGCACTAAGTGACATGAATACTTCATCAACAATTTACAAATGATATGTTCACTTATAGCAACAAATATCAGTAAGTGTTGATTATGATATGACTCCATGTAATAATATCTATGGAAAATCTTGATATAATTTAAACGGATTAAATTCATAGGTACAGCATATCATTCCACATCCTCAGTATTTAAGCTTATAGTAAAAACCTTGCTCAAAGAGCATGTAAGCTAACTTTTAAGGAACCAAAACCTAAGGAAATCGCAGGTTAAGTCCTCTGCTGATACCAGCAGTCCTGAATAAAATTATAAGGTTCTAAAGTTTCAATACCAGAATTACAGGAACTCCTCACAGGCTCGAAGAACCCGTGCACCAGCACCTTGGAATACTTGATGTATGACACCAATGCCACAATTGGTGTGGCCACCCGCTGGGCTGAGCGGTTTGAGGAAGCTACCATTGATTTTAAGAAGAAGTAACTTCTCACTGTTGAAAGCAGAAGGGAATAATATTGACGGGCAAAACCACCAGCCCTACTTACTTATAATCACCCCAAGGGAGTAAGTCAGCAATAAACTTATAATGATATACAACAACTAAATAATGAAATATGTGCTGATATATTTGTAAATAGTTGTTAGAACAAAATGGTATGAGGTATCTACCTTACTCGTACTTAATGTCTAAATCACTCAATAAACTAAAAATTCAATATAAATGAATGTCAAATTACACAAACCGTGTACGCCTGCTATTGACATAATTGCACAGAACTAAACCTAAATTCAAATCTTTTGTAAAAACTTACCTGGTTGGTGCTCCTAATAAATGAATAAACAGGGAAATCTTTGTTGTAACAAAACAGAAATAACAAGATTCAGATTTAATTTGATCTGCACTGATATAACATTTCCAGTAGCAATTGTCTTATATTGACAATATTTTCTGTGTTCAAATCAAATATTGTATGGAGGGAAATTGCCTTATTATAGGGAATACCTAGGAACAAGCTTCCCATGACTAGACAACTGGCCTTGTCATGGAAACATTACTTCTGATGCATTTGGCACATAAGAGCTCTCATGCCACGGGACACAAAAAGTGTGCACCAAAGCAACTTGTTTCACAAAGGACTCACTTCTATGACAATCAAAAAATCTCACTGCGCTTAATAGAAAAATTACTTTGCAGTATACATGACTCCTGAACTTAAAAATTTAACATAAAAGTAGACAACTATCTACCACTTGGTAAAGAAATGTAATGTTAGATTTTATGTTAGATCATTCAGACATTCCCAAAACATGCATGGCATACCCACCAATTTTGGAACAGGGATGGTTTGCTGAACACAGTTTAATATCATGCCTATAAGCCTATATGTACCTATCCTATAAGTCATATGGTGAAATTATGGCTTCTCTCTACTTTGTTAGGTTGTCACTGTCAAACAGTGTCAGAAATGCAATAGACAACTTTGTCTACGGTGCAGCTAAAACCCGGTCCACACATGACCTACAGTAAAACTAGTCTTTTCTTTGGCTGATACTTTTAAATTTATTTCATGTTTATCCAGGTAGAATAAACATATCTTATCTCCTCTTTATTCTCTAAAATAGCTAAGTGGGACTGAATGTTCAAAATACACTTACTTAATTGAGGCAATGAATTACCCCATTTGAATTACTAGTATCATCAAAACTATAAGTACTTAACTTACCAATACAAAAGTAAAATTGCATTGAAACAAAAAGGGGGGGGGGGGTGTATGCTGGGGACCAACTAGTGCAACAGGTCCTCGTGAAAAGTCAGTGACCATACAACTTCTCTAGGTATCTAGTCCCTAGCAGGAAGTTCATTTCATCGACATGACATAAACCCCTCCCTCAAGAAACAAAGTTTCTCGTTACATATAACATAAACTGTGACACAAAAATACTACTATGATGACAGAGAAAGACAATCGCATTAACTTCCATTTCGGGAGGCACAAAAAAATGACATAAAATGGTCTTCATAAGTATAAAATAATTGTATTTACATATATTTAGATAGACCCATATGCATATACATACAGGTATATACAAGTATACACATACATGCTGAAATAAACGTTAGTATACTAGCTGTATCATGCAGTAGAAAAAAAAAAAAAAAATTGTAATACTTAATAAAAATAATATTAATAATAATAATAATTTAATATAATAAAATATAATTTATATGTTATGTTAAATGAACAAACGGAATAATAATAATAAAATCGATAAGCTAGACTTCCATACCAGTCACCTACAATGTCAACACAAATATAACTTAGATGTGAATAGATACTTATCGTTTGAAACGAAAATGATGAATGTGATAATATATAATGCATGTACCTAATTGCATTGCCTAATGCAAGGCTAATTATATGATGCATGTAATGTAATTACATTACCCCCAGTGACATTTAAAACATCACTATGGTATGATAAAAACAACTAATGAGATTATTCTGCTTCAATAGATTTCAACAAATTGTCTTTGTGTTAAGTGGGAACAGCAGTATTATAAAACCAAAGTAACTTTTTGTCTGATTACATTTAGTAATAATGACCTTGTAATATAGCCGACATCAACGGCTAGGTACAGGGGCGCTGGCTTTTAGAAAACCCCATGGGTGCTCATGCTCATTTGATGGACTCGAAAAAGTGGCGAAGTGTGAGAAGAAAAATGCACACTGATCAACCGACAAATAAATAAATGTCCTACTTACATACTGCGTACCTAATTACTAATTATGTTCGATAAAAATATAAAATGAAATCATTTTATAAAAATGAAACTAGTTTTTAGTATCAAGAAATATTATAATGTAACCGTAACCTAAAAGGCGATTACTTATCTGTTTCTTGATGTCTATTCTCAGGGGTGCTCGGCACCCACTGTTTATTTCTCATAATCGGCGCCCCTGGCAAGGTACATATAACGATGATGTACAAATAACCAAGTAAGTACTAAAATATACTGAGAGTAATGATATAATATTTCTAAAATAAGCTAGTAAGTCATAAGTGACTTTCATTAAGAATAATCCAATTAATTGTAATTAACTAACACGTCTCACACCGTGGTATTATAACTGCCCCTGTTGAAGATAACATGCTTCTCATCTAAATCAGTTGCCTATCAATGAATCAAATATATTTTTACAATACGAGAATACTTGTCACACAATACTTTAAAAAAAATGAACGGATAGTCTAGTCAACACCTTGGGACACTCCCAGCAAGAACGTATGACTGTAGCGACAAAAAAACCTTAGGGAAAACTGAAATCAACTCATATCTTACTATAAAAAGAAACCGCACTTGAGTTGATAGTACCAGTACTAACAATAGCGTAACAATTAATTATTGCAGCAAACTCTAAACATCTACATTATGTGAACAATAATAGAATTGCATTTCAGTTTCGGCGCGAAGTAAAATTGGGAATCAAACGAGCTTACCTGTTAAGCGAAGTCTTGATTCTAATTTTATGAGCGCCGAAACTGAAATGCAATCACCCACCCACCACTAGTTAATAGCCCCAAAGCTGCAATAATTAACCTACCTAACTCACAGTTATCCTTACAGGGAAATAGTGAATGTAAGTATGCGGTAACAAGTCTGTCCAAAAGACAGCTTGTTTTTTTTTTTTTTTTTTTTTTGTAGTGTGGCACTAGTTGTATCTTTGTGCCAGTTTCAGGTAGTAAAAGGTAGGGAAATATTTTTAAGGAAAATATCGGAGAATCAGGAATTTTGTAAGGTTCAGGAAAGGAAATGGTTTATTTTCATAGGATAAAAAGGATATAGATAATAAATATACTAACTAAATTTTTATATCATTTTTTAAAAAGAATGCAGATATCACGTTAACATATTCAATAGGTTTCATTATTAAACAAGAAACACAAGTAGGAAGGGGAACATTATAGGAAACAAGAGAACGGAGGAAGGATGAACGATCATAACGGGGACAGGAGAAGAATATGTGATCTAAAGTACCGACATCATCACCACACTCGCAAAGATTACTGTCCACAATATGCAACTTAGCAAGGTGGAAAGGAGTACAGACGTGGCCAAGCCGCATACGAATTATCATGCTTGCAATAGGCTTAGAGCATTTTATTTTAAAAAACCATGGTTTGACTGGAACCGAAGGCTGAATTGAGGCATATACCTTGCCCTTTACTTGAGAGCTTTCACTCCAAAGAAGATCCCAAGTATGCCGCAGATAATCTTTAGGGAGGCTGACAAGATCATGGCAGAAGTTTTTATAAGGAAACATGTCACCATTCTGCATTGCTTGTTTGGCCAATTGATCAGCTTTTTCGTTCCCTTGGATTCCGGAGTGACTTGGAATCCAAGCAAACTGTACCGTGTAGTCTTTCAGTATACATTTGTGCAACTGTTTTCTAATATCAAATACAATGGGGTAAAAGGGTTTCATTTTAAATGTAAATTTTTCGATGGTTTGTAACGCACTTTTAGAGTCGCATAATATTAGAACGTTTTTAAGTTTCGCGATCAAAACATACTCTAATGCCTTAAACAAACCGAAGCATTCTCCGGTGAAAACCGACGTTTCAGGAGGAAGTTTTACCATTTGAACAATTTTGTACTGAGAATGAAATATACCAACTCCCACACAACTATTCTGGGTCTTTGATGAATCCGTAAAAATGTAATGACAGTCCATAAAATTTTCACCAACAGCTGCATTAAACTTTATGTTAGCCCCTACATCACTTTTTTCTATGCCGAGATCATAATGTACTGCCGGAGAGACTAGTAAAGGTTCAAATGTTTCGCATTCAAATAAAGGAAGAGTAGGTGAACTATGTACACTTGATGATATAGAATTAAACTTTCTGAGACTTTTAACTAAACACGGAATATCTTTGTGCCGCCAATAGGATGAAATTTGTACGAGTTTGTCAAGTTTTAATAATTTTGAATGAAGCAAATGATTGGAAAACTGCATCGATTTAAATAAAAATCGGTCAGATAAATATTGCCTTCTCAGGTGAAGTGGAGGTTCTCCTACTTCTACCTGTAAGGCATTTAACGGGCTTGACTTCATGGCTCCAGAAATGATTCTAAGGGCTTTAGACTGTATGCTATCTAACTTCTTAAGACCCTTTCTGTTACCATCTTCAAGGAAGAATGTTCCGTAATCAAGTATGCTTCGAATTATTGCATTATACAACAGTTTAAGACTAAAAGGATGTGCCCCCCACCATACTCCGGAAAGACATCGCATAATGTTCAGTTGACGTTCGCATTTTTCAACCACAAAATCAAAGTGTTGTTTGCCAGAAAGTTTTTTATCTAAGACTAATCCTAAAAATTTAAAATGATTTTTCACAGGAAGCGTAATGTTGTCATAGGTAACGATTGGGGGAGGAATGTTACGTTTCCTTGAAAAAACTACAACAGCACTTTTTTCTACCGAAAGACTTAACCCATTAATTTGTAACCATTGTTGTAAAAGACCTAGGGAGACGGTCAACGCGTTACATGCATCCGAGATGTTATTGTGAGTAGTATAAATTAAAAGGTCATCAGCATATTGTAAAACATCAGCAGATTTTTGTAGAGATGATTCTAAATCATATGAATAAATATTGTAAAGCAAAGGTGACAATACTGATCCCTGTGGAAGGCCCTTAAACACTGTCCTCGTTATTTTCTTGTCACCAGAAAATAGAGAAACAAATCGAACTGATAACAAATTTATTATAAACCTTATAAGCAGAGTGGGGACGTTTAATTTAATCAGCTTTTGTTTAAGGACAGATATAAGAACATTATCATACGCGCCTGTTATATCTAGAAATGCGCCAACAACTGACTCGTTCTTGGAAAAGGCTATGCGAAGGTCAGTGGTAAACACACTTAAACTGTCAGTTGTGCTTTTACCTTTACGGAACCCAAACTGACTGCCTGCTAGTAATTGCTTGTTTTCTATATACCACTCTAAACGATTTTTAACTAAATGTTCTGCAATTTTAGTAAGAACAGATGATAGCGCAATAGGCCGGTATGATAGAATATCATTTGAATTTTTATTTGGTTTGAGGATCGGTAATATTTCTTGGGAACGCCAGGATTCTGGAATATTTCCAGAAACCATAACAGAATTAATTATTTGTAAATAGTATGATAATGCATTATCACTACAATGTGTGAAGAATGAATACGGTATACCATCTTCTCCTGGGGCAGAGTCTTTTAAGCACGTTAATACCCCTTTCAATTCGTACATTGAAAAGGGAGAGTTCAAAGACGAACTATCCCCAATACTTAACGGAGGAAAATTTGGGTAAACTTGATCATACTCTGGAGCTGATGCTGGAGCTAACTTGTCAAGAAAACTATTAATAAGAGATGGAGGTAATTGTGTGTAAGGAGCAGTATCACTGAAGGCTTTTCTAAATTTTTTAATACTGCGCCAAACTTCTGACGGGCATGTACTGGGCGATAAAGACATACAAAATGACCTCCATCCCTGAAGTTTCTTATCTCTGAGAAAAATCCGTGTATCATTAATAATAACTCTAAGGTTGTCTAAATTTTCAGCTGACATGTTCTCACCATATGTTTTCTCGGCTTCTTTTCGCTTTCTAACTGCATCGGAACACGATGAGTCCCACCATGGTGGCATAGGAATTTTATCAGAAGATTTTTTTTTTAAAGGGAATACTTGATCTGCTACTTTTACTATGCACAGCGCTAAAGCCTTAGAGCAATCGTTTTCTCCACCCCGAGTAATTTGCGGGAGCTCAGCCACTTTAGCATCAACAAGCTTTTTAAATTCATCCCAATCTGCGCTTCCAAGTCTATACTTTAGTCTAGGGAGTCTTTTCGGTATTGTAATGAACTTTTCTGAGGAAGTAATTATCAAAGGAAAGTGGTCACTTCCAAAGGTAGAAGAAGAGAAGCAGGACCAAGTTAAGGATGAAGCCAAGCTAGGGGAGCATATAGTTAAATCCACAGCACTAGCACTCTCACCTACATTAGTTCTACGAGTAGGCTCGCCAGTGTTTAGAATACATATATTGTGGTCGTCTATCATTTCTAACAAACGAATCCCCTCCCTTTTTGTCTCACCACTTCCCCAACATTGATGGTGACAGTTAAAATCGCCCATTACTAAGAATGGTCTACGAAGGGATGACAACATATTGCTAAGTTCTTGTAGGGCATTGATATTAGCAACAGGAATGTAAATGGAAATATACGTAATATTACCAACAATTACCCCAACAATATCAATATCAGAACACGGAAGGAGAGAAACACGTGAAAATGGGGTATTATTTTTAATCAATATGGCCACTCCGCCATATCCGTCAGATCTGTCATTGCGTACGCAAACATAACCTGGAATACCAAATATTTGGTTACTTTTAATCCAGGTTTCAGATAATGCTACAATATTTGGTTTAAATTTATTTAATAAGTAAAATAGGTCAGTTTTTTTAGGTATTACTGATCGGCAGTTCCATTGAATTATTGTGTCCATCTTTTAGGTTTTTATTTAGTAACAAACTACTTAAGCGCTCCACGTCGTACGGTTCAAAAGATATATTTTTACATAATAACATTTTGATTAGGTTTATAATAACATCAACAACTTGCTCATTCTCGTTCTGTTGCAGTTTCATATCAGATTCCTTAGGCAAAGCACACCCATTCGCTAAAGATGGGGGTTGAAGGTCCCTAACAAGGGCGTTATGAGCTGCTCTGTCATAACCCTGTGCTAACTTGGGAGGAGCTCGGGGTTTAAGAAAGACAGTCTTTTTGTGTGATGAAGAAGTTGATGTTTTTGGTTGTGAACTGAAGTAATTATTTTTGTTGTGAAAATCAGGTGTACCTTTACTAAGAGTATTTGCATAAGATTTTGAGGCGGCTGGATGTGCTTTGCTTGCTTCTGCATATGAAACACACGAGTGAGCCATTGTATGTTTGATGTTTTTTTGCCTCTGAAATTCAGGACAAGTCTTATTTGTTGCATAATGCAATCCAGAACAATTCACACATGATGCAGAATCTTCCTCTACCACACAACTTTCACCCAAGTGATTTTGTGCACATTTGAAACACCTAGGGGCAGCTGAACGGCATTGAATTTTTGTGTGACCATAGCGACAGCAGCGAAAACATTGAATTGTTGGATACACATATGTCTCTACAGATAGTGCATTATAGCATATATATATGCGTCTAGGGAGAGCTTGACCATCAAATGTTACAACTACAGTTTGAGAAGGTTTCCAAGTAGGTGACCCATTCACCATGACTTTATAATTAAGGCGCCTAATTTTCAGTACTGCACCAGTGCCTATGGGAGTTGTTATATTCTCTTTTATTTCTTCCTCACTCCATTCTGATGGGACCCCTCTTACCAAGCCCATACGAGTGACATTAAAGGTAGGTAAAAAGGCTTTAAATTTATTAACAGACAAAAGATTACTATTTAAAAATGAGTTAGCAGCCAAAGGGTTTGTGAAAGCTACTACACATTTATTTCTACCAATTCTCTTTACACTGCCAGGAACAATATTTTGAAATTTATTAGTTTTAAGAAAATTACCAAAAGCAATAGGGTGCAGAATGGTGCCACTGTTTTCTGTATTAGTAATTCGCTGAACATGGACTATGTAAGGCCCTGTATCAGAACTCTGGTACTCCTTCCTACCTACACCAACTGTTTGATCGGTTTGTTTGATTTGATTCAACTGTGAGGTTTGATGAGTAGAAGTTTCAGCCGGTAGAATTTGTGAAACTGATGCATCATTAATTTTAAGGGTAGGTTCTATGCTGGAAGTACACATGCAATCAGTGTTAACAGAAGACGTTCCCTCAGGGATCATCCCCTGTCTACTTCTTTTGGTTTTATTGCAATGTTTGCAAACAGTTTTATGCTTATGTGAGCGCCTCTTACGGGAAGCACTAACTTTTCCGGAGGTTGACGCATCACTAGCAGTGGCTACAGACCCATCAGTGTCCATACCACTCATATCTGCATTCGTGGAAATTGTTACATAGTTACTTACTGGGGGACTTAAGCCAGGGCCTAAATCCCCCACATCTATTATAGGCGGGTCGTTCATACGACCCGGGATTCGTCTTTAACTATTTTACAAATATTTACAAAAACTTACCTATAAACAGCAAAAATGTACACAAATATTATATTATATACACTATATAGAAAATATATTTACATAAAAACCTTATCTGAACCAATTTTATAATTAAATTTAAATATAAAAAATTTGCCGCGAAAAAATACACCCGGTCCGACCGAAATTTCCCGCGCTTTTCTCGACAGCTTGTTCCTTGTCCTATAATCTCTAAAGTCAGTGACATCTAGACGCGATGGTGTTGCCAGGATACATTGATTGTATTTTTTTATATATATCTAAACTTGCGAATCCTTTGACCCGTAATGAAAATATTACTACATTATGTGAACAATAATAGAATTGCATTTCAGTTTCGGCGCTCATAAAATTAGAATCAAGACTTCGCTTAACAGGTAAGCTCGTTTGATTCCCAATTTTAGGCCCTTACATCATAAACGTTCTATTTCCATTAAAGCAAAATTATGTCAGATAAACATCACAAATAAATTAAATTGCACAAAATTGAATTAATTCGTATTAAATTATAATAAAAAAAATAATTGCTGATTACTTTTTGTTATTTTTTAATTATACTGCTTATATTTTCTTGTTACTGATCCGAACCTTATAATGTGGTTGCCAATAAGTACATATCCCGTCTTACGGGAAAGGATATAAAAAGATACGTCTTTATTTGGAAAAATATCCAGAAATCCAGAACCTTTAGCCATTGCATAGACAAGTGGATTGCAACTTTATATCTTTTTAAATATCTTACCATGGTCAATAATTACAAAGACCTAAATACCAACAGTTTAACGAAACAAAGTAAACGAATCATAATAAAATTTATTAACAACTATCACAAAATATGTAAAATAACCCAGTGAGCACGTTTTACCCACAAACAGAGATGAACTGGGCATCAATTTTATATTGTAAAGCAATTTTGCGGAGAAACGGCCACTAATTGTGTTGCCCGTAAAGATAAATTACTCGAGTGTCATTTGTAGGAGTTTATTAACCAACACTGGCAACATTGTTCTTTTCGCTGATGATTTAAAGTGCGCTGTCTGAATGCTTTGACCATGTTTATTAGATGTAATTAATACGGTCTGTGTGAATTGTATGACTAATTGTTTGTATTCTTACAAAGGCTACTTGTGCGTTTAGTTTTACATAGTTTTGGATTACATTGTATGAAATATTTGTTAGAAGGCACTTCTAAAAACAATATTAATCAAGCCAAGCCTTTTACCAACTATACGGTTGGCTTTCATTATAGCCAGCTACAGCTGAACAGTCTGATAGTTAATCAGTATTTTACATGAAGCGATTGCCTATCTGTTTATCTGCGGGGCTATTACGTAACTCTGTTGACAGTTCAAGTGATGATCACTTGTTAACAATGTGCATCATTGAACTGCTGTTTGACACAGCTAGTTTCATATTGCCTATCTTCAGTGACCAACTGCAGTGACGTCATTAGCCACTGGTGCCTTTGATAGCCACCGTAACACGTTTTGACAGATGTTATTGTATCGATACTTTTAAAATTGCGATTGTGTAAGCTTTTCAAGCTGTATAATAGTCGATAAAATTTTAGAGTGGTCACAATAGGCACCGTAAATTTCTATAATTTACCACATTTCCACCGTAGTTTGTTAGTCACTTGTGTGATACGTAATACCAATTTTATGAAATTGTCAGTTGACAACTAAGTTTAGTGTGCAACGAATGCTAGTTGTCAACTGTTATTGAAAAAGTTAGCCAATAGCCCCCCTGATCTCTATTAATCCAGTAACTAGGTAACACGATACTCTGTGGCAAGACTGGTTGTCAGAGTGTAGAGCATCTGACAACTCCTAACATCTGTCAAAGTAACGCGGGACCATTGAATCAGCTTAACGTGTTATCCGTGACACGGTGACATCTTCGTATGTAAGGGATGGTCACTCTTGCTACTCAGCAGGCGTTTGCTGCTGAAGACTTTGAAGATCAACCTGTGAAGCTGTTATTACTTAGTCACCAGTTTACGTATTATTTAACATGGTTTTTTTGAGGTTTTTTTTTTAGGTCGGAAAATCTTCTAATGACAAATCCCGCTCTTGGGCGGAGCGGGAGATAGTGTGAGGCTTTTACTGACTAAAAACCCACTCCTGTTCCTTGTTTGCCTTCATCCCGGGGCCCCGGGTTTCGTTTTCACACTACCCGTGGCCCCAGTAGGCTTTGACCCTGCTGGGCCCCTACGAATGGTTTTTTTTTTGAGGTGAGAAATCATTCAATGTCTTCTGTCGCTCTAAGGTGGAGCGAGTGGCGTGTTAGACTTTTACTTAATTACGTTTTTTGTCTAAAACCACACCTTCGTCCTTCAGTTGCCCTTCTAAGAAACTAAATATGACATACAGGCAAATTATGTAGGTTTACGGAGAAAACCTACTAACATCTAGATTAATTAACATTTCATCAACCAGTTACGATATACGGTAATGGCAACAGTTTAATAATACCTACTGCGTTAAGTATTTATTACTGAAATTATACTTATACATTGACATCATAGTGCCTACATGTACTTCTATAAAGATATTCAGTTAAAATTCGACTTCGTTTCTATTCGTGGAGTGGTTATTCGCGTGGAAAAACGGTTTTTATTACTCCTCAACACAATTATATTATGGTTTATCTACGGTTTTCGCCTTTTATGGGGTGAAAACATCACGCTATTATGAGACGTCTACACATACATAATTTATTTCGCAAGAGCCAGGAATTGCTTGCGAGTGTGCGAAGTTAATTTTGATGTTATTATTCTTCAGGATTAAGTGGACAATCTATGTTATAGAGAGTTCTATTATTCTAAATATAGTTAGTTTTATCATATATGTATCCACAATAATTACGTTTTATAAATGCCCATGTAGGCCTATGTGAAATAAAAATATTTTTGTTTTTTTTTTATTGTAAAATAATTTTGCAAAGATATTAATCGGGTATATACATACGAAATACAAACGAACAAAAATAATTGATATTACATAAACTAAGAAAACATAAACTGCGCGAGGCAAAATAGGAGTCTATCTCAGCATTAATACCTACATATCTGCATAGCTTGATCATGTTATCTATGACTTTGCAGTATCTTTATTGACAATACAACTGGTCAACTGGTCTGTTGTCACTCTGCAGCCGTTGGGACAGAGAATGAGAAGTTTAACGTCCATTTGAATTTAGAATGTTAGCAAAGCAATGGCACTGACATTGGTAGTATCTCTTTCTAGTCTGTGGCCTGTGGCACTGACAGCCAACACGTAGCTTCTTAAAAATGTTGCCAGTTAAGGAAATCTCCAGTTGAAAGTGGGAGGAGCGAATAAGTGCTGTACTTTATAATGTAATGGCCGCGAGCAATGTGTAGGGCCCTAAGTGTCTTGTTAGAGTGGTCTGTGACACAGGTACTTGCTAAATCGTTTACTCATTAGCTTGTCTTGTTATTACATATTATACAGGGCTGGTAAATGGATGAAAACTAGAACCTCCTTGTATGCACTATCTACTAATTTATTGAAATCATCAGAACACGGGAAAATATTTGCATAATGATAGAACCACTTTGAGACATCTGCAGACGAGTGCGGCGCGACTTTATGACGGCGATTCTTGTTTAATTTTTTTCCTAATAGGTCTACTTTCAAGAAATTGTTCTATGTAATAGAACAATTTCTATAAGAACTGATAGCATTGTCGCTCCTGTCTTGTTTTTGGGTGGGTAATCAAATAACTTCTCTCACTGTGGTTTTTTTTTATTTTGTAACCATCCAATTACGTCTCTCGCTCTAGGATAAAACGGGAGGGCGAGTCAGACTTTTATTGACTAAAACCACTCCTGTGTCCTTCAGTTGCCTTTTGCGTTCTAGGACCACGGGTTTCAGAAAATCCCTGTCGCCTTAGCGACCTAATATTCCGCACAGTGGTGACGCCCGGGCGATTCTCGTGTCTGAATCCAGTGCAGGAACCTCCCGAACTCACTATGTCCGGTGAAGACCTGCATCATACAAAAGGTGAGGGCAAACTTCTCCCGCTGTGGGTGGAACAAGTGGGAGTGTCAGTCCCTTACTGGTTTACATTCACCAATTTTTGAATTGCCTTTTGTGTTCCACGGCCGCGATTATTCTTTCGATCAATCCCGCAGCCTTGGCATGCATGTCCTTTCAGGCCCTGTCACTTTGTTACGACAAGGAGCATTTCTTCTTTATTTGGGAACCAATCCCTAGCATAATCAGCCTTTTAATGTTCCCACTGCTGGGATTCCGGCCTCTCTAGGAAAGGGAATGGCCCGTAATCCACCACGCGGGCCCAGTGCGGGTTGGTGAATGTCACATGTCTTCGAATTTTTGGTTCGAGAACATGCCGGTTTCATCACGATGTTTTCCTTCACCGTTTTGAGAGCAATGGTGATGAAATAAATTACAAAAAGTAATGCGCCTGGCTGGGTTTGAACCCACGACCTACAACTCTTAAGTCGGGGCCGTTACCACTCGGCCACCACTGCTCATCAATCCCTAAAAAATAATAATTTTTATTCACTGTATCACTAATGCAATGAAAAAACGAGTTTATTCGTTGATTTTTAAGAGGATTGGCTTTGCATGTATATAATTGATGTGTTATTACTGTCGTCCATATATATGTAGCTGCAATACGGAGCTTTAAGACATTTCGACTTTGATTTTTGTGTTATATTTATATTCTATCCCACTTTGGAAACTGCAAGGCTTTGATAACTTTGACTTATCTGAATGGTAGAGCTGTGGTAGTAAAAAATATCGAAAAAAAAAAATATGCGGCGCTCCTATGCCAAAACTATTGATTTTACAGAAAAATTGCTTCTCTAGTTTCATTTTGTATATAACTGTTTTTTATCGTAAAATTAGTCGGAAAGGACAAGGTCATGTATTGTCGAAAAACTGCTTTTAGGTGCTATTTGCAAAAATATGAGATGTC
Source organism: Mythimna impura (assembly GCA_905147345.3). NCBI lineage: Eukaryota > Metazoa > Arthropoda > Insecta > Lepidoptera > Noctuidae > Mythimna > Mythimna impura. The sequence goes on along the minus strand of LR990348.1, from coordinate 23,098,454 downwards.
AAAGTTGAAATTCGGAAAGAGCCTATAAAAATCTATAAAATTACCAAGTTTTAAAACTCCCGGAAAACTTTCCAGACTGTAGGTACTCAATATTGTAAAAAAGAAAAAAGAATCGACGAACTATGTCAATAGGTCATGAAGACATCTTTGAGTTTCTGTAATCATTATTCATTTTGAATGTAGATTCAGTATTTATATCGGCATTATTATAACGACTTGAAATTTTTAATCAGTTAAGTGTTATATTTCACGAGGTAAGTTCATTTTGATAGCGAAACAATCTTCGAAAGGACGCTAAAATAAAAAAAAACAAATGACAGTCTCGCAAATTAAAAAGTAACATGCTCGCAAAGAGTTCCATTTTCGAATTCTATAACTGTTTTTTCATTCTTTTATTGTAAATGGCTAGATCCAGAGACTAGATAATCTGGCACATATTAATAAAAATTGAAGAAAAGTTAAATAGCCCTTGTAATTCCACTTCACTAACTAGTCCAGATAAATAAAATCCATCGCGCGCCAACGTCTCAATGTATTCCGATGTAATTGCACATAAAATGCGATGTACCTAATACGGTAAATACATTAACATAGATTTAGTTCGTATGGTATTAAACATGTTTAAAATATGGCCACTCGGTAATAGCGGTCAAGGAAAGAGTTGCCTCAAATTAATAATTATAAAACATTACTAATTATTTCTTTCTTAGTGAAATTATTCCGTAATTATGTTTTTAATTTCTTGAAAATAGATATATCGTGATCATCCCAAGTTAATTTATTGTAATAAATGTTAGTAATTATGAAGTAATTAAACATTTTATTCGGACAGCGATCACGAGATTCTTTTTGTTCCGTTATTTCACGATCTTTTTTTAAATGTTTTTCTCTTTTTTGTTGTTTTTATTTCTTGGAAAATTGATATTTATTATATCTATTTGTGGAAGCATTAAAAATGCGTTCAAAATTCTTGTGAAATTTCTTTTGCGATTAGTTGCAATTATCTTCTTAATGTTGGAAGTACTGTTTAAAAATACTTAAATAATCAATCGATTACAGTTGGGTACGGATAATTCGATTAATAACCGTTGATCGAATCAATTTTGTATTTATACGGTAAACGATGACTCCGTACCTATTTTTTATAAGTGCGATATTCAGAGGGCCGTGCCGTAATTTCATTATGCAAATGCAGCATAAAGTGTTGCCATGCATAATCGCTCAAAACTATTAGCCAGAGACAAGAGCGCGGGAAAATTATGAAGCTAAAAATGGGGGGATTATAAATTGTTTTATGTACAAGTAAGTCATATCCATGATAGTTTCAGGGATATTATAGTTTCATTATATGATTCGTTGGGGCCTTGTTAAGTCCTTTGCGAAGATAAGTAGATACATAAATTGATTTCATTAGATCTTTTCTGTTGTCCTTGAATCATCAGAAGCGGTAACTTTTTTAAGCTTTATTAATTGAAAAATAATAATTAACAGCTGCCAGTTTTAGTTTTAGGCAATTTTTTAAATAAAAAAAGTTACTTTTAAATTGAAACAAGAAATTGTAGAAGCGCTCTTAAACATTTGGACTATTCGTTACAGGACGCAGTTAGTTTTATTTTCAGGATCAAGCTCTGGTATATAGAATTGATGAGCTAATTAACAACATAACAACACAATACAGACAACAACAAGCAACAACCACAAGAATAAACATAACAACATACCTACATAGTTCAGTACTAACACACTATGAGCTTTGATGCCTGAGAATAAACAACTTTTTTTTTTACAACTGTCGATGTTAAGCTAGAAGGTAAGAGGTTAAGCTACGCTTGCTGAGATCGGTCCGAGGATGGGTGACCAACCTTTGCGTACCGAGTCTCCTCCGTGCCTCGAAAATCACGTTAAGCATGTGATCCTGGCTGTTATTTGAACATCTTTGACAGTAGTTACGGATGGTTAGAAGTCACAAAATCGGACACCAGTCTTGCTAATAGGTATCGTGTTTACCCAGTTGCTGAGTTATGGAGGTCAGCATAGTTCGAAGCCAACATGGTTAGGAAGAGGCAAGGCAGATTGGTGGTTATTATAATAGTTACTAAATATGCATTCTTCCGTCCTCATACCTGGTCTAGCTTGCTAGCAAAGGAGGAGGCCGCACGAGCACGCGCGAGGGAGCGGCCCTCTCGCCCCAGCCGCCGGGATCCCAATCCCGATTAGTAGTAGCTCGCCGTCCGACTGTCCGGTAACCTTTTGGACCGAGCCCAAGTCGTCGACGGCGCGTACTTTTCCACGCACGCCTGAAGGAGATGTCAGTAAACCGTAGGGGCACGTAGGGTCGAAGCCTACTAAGGCCAAAGGTATGCTTCTGAAAGGAAGATTTGGTCCTGGTATGAAAGGCAACGAAGGAACAGGAGTGGGTTTTTAGTTAGTAAAAGTCTGACACGAAAGAGCGGGGATGACATTGGATGATATTCCCACCTAAAAAAAAATTAATAAATACCTTGTCTAGCTAATTTAATCACTAATTTTGTATCATCCCACTTTGATAAACTGTCTAAGTAGCTCTCAAGATTAAGTATAATTATTTTATACCAAATTATATGTGATTAGCGTCATAAAAGCTTCACCTGTTTAGCATAAAAGCAGCTCTAGACCAAAACTTCGTTATCAAAACACAGAAGAGGAGGTCCTCACCTCTCCTTACGTAATTTTACGTCCAACAATCGCTAATGTTCGATGTGGTCTCGAGCAAATTGTCCTCGCCAACGATAACACTTTGATAACATTTAAGTATTGGTTTTGGACGATTTTAATCAAAAATGTCGGCATAACAGTTATTACCGGGGTCGGGTTAATTTAAAAATATACGATAAAGGATGCAAAAATAATATTTAAGGGAATTAGGGCTCCCGATGTGTGGTGGTGCGCAATTTGGTAGATTGCGCCGCCGCCGCCCGAGAGTGCCTCTTTTCTGTGAATTTTTTAATTAAATTACGAGCCAGATGCTGTAAAGTTGATGGGTGAGATCACTCTGATAACCTGAGTTCAGAGATGCGCAGATTAATTTTATTGTTGTTGAATTTTGTACGCGGTTTACAATCCTAAATTGAGAGGTTTATTCGTGTTGATTTGTGTGTTAATGTTTATTGGCTTAATGTGAAGTAAATTCTTAATTCCTTTCATTTAGTCCGTTTCCTTTAATCGTGAATTATTTTACTAATTTTTAAAAATTATTTAATATTACTTAATTAATTAAAGTCTGAAGAATAACTATCAATACGGCATAAAAAATAAAAAAAAAACCGGCCAAGTGCGAGTCGGACTTGCACACGAAGGATTTCGTACTATTCAACGTTAGACATCTAAATATATAAAACTCAAAGGTGACTGACTGACATAGTGATCTATCAACGCACAGCCCAAACCACTGGAGGGATCGGGCTGAAATTTGGCATGCAGGTAGATGTTACGACGTAGTCATCCGCTAAGAAAGGATTTTGATAAATTCTACCCCCAAGGGGATAAAATAGGGGATGAAAGTTTGTATGAAACTTTGTCAATTTTAAACCGATCGGGCTGAAACTTTCCATGCATATAGCTACTATGACGTAAGCATCCCCTAAGAAAGGATTTTGATAAATTCTACCCCCAAGGGGATAAAATAGGGGATGAAAGTTTGTGCCGCAAAAAATATACCTAATTAATAATAATACTTAACGCGAGCGAAGCCGCGGGCAAAAGCTAGTTATATCAAAACTTTTTTAACCGAAACCGAACTTTCGGTCGGACACTACAAAACTTATCAACATACTCAAACAAAACATTTCAAATTGAATTCCAGAGAAAGTGCAAACACGTTGTAAATCTAGTTACTACGACTGGCTGGCTGGCGGGTAGTGAGTAGTGATAAACACGGCGCAGGCGCATATTTCACGGTAAGTGCACGTAATGTAATAATTCTAGGCTTATCCACTCACTTTGTGCTCGCCTGATAATATCTGCTTCAAATCGAGACAACTTGGAAACTTTTCAGCTTGTATTTTGTGAATATGATTTTAGTCCAGTTCTGTGATGGGTCAGGTACCTTATGCTATTAGGGTTATTAACATTGTCGTGACGTGATGGCCCAATGGTTAAGGCGCCCGTCTCTCAAGCATGAGGTTACGGGTTCGACACGGGGCAAGTACCAATGTAGCATAATAGCATAGCATAATCAGCCTTTTAATGTTCCCACTGCTGGGACTCAGGCTTCCTCTATCTAGGAGAGGGAATGGGCCGTAATCCACCACGCGGGCCCAGTGCGCATTGGTGAATGTCACATGTCTTCGAATTTTTGGTTCTAGGACATGCCGGTTTCCTCACGATGTTTTCCTTCACCGTTTTGAGAGCAGTGGTGATGAAATAAATTACACAAAGTAATGTGCCTAGGTTTGAACCCGCGACTTACAACTCGTAAGTCGGGGCCATTACCGCTCGGCCACCACTGCTCTCAGTACGGTCAGTACCAATGTGAATTTTTCAATTCTTATGTACTTTTCTAAGTTAATCTAGGACATTATTGAAACCCCATGTCTCGGAAAGCAGGTAAAGCCGTTGGTCCCGGTTGTTATTCGTAGATCTTTGACAGTCGTTACAGCTCCCCTAGCCAAGTCACAAACGATAAACGTAAACTCTCAGTAGTCTTTAATAGATTTTCAACTTTATGTCATTGGATATAAAGTTGAAAATCTATTGAAGATTACATAGTGTTTTCGTTCGTTCCGGTCGCTAACGCTCAGTAGTCTTTATTAGATTTTCAACTTTATGCTCTTAGGTATAAAGTTGAAAATCTATTGGAGATTACTAAGCGTTCACGTTTATCGTTTGCAACTTGGCTAGGGGGGCAGGTATAGATACAGACACGGATCTTGAGCGCTGACTTCTACAGTTCTACATACGCAGTTCAGAAGCACGCAGAAGTGAAATATCGAGTCTCTTTAGTGGTATGAAGAGAGATGCGGGGGCGGGGAGTGAAAGCTTTGTACAGTGATTGGCTCGCCGATATTGTACGATGCGCAAAACGATCCCCGCTCTTTCGCCGAGCGCTCAAGATTCGTGCCGCTATCTATAGTCAGACGCCAGAAAGTCTGCCCATCAGTCTATCTAAGGAGCTATCAGTGTATCCTAGCAGATTGGGTGGTGGAGGTCTGATAGGCGGTCGCTCCATGTAAAACATGGGTATTCAGCCACATCCAGATAGACTGGAAGCCGAGCGCAAGCTAGTTGGGAAGAGCCTAGGGAGATGATAGTTAGCGGTAAAAAATGCAGTTGCATTCTGTCAGAACTAAAGTGTCTAAAATTTTTCTTAGAAGTTTATAGTTAAGTATACCCTTACGTTGTTGAAACTTCTACGGTCCGGACTAAGCGTTTCGCATCATCGTTTATACCACGTACATCGAAGGACTGGAACAATTTGCCTGCTGAGGTCTTCCCATCCGATTATAATTTGGGTGTTTTCAAGGCTAGAGTGAATAGGCTCTTAATAAACTAGTGCGCCTCACTGTCAACGATTGCATCGCTGCTTACCATCAGGTGGGATCGCAGTCAAGCACTAGTTTATATCAATTAAAAAAAATGTTTTAAATGGATGTGGTGTTTTCACTCACCTTAGATGTTAGCTAGTAATAAGAGCCCCTGATCGCCAAAGATGATCTGTTTTATTGAGTAGGTACCTTTTACTACCACGTAACTTATTCTGTATGATTGTAGTGTGTGTGAATGATCGCTAATGAAGGAATCGGTGGTGGACCTTCTTCTGCAAAGCAGTATTAGTATTTATTTGTATTGTATTACACTACAATTGCTATAGGATCGTGAGGGTGACAGCTGTCGGATTCATACAATTTAGTAGCCTGACCTTTTCTCTCATCTTAAAGATGCATATTTTCGCCCTGCTCTCATCCTACCTATGCTATGACCTTAGAATTTTAATTAAAGTTCAAGTACACTTTCCTTACGGCGGAATTCACCAATAAAACTAATCGCGTTTTAACGTTTGGCTCGCATAATCGCGTTTAGCCGCTGTCACTAGTGTCACTTGTCTGTATTTTTCTTTTGTTGTATTTTTCCAATGACACTAGTGACAGCGGCTAAACGCGATTATGCGAGCCAAACGTTAAAACGCGATTAGTTTTATTGGCGAATTCCGCCCTTAGTTACCGATACCTGCTTACCATCAGGTGGGATCGCAGTCTAGCACTAGTTTATAACAATTTAAAGAAAAAACGAATTATCTAATCAAGCAAGTTCAAGTGATTTGTATAAGTAGATATACTTTCAGAGATGTTGAGTTTACCAACGAATAAGTCGCATTTTTTGATTGCACGTTCGTTAGTGCCCTTAAAGTGTTATTGATGATGTTCCAAAAACAAAAAAAATATGGGTGATCATTAAGTCATTAATGGTAATAATAAAGTGATCAAGCTTGCCCAGTTAAGGAAAAAAAAAACAAATTAAGGACGCTCCTTATATTTTTTTCTTAAAATTAAGTGAATCACCTAGTATAGCCACCAGAGTAAGCAGGTCCCTCTTAATACATTAACATTTTTGAAATCAATAATTAAGGTGAATGCTACGGGCCTGAATGTGGCCAAGTTTTCACTAGATGGCGCTGAACTTAAAATTTTTAGTTTTAGTGTACTTACAGGATAATCATTTCAGCTGATAGACGTCCACTATTGGACATAGGCCACCGGCCAAGTGAACGACCGGTCCTGTGCGTCTCGCATACATCCGATTCCCGCGACCATCACCAGGTCATCAGTCAGTCTACTTTGTGGAAGGCCTTCCAACGCTGCGTCTTCCGGTACACGGTTGTCACAGAAACTTTCAGCCCCATAGTCCATCTGTTCTGCGAATAATGTGCCCCCAATGTGTGTTTAGGATTAATTATCAAATTTAATCAAATAGAAGCCTAGGCTTGTTCAAAACAAAAGACAGACACCGCAAAAAATCCTCGCAAATTCCACGCTGGACGTTGGAGAATGGAAACGGTATACAGTACAAAATCGTGATGAATTACGACGTGCTAACACCGAATTACCCACAGCCATGATTACACGGTTAACACAAAAATGATACCGCCATTACATCGATAGAACTGTGAGAAATTAGTGAGGCGAATCGCAAATCTGCACTCACCCGTACCGAATAACAATTACCGATATCAATCGATGTAAATCGCTAATTTTTGAGTCTGTTGTTTAACAAGTAGTTTGCACAGAAGGCATTACAATTGATCGATTGAGTGGCTTTGAAATATCGGTTTTAGTTTAATTCGAAAATCGAATGAGCATAGACCATAGAATCTAGCGTTCTGTCAGCTGAAAACACTTTTTTTTTTTTCAAATAAAATAGCGAATAATAATTTGAAACTTAATAAAAGTAATTTTTTCGTGTGAAGTTTAGTGATTGTTTTAATTATTCGCAAAATGCATCCTAGTAGATAAAGTGACGTAAAATTGGTGTAGTTTTGTATCTCAAGTGTCTACACAGTAAGTGGATCTCGGTAAAATGGAGCTGAGAATTTTAATATGGTATCGCTACCTCATCGAAGCTCTCCGAGATGGCTGACTAAAATACTGCAAATTAATGGAACTTAAAGTGACTGTATAAACTTAATACTTTCTAAACTTAGCACTGGCTAAATGCAAAAGCTGTGTGAAGCCAATACAAAAAATAAAATAAATTAAAACCATTCCTAATTGTGAAAGAAAAGATAGAAAAAAGAAAGAAAAAGAGTTTTACGTCAAACATGGTGCATACCTGCCTGCTTGTGCCCTTATTTTTAAGAGTAATGAGTTTACACAACAATATCATAACTGAAAATTACGAAAGTCAGAAACATAAAATACAATTAATTTAAACACCACCCAGCATTTACGACAAGCAAAATTAAATTTGAAACAAACAGATAAAAACACAACTTAGTTACTCAGCAAAACAGAAAATACTGGCCACTGGAAAATAAAAAAATAACCGATATAATTTCATTACCTAAGCCCATCTTCGTCCATTTTTCTTAACCAACATAGTTACAAAATTGGTGTTGCAATGTTCTGCATTACGGAGGCCATAAAAGCTTATAGCATTGTGTACCATTATCCTTCATAAGCCTTCGTCCTTATAAAGAGTAGCGGGTGCCAGTAGGCTGTAGAATAGTTTATTACCACTTAACTTTAAACTGAGGTTGCCTTCAGTAAGTACTCGTAATTGGTCAAATAGTCTCGCTGAAAACATTTTTTGTGAGATTATTGATGCTTGGAAAGGTTTTGTCGTAGATTAAAAAGAGATTTTACTGGAAAAAAGCAGCCTTTAAAATAGGTACTTTTTAAAACTTTGATAAATATCGTTGATGTCTTTTACTAGTAGAAATAGAAAAGTTACTTTTTGACATGATTGTATAGATTGGCGCTGATTTTTTTCTATTTACTTTTTTTAAAGGCAATTTTGACATATTATTATTTCCTATATAAGTTTTTGAATTAAAGTTAAGTGACGATTTTATTTATTACCTCAATATTAAATTTGAAATAACTTCAAAACAACTGAAGGAACATACTGGGCTGCGGGATGGTGCGAAAGAGTTACCTCAGCTCTTGCATGCAAAGGTCAACTGAAGGAACACAGGTGGGGTTTAGTCAGTAGAAGTCTGACACACCCTCTCGTTCCACCAAGTGCCAGAGAAATTCATTAATGATTCGAGAAAAAAAGAACAAGTATTCTATCACCAGAACCTAATTGCCTAGACAACTGAATCATTCAGGTTGCTAATTGAATGGCGCTGTTTAATTAACAGGCTAGGCTATTAACTGAATGGAAAATTATGTTAGTGGGATGCATATGATCTAATAATTATATCATTATTGTATTATTTTTGGTTGACTAGTAGAGAATGCTTAGGCTTTAAGTCCGTCTTTGTACCTTTTGTTGCATGAAGATTAAATAAATAAATAAATATGTGTAAATCCTGAAAAGTGCAGGTGGGGCAGCATAACAGCAGGTGACGTATGTCCCGTGCAGCGGCTCCACACTGGCACTGTGTTAGAGATGGGTCGAGGCCGCTTTAAAAACAATCTGGCCAAATGGGGCTTGGCCAGATTGTTTTTAAAGCGGCCAACCTGGGTCCGCATTTGGTTAAGAGATTTCCAGATTGGCCACTTCAGTTCGCGTCCAGGGGGGAGATGTTCTGATGGGGTGATGAAGTGTGGATTGCAACTATGGAGTTTTTAAACATATACTAGTGAGTCACTCTGCAGATTTTGCCATGGGTAAGCATCGGTTTGAATGAATACGGTCTGTAGATTACCTAAGACTGTTAATAATATTTAGTATCTTGTAAAAAATATTTCTTGAATTAATCATAAATTTAACTATTCATTGGATATCTAAAGGTGTTGACAGCCATTTTTGTCATAATCCCCGACCTTAATTTGCATCTCATACATATTCCTTAGGCTGGCTACAAATTTGCGATTGTCAGTCGTCAATCGCGAGAACAGTGGGCTATCACCGCTCGAACTGTGTAATCAGTGACTTGGGTAATTGCTGAGTTCGCACATCGTATGTCAAGTGACCGCAAATGCCCCAAGGCAATAGTCGCTCGATTAAACCGCTGATTGCGACGGTAGTTATACGTGTCGCAAGCGTGTGACACTTGCTATTGCTTTCCATTAATTTCTATTAGTTTGTTGAAAGCTTGTTGTGACCTTTTTGCGACAAATTGTTGTTAAGTCTTAAGTGTAGTCTTAATATAACAACAACGATATAATCTTAAGGCAAACCTGTACCTTTTTTTGTTGGAGATGTACCTTTGAAACGCATTTCTAGGTAATTTTCCATCGAATAGCTGTTCTTGTAAAGTTTGGTCTATCTAACTGGATATTATGATCTTGTTGCAGGATTAGCTAGTAAATACTAAGAACATTTTTAAAGAGAATGGTTAAATAATGACGTCAGTGATATTAAAAATAACTTTAAATAGTCTTTAAAAGGCTACTCTTGCCCCTAATTTCAGTTTCCGACAAGGTCGTGAGTCGTGACTAGTTTTGCGCCATCGTGATCCGTCAATCCAAAAAACAAACTGCGCCGACATTAATCCTCATTCGAAATTTAAATATTTTGACAGTTATGTTTTTTAATTTAGACCTTTGCTTACGAAAGGAAGTGATGGCTATTCAGACACGTAGTCGATCATCAACCTATACTAGTATGGGCTCAAATGGGCCGGCCTCAGATAATATCCCGGTGTCGCCAGGTCGTAACAGTTTGCCATGCAAATTGGTTTATATAAATGGCCCATAATTTGATTTTGTTTTTATTTATCCGCCACACCATCGGGTAATAATTCAAATTATGAAAGACAAGTCCTACGGTCGTTATTAATTGGCTGTCAGCTGAGTGATTTGATAGTTAATTATACGTTTAATGTGAATTACTTACGAGTTATAGAGATATAACTGGTTTGGGTATCTTGCGCGACTCCTTGATGTGAAGCATTCATTTAAGAGAAATAACGACACCTTTTTTATTAATACGTGTAGTGTGTAAGTATGATGTCCATTACAGCCATCCATGGCTGTAAGGCGAGCTGGCTGCTGGAGAATTTCCTCTTCATAAGAGAAGCCCTTCACCATTAGGGAAATTCTTCGATGTTCCTTGGGTTCAAGTTGAATGGGCACCCTTGTCCTTATTTGCTAATTTAATATTATTTGGTGTATGTTGGTGAGTTTTTTTTGTGACAATGGAAAATCCTTCAATGACTTCTTTCGTCCTAGGGTGGAGCGGGAGAGCGTTTCGAACTTTTACTGACTAAAACCACACCTAAGTCCTTAAGTTTCGCTTTGCGATCCAGGACCACGGATCCAGGACCCTTCAGAAATTCCCCGTGGATGTCGGTGGGTTCACCTTTTTCTTTACAAAATCACATCAGTATCATACAACAAAAAAAGGTAAGCCTTCCTACATAATCTCACTTTTCGTATACATCAAGAAGAAAAATAATCATGTTTAATTTCGCACTTTACATCCACAACATAAAAAAAATCCAATATCTACCATCCATCTTGTCAATCACAAAGGTTCTCCTGCCACTCCACAACTTAAAACCTTTAAATCCTCAAACGTCAGTATTCCACACATCACCAGAGAGTACTAGTTAATAAATCAGGGAATTAACATCAGACTGGCCGTCGGTCCTCGCTAGCCGAGCGCGGGGCCCAGAGGCCCAGGGGCCCGCAATTACTCGTCGCAAACTGCCGCACCAACATTATACAATTTAGCCTAATTAACTACCGGATTTTGTTGTGCTACCCACAACGTAATTGCCCCCCATAACATGCCGCTACCACTATCATTAGACCGAAGTTCATTTTGTTGCTAATACAAGGGAGAACTTGTAATTGCCTCTGAATTTGTTTAGTTTTTCGATCTCGTGTTTTGGTGGGAATCGTAAGTGTTTAATTTACATACTGTGTAATCGCTGCGAACGTTTTGATTAACGGCTCCTTTGATTTGTTTTTTTTTTTTTCGTTTTGGAGAGAAATTTTTTGATGACCGTCAACCGGTGGCGGTTTCTGTAAAACGATATTCTGTTAATTGTTGTCATGTTTAAATTGGGTAAAGATTATTTTTATATCTCTGACATTCTTACGATACGTACGATGACAATTTACCGTTTTTCCTATTTTCTGTTTAATGACATCAATAAATTGGCCATTGAAAGGACTGCCTTCTGGCATCATCTTGAGAAGGAATTTGTAAATCATACTTAGACAGTGCCCTAAGGTAAATCATCATTATTCAGATCTAAAGATTTATCTGATTTAAACTAACGATATTGATAAAATCAAATCGTGAATCAATGTCAAGAACGTGTGCGACTAATCGCCATTTTGTTAAAAAGAAATTCGAAAATAGAATAACTGGATTTTAATGACACTTTCTAAAGAAGACCTCAAAATTAAAAGTCTTGTAACGTTAAAACCTCAAGGCACGCGACAATTTTTTAAGAACGAAGCTCCCATGGTGTTGCCGAGGTAACATTAAGTAAACCGTCATTACTTGGTGCCCTCATTCGGTGCGGAATTATTTAAATGTCAGCTAAATTGCTTTAACAGTCCGAGAGCAGTAATAAGGTGTCCATACAGCCTATAATTTGCTCTCGCATTCAATCACTCAGGCACAGGAGGCGCGTCAAGCCATAGACTAGAAGTTTACGAAGTGTAATACCTTTGTGGCTGATTTTTAAACGTCAGTGTCAGTTTGAAAAAAATGTTTAGTTTATTTTTACATTCTGGCCGAGGATGTTCTACTTGTTTGTAATTTGAGAATTAAAACAAAAAAACGTTGTGCCGATAGTGGCTGATAGCGATCAGACACAACATAATTATTTCAACCTTGAATCCATATAACATTGCAACTGTATAATAAACCGTAATTGATGGCCAGGTAATTGAATTATACACGCCACATACAAAAACAAAAGCCGTTTTCAAACGGTACGAGACCTCTTGTACCGATTTAACAACACTATGGTTGGTTTATCGATTCTTTGGCCATAGAGAATCTACTTCCATCTCGTTCAACCTGTCCAGTGGTGTTGTGATAACTTTTAATAGAGCCCGCAATCATAAGCCTATTAATAAAGCTTGTGGCAGAGGCGTCTTCTCGCTTTAATCAACATTTTCAATGAGATTATTAAATGCCGCCAGTTTCCAATATGGCCGCAGTTTATGCCCACTGATGAGTTTTATGTGGCCATGTTCGGCCAGTGACGTATTTATGATGATATTGATGTCGTTATTCTTTTGTTTTTGATGTTCATCGTTGTGGACAATTTTCTGGAAAATATTGTTATGATGGGAAATTGCTGTCGACGCGTTGTGGGTGCGGGCTTGAGTTGTGCGGTTGGTGTAAGCTTTTTAGCGACGTAATTTTTAGATGGTCCCTTTAGCATTTCTCGAGGTAACCAGGTAATTAACCATTTTAACATATAGACTGGCCTTTCGGGAATAGTCTTCGTGTTTTGAAATTTCTTCGTTAATATATTTTTCCTCCTCCTTGTTGCTGTAGTTGTAGTTCGCTTATCCAAAGGGCTGGCTTTTACCTCGGCAGGGTTAAAAGCCAGCCCTACGCACCGAGCAACTTGGCAATTTTCACGTTGTGTGGCAATGCTTAATCTAAGTTTCTTATGGTCGTTTTCTATGGAGAATTTGGAACCGTGCACTAGCTTCTGACGTTTTATAAGTGCCCATGTAGGCCTATGTGAAATAAAAACATTTGAATTTTGAGTTTTTTGAATTTTTCCAATCGACAGCCATGTGTGTGAAATTTTCAAGGAGTTTTGGATACCCTATTAATTGAATACCTTATAATTAATTGAAATACCTTATAATTAATTATTAATTTGGGTTAAGTATTAATTAGTAAAGTGTAAAAAAATAATAGACTAGATAATGTAAGTTCATGTTCTTGTTGACAGGTCCTGTGTATATGGTCGTCGTAAAAAATCAACCGTTTTCGAGTATATAGGTGTTCACATTTACCAATGATTATTATCAGAACAGAGATATTTTGCATTAACAAAGCTATGTCAAATCGAAAACGGATCAAAGTTTTTTAACTGTAAAGAAAAGAAGCTTTTGATTCATTACCAATATAATGCCATCGTATAGAAGGCACGAGCTTCAATCGGGAGCGTTCGTGCACCTTCGGCGCTGTGTCATGCGCGCGCAATCTGCCCCCGCTGGGATGTGCCCGCGCCGACACCGACAATGTCTCACTAGATACTGTCATAGATTAACATACTTGGCAAATTGTGATAGATGTGACGTATATGGTTATAAAGTCCGACGATTCTCATATTTTAAATAATAATTTCATTACTTACCTACTCGCTTCTCCTTCTTCTCAAATCGATGATTTTCTTTTCACTCAAAGTGTTTGGGCCCAGTAGGCTGCCACGTTTACAGCAGCGTCAGTGATTTTAGGTCCTCCCAGAGTGCAGATGTTAGGACATCGTCTGGTCAGGGGCACCGCACTTGCACTGGGTATCAGAGGAGTCCATAATCCCCCATTTTGCCAGGGTGCGTTTGCAATGGCCTACTTGGGTGCGCAGTCTATTGATCACTTTCTATGTGGGCCACTGCAGAACGCATCCCAGTGGCACCTATTCGCTGCCCAACCCTTTTGGGTAATACAGGGATGATATTATAGCGGTGTCTATGCATATGTCTATCGCGACATAGCCTAGGAACTAAAATTCAGTTCGAAGTTAACTAACGAGCATTTGCCCGGATCAGACACAACACCCGTCTGGTCGGCAGATCCTTACTTTTCAACGGAGGTATGTGGGACTTAACACTCTGTTCAGCGTACTTCTGAACTGGTGACTCGACTATGACAAGTCAGCGCATTCTTCGTGCAGTTACTACTTCGTGACGTCATCATTACTTCCTCAAGCTTTCGAGCGGGCGGCGATATTATTTTAGATTTATATAGATAGAAATAATCTTCCTGAGATTGCGTCCTCGGTTCCTTACTTGAGAAACATCGACCTTGCTTAATGGAAAGCGTTGGAGGTCTACGGTGACATAAGCGAACCCAGAAGCTGTCCACTCTTGCTTTGCAGGCTGACATGGTTACCTGTAGGTGACATCTGGCTAACCTTCTTTAAGGCTTTGCCAATAAGTTGTTTAGGGAAACAATACACACTTACTACGAATAGGCTCTTGATAGCATTTTTAGCACCCAAATACTGTCATCAGGCAAAAGCGTAAATCCTTCGTGATCGTTCTGTAGCTTCCCATCACATTTCATGCTACTATTATAAAGGCGAGAGTTTTGTATGTTTGTTACTTTTTCACGTTCAAACGGCTAAACGGTCTTAGATGGAATTTGGATTAAATAACACAGGGTGTTCTTTTCAACAGGGAGTATGTTTCCTTGGGATAATTTTCCACTTCGACAGGCTTCGCTAGTAGAAGCTTGTTTTCTATAAGTTCGGAAGTGGGTCATGCAGGAGCGCCGGCTTATAGAAAACCTCATGGGTCCTCATGCTCATTTGATGGACTCGAAAAATTGGCGAAGTGTGAGAAGAGAAATGCACACAGATCGACCGACAAATAAATAAATGTCCTGCTTACATATTGCGTACGTTTGATAAAAATATAAAATGAAACCATTATATAAAAATGAAACTAGTTTTTAGTATCAAGAAATATTATCATTTATACGTAACCTAAAAGACGATTACTGATCTGTTTCTTGATATCTATTCTCAGGGGTTCTCGGCACCCACTGTTTATTTCTCATGGGTGCTCGAACCCCCGAGCACCCACGGAGTCTTTAGTGTAGTGTAGTAGTAGAAGCTTTATCTAGGTATCATAGTTGTGTTTCCGATCGAGAATGACACCTCTCTAACATAATCTATGAACCATCAGCAGCCTACCCTTTGCTATTATGATTCCTAATTGAAATATACCTATAAAAAGTAGCAGAAATCAGTCTGAACACGATACAACTTCATTACAATCCGTCTGAGGTTTTGATTGGTCGCCACGAGACGCCATTGTGCCTATAAATCAAATAAAAAAACTGACGAAAGTCATGATCTAATTTAAAACGTAATGTAGATGTCTTGATATCTTTAGCTGTGTAATTGCGGTATTTTGTGTTGGTATATAATGTAAATAAATTGATATTTGTAAGTGTGAGGCTAATGTGGCGGTATAGAAAAGCTTGAACACAATAAAACGTACTGAGTTTCTGTTTTTAAAATAAAAATAACGGTTATTTTTAGTATTTGCCACTTTTTTCACATTTTTGTCTACAGGGCGAAGGAATGCTTAATATTCTTCCATTTTTCTCACCCTAGAACTAGTTTTTTTTCTTTTATCTTTGGTTTATGCAGTTAGAAAGTGCCAAGTTTAAAAAATACTTAGTTTTTGATACAGAATACGGTCACTTTGTTTTTCATTACAATACAGAAGTAACACATTCTACATTTCCAGTATTTGGCAGCAAATATCGAGTCAGCCTTAACGGCAAGCTTCGCTGAGGCTGCCATTAAATTGTTAGTTTCATTTTACCGAGATCGCGTCTGTTTCATTGATTCCACGTATTTTCCAGTGTGTAGACACTTGAGATACAAAACTGCACCAATTTTACAATACAATATTAGTCTTTATTAATGGAGTAAAGTTCATCCTGCCATCTACGCTATAATAGCATGTTTAAGTTTTATAAATATGTAATAGTCATATTATATAAATAGTCCTGAAACAATATTTGTCACAAAACTCATTATTAAGTAGATACTTACTTCTGTTAAACCGAGCTGGTGAGATTATAAACACAAATTGAAGAATTACTTTAACTTATATTAAAATAATTATATTATATTATAAAAAAACTTTTTACAAAAAAAAAATAACCGACTTCACTAAAAGGATCAAAATAACTTTAATTTCGGAAGTCGGTGTTTCTCGGTCACTTCGATGATACGATTTTCAACATAACTATTCGGAACCATTTATTTATTTGTATTGTCATAGTCGCTTAACTATCTTCGTTGTGATATCTATGTGAGTATGAAGTTCTGTTGGCCATTTCTGGTCGCCTATAATATTTGAGGAGTTCCCTCGATTCCTCATGGATCCAATCATCAGAACTGGGTTCTGAAAAAAGTTGGACCAATCGGAAAGCATATCCTCTAAGAGGAAAAAAAATTTTGCAAATCGGTCCATATTGCCATAAACGACGAAGTTCTGAGGTAACACACATAAAAAAAAAACATACAACCGAATTGATAACCTCCTCCTTTTTTTTGAAGTTGGTTAAAAATCTTTCTGAAACTGAAAACTCATTGGTTTGAGCTTTTCAAATTTCTAACTTGAAAGAAGGTGATAAAGTCGCCAATTAATGAATATTATTATCACTAACGTATTTTTTAAAGGGAAGTTTAATTAAAAAACAAGTTACAGATAAAACTAGGTACTAATATACAGCAAGATAATGCACCCGTTATCTTACAGGATATTATATTTCATTTACAGAAAGACCGAAAGGAAATTAAACATGTCAATACTATTGAGATTATAATCGATTTGTGATATACTTTACGTGAAATCAAACGTAAATTCTTAGAAATTAACTTTAATATAAAGTGGTTCTGCAGGAAATTAGGACTTTACCAACATTTTATTATAGGAGTGAGAGGGAAGGGGATGCAGTTGCCTCCTTCTGTGAAGCAGTAATGCTAGTGAAGGAGACGGCTGTACGCGTGAGGGAACGGACATCCTCATGTCCCAGCCGCCACTAGTCGCAAAGCGAGGCGAAGGCGAGCGATGAGTAGCTCACCGTCCAGTAAGGACCAAGCTCAAGTCGAGGACGAGTTCCACGCGCACCTAAAAGAGATGTCAGCAATACTGATGGAGCCAGTTACGGCAGATGTTTGCCAAAGCTACGGATTGTTCGAAGGAGATAACGTGGCCCTCGCAAAGGGCAGTTGAAGAAACACTGTGGGTTTTAGGTAGTCAGTAAAAGTATGACACTCCTTCTTATTTCACTCAGAGCAGGAGAAGTAATTTACGATTTCCCGCGTAAAAAAGGGTGACAAGATGTTGTCTAACACCCTAAACCATACCCACTACCGCCCATACTTATCAATATTTCATGTTGATAAACCAAAACGACATTCACTCTCTCTGTCACACTGCTGCCTCCACAAGTGTCTGAATTTCTCCTTTATTATCTCAGGAGGATATGTAAATCTTTTAAAGTTTTAAATTAATCTAAAAATTAACGCTAAAACAATACGTCACTGTCAAAACGAAATTCCTCGTTGAAACGATGTGTATCGCTGAAAGGCCTATTAAACAGAGACACGCCATTCGTTCACTAATTGCAGAAAACAACAGTGAAACCTCAAGACAATGCGATAACCCTACCCTTTTTAACTGAACAGCTAAATCAGACCTCCCCTACGTCTTTCAAAGTTAGAATAAGAAGGATAAAAAGGGGAACGTTCATACTTTTGCAGGGGTCTAATCAAGCTGGTGAGGTTAATAGCCAAGAACCGAGCTGGGAGGTCTACCGGTCACCCAACTAATTGAATATGTCAATCATTTTAACAACGCAAATGAATAGGGCATAGAACTTAACGCATCCGTTTTACTAAGACCCTTTTGGATAGCTACTTTGCATATGTGGGGGAGGTTTTCGTCATTGGTTGACGGATGCCCGGGGCAGGCTATCGCTCACTGCTGTTATGCCTGTTTATATCGGACAGCACTAATCGTGTAATTTTCTGGTAAACTCATTAGTTGGCACGTGTGGCCGTTGGTAAAAGTTTTGGTGATGAATCTGTGTTTGACAAGGGATTCTTTTTAGTTCTCTCTTAACCAGAATTACGAGTATCAAGTAATTGAGAGAACAGCTAGAGGAAGTAATGGTGAAGGGTTTCGGTTATGAAATGAAAAAATACTACATGTTTTAATGCCTTCACTTATGAAAAGGTAACCGTACGTGGATACCCAGAAGATACACAGTTCTCTTCAAAATATCGACACGTATTGTATTGAATCGCAAATCTACAATGGCTGTCAACGAGGGTGAATATGAAGTAGATTTTGTCTACATTTTTTTACTTAGGTACGTTGCTTAGGCTACTGTTCTTTTCTGACTCATTTCAATGCAGGATTCAATACAATTGGATCGCTTCTCCAAGACTCATCGAGTTTTATAACCGCGGTACTTTTCTGGTGGTCGACAATACTGATTCTGGTTGTGAGGAGTTCTAGTGTGTAGCTTGAAACTGAAACAAGTTTTTTTTTAATGGGATATCATCATATAATTTCCCCTGCCCTGGGTGGAGATAGGAAGGGCAAGTCACTTTTACTGGCTAAAACGCACATGTGTTCATCCTTTGCATTCCAGGATCATGGCAACTGTTTTCAACCAGTCCACGGCTAACTGAAACCTCTCAAAGTTGATGTTTATGTTGAAACTCTTTAGTTAATACTAAGTAAGCAGAGTAACAAATCAAAAACAAAAGCAAATCAGCTAAAAAATAAACAATATAATATACTGACCCCCTTATCAGGTTATTATTAAATCAAACGCCAGACTTTATTTACATTTACAGATGAATGTGAATGGAGAAAAAAAAAAGATAATAATTATGTTACGATAAATCATAGACAGGTCATATTTCATCATCGACGGATCCGAGTGCCTGACATGTCTCATTACTATGTTAAATTATATGAATATCTTTGCCGCCGTCGAGGATTATCTATGGGTTCAGTTTTATCAATAGAAGAGAGCCCTTTTTTATGAGTCGGAAATCATCAAATAACCTGCCCCCCTAGCCAAGTTACAACCGTTTCGTTTCGATTCTCTTTTCGTCGATCGCCTCGTGTAGGCCACGCCTCCGATTCCTTTATTCTGACGTCATCTCAACGCTCAGTCAGGTGGTCAGAACAGAGGAATAGGAGGCGTCGCCGACTCGAGGCGATCAACGAAAAGAGAATCGAAACGAAACAGTTGTAATTTGGCTAGGGGCTGACTTGTGTGCTAGATTTTTAGCTAGACACTCCTATGTTCCTTCTTTGGCGTTCCAGGACCCCGGGTTTTCCTTTCAGAAGTGATCCCATTGCCCCAGTAGGTTTCGGCTCTGCTGGGCCCCTACGGTTTTGCTGACATCTCCTTGAGGCGCGCGTGGGACATTACGCGCCGTTGACAAATTGATTTAAACTGGTTAGATAACAAATATTTTTTAATGCAAATTCCCTATTTTAGTAGTAATTATCTAATGAGTATTTTCTGCGCTAATAGCCAAGTACCCATTACCTATATTTTTGAAAATCTGAGGCGCCACCAAATGAGTGTTGTGTTATTCGGGAAGCAATATTTGATAGGTATATTATGATATGTTACAGAAATACTGCAATAGTGATAATTATTACAAAGTCATGGAAAGGTCATCAGTGGTCGCTTTCTAGATTTATTAGGTAGGAGTACTTATCCTAGATATATATACCTCTTTCTTAAAAATTATGATGATGAAAAAATAAAACAAAAATAAAAATATTTGTAAATGTAATAAATATAGTAAAGGAATATAAATAAACGTGAATATAAATAACGATGAAAATTATACAGTGCCTCTGAACAAGAAATGGTCTACTGCTTACTTTTTTTATTAATTAAAACTGCAAAAGATTATAATATATGTTATTAGCTCCTTGACATTTCTCTGGTTCGTTAATGTTGCAAATTATAAATAGCCATAATAGTCATTAATATCGATTTAGCCGATATTGATATCATATTTCATGCGAAAGCTATGTTATTAGCTTTTTCTAACATTATTGACCAACATTAATTTAATCCTCAAACATGGTCATCACACAATCATTTTATTAACGAGTTATCAATATTTATGAAATAATCATTTCAATCTATTAATATTTAATAACATCATCAAGCCTAAAAAATGGCCGAAAAAGTATTGGAGTGAGTTTTTTATGGATAAAAAATATCATTATTTGCACCTGCGAATCATAATCGATTTCGTCTGGCCATCTCTTTGGATGTGTAGCGACTAGCGACGTCACGCTGCGCAAGCGCACCCCTACCGTTACACACGAATATTAGTTCTTTATTAATACCGTATTGATAGTGTATCGATTTACCTTTTATTATCGAGTAATGGAAATATGAATGGTTCTCTATTTATGTAAAAATGACAATAAAATTATTATTCGTCCGCATACCAGTGGAAGAACCATTTAAAATCGTGTATAGTGTGTTTTGTTATTATCATTTTATTATTTTTTGTTATTTTTCATATCAAATCTTTAATTGAAAGATTTGTTGGTTTTCAATTTATTGAAAGTTTGTGAAGAGTGTTGTCAATTTTCTCAAAACTTTCTCTGTATAAGAATAAATTAAAAGAAAAATGAAGGATAGATATATCGTAGCTTTAGACCAATTATGGTAAATATGATAGATGGAATACAGACCAGATTCTCTAAATGGTTAAATTACATTTTATTAAGACTTTTTGGCGTGATTTTTTCAAGTGAAGTTCAGTGGCGATGGTTTAACTATCCGCAAATTGATTCTTAGTTGATATAATTATATTGATAAAAAGTTGATATAGTTTTGTATCTCAGCTAGACAATATGTTGAATCTCTGTAAAATGGAGCTGAGAATTTTATTTAGTATTGACTTCCTCAGCGAAGCTTGCTCATTAGGCCGATTCAATATATTTGCTGCTAAATATTGCAAGAATCTTAGATTGTATTAACTCTGTATTCTAATGACACTTCTGAGTTACTTTGGAAACAGCTACTCCACATCCAAAAAAAAAAAAACAAAAAACATTAAAAAAATACTTTTTGTAACCGATAATGATTGTCGAAAAGTCAAAATGTAAGAGATTGACCAAGTGACGTTTCGGTAGCGCATGTCAATCTTTTAAATTTAGAACGTTTTCAAAATCGAAATATCACTTTGTCTATAGCAAAGCCCCATAAAAAGATTGATACCTTACATAACCACCAAATTCTTCAGTCACGGATCAAAAAAGCGTTCAAATTATAATACAAATCTATTTTTTTTATGAACTTCTTAACTTAATAAGTGTAATTCATCACTCGCTTGGGAGCCAATCGGCTACCTACAGTCTATGGGCGCAGGCTGATTGAATTAGCCTGATCAATCATTTGAATGAGGCCCTGACCTTAGGTGGTGTGCTGGGTGCTTAACCAGTCTTTGTTCGTATTGTGAACGTATGAGTTTGTTTCTATTATTGTTTTTTGGACAGGAATTGTGAAGATTGTATAAAAACAGGTCGAATTTTCCAGGGTTAGGTTTTTCATTATGAGTAGAAAAGCCATAATCTGTTTTGCTCTATAAAAAGCCTTTTTGAACTTTCCAACATCTGAATACTTTTGCCATTCGTTAAATACACCATAAATGCAAAATCATTTATGGTGTAAGGGAAGCTATGTTATTCTGATTCATCGTAAATGTCTCTTTCAAAAGTAAAAAATCCACGAAGAGCTTTCAAATGAGAAGTGAAATGTTTTGAATAAACTATCTTATTAAGACTAAGAGCTTTCTCTTCTTCACAGAGTTTTTATGGTTCACGTACTTATATTATATGCCTATTACGCAAGAAGATTATAAACGAAAAAGCAATTGATTAAATCAATCATTAGCTGGCGAGTGATAAAACTAGAAAGCCGAACAAAAAAAGAAAAGCAAATGGCGCCTCGCCACAAACAATTCAAACATTCCAAATTCAAATATCTCGCGCGAAAACAAACTGCCAATAATATTGATTAAAAAACAACAATAGCGTGTCCACGCATCGTAAGATTATTTCGGGATAGTATTATAATAAATTCTGGTGTTAATTATATCGTGAGTGGGTCGTGCGGCGGCACAAAGGAGGCGCGGCGCGGGTACGCGTGTTGATTTTCAGTTTATTTCATTAGATCCGCGCAGCGGGGTGTGCGGGAGTCGACGCCGGGCTGTAGGGTGAGTATAAGTGAGGCTAGCCCTTGTAATGTAAAATTTTACGCAGTTTACTGTCAAGCAGTTTTGATTCTTAATTCTTTATTGTACACCATGAAAAGTTACAACATATGTGGATAACCAAACTCATGTACAATACACCATAAAAAGTTAAAACTTATGTGGATAACCGAGTTCATGTACTTACATACGAGGCCAGCTTAATAAAGTTTTGAAGCTGAAGTTTTGTGTTTCAATCCTAAACTTCAGCTTCAAAACTTTTTTAAAGATTAATACAAAAATAATCCTTTCATAATCTTATTCACGTTGTAAAGACGAATATTAAAATGATTTCGCAAAAACCATTCGTATTTTTTATTAGTAGTTTTCAGTTACTTCCAAGATAAGACATAAACGAGCGCACTTTCCCAATATTTTTATGACAAAATATTTTGTGACAAACTGCTTAAATTCACACAAACAAAACACAAAACAAACACTCCACATACAAACAATAATTCTCCACGCTCCACATTATGGTCACCCTTCATACCGCCATAGGGTTCACCTGCCCGTTTAAAAATTGTAAAATATAGCGTTTTTAATGAAGTAACCTTTTCAATTTTCGGCTTTACGGCCTTTATCGGCGTGACATCGGCCCTAATCAAGCTCGTTTGCTTGTTTCTAAATGTTTTTGTTGATTTTTTTCCATGCATTATTTAGTGCCAGGGCTGATTACCTTTCTTTTTTAATTAAAAAAAGTGTGCGCGTACCAAAAATATTGGTTAATTGAATTTTTTTGATCGTTTCATGAGGTATACTAGTTTGAGTCGCGTCATATGTAAATGATGTAATAGGAGACTTTTTTATTAGTCGTTAACATGTGGGGTTGTAATAAAATGTCTGCTTGATATTAGTGTTGACAACATTCTCTTTGATTGCGTGTAATAAGCGCGTAATTATTTTTTACGCGTTTGGTTTTTCAACGAACATTTACACTGATGAACAAGACAATGAAATTAATTGCGATTATATAATGACATATAAAATGTGTTTCAAAGAAAAGCTCTATTTTTCAATTTAACAAAACTCTAAAGAAAAAGTTAATTACAGCGGAAATGTAAATCTTTCTTCATTTCTTTTATTATTGTCTATGACTGACCATAAAGGACTTTCTTTATGCTTATAAACGTTGTAAAACAGTGTATTTTTATGCCAGTAATAAAATTAAAGCGGAGCTTTGGATGGAGCTCTAAAGTTTGATATGGGCAGGGTCATAGGTTGGAATATATTCTATTTTGATGATCGACAGAAGGGTAAATTATTAGGAATTTATTTAAATCCTTTTTACTGTGGGCGGGCGCCTCATTGTGTGATGTAAGAGCTGAACTGTGGGATGTTTTAAACAAGTTTGTTTTTGTACTCTGTTCCGCTTCTATTGTTTAGGCTCTTTACGTTGTTAGAGACATACTACCTACCTGTATGATTTCTTCTTTGTATTATCGTTAATTCTACCTGATTAGGTACTTTGTCGCAAAAGACTATCTATTCATTCATATTTCCTTTGAAAGCTTTACGTCTGTTAGTCCAAGACAATCTCGGATTTTAGGATTAAAGATATTTAATATTGTACCATCTTTTCGAGTCAACGATTGCCTTTTAGATAATTTGAGCCGAGTAAGTAAGTGGCCACGTTAATAGCAGCATTAGTGGCATCATTAGGTCCTCAAACGTGCAGGTGAATGGGCACTTGGGGCACTCCAGTCGTATAAGGAGGGGGGGGCAGCGAGTGGGCCGTACCCACTAGGATCTTGGGCTACCAATTCGAAATTTTAAGATGGACGCCACAAAATCAGTATTGTCCTTCACAAAAAAAATCGTTAATTTCAGCCCCCTAAAATTAACCTTTAGACACGATAGTGCTTGTGGGTCATGTTCTGGACTGGGGCACCGCACTCATCTTAGGTTACAGCAACCTACTTAGTTGCGCAACTAATTAAGCATCATACAATATTGTTATAATGGCGAAAGTTTCTAAGTATGGGAGTGTGTGTATGTTTGTTACTCCTGCACGCTTAAACGGCTGAACGAATTTGGAACGTAGGTAGATCATATCATGGAATAGATATAGGTTAATTTTCTACTCAAGCGCGGGCGAAAGATTTGGAACACAGGTGCATCATGTCTTGGAATAGCGCATAGGACGTAGGATAATTTTGTTATGATATAATATGGCAGATATAATAATAATAATAATTTTTATTCATCTCAAAATACCCATTTTCACAATTATAAAATATTAAACGCAAACAACATAAAATATAATAAAATAAAACAAAATGAAAACCTAATCAAATACATTAAAATCTAAACTATTAAAACCAAGTCAATAAATTAAAATCAATATAAATTAAAATCAAATTAAATTTAATAAATTGAAATTAATATCAAAATCTCTATATAAGCCACTGCAAATCTGATATGGATAAACACATCAAACCTACATGATTGATTCTATTTTCCATTCCCACTATTTCTACGAAAACCTAGTCACATCACCTAATCGTTGAGCTGACATCTTCATCAGCACATAATAATAACAAAATAATGACCCGCTCATACTTAGCGCAGTTTTTGTGACTTGTAAACTAATAGCTCTCCTGTGATGGTACTGATACTGCAATTTTATTAGCATTTAGACGAGTGACTTGTGTGGTATGACTTGAAATGTTGAGGTTGCTAAGATGATGTGATTAGGATTTAACAATCTACTTTTGGTTGGGTAATGTAGGATGGGATGTAGCGGCATCTATATCGTCTTATAGGAACTATCAGACAAAATTCTATATCGCGGATCCTATCTCTTCTCTACGCTATCCTGCACACTCCTAATTCTCATCAATACAGTATTTCGTCCCCTGTAAACCCTGTCGCACTACAAATTCTCTTCTTCTTTGTATCCCATTTCACACTTCCAGCCGTTATGATGGCTCCTTCTCTGTCACTGCAGTGAGTCTCTGGAACCTTTTTCCACACTCCCTACGTGACGCCCCTTCCTTGAATATTTTCAAGAGGAAAATTAAAGCGCATTTCCTTTCACAATGATTTAGTCCACATATATAATATAAGTATGTTTATATTTATGTATGTAGCTATATGTTTTTGTATTATTTTATTCTTATTAGTGGTGCACTGGATCATACCTCATCACCCTCTATTGTGATTTCTCTCTATCACTCAATGGTTTACTGGAAGAAAACTCAACTTTGAGTTAAGCTCGCCTATGTACATACATGAACTCTGTTTCCACATATATTGTTTTTTATTATGTATAATAAATAATTAAAGTATTGCGGTGTGCAGAGTTCTTCGCGTGATTTGAAAATATACTAGTCTTGAAAGTGTCGGGCCAAGTCTATTAATATTTCCGTCGAGACGTTAAGAAGAAGAAGCATTCGTTGAAACTAAACCACCTGGTCATTTTGTTTCAGTCTGGTCCTGCTTTTTTTTTAAGGTGGGAAGTCATCTAAAGAGATCTCGCGCCCTTGGGCGGGGCGGAAGGGCGTGTCAGACTTTTACTGACTAAAACCCACTCGTTTGTTCCTTCTTTGCCTTGCGTTCCAGGGCCCCGGGGTTCATTTTAACTTAACCCAAGGCCCCAGTAGGCTTAGAGGGATAGAGCTATATAAGGTGTATAGCTCCATCCCTCTTTTTTCTCTTTCTTGACATTTTAACACCTCTATCAACTCATATCTTCAATTGGGTAGTTGACACTGTTTTTAGGTTCCGTACCTCAAAAGGAAAAAGGGAAGCCTTATAGGATCACTTAGTTGTCCGTCTGTCTGTGTCTGTCTGTCTATCTGTCAAGACCCTCTATCTCGGGAACGCGTGGAGGTATCGAGTTAAAATTAAAACCATATACTCAAGTCGGCGGTCCCTTGAAGCTGTGAAAAAATCAAACTTGTGAGTTAACGAAAAAAAAAAGATACGGCCGTTTATGTCGCAAAAAACGTGTATTTCGACACTATCAAGGGAATCAGAATTCATAGGGTACTTCCCGTTGACCTAGAATACTGAAATTTCGCATGAAGCAAGGTTTTATAGCTAAAATATAGGAAAAAATCTGAAAACTGAAAATTAGGCGTTACGTCATAAAAAAAAATTTTTGCAATTCGATAAAATCTTCATAACCTAATTCGGGAATTGAATTGTTTTCATAGGTACCTAAGTTTGTACGCAACCCTCAGTGCGCGATTCCGAGTCGCACTTGCCCGGTTTTTTTATTTTTTCTTTCAATATATAACCTAAATCCAAAATCGCAAATAGAAAGTATTTTTCAAATGCGTTCAATAATAAGTAAGTTAGACACTTCACACGAATCTATTGAAGGGCAAACTGACAATTAACAGAATAAGGATGCATACACTGAAATGTGACGTCACCGATAGTAGGTTGCGTATGTACAAAAGAGATAGCGATATGTTGCCACTACACCCCCACTTTTACTCATACCAATTTTTGAAATGCTAATTGCTGCTTTATTTAATAACCAATTTTGATGCTGTTTTCAGAAAAGATTTCTTTTTAGTGTTATTTGTTGATAACTTTGCCTGGATTAGATCAGGT
Organism: Mythimna impura; assembly: GCA_905147345.3. Lineage (NCBI taxonomy): Eukaryota > Metazoa > Arthropoda > Insecta > Lepidoptera > Noctuidae > Mythimna > Mythimna impura. Next base: position 23,071,261 of record LR990348.1, on the reverse strand, counting down.
TAGAATAGTGACCATTAGAACGCGATGGCGAGCGAACGAAGCGATCATGTGGGTTTGGTTAGGTTAGAACAGTGACCAGACCCCCTTCTAATGTTAGTGAATCATTTGGGTTAGGTTAAGTTAAAAATCGCGCCTGGATTAGGTCAGGTTAGAATAGTGATGGCGAGTGAACGAAGTGATCATGTGGGTTATGTTAGATTAGAACAGTGACCATTAAAGATCCCATTCTAATGTTGGGAAATCATTTGGATTAGGTTAAAGTTAAAAGCCATTATGATTTATAAAAAGCTTTTGTTCTTTCATATTCGAATATATAAATTTTATGTTTTTTGAGTGGTATACCTAAAGATTTTATAGTCAATGAAAGTAATGCTTATAAAAATTAGTTATTTGAAAATTATATCAATCGTTTATTATATTGACTGATCGTTATATCAAATAAAATTACAGATTCAGTAGTTATATCTTGCAAATATTAGAGATTTTGTTATTATACCATATATTACTTACCCGAAATGCGTGACTTCATCATATCAATCGAAATGATGAAGACGTGGTCGTCTTCTTCATATCGATTTTAATTGACCCGATCGATAATATGGGTCATAGACCTTAGTCTATCCAGAATGCAGAATTGTTTGAAACAGTCATCGCGACCCTGGAACGTAAAGGGCAACGGAAAGAACACGGATGGTTCTTGGTCAGTAAAAATTTGACAATCCCTTTCCCTTCACGTAGAGCGGGAAATGTTATTTAATGAGCGTGAGATATGCTCAAAAAAAGCTACCTACATAGAAAGTTCTATCAAGATGTCCAATACTGATAGTTTATATTAATTTCCTCATAGTGCTGTTATTCAAGCAATCACATCACATCTTTGCATTCTCAGTAATTTCCGGACCCGTTAACTCAGCTTTGCATTTCTCCAGTCTCACGTTTTTGTGAGCTTCCATAATGTTATTCATATTCCGCTGATGAGATAATTCATTATATATAAATATGTAAACCATTATTAGCCTTTCCATGTTTAAATATTGATTTATGGTCAAGTTAGATATGCCATTTAATTAATCCGTACGAAAAAAAATATTAAAGAGCTTTATTTCTGATCCGCACAGAATAAACAACAAAATAAAATAAAAATTAACTAATTATAAACATAAACTAATAAAAATATAATGACCAACTAAATAAAAAAATACCTGTGTGAGTCTAAAAAGGCTCTCAACAAATGCAGCCATGACTAAAAAAAATTGGACTGACTCTTTCATCTGGACTCTAGTTGTCCGAAGCGCTACTAATAATATTGCTATTGGGCTTTTTCATCTGGCTTATCTTAGAGGTAACCGTGGAGTCAGGATTTGTCGCCAACAGGTTTGCCTTATATTACGTGAGTCTTAAACATAGCCATATGTATGTCCATATTGTCCATGACATGGACTCTATGTCCATTGACCATAGCGTTTTCTTGTACGTTCTTCTATAAAGAGGTCTATGCTTTGGAATGTGCAATTAGCTTCATTTTTTGGGTTCCGTACCAAAAGGGTAAAACGGGACCTTATTGCTAAGACTCCGCTGTACGTCCGTCTGTCTGTCTTTCCGTCTGTCACCAGGCTGTATCTCATGAACCATGATAGTTAGACAGTTGAAATGGTCAGAGATGATGTATTTCTGTTGCTGCAATAACAAAAAATACTAAAAAACAGAATAAAATAAATATTTAAGGTGGCTCCCATACAACACACGTAAATTTTTTTGCTGTTTTTTTTTCTACGGACGGTACGGAACCTTCGTGCGCGAGTCTGATTTCGCACTTGGCCGGTTCTTCTTACTGACCGACTTTTTGACAATTCAAAAGTCGAAAATTATCCCAAAGGATACAAAGTACTCTAGTTTCTTTTCCAGGGAATGCTCTACAAGTGTGGCCAGTTCGAAATTCATTTAACCGTAGATATGATCGTGAAGAAGTAACAAACATACTCACACACATAGATACACACTTTTGCCTTTATAATAGTGTAATTATTGGTTTGAGTTTGTGTTTAACTTACGAAATGTGTTATAAGTGGGTTCACCCCTGCCTGTGAATGCGTATGAACGAAAAGTGTGATTTTCTTAGTTCTTTGCGTTATTTTGAGTTAAATTAGAAATTCTAATGATTTTTTGCAGTATTTGCAGCAAATGTATTGAGTCAACTTCGCTAAAAACATATTATTTTTAAAGAGTATCCGTTGCTCATCTCCATAGGAAACGACCAATTGGAACCGTGTACTATCTTGACATTTTATAAGGACGCCCACGTAAGTTATGTGAAATAAAATATATTGAATTGGTATACGTATGGATATACGAGTAACATGCACTTCATTACATAATTTTACCTTCACCAAAACTTAGTTAATAAACATTAAAGAAGGGAAATAAGTACTTAACAGTAAGTGTTGATGTTTTACGATTAACATAGCACTCGGATGTAAATTATCTTTTATATCTTGACAGACTATAAACATACCTAGGTGTGTTAATAAAATATTGAAGTAACAATGTAATGTTATATTGTAAAACTCTTTGTATTCAGGTATCTATTAGTGCGAGGCTTGCGATATTGTTGCCGGTATATGAAGAGAAGACCTTTCTACTTGGATGGGACATCTGCATCGACGCCGAGTTGCTGGCCTATCAGTTTTCTATCATTTACATTTCGGGGAGTATGCGTTGGAATTGCTCAATTTAATTCCACCAAGTCCGTTCCATCATCGGACCACTAGACGTACGGCGCGGCGGCGTTGCACCACCGCTGCACCGGTACATGTTGGGCATCCCACCCATACGTACAAAGCGTTTTGGGAATACATTCATTGTGCGTACAGCTAAGGAATGGAATTTCCTGCCGGAGTGTGTGTTTTCTGATACCTAGGAGTCTTCAATTCCAGAGTGCATAGGTTACTTCTAGGTAAGCGTGCTTCATCGTCGGCCACATCATCGCTTACCATCAGGTGAGATAGTGGTCAAACGCGAGTCTATCAATAATAATAAAAAAATATTTGATCTCGCTAAAATTTAGTGATTTTTTTTACTTTCTAATTACTTTTTTAATCCTTAATGCTACTTAATCTTGGTCTACATTTGAATAAAAATACCAAAAAGCCTTCTCAAAGCCCAAAAAAAAACTCCTAATTCCCTTTCAACATTAATCCTCAACTCTTCAAAACTGAGAACATACCGACATACCGATGCGTTCTCTAATCGCCAAGGATCCCCAGCTGTGAGGAAATCATTAATTAGTCCAAGACTTGCCTTCGAACAGATGAAAAAGTCTCGAATAATTTAAAACTCCATAATTGGATATTAAAACAAAAATATCGCATTTAAAACTGGCCCATTCAATTTCAACCGAACTCATTTGTTACTGTTTGTCTATGGTAGTTTTGTTTTAAAATCTACGTTGTCTCTGGTATGAGATATTGGCGGCCATTTGTTATTTTAATTTAGTGATGTTCTCGTATTAATATTTGGATAGATGATTTGATTTATTTGAAAGATGCTTTGTACATTGTTTAGAGCTTGTTTAAGAGGTGTAAGTACCTACCTATTGATCAGACAACATTCAAAAGTTCTATCTACTTATTGATTTGCCCAAATAAAGTGCTGCTTATTATAAAGGAGTTACTATTATTTTTTCCTGAATTGGGCCCCAAAGTCTGTGTATATGTCATGTTAAAAAGTCACTTACCCATATATTATGTAAGTATATATGGTAAATTATCCTTTTAATCAATTTTCAGACTGTCCGATAATTTCAAAATCTCGTTAAAAATAATTCGAGAAAATATCAATCCATAGCCACCAACTCAAGTATCGACTTTAGCATTGTGTATTTTAAGTTGTTTTTTTTAACAAAAATATAATAAAAAACAAATTCAAATGCTTAAAAGACATTTGAAGTCAATTGTATGACGTCGAGTTTGTTGATACAAAATTAGAAGATTATGTCGAATTAGCGGTTTCGCCCACGTGGAAGTGGAAAATTTGCCCAAGAGAACTAAGGTCTTTTTTACATAGCACGGGTAGGATGACAGCAGGACGAAAATATGCATATTTAAGATGAGAGAAAAGGAGGAGGAGAGTATAGTTACATTGTATGAATCCGACAGCTGTCACCCGCACTATTCTATAGCAATTGTAGTGTAGTATAATTTATAGCCTATACTTATAGCATAGAGGGATAGAGGTTCAGTAGTTTCAGAGATTGCTCCCTACAAAATAATTGATAAATTCATAATAGAATCATTCATTCATGACAATTGCTACTAGAAAATACTACAGTCAGTGTTTTTCCATTTTGATCGTCATTTATTCATTCATAATCCTGTACAATATTTCCATAAATTTAGTGACATTTTGGGATATTAACAAACGCCTGTTTATGATTATTATTTATTGTGACTTTATTTAAATAATAACAAGACCTTTTTTAATAAGCCCTTTGAGTATTTGTACTAATTAAAAAATAGTGGTGTATATAAATATACATATTTATAATAAGTGATATAACTGTCATCCACGCAGCTTTTATCCTAGCCTTATAAAGTCTATTTTAGAATGATTATCTGTGAACAGCGCTGTGGGCTACATTATTATTTAAGATATTTTTGTTATCATGTTTTTAATATCGCATAATGTAGCTATTTGCTGTTCCTAATCAATAAAATAAAAATATAAACTTACAAATTTTATCTCTTTGTAATAAATCTAATATATAAAAATCTTTGTGTTTGTTGTTAATAGTGTATGTTATCGAACTCCTCCGTAACGACTTGAGAGATTTTTATATTTTTTTGTATATTTGGTAGGTCTGTGAATAGGTCGTAGGTTATTTTTATATTTTTTTGTATATTTGGTAGGTCTGTGAATAGGTCGTAGGTTATTTTTTACCTTCCAAGTACCTAATTACTACCCTAACTCCGATTTTTTGTTTGTTAATGTGGTAGAACAACGTTTGCCGGGTCAGCTAATATTAGTATAGATTAGTTATTCACTCAGTTATAATATAATAAGCATAATCAGCCTTATAATTTTCCCACTGTTGGGACTCAGGCCTCCTCTCTAGGAAAGGGAATGGGCCGTAATCCACCACGCGGGCCCAGTGCGGATTGGTGGATGTCACGTCATGTCTTCGAACTTTTGATTCTAGGACATGCCTGTTTCTTTACGATATTACACAAAATAATGCGCCTGGCTGGGTTTGAACACGCGACCTACAACTTATAAGTCGGGGCCGTTACCACTCGGCCACCACTGAAAGAAAGACAGAAAGTAAGAAAGAAAGAAAAACAGTTTATTTACGCGAAATGACGCAATCTTAAAACTAGCTAACAAACATAATCAATAGATAGGGAAGATTGCGTCACATCCGCGAAAAATGGCCGAACTCTGCTCGCCGTTACCACTCGGCCACCACTGCTCACTGTTATTCACTCAATTATAATAAGTTATTTATTAATTACAAACTCTTATTAAACAATTAATTAAGTCCTTTACAAAATACTTTCCCACTGTTAGACTCCCAATCAATTTTTTTTTAATAGTTACTCCGTTCCAACTTCCAAGTCGTGATCAGCGCCATTACGCGCCCTGCGCTCGCGCAGCGTTGCGTTGATAAATCATTGTGGCGCTTCTTGATGCTCATTGGATCCAGCTTTGATTGATGGAGTCAGGAGGTTCAGTTTATCGACTGTTTAGGGACCAGGGGCAGCGTAACACGGTAATGGTGGGCGCTGATGAGTTTAAGTAATGTGAGTTAGTAGTTCCTTTGTTTTAGTTGGACTTATAAGTTTTCAGAGAGTTGTTGATGCATGGGCCAAGTATTAGGCCATACGATTAGGACCTAATTTTGAGAAAAAATTAAAAATAGAACTGGATATTGTTGTAGTTTTCAGTAGTTATAGGGATTGTGTGGGGAGTGAATGTTTTCAATTATTACTTAGAAGCTTCTGCCGGCGTCTTAGCCCGTGTGAAAGTAGATACCTAATATATAGTTTATGATATAGTTATAATGTATAGTTGTCTGGAGAGTGGATGTAGAAGTGGGAATAATTACATAGTTTATAAAGTACTTAGTATTCTACTAGTGATTTTTTTTAAATCGGTCTAGAAAACTTTGGAGTTTATTCATTACAATCAAAAATACTAATCTTTTCTCTTTATAATATTAGTATAGATAACTGACTGACTACAAAATTTGTCTATGTGAAAATCGATTTAAAATAGATTTCACGACAAATTAAGAAGGAGTAGGATTCCCATAAGGCACAAATTTGTTGCAAGTCTACTTAGCAAGAAATTCTCACCATGTGCCACTATTACCATAAAGTCACATAAATTCTTCAGTTTTTAAAGTGACCATAAGAGAACTTTCTACGTTTATCTCGCCTAATGATGACATTGAGGGTTACATTGACTCGTCCGAAACGAATGCTGTAATGTAAGCTTGCAATAACTTCCTCTGCATCGCTGTCGACTGGAAGTGTGCCCAAAAGACTGGCGGCATTGCCATGTTGTATGGCAATGCTTAATCTCTGACCGAGGTAAAAGCCAGCTCTTGGGTCACGCCAACTGTCAACTAGCTAAAATATGCCGTCAATTTTTTGACCCCTTATTTTAGCTAGGGGTGTTTTTTATAAGTGTATTTGCTTAGCTCTAATTAGTTTCTATGTTTCTTATTTTATTATAAATGTGACAGATATTTATTAATTAAAGCTTATAATTGTGTAAAAATGCATTTAAAAATAATTCGTTGGGGATCAAAAAATTCATCCACACCGTTGCCCAAAGAAAAGCTCATTCACATGAAGAACTAGTTGTTTGCTAATATCCGCATTCGGACCCATTGGGCCAAAACTATAAACGGCTTAAATATTAACCTCCTTTCTCCACCTGAAACTGTCCCAGCACAACCTGCCGTAGTAAAAAGATGGGATAGCGCAAGGGTCGAACATAATATGTTGCTTACCACACCAAAGGTCTACCGAGTCACCAAGGTAATATGGTCATCCCGTCCAATCTGGTTTCTTCTCAACTCCAGAAAACAAGTCCTTGGGTTCTAAAACACAAGTACTCTAAACTAAAACTTTACAATTTTTGTAACAACAACGTTTACTTTTATCGGCGATTTTTTCAGTAATTAGTAATTTATTAATCGTTAATAAATTTTTATTACATCGATTCGTCACGGTCATAACGAAGCGTACAAAATCTATTATTTCGAATTAATTTTATTGTATAAAATCACCCATCGTTTAGTCAACGATTCGATACGAATTATTTGGATTCGCGACGTCTGAAAGTCGGAATATTATAATCGAATCGCACGCGCAAATAATACTTTATTTGGAACGAGGGCCATACTACTTTTTAAGGGACATTTTTATTGGAAATGCTGAAAAACAACTGCCTTACTAAAGAAGAAAAACCGGCTAACTGCGAATTTGACTCGCGCACGAAAACGAAAAAAAACACATTTGTTGTATGGGAGCCCTTAAATATTTATTTTATTCTGTTTTTAGTATTTGATGTAATAGTGGCAACAGAAACACATCATCTGTGAAAATTTCAGACGGACATAGACAAACTAACGGACAGCAGTCTTAGTAATAGGGTCCCGTTCTACCCTTTGGGTACGGAACCCTAAAAACGGTGTTGCCATATATCTACTTATTAAATAAATTAGCTCGTAATTTATACGACAATAACTTCATTAAAAAAGTTGGCTTAATGCATTGTACATTAAATACGTTGAGTGTTTCATAAAAATAAAAATGTTAATAGGAAAGTTACTTATATGCTGGGACAGGTTTTTGTCCATCGAAATGCAGAATGCTAACAAAGCGTGCGTTATGAGGATTACTATCGACCGTTATTTGTAATCGATATTCGGATGTTAGTATCGTGATCGGGCGTAGCGATTAATTATGAGAATTGATTAGGTGTGGGCGTGGCCCCGCTAACGAGACCGGCCGATCTCGTGTTTGTTTAATTACTTGGGATTCCGCCTCCCGCGTCGTCTGCTCCCCTGGTACTTTGTAACTGAACGTTTGCTTCTGGTCTTCAGATAAATTACTGTGGATATCTGTAGTTAGTAGTTACCATATACCTACATTTACATAACTCTGAAAATAGATATAGTATCTAAGAAAGACTTATAAAAAATACTAAGGGTTTTAAACACAATTAGGTTTTCATATCCCCTTAATTAAAACGGTGAAGAGAAAAACTCGTGAGGAAGCAGGTACGTCCTTGAACTAAAAATTCGAAGACATGTGATATCGTCCCATTCCCTCTCTTAAAGAGGAGGCATATCTTATTTCCTTGTGTTTTGATCGTCAGTTGACACAGAAAAGTTCACGATGAAGTCTACTATCTTGTTTACTTACTGAAATATTCAGTTACTTATTTAACTGATTCTAATCATCCCTGAAATACAATTAAAAGAGTGGATCCTGTATCTTTGTAAACTCATAAATTATTAAGTATAGATTCAGGGTACTAAATTTATAATTAAGACACTCTATTAGACCTTGCCTTTTCAGAGTCCTCCCATAAAATTATAATGGCCTGTCACAACAGGCAGGCCTGTTTCACACGGGTGAATTCTAGGATCCCACAAAACATACAAAAATGTTGTTTCTTCTCTTACTTTTTATATGGTTTCATAATTAGATTTGGCGAGGACCCACCCTGCACGCCAAACGCAGGCTGGCTTAAGTTAAAAGCGTTTGAAATGGGAAATGCTTTCACTTTCGTAGCGCATGTGAAATTGCGCTTTTTTATTATTTATTTATTTCTTTATTGCATACCTTAACTTATTACAGGACAAATATTCATAAAAAAATGCACTTTTAAATAATTTTTATGATCATTATAGATTCATTTGTGTGTATTAAAAAAATAAATAAATAAATATTATGATAGAAAAATGTGTTTCCAAAAATTGGGGTTTTATCACATTAAGTTAAGAATCATATTATCACCTCTGTTTCAACCACGTGATGAGTCCAATAATATTATGCGTTGTCGATGCAAAGATTTGATATGATCTCCGAATTAGGTGCCATGTTTGATTCAGTGGGTTCATATTCACAACTGAGAGAATTAATAACTACACGTTACTTAATTCAACGAATTTCATTTAACTTTTCATAATTTTTAGTAACATGTACGTTACTAAAAATTAAGAAAATGTAATTTTTAGTAACGCATAATTTAATTTCGCAACATAGTGCCAAAGCCATTTATAGCTTCATTCTCCGCTACCACCTTTGACTTATGGCATAAGATAATAAGCGGCTGTCGGGAGGCGTTCCCCGCAGATGAGTTCGGGAGGATAAAAATTCGATTACAATTAAATTAACCGAACTCATATTTATTTATCATTAATATCTGATTTTGGAACTCGTAGAATGTTATTTATACGGCTATAAATATTCTTTGCTACGGTGCTTTACCAAAATACCAAGTGCATTCATTTCTGAATACTAAATTATATTTATGAACTTTTTTTGATGGGTTTATTAGTTTTCTTTAATACCAAGTCTAGTCTTTACACTTCGTCATACCCTTAATAAATTTTGAGTGAACAGTTGTCTACCGATTCCGAAGGGCTTTTGGGAATGCATTCTGCTTAGGGTAAACTATCTATGACAGTTCTACCAGTGGGTTAAGCCAGCATAAGTTAACAGCAGTGGCAATAAGCTAATCAAACACGGCATGGTTTTGCCAAAATGTCATCGTAATTTGTCGGCATCGTAATATTCGCATTTATTTTATTTTCAAAGAAATCCAAAGTACCATTACTTTCTAATTAGACACAGCCAATTTCTCCACTAGCAAACAGAAAGCCGCCATTAAAATTTTAGTAGAAATTAAGAAAAAAACTAATAAACGTGAGTCACGGCTTTCTTTCAATCAAATGATGTTAAATCATAAGATAATTGAATTTTAGATTAATGGTTAATCATGAGCCAATCGGAAACGTCCCACGCATTGAGCTACCCACGACGGCATCAAATGTAATTGCATGTTATTGAATTACAATTTAATTGAATTCGATTATGTAATTAATGTGCGGGCATTGTTGTAACGTTCCGTGATGAATGACTCGACCCTCAAACAGTAAGCTGCCATATTTTTCAAGTTCTGACGTGTAATAAGACTGTGATTGATGATGGAGAATGTTGAAAGGTGAACATTATTTCTCTGAACGAAAGTGCTTATTGAACTACCTAATTGAATATTTTGAATGGTTGTCCGTTTGTGTGTGTGTTTGATCGATTTTGGCGTACTACTACGGTACGCGGTGTAATTGTTGATTTGATGAGAGATTTTGAATAGTTTATCGACTCATTTTTCACGTTTGATTAGTTGAAACGGCATTTCATAACGTTATGCAATAGCTACTGTTTTCAATAGCGTGTGCTTCTGTTTCTATAACTAGAGTTCAATTAGTAGAAAATGTTTTTTTGTTAATTGAAATAATCAAGGGTAATTTTGTTACCATCCATCGTTTTGTATTTATAGATCATTCTTTATCATTTAATTTTAGTTCATTCTAAAATGTGGGTTCTTATGTGAAAAATAAATACGTAAAAGGTTTCAATACTTTTATTTTATACAAGATAATCCATAATGATGTTTTTAACCATTTAACAAACAGTAGAAGCGAAGACACTGTGGTTTGTGCAGCTATTAAAATTTTCTCTTTAACCAGACTTTGTGGTTTACATTCAATCATCTTTGGTGCAACTTAATATAATGTATTTTTTCCAAAACAATACAAAAACGTGTCAATTTTGAATAATTATTATTGATTAAAATGGCAACCGACACCACACCAAAACATAGGTATGCAATCCCCACGCGAAACATATAAATATTAAGAAAAAGTTGTTTAATTTTTTGCCAGAAAAAGATCAATTTTATGATCAAATTCTTTGAAAATGTTTTATTTATTGCATATATCAACATTACAAACATTTTGACATCTTTTATCAGATTTGTTATACCAGAATTTATAATTATATTAAGAATAAATAACTGTTATAGTAACTCGTTTTATTGTCCTTTCTTTTTACGTATACAAAAATGTTTTTAATACTTTTTCAGTAAAGGCACAATAAAGGCATGGAGACTTCCCTGCGTTCACAATCATCACTTGAAATAACTTAAAATTAATAAGTACTTATCCTACAATAAATAACAATAAGGCCTATAATGGACGGATTTGAAGTAACTACATCTTATATTTAAATTATTAACATATAAATGTACTATTTTACTACAATAGTTATCTTACACGGCAAATAGCCAAAATATAGTATATGTAAATATTTTTATAGCTCACAGGTTTAGTACTTTCATTTAATTTACAGAAATAAACGAAATCTAGTGTAATTAAACAAGTACTGAGCCATTTAATTTCGTTGTCACTTTTTGTCATTTTCTTGAAGAAATATTTCAAGAGCTGTGCCAACCGAGTTTTTAATTACAATTAAGATATCTAAATGGTTTATTTTATCATATTTATTTTTTAATGTCTTGTTAACCATATTTTTGTGTTCAATTCAGAGTTTAATCTAAAAATGTCAAGACAATAAATGCAGTTTCAAAAAAATCTACAAAATACAGCCAAATAAAAAGAAAACAAAGCTAAAATAAAAATTTAAACAGCAAAGTGACAAAAAGTAAGCAAAATTTCAATTTTCGTTAGTTCTTCATAATCATAACAACCTGATGCCCGACATTTTACAAATAAGTAACATTCAACCTCTCTAGATTCGCAACCAGCCTTGCCGAAGGTTCAAGCTTCAATTAGGAAACCGGATTTGTATTCTCCGAAACGGAGGGCAACGTTGCTCAACTAATCAAGTCAGTATGATGCCTCTGCCTTAGGATTTCTAATCTCAATTCGTGTTCTCTTGCGGCCATTCTCAAAGCCGCAATACTCGAACTTCTTCGTTCTATTTCTGGGGCTGACGGTTGAGTTGGGGGCGACTCGCTTCCTGGTGAGATGGGGGGTGAGACTTGAGGCGGGTCTGGGGACTGCCGGGGATGGGCTGCGAGACCTGCTAGGAGGGAGGGGAAAGGAGGGCTGCTATAGAGGGGGGTGCTGAAGAGTGGAGGGCGGGGGAGTGGTCCCCCAAGGTACTGCGCGCCCAGCACTGGTGAGCCAGCGTATCTGTTGACAGAACAATGGAGACAGTTAGGACAATGTAAACTTAATAATTTAATTAACGGTTACATGCGTTTGTTATATACTTTTGAGTCCATCAAAATTATTTATGGATTCAATTGGTTTTAGCTGAATTGATGAGCTTCACTGAATATATTGTAATTACAAAACATGATTGAAAAGAGTGTCCATGGAGTTTCTTGCACATTCTTCTCCATAGAGATCTACGCTTTGGAATGTGCAATTAGCATCATTTTTTTTTTCTGACTGACTGACTTCATGACATTTCAAAAGTGCCTGTAAATGGTTTATTTGAAATAAAATGCTTTGAATCTTTGAATCTATAAATTTGCTAAAATTTCTAAGCGTTGCTCACAGCTCTATATAGATACTGTGTTTGTTTCCATCGGTACATATTTTGCATCTTGCTAGCAAATTGGTAACGCTGTAAAAATACCTAGAACTGATGCGCGGATGTGGCGCATATTTTTTTTTCACATAATATACTTATAATTTGTTAGCTCTAAATTTGCGCCTTGTTCCGCCAAATAAAATGTTTTTTTTTCTTTCTTTCAACTGTTATCTAAAATTTAAAGCATATATGAACTATCATGCATCGCGGTAACAGAAATCTCCACGCGATTACAACATCCCGAAATCAACTATCGGACAGTTGCCCAAGACCAGACACAAGGTCAGAGAATCCTCCCGTTTTAATTGACGTTTGCGGGACTCAACATCCTGTTCCGAAAACCACTTTCCTTCTTCTTCCTGCCCTTGTCCCATATTACTTGGGGTCGGCGCAAAAGATTTTTTCTTCCATTCTGTCCTGTCACCCATCACACTATCACTTCTTAGATTACTTCCTATTACGACTCACTTTTTATTATGATTATTTTTATTGTACTTTTTAGTAGTTTTTTGACTGGTCTACACTGCCCTTACCTACATAATATCTACTAATACTGTATTATGTAAATATTGTAAGAACAACATTTTTTTTTTAAAAGAGTAACCATAGAGTTTCTTTCCGGTTCTTCTCAATAGGAAACGACCAATTTGGAACCGTGCACTAGCTTCTGACGTTTTATAAGTGCCCATGTAGGCCTATGTAAAATAAATACCTTTGAATTTTGAATTTCGACGAACTCCCCTTTCTTTCATATGACTCCTCACATTCATGTTCCGATTACCACTAAAAAGTAAAATAACCAACAAAAATTCGAACTCACCTAAACTGAGCCAAGGCATTCGTATCAAAAGGTTTCCTGAACCCGAAGCCCAGCTGTGAGAAGGGGTTCGGCATGGAAGCCACGACGGACGGAGGGGGCGCCCCAGCAGCCCCTCCGAGGTACGGGTTGTAGGGGTGAGCCTGAGGACCCACCTTCTCTTGCTTACGCCATTTTGCCCGACGGTTTTGGAACCAGACCTGGAAAAGATGGTGAGGGTCAGTAATTGATAGAACCCTGGTTTATTTGTTAGTAGAAAGGGAGACCTTTGCTCAGCTATGGGACAGTATGGGTTGATATTATTACACTAATTTTAATAGGCGAAATGTTTGTATGATTGTTACTTTTTCACACTCAATCGACTGAACGGATTTCGGTGAAAATATGTACACGGGTAGACCATGTCTTGGAATAGACCCTAAATAGGATACTTTATTATCCCGGGAGTATGTTCCCTTGGGATAATTGGCTACAATCATGTGGGTGAAATCAATGGCAGCTCCTAGTATGATATAAAATAAATAAAAATAAAATAAAAACGTTTATTTGACACAATTAGCATAATAATTACAGTGGTTAAAGAGTCAGACATCTGATGTAACCACCAAACTAGGCCGAGGGCCTGTATTATGGTGGTCCATCGTTTAGCCATGAAGTTCAATTAGAGAGTACATAATTAGAGTGCCGCTACATTGGCACTTGTTTTTGCCTAAAATGATACCTAATAACTTAAAATAAAACCTGTGTTTTGGAAATAGTACCTATGCATCTTAACCTTCCGAACTTCCCATGTCCGAGGACTTGCATCAGGTGGAAGGTGAGGACGCCGTGGCGCCTCTCTAGCTACTCCTCAAAAACTTACCACCGTGAATGTGACGTGCACAACTCTACATTACCTTGAAATTTCAATAAGTACTTTTTTGTTTACACACTCCTGTATACCCTTCAACGTCTTACAAATGCTGCCTACCACAAAACCAATGAGATCATTCAATACATTTATTGAATATATCTATATTACAATGTATTAAAACATGTTGAACAGAACCTTAAACTGTCTCTTACATTGTATCCCAGAGTTACGTGTCGTAAAATATTGCAAGCCAAACAGATATTTATTATATTATAACAACAATAAATTATTGTTCGACAAACTCATGTTTATTTCATATTTCGTCAGATGTCTTTTTACAATTATTTATGTTAGTGGCTTGAGAAGAAAAACATCGTTCCTTTGCGCCATAAGCTAGTTTTAACGAGGAAGAATGTTTGTAAAGAAACTATGTTATTTACTCGTGTCTGCACCTAGCCTTATCCTAATGCGAATTAAGTAAGTTAAATGTGTTTTCTATCAAGAAATAGATCCATATAATAAATATAAAGACATAAGCTGCGTGTCGCGAGCTTCGTAAGATTGATTGCCCATTCAATGAACAAGTCGGAACGTAATATCATGTCTCTATCGACGCAATCAACTAGAATTTGTAGAATTATACCCTACGGTGTTATTAAATTTTAATTGCAGCATTCAAACTGACAGCCATCATATTTTATATGGTAACAAAAATCCAGCTTTTTACAGCAAAAAGTTTACAATTCAATACTTTAGTAAAAGGTCGATTATCATACCATGAAATATTTATGCACGTACAAAAATGTTGAGACACGAAAAAAATCGTCACGAACCGTACAGCCATTATGTAAACTGTTATTTTTATGGCAATTTAAATTAATTCACTTATGATAAATGGTGTATTGTAAAAAATTAAACGCGTTTCTGTAAATGTCGATGCGGTTTTAGCGGATGCTGTGATAAACAAGAAACGTTTTATGTTCACGGTGATGGTTAGTGGTTTGATATTGCGCCTTAACAGTTAGTGTTTACGGTTGGAATTTGTGTGTAATGGTATGATCTATTAAGTTTACAATGGCCATTACGGATATGACTTCATACGGCGTTGAGGCCGCGAATTTATAAATGTTGTAATTGGTGTGGGTCTGGCTGGCGGCATGCGGGCCGGTGGGTGCAAAAAGGCACCGACTGCGTCCCAGGTGCCGTGTTTAATAGCTTAACAGAGTCGCGCATTAAGGTAATGACCACGTCGGCCGCTCGGCGCTGCGATCGAGTGCGCTGGAGCGCTAAAACTGCGCTGGATGCTGTTGGGCTATAAACTTCATTCCCAGCGTAGGCTCGTTGGTTTGAGTTCTTGGCATATTTTCAAAATCCACTTTTAACGTTTAAGTACAAGTCGTATGGCATTAATTGAGGATTGGTGTCTGTTTGTCAATCAATAAATTTTGTACAGCCGATCGCATCACTTAACTTATATTTTATATAGGTTAAGTATATTTTATTTGTTTCACTATTTAAACAACAATGGTACACAAAATTCACACACTCTTCTCACAGAACTTCTAACATACTGACATAATTAGTCTCTCACTTGTCCGCGAACGCTTCACGGTAAGTCCAAGAGTGCGTTAAGCGAAGAGACGTCTTGTCTTTAATATGTGACGCATTAATTATATTTCTTTTCAGACACCCCCCTAAGGGACTCAAAGCAGTTAACAATTATTCACATTTGACACTAATAAAAAGGCGAAGGTTTGTGAGTTTGTGTATTTTTTTTTTTAGGTGGGAAAATCATCTAATTACATCCCCCGCCCTTGGGCGGAGCGGGAGGGCGTGTCATACTTTTACTAACTAAAAACCCACTCTTGTTCCTTCTTTGCCATTGTTCCAGGGTCACGGGGATCTCTTTCGCATCGCCTATGGCCCCAGTAGGCTTCGACCCTGCTGGGCCCCTACGGGTGAGTTTGTGTATGTGATGATTGTTACTCCATCGATTTCGATGAAACTTGGTACACGGGTCGTATGTTCTGGAATATGACATAGGATACTTTTTATCCCGGGAGTTTATTACCTTGGATAATTTTCTACTATCATACGGGCATAGACGCTGGCAGCAGTTAGTCTAATAATAA
Organism: Mythimna impura; assembly: GCA_905147345.3. Lineage (NCBI taxonomy): Eukaryota > Metazoa > Arthropoda > Insecta > Lepidoptera > Noctuidae > Mythimna > Mythimna impura. The sequence goes on along the minus strand of LR990348.1, from coordinate 23,054,821 downwards.
AAGTCGAATAACTTGTCGATACAATTCAGAAACATGGCGCAAGAATCTACACTTATACAACATTATTTTTAGTCTATGCGAAACCTGAATATAGTTTGTTCTGAATCAGTAACTGAACCGATTCCAATAATTTTTACACCATGTTAGATTTTCACCCAAAAATATTTAAAAAGGTCACGACTTGGATATCTGCGACACTAAGTACAACACAGATCACGGCAAGTCATAGCGGGCATTAGGCCACAGCGCACAGCTGAGTGCGGAAGCAAAACAACCCCTCAGTCCCTCGGATGACCCGGTGAACATGTGTTTATGCGGACAACCAGATAACATATATAGCTTATAACTTTGTGATTTTTATGATACAGTTATGAAATTTTGTACATAGATTCTTTACATAAAAATACTAGACACGTGTTTCGGGTGTCGAATATATTAAAAATAATGTTATAATACCAATTTACAAATTCACAGTTTTTGAATTCACTCTCAGCGAAGCGCAATATTAGCCGCCAGCCACAGCATGATCGAATCAACTGGTAATAATACAAGAAAATTGCTAATGACCTCATTTAATAAACAAGGGTTTGAAAAATACGCGCCTATTACTTAAATGGATGGTAGCTGTTTGGTCTGAAGACATCGTAATATCTTAAGATGGTATTCTCATGTAAAGTGTAAAAGTATGCAAAGATGTCGCCTCATTCGGAGGGCATTAAGCGATGGTGGAGAGAAATGGCTTTGGTTTATTTTTTTATAAATATATAAATCATTTAGTTTTCAGGCATCTTGGTTACATACCTTGTAGACTAAATTAAATTATTAAATAAATTGTACTTATGTAACTTAAATACAATTTATTTTTAAGATTTATGACTATGTTAGTAACACTTTACGCTGCATTTATTTACTGTGTGCTGTCTGTTCTGTGGGATCTGTCCGCGGAAGCGACGGATCACCTCGCCCTGCGGCCAAATTGTTCCTTCAACATGAGGGGCAGAAAAGTGTTCGGGACTCGCACCACGAACGCCTTGAAATTGACGTTACGGTGCGACTCCAGCAGCTGTACCCTCAGTGTGTTATATGTTTAGGCTCGCGTTTGAGCACTATCTGGATGTGGCCGACGACGGAGCACGCTTGTCTAGAAGTAACCTATTCACTCTTGACTTAAAGACCTCCTAGGTTGTAGCTACCAGGAACACAGACTCCGGCAGGTCGGCAAGTTGTATAAGTTTTTATTTATTTTTTCAGTTTGTTTGCAAACAGTGGGCTTAAAGCAAGTAAGTTGAGTAGAACCTTGTTATTCGCAGAAACGGGGGCCAGTACCCTACACTCTGCCTAAGCATGAGGTTTCTCTTCAATCTTGCAACCATATTGGCACGATTAAGCAATCCAGAGGCAAGCGGATTTGGGTGATGGGTAAGTCGCTCTGTCTGTTGCCTTTTATATTGCTTTGTTTCTGAGGTTACTGTTGCAGTCCTTAGTATACATTTCGTCGTTCCTCGTAAACTTTGAAGCGTTTGTGATTTCCCCAAGTATGTTTTTGATTAATTGAGCAAACATTTATTTAGTTTAGTGATTATGGAACTATTAAAAAAAAAAAGAAAAAAGGCGCATATTCTCAGCTCAACTGTTAAAGATGCTAGTGCGGGGGTGATAATGTGCAACGTCATTAGGGTTGCGCTCATTCATCGACTTTTTAGTCTAACAGGAACTAACTGCCTATATATAATATACTTCCAATGTTATATACGAAATAAAATCGTATATAAAAGCGAAACTCGCTCACTCACTGATTAATCACGAAATCTAAGAAACTATAACACCTACAAACTTAAAATTTGGCAGTTATGTTCCATATAGGGTGTAGACATCCGCTAAGAACGGATTTTACGAAACTCCACCTCTAAGGGGATGAAACAGGGGTCCAAAGTTTGTATGGAAACTTTCACGCGGGCGAAGCTGCCGGCATAAGCTAGTGTACAATAAATATAATATATAGTGTGGACAAACATCGTGGTCATAATACCACCTTACGAATAAAATACAATTTAAGGCAAAATAAAACATGTGGCTAGTTGTTTTTACCATAATAATAAGGTATTTTAAATAATTAAAGACCAATTAATATGTCGCACCGTACTAAAAAGTAAAGATAGGTAAGTATTCGTACCTATGCAACAGTGTATGAATATAAATATGTACGTTAAAGGGGTGACCAGACGGTTGCAAACTAGCGTTCCAACCAAGGTGACCTTGTTTTATGTGTTTGGTTTGTGTTGCGGCTACATGGATGTAAACCATGCGCCGACACGTTCGGTGGTTGGGAAAACGCGCCTTCCAACTAAGGGCGTTGAAGGTCATGGATTACAGCTACTGTCTACACGGATTGAAACTAGCTACGTCACTTTGGTTGGGACGTTGGTTTGCAACCATCTGATCACCCCTTTAGTAGTCGTAAAGACTTCAATTTAAAAGTATAATTTATTCAAAATTATGTATTGTGCGTTTAAAGTCAAATTGAAGGTACTTTTCGGCTGCGTGCGGCCTAACACAGGTCCTTACCAGGGGGCCTTACCATGAAGCGACGTTATAATGCCAGGCGAGCCAGCCAAGCGAGAAAGAGGGATGGCGCTATAGACCCTATGAATCTCTGTTCCTTGTTCTTTCTGAGTGTTTGTAATCCAATTTATTAATTATAAAAATATTGATATATATATTTTATTTTTTTAGGTGTCTCCAAGGCTAGAGTGAATAGGCTCCATAAGGTAGGTAGGTAATAGAATAGGATACCATAAGGTTTTTTTTTTAAGTTGGGAAATCATCCAAATGACTTCTCGCGCTCTGTGTGGAGCGGGAGGGCGTGTCAGACTTTTACTGACTAAAACCACACCTGTATCCTTTAATTACCCTTACCTTCAATTACCATAAGATGGAATCGCAGTCAAGCAAAAAAAAAAAAAACATTCTAAATCTTAATTTTTATGTCTAGTATGTGACAGTTTACGCTGTGTGCAGAAAGGTAAAATGTCCAGTTTTTGTAAAAATGCCACATTTTAGCTCTTCTCTAAGTTAGATAGTAATGTTAATGTTTTTAATAAGTATAATTATGTAAATAAATACATGTTACCGCAAATATATATTATTTTTTTTTACCAAAAAAGAACCTTAACGAAGGGAGTTGGTATCTATACAAGTTAGTAACAATAAGCAGCTGTTACATAGAATAAACATTATACAGCATACTCGCTATTGTAATTCGAAGAGGATATAAATACATTATTAAATAATGTATTTAATAAAATGTCAAACTCCAAAACGAGCTAGCTAGTTTGTACTTTGAGCATTTCATTATGGAACTGCCCCCGGCTTCGTTCTTATGTATCAATTTCATTCTAAAAAATACGTTCTACCTATTAGGTACATAATTTCATCTGAATTGGTACAACCGTTGTAAAAGTAACAAAAAAAAAAAAAACTTTTTAACCTAATACGTAGCGTACCAATTAGTAGGAGTACATTATCTTTGCCATACATATTACATAGTTTCATCTGAATTGGTTCAGTCTTAACAGGACCAACCAACCATTTGTGCTCACGAACATTTTTGCTTTAATAAGAATTACTGAGAAATGGTTGACATTTTATTCAACATCATCTACGCCATACCTACACTTATATAATTTCATTCGAATTAGTCTAGTTGTTGAAGGGGTAATAAACAATTTATACATACGAACATTTTCGCCATAATACCGATTAGTGACAAATGGTTGACGTTCCATCTGATATTTTCTTTGACAATACAAATTATATCGATCCATTGTGTCTCGATTACTTTATCCTTTGTACCATTAATTTTTATTCGAGTAACCGCGAGTGATTGTGAACAAAATACAACGTTGCGACAAATAAGTGGGGGTTTCGTTCGATTATTAAAAGATCTCGGGCAACAAGGAGGGTTGACAAGTTACTAAAATGGAGAAGGTAGTATTTATTATGTTAGTAGTTTGTCAAATTAGCCAAAGAAAAATTCAATGAAAACGGGACAAAAAGTAAAAGTAATAAGGAAAAAAAGTTCTTTAATTTATGACCATAATATGACGAATAATTTAAAATTAGCAATAGTTATGGAAAATTAGAACACATTAATATTAATTTGTGACACTTGTCTGAGTTTTATAGTTCTCGATCGTCAATTAATTTGACGAGGCTAGTGCAAAGCGGTAATTTAATAGCACATAAAACTATTCAGAAATGTTCATTCAGTTTTATGACGGCCTAGATGCATATTGAAATATCTATTTATTTTATATTTATTTTAATTAGTAGTAAAACACGTCGATTATGATAGGATCTTGTGAGATTTCTATTTGAAATGTTATAAGCACTTTTGAAAAAAGATTAGCCATGCAAATGACATTGTAATAGTCATAAAAATGAAAAACCAACCAATGGCACAGCGGGGGTCACACGATAAAGTATGAAATATTGCATAAATAGGCATTTTGTATTAATATTAATTAATACGTAAACATTTATTCAAACAATTATATCAGAATCTGCATTTATTAATTGAAGATAACATAACAGCGAGAATATTAAATTATTTATTAACACAGAAAAAAAACAACCTTAGATGAATAAATTATAATTTCGTTGCCTTGCTAGCCTTTGACGTATAATTATTGCAATTTGTGACCATATCTAGTTTAAAAATTATCTATATTATTTCATTATAGAACGTTTTGATATTATTGGTTAAAAATGTTGAAATCATTCACAAAACAAATAAAGCCGAATCTTAATTTATGCAATTCCAGAGCTTTGGAAAGGTGATACCATATTAAACACTAAATTCAATCATTGGTAAAACAAGTCCTTCAGTTTTACTACATACGAATTGATTGGCGTCGATTTTCTTTAATAAAGCCGCGTATATCTACATAATCAAACATATAATTAATTCAATAATATGGGAAATCATCAAAAGGAAACTGATAAAAACTCTGACACGTGTAAAGATTGAATTAATTAATGATTATTCATGACGTGAGGTTGGAACTACACCATAATTAATAAGCATCGTAAATGACTGCCTTTTGCGATCTGCTGCTGATATAAGTAAGATTTAAATACACTTAGATACCACAATTTTAGCATCATAATTGAGTTTCTGCTTTTGTTGAAAGTAATCTATGTATAGGCCTGTCATACTGTATGGATAAGAATGTTGGGCTGTGAAAAAGATGGATGAAAAAAGATTGCATGTAGCGGAGATCAAAATGTGTGGTGTGGCTAGAATGGATAAAGTGAGAAATGAGTATATTAGGGGAAGTTTGAAAGTGACGCCAATGACTGAAAAGTTGAAAGGAAATTTTTTGTCTTGGTATGGTCATGTGAAGAGGAGGGATGAAATGCATGTTACTAAAAAAGTTATGAGTTTACACGTGGATGGATGGAGAGGGAGAGGGAGACCACAGAAAAGATGGATGGATTGTGTGAGAAGTGATATGAAAGATAAAATAAAAATATTTAAAGAAAAACAAAAAACCCGACTGCGTCGAAACTAATTTTAAAAAATACGTAAAAATATTAACTTAAATAAAAACTAAAAAGAAACAAACAAGCCCAGTAGTTTAGAATTCTGTTATGTAATACTAAATAACTACACAATTTAAATAGTTTTATACTCGGGGCCCATTCAAATTTTACCAATCAAATCTTCCCAAGGGGCCCCGACTGTGAGTCGTTCTGTTCTGCATTAGAATGTATGATTTGTTTTATGTGTGTATCGATTATAAAACTATTTAAATTGTGTAGTTATTTAGTATTACATAACAGAATTCTAAACTACTGGGCTTGTTTGTTTCTTTTTAGTTTTTATTTAAGTTATTTTTTTTACGTATTTTTTAAAATTAGTTTCGACGCAGTCGGGTTTTTTGTTTTTCTTTAAATATTTTTATTTCATTTTATACTTTTTAGTTACGATTCATTGACTTCGTTATAAGATTGTAAATTTCGCAATCTAGTCATTTCATTGAGGGAGTTAATATCGTGGGGATTATTAAGTAACTTGCGGTGGTCTAAACTACTGATGATTAGTCCCTCAAGAGACCTAACTCGGCTCAAAGCTACATATGCTTGACCTTTAGCAAAAATGCGTGAACTTAAGTCAACCACAGCTCGGTCCAAAGTAGTTCCTTGGAGCTTGTGTACAGTTACACCCCAGCACAATATCAATGGCAACATTTTTCGCTCTATTTTACCCTGTCCGCGAAGTGCATCGAATTCTGTCGTCGATGGTTCGATTCTGACTTCTACTCCAGGAACATTGTTTTTAATTGCTTTGTCGTCAAATTCTATATAAACAGCTTGTGGCAATTCTCCGGGTTCCAATTGGTCCCTCCGAAGAGCTGGCCACTCAATTATTGTCCGTATAACACCCATTGCTCCGTTAACAAGACCATGGGTAACATTCAAATTTCTTCGTAACATAACTCGTGATCCTAAACCGATTGTTAAATATTTAACGATTCCTCCAGTTTTGTTAGGATCATCAGAAACATATACCTACATCTTTCGGTTTTTGACCATATGTTTTCGATTCTACTGATATATCAACTGCATGTAATATATATACAACCTAGTAGTTTTTGCCAATATAGTTGTCATCTTTTGCTTATGTTCATCGACCTGTCTAGTAGATGGGAAAACTCGAATGATTTGATTTACAAACGTGCATAAAATGAACAACGCCATCTATCGAGTTTGGTGGTAAACTTTTTTTACCAAAAACATTTGTTCTTCATGCTTTTTCACCTGTTTTTTTTATTTGTGTATCGTTTATACTTGAAATGAAAACTTAAATAATTAATTAAGAAAATTAGCGAGAATGATTGTTTTGTTAAACAACTTTAAATCGTTATATATCCTAAACTATTATTTAAAATGAAAAATGATAAAAGGAACCTAAAGATGATTTTAAAATACCTATTCAACGACACCCACTTGACATAGTTCATCGACTTTTTTTTTTTCATTTTGACAATATGGTGTCTGGTTGTAGCTGTGGTGAATTTTGATTACTGTCATGTCTTTAGTGACACTCGCAAGGTTAAGACGAATCGATTGACGTAAGAATTATCAAAATCGGCCTACGCATTTGGTCTCTAGAACGCCACATAGAAACAAACATACATACATACATACATACATACATACATAGACTGATAAACACATTACCCTCCTTTGCGTCGCGCAGTCGGGTAAAAAGAGAGTTTGTGATAGCGTGACGGGAGACAGGACAGAATGGAAGAAAAAAACGTGTTGCGCCGACCCCAAATAAAACGGGACAAGGGCAGGAAGATGATGATGATGATGAATCTACGTATACAACATTATTTTTAGTTTATGCGAAACCTGAATATAATTTGTTCAGAATCAGTAACTGAATCGATTCCAATAATTTTTACACCATGTTATATTTTTTTCCAAAAATATTTAAAAAAGGTCACAAGTTGGACACCACCGGCACTAAGTACAACACAGGACACGGTAGGTTATAGCGGACATTAGCGGACGCTAGCGCACAGCTGGATGCGGGAGTAAAACAACTCTTCAGTCGCCTAGGCGGCCAACCAGGTATCATAACAAGCTTATAACTTCGTGATTTTTCATCGTACAGTTATGAAATTTTGTACACAGATTCTTTACATAAAAATACTAGACACGTGTTTCGGGTTTCGCATAAATATACTAAAACTAATGTTATATATAAAAATGAATACGTATTTTCCTTAGGCACGTCATCACGCGTGATTGGCTGGACCAATTTCGCTAATTCTTTTTTTTGTATTTTTTATTGGCGGAAAAAGTTTTTATGAAAGAAGGTTGTGCAGAAAATTAGAAAAAAATGAGAAAACTATGACAACTATTTAGTTTTCGGATATGTATGATAGTTCGTGCGTTTGATAGTTCATAGTACTTTATAGCTAAGACAGGACGAAGTCTTTCGGGTTAGCTAGTAATAAAATAAAAATTAGCTTGTAACTTTGGCACGAGCATATTTTATCGTCATGCTACCTCAAGGCTCAAGGCGTGTTGATGATGCAGATAGAAGTGACACCAGTAATATCGATTGTCTTAAAGTCGGATTGTAAGAGATTGACCACGAGACATGTCGGCAGCATATTTCGATTCCTTAATTTTTTGATTTCTTACAATCGCTATACTATTCATCTATTTATTTAATATGTAACTCTACAATTTCGCAAAATTATACATGTAGAGAGTGGAACTATGGTAAAATTAAACACCTGATTGCGAAATTAGATAAACCTGTAATATCGGAAACAGTGTTTTTTCCAGTTGCGGTAGTTAGCTAATGTAATAATTGAATAATAAAAGTTGGAAAACAAAAATAACAACTACTGAGTGAATAAAAAGTAATAAGAAATAATTTTATTTATGTTTCCTTGTATGTTGAAATAAAGGAGAGTACTACGTCACAACAAGAATCATTAAAAGTTTAGATAGATATGTATGTAAGTATAGATGGAGCAGTGGTGGCCGAGTGGTAACGGCCCCGACTTACGAATTGTAGGTCGCGGGTTTAAACCCAGCCAGGCGCATTACTTTGTGTAATTTATTTCATCACCACTGCTCTCAAAACGGTGAAGGAAAACATCGTGAGGAAACCGGCATGTCCTAGAACCAAAAATTCGAAGACATGTGACATCCACCAACCCGCACTGGGCCCGCCTGGTGGATTACGGCCCATTCCCTCTCCTAGAGAGAGGAGGCCTGAGTCCCAGCAGTGGGAACATTAAAAGGCTGAATATGCTATGAATATGCTATAGATAGATAGAATGTTATTTTATCTAGAGCCTCTGATTTCCACACTAGGTTTTTCTTCACCAATTTAGAAAGCACACACGAATTGATAAAAAAAGGAAATGTATTTACAAGTATATCTCAAAGTATGAAAGACTACGACTACATGATGCAGTTATCTGCCTCCTCCATTCGTGAGCACAGTTCGTTTCTCGACTCCACGTCCGAAGTAGTTTATTATAGTTATCACTGCAGTCGTTTCTGCGTCTCATTCGATTCGGTCTGGTCTGATTGAAGGTTTCGTGACAGGTCCTTGGAACTACGGGAATTAGTGGTACTGGTATCTGGTATCCGAGACCGTTTCATAAAGGCTCATGCTGATTGACGCACCTTACAAATGATTTAAAATCGATGATACTCGTAGAAAATCACGTGTCAAAAGGCGTTATGTAAAGTTAATATTCTATTACATATTAACGCTATAAAACGACAATGTATACCTAGATATGTATGTATATTTATGTTGCAAATATAGTAGTTTCAATTTACTGGATTTTTTTATTAAAAATTATTAGCAATGAATTTCTGTACGTGAACACATTTCTTAGATGGGAAATCGTCCAATGACTTCCCCTAATTATGGTGGAGCGCGAGGGCGAGTCAGTTTTACTGACTAAAACCACACCTGTATTCTTTAGTTGCCCTTTGCGTTCTAGAACCAAGGTTTCGCTCTCAGATATTCCCCGTGGCCCTGGCGGGCATGTGCCCCTACGGTTTTGCTGACATTTCTTTGACGTGGACGTGGAACACTACGCGTCGCGGTCGTCGATGAACAGAACAGCGAGCTACCCATTGCTCGTCTTCCGCAGCCCTTTACATTCCAAGGCCGCGGTTATTCTTTCGAAAAATTCTGCAATTTTTCAAATGCTGAACCGTGTTTTTTTTTTAATTGGTATAAACTAGTGCTTGACTGCGATCCCACCTGATGGTAAGTAGTAATTCAATCGTTGATGGTGAGGCGCACTAGTTTATTAAGAGCCTATTCACTCTAGCCTTGAAGACACCTGATTTATAATCGGATGGGAAAACCGCAGCAGCAAATTATTCCAGTCCCTCGATGTACGTGGATATGATTAGTTTTATAATGAGTTCTTTCCCTTGCTTCAATGATTTTTTCCACAAGTGACTTCATATATATTCTCCCTTTGTCTTTGCTATCGGCTAGAAAGTAAGAAAATTAACCCATTAAAACCACTAACTATCAGCTGTTTTAATATCCGTTGTTTACAAGAAACAAGTCTATGTTTATGTAACTGATTATCTACTCAACGCTGATTGAGGTAATGTATTCCTGGCTTCGCCTTGGATGCAGGTGTAAGTTAATGAGCGGTAACCAAGCCTTAGATTCAACGCATTTAAACAGGGGCGGATCTAGGATTTATTTCTAGGGGGGCCACTAGAGCCTCACAAGTATGAGAGTGTTACTATAGAACTCGTACACTAGTTAGAATTAGCTTAAGGGATACCGTAATCGTGGAATCACCTTAAATATTTACTACGAAGGGAATCAATATCGTCAGCTCACTCGGGTATGGTTCCACCCTTAGTCGAGGTAATGGAGCCTTCTAATATAGTCTCTCAGATTAATTCTTTATCAACGATATACAATAACTATAAAAATATAATGTGTCCCTGTATATTGTACGCAAAATCACACGAATCAGTATATTAGGATTCAATCTCTCAGAGTCTCAGCTCCTTGTTTCATTTCAACCATCTGTGGATTGTGCTCCTGTCCCCCTCTAGATCCGCCCCTGCATTTGAATATAGACCAGTGATAACACTAAATCTAACTGTGATTACAGTAACATTAAAATCATGTTTGACTTTGTTGTTAATTTATTTTATTCAATTAGCCTTGTTTGCATATCAATTGATTTGCGCAATGTAATTGAGAGATAATGTTAAATATTGTGCCTAGGATAGGAACACAGGGTACTAGCAAGCCGTTATCTATCATATCTTATTTCCTATTAAAATAAAAAATAAATATTAAAGTCTGTGTATTTTGTAATCAATTTCACCTTAACGACAGATCAGATTTGGATAAAATTTGGCAGAAGGTGTGACGGTATACAAAAAAAGAGTGTGCAGTTATGGGTAACATAGACTGGCTGCTAGGTGGTGGGGGTAGTCGGCCCTCAGTTGTGAGCTAGCCACCGAGCGAGTCGGACGGACATCGTAATAAATATAAAATGTAGTGTGTGTTCTGAAACACCACAACAGGCAAACCATGCCAGGACGTGGTACACAAGATAATTTTTACCCCAAAAATACCATAGGATCATTTCCGATTTTCAGTCTTAACAGCCTCGACTTATGAGGTGTAGGTCGCGGGTTCAAACCCAGTCAGGCGCATTAATTTGTGTAATTTATTTCATCACCACAGCTCTCAAAACGGTAAAGGAAATCCGTCGTGAGGAAACACATCTACCAACCCGCACTGGACGCGTGGTGGGTTATGGCCCATTCCCTCTCCTAGAGAGGAGGCCTGAATCCCAGCAGTGGGAACATTATAAGGCTATATATATGCTATGCTAATTTCCGATTTCAAAGCAAGTGAAGCTCCCACCAGAAGTTTGATATTTATAATATTAGTTTTGAAGTTTGAACTAGTAGAATAGATCTCTAGAGATGCAATGTGAAAAAGTATTATTTTAACAACAGTTTGTTTTAGAACCGTAACTTCATCCTGTCGTGCGTCTTTGACGTCACCACTTTTTTTTTTAGGTGGGAAAATCATCTAATGACAAATTCCGCTAATGGGCGGAGTGGGAGATAGTGTCAGACTTTTACTGAATAAAAACCCACTCCTGTTCCTTCTTTGCCTTCGTCCCAAGCCCCGGGTTTCACTTTCACACTAACCGTGGGACGTCACGACGTCAGTCTGTCTCCCCCCTTATATCGCCACAGAATAATTAACAAACGAAATAGGTAATTTTCATTAATGCGAACATGTCCTGCGCCACAATTACTGTGTCGTAATGAGATACCAGCTGAATGTTATTGTGTGTTAAATAATTATGTGGCTCACTTAATTTTATGGGACTAACAAGTTTATTTTTAAGTTTATGAGTTACTTGGAATTCGACCTCGCTGTTTTTTGCGAAGACAGAAATGACGGTTTTGATGTAGTTGTTGACAGGTTCTTTAGTTGGTACTTTCATTCCGAAGAAATATTGAAAAGATCAAGTTATCCTTAACATATTAGACTGAAGCGACCAAGCGATTAATTAAATTCATCTTATGCGTCGGTACAGAATTAGTAATAGTACAATGCGTTCCAAATAAGATTAGGATCGATTGCCATGTTGGGACGTCACGTCATACTGGCAAATCGCAAGAAATTGGGCAAAATTGTAGATTTCAGAGATGAGCAAAATTGAAGAACTGGATTCTGATTAAACTTTTTTGGTTCACAGTTCGTAAAAAAATTAAATTTTAAAAATTTCTTGTTTTGTTCACCATAATAATTCTTCGATTTGACAGTATGACGTGACGTCATAACATGGCAATCGATCCTATTCTTATTTGGAACGCATTGTACGCATCGGTAATTGCGTTAGTTCGGTGATTAATCTAAACTGTTCCTTCTGAAATAAAGGAGCTAGTAGAATTAACTACTATTGTCAGTTGTTGTTATTGTGACCCTGGGACACAAAAAGCAACTGAAAAACCACTGGCGGGTTTTAATCAGTAAAAGTATGATACTCATTCTCGCACCACCCAAAGCGGGAAGGGTTATTTGATGATTTACACATTGAAGATTATGGTTACCTGTATTCGAGCTTCTGTGAGGCCGATTTTCATAGCGAGTTCCTCTCTGAAACAAAAGTTCATACAATTATTTAAAATATTCTACGACAGAAATACAACTTAAATTATGGTTGCTCTAGGAGACTATGTGTCTCTAAAATTCTGCATAACATTCTACAAACATCTGCTCAAAAAAAAAAAAAACGTACAATCTGGGTGTAAAAGTGCTTAGATACCTTATCGCCTATTTTCCCTTGCACGTTAGAGTTCAAGTTTTCGAAAATTAAACTAGATGGCGTTGGTTTCTTCACAGCTAAGTGGCGAGCAAAGGCAATCTCACAAAGTATAAACTTGACTTTTAGTTTAACAAATAGATAGACACATGCGTCATCATTGTCGTCAACAACTGATTGTAGTTCATAATTTCATCAACTTAGCATAAGTCAAGATGGCCTAGTGGTATAGAGCACACAGATTGAAGCGCAAATCAGTGTGCCGCAAGTTCAAATCCCACGCAATTGTTGACTTTTTGTAAGTTCTTACCCGATTGGAAGTTATGGATTAGCATTACATATTATTATATTAAATTATTCTTTAACTTGTTCACACATTTCTTAGAGTTAGAAAGGGATCACAAAAAAACTAAATAAAGAATTAGATTTCTGCGAGGTAGACATAAGTTTTAACTTGACCGAAATGAACTGTCGTTTGGTTGTAGTTGTTGGTTAGTGACGTGTGGTTAACAGTATTGTAATATTCGCAAAATGCAGGCTAATATTAGTATTGAAGTGAGGGCGACTATCATTGGGCTGCATAAAAGCGGTCTTAATAAAACACAAATATCTGAAGAAACCGGACTGAATGTGAGTATAATAGCTTTTAATGAATTGTAACTTTATTATAAATTAATCTTCTAATTAAAATGTAAGTATGCCATTTATGAATCCATCCATCGTATCTTTATGAGGCTTAAAAGAAAAATACATAAATCGTTGGGTTTATTGGATTGGTTATTGGATTTATAAATGCAGTTTTATTTTAAAATTATATTCAATAATTATGATTGTTAACATTTTATATAATGAAAATGAAGTCAAGTAGGTATAGCTGCCTAATATATTTTTTTTTGTTTTAGAAAAATACTGTAAGTCTTTGGATAAAAAGATATGAGGAAGAAGGTAGCCTTGCTAGTCGAAAGAGAAGTGGGAGACCGAAGCTTATTAGCGAGGCGCAGCGACGACATATGGTGGACGTATACGAAACAAATGGTTTCGCACCAACGAGACATTTTGCGGAATTATATGACACCTCGATTGATACTGTTCGCCGTGCACTTCACGCTGAAGGCGTGCATCACAGAAAACCTGCTAAAAAGCCGTACTTGACAGAGAGGCATAGACAGGAACGATTACGTTTCGCACGTGATTATTTAGATTTTGATTGGAATACTGCGGTATTTTCAGATGAAAAAACATTTAAATCCAGTCAAAAGGGCAGGCTTCACTTATGGCGCAAGAATAACACTCGCTGGTGTGATAAAAACATTATACCTAACACCGAATCAGGTCGAATCACAATTAATATGTGGGGATGGATGAGTGCAGCAGGACCAGGAGAACTGGCTTTCATTCCTCCACGCGCAAACAGTTCAACTTATGTGGAAGTGTTAGACTCAATTATGCTACCTACTGTGCGCAACATTTACCCAGCTGATGAGTTAGCACAATTTCCGTTTGTCCAGGACAATTGTCCTATTCACCGAGCGAGTACTGTGCGTGAGTGGTTTCACAATCACCCGGAAGTAATTGTTATTCCATGGCCAGCGCGATCACCCGACCTCAACCCCATAGAAAATCTATGGGGTTTGATGGTGCAAAGGTGGGACTCGCGGAATGAGAGGTCTACGGAACAATTAAAAACCCATTGCATGGAGGTATGGGAAAGTTTTAGAGGGAGCGAAATATGCGGTAATATGGTTGGGTCCATGCGCAAACGTCTACTTGACTGTATCGAAAATAATGGGGGTTATACAAAATATTAAGTTTTAGTAAAATCAGTCGGTGTAATTAAATATTTAGTAGGCCATTTTATTTTAACATATTTAAATGATTATTCGTTAACAAACACTGTATTATATTGTGTTTACTTTCGTTTAAAACAGCTATACATTTTAACTTGTGCCATCGCCTTATCTTAAGAATGCAGTGAACTCGCTATCAATTTTGTTGACAATAATCATGATTCTATTTCGTTTTTTATTCTTCTACCCACACTGTTCTAACATAATAGTTCAATTTATTTTTCTCATCTAATTGACGATTATCTTGTGAGAACTAAAGTTCTTTTAACAGAAATTGAGGTTTAGTTTCAATCTTCTTTTCGTCAAGAAAATGAACAATTAAGCTATGACCTCAATACATTCATTGTGACGTTACATACAAATAAAATGTTTACAAAGTCTAAATCATATATCACTTTTCAATAAATAACTGGATATAAACAATTATATTTTATTTTATTAAAATTTTAATATCCTTTCATTGTTACGTTATTCATATTATGAATGGTCTAAGTGGATATACTTCCAACAAACAATCTTACACGTAACATAGATAACGGTTACAAGATAATTTTGTTGTCTAGGTAACAATTCGGCGTCACAATTCTCATATATGTTTAATTTGTAAATATAAAGAATATTTTTTTTTATTAAACACGTCTTTTTATTTCCACCTTACAACATTGAAAAGATGTAACAACTAAATAATTGAAAATTACGAATGTGTTCTTCTTGTGGTTAATAGATCATATTCGTAATTTGCAACTATTTAGTGCAAAAAATGCAATAGTATTTTTCATAGAAATATAAAAAACAACTATATTAATATAGATTGGGAATAAGTAATAAATAACCACAACGGACCGACCATGATTTGAACTCGGGCTACGTTGTTTGCGAATCCAACACTTAGTTCATACGGCTAACAGCACATGACACGTTTGCGTGAATTTTATCAATGCAATGGTAAGAACAAGTCGCCTCTGTGACTGTGTGATGCATATTCAATGGCACAGAAAAATAATAATGATATTTTAAGCTCAGTGCGACGACAGTTCCTTAGTATGTGTTATCTGTGGAATGTGGATACTCATACACGCGCACACATACGCACGGAAGTGTCGTGCGTGCTCGCTCGGTTCGTAGCAATGTAATCTTTAACTTTTGCGGCCTCACTGTAAATCCATATTCAACCTACCCCTCAAGTTTGAAAACTAACACATAGATAATCAAATATTTATAAATTGATATTCAATTTTAATATCTTCATCTCTTTAAAAGAAATTATAAATTATTTCAATGTTTGAAGAAACAAAAAGAAAGTACAAAAATAAGCATTAATTAAGCATTAATCATTTGAAGCACAGCGGCGCCATCTATTAACAGTATAATGTAATGTTGTCGATAGCAACATTTCAATCAGGTTTTACGCTAGATGGCGTCATTTCTCGCTTCACACGATTTTATTTCTGTACTTCCTATGCACTTTTGCAGCAGACTTTACCTAGGTATGTACAGTGGACCAAGTACGTATGTATTTAAAGTTACTTAATTAACTAATTATTACCTACATGGCCACATACCGACCCACTAATGAAATTGATAACTAAATTCTTAATAACGAAGTTGTTGATGTCAGCTACTCGTAATTTCGTCGTGCAAGAATGTCATCCTTGCGATTAAGGCGGGACAGTTCCGTTGACAGTTGTTTTTTTTTCTGTACCATAGACAAAAAAAAAAAACAGTACAACTATAGACTCATTTAATCCGTTTGCAATCTATTTATTATTGGTGTTATTATTGAGTAAATGACAGTTAAGCTCATTTTACGATGGATTATGATAATCCTGTAGCAATTAATGTCTGTTAAGCGGCCATTTAATCTTCATTATCCTATTATGAAACAAGGAAGAGCGGGACTATTTATTGATAAATACTTGATAAGTAGAAATGTTTTCACCACGCCTTTGTGATTTCATTCAAGAATTTATTCAGTATTTCTACGTCTTAACAGAGAACAGTGGTGGCCGAGTGGTTACGGCCCCGACTTACGAGTTGTAGGTCGCGGGTTCAAACCCAGCCAGGCGCATTACTTTGTGTAATTTATTTCATCACCACTGCTCTCAAACGGTGAAGGAAAACATCGTAAGGAAACCGGTATGTCCTAGAACCAAAAATTCAACAAGTGACATCCACCAACCCGCACTGGGCCCGCGTGGTGGATTACGGCCCATTCCCTCTCCTAGAAAGGAGGCCTGAGTCCCAACAGTGGGAACATTATAAGGCCGACTATGCTATGCTACGTCTTAAGATTAGTGGATGATTGCATTTAATACCCAGTACTTTGTAGTGTTTGGATCTTTCAAACATAATTAAGTAGGTAGGAGTATATAGGTGACACAAAGACCCATTTGTCTTTGTGTCACCTCCTTAATTTTTTTGTTAAAAAACAAGTACCTATGTATGTGTGTCCTGGAGTTTTGACTTACCTACCAATAAAATTTTATTGGCCAGGTATCGACATCGAAAAAGTGATGTACCAAATATTAACAGAGGTAACTATAACTCATTATTTCATTTCAACTCACCTCGTAAAAACATCAGGATAATGTGTCCTTGAGAAAGCCTTCTCCAACTCCTCAAGTTGGAAGCTGGTGAAGGTGGTCCTGTACCGCCTCTGCTTCCTCTTCGGCGCGAACTCGTCAGCGTCGTCACTGTCTGCGGAACCAGGAGGTGGTCGCTCGGAGGGTGACTGGTCAGCGCGTGACAACTCGGGAGTCGTCCGAGGGGAATCATCCTTTGGGGGCTCTGATACCCCCATGGCAGACGCGTACTTCTGGTACTCTTGGGTTTGGGTGAAGTAGTCTGCAAAAGAGGAAAGATTTAATTAGTAAAATAAAATCTTTGTTACGCAAGTAGGTACAAATGGTGGAAACAAAAAAAAAGTATTTTACGAAATATTTCATAAGATATATGTTAAAAAAATACAGCACAGTAGTTCCTATCTATGGTAATTTATAGACTACAACTCATTATCATTGGAAAATTTATTATGATCACATCTATAGATAGCTAATCAAACTATACACTATTCATAGACATTAGTTTGTTTGTATTTTTTACGTTGTGTTGGTATATAGGAATCTGATTATATAAAAAAAAAAATCCTACAGCTGGCACTCAGGCCTCCTCTCTACGATAGGTAATGGGCCGTAATCCACCACGCTGGCCCAGTGAGGGTTTGTGGATGTTACATGTCTTCGATTTTTGATTGTTCTATGACCTGTCGGTTTCCTCACAATGTTTTTCCTTCACCGTTTTGAGAGCAGTGGTCACAAAAAAAAAAACAAAGTAAACTGCCAAAGTCGGGGTTACCACTACAGCTCTCACACCAGGACCCTATAATTAAAATTAAAGATAAATATTGAAAGAGTCGACTTCTGTAAACACCCATAATAATATCCTTCTTATGTTTTGCCCATTCGTCAAGAAAAGTTATCTGTAACTAATAATTCAGTGACAGTTAAATTGCTTTTTAATTTTTCAAATATCTTTCTAACAATTTCCACAGAAATGACGCAAAACAAAATGATTAATGTGGATTAACGTCACATTGACAGTTTCAACATTGTTTCTAATAGCCCTGTAATTTATAGGAAGGCAATTATAATCAGATAATAACCTAGGCTTGTGTACCGACAGCTACAGGCTACAGCTTACTTAAACTGTCAAGCGAAAAAAATATTGACAGCCGGCTATAGAGTATAGAGTTCTAAGCTGTCAATTTTTTTTTTAATAATAGAGATGTAATGTTAAATAGTTTTCTTATACCTTAGGGACAGTTTCACACTCGTGCAGTAGATATAAATTGGTTCGTAATGACGGAAATGAGTTATGTGTGCAGTTAACTTAATTACGGCAAAGCTGTGTCCGTGATCTGAATCTGAAGTGGATTTTATTCAAACCAGTTTTTGTTTTTTATTAATAATAACTCAGAAATTCTATCACTCGGATCCATTTAATTCAAAAAGAAGGAATTATGGTGTTTTGTTTTGAGGATGTTTCAGAATCCTACTCGGTTAATATTGTCTACCGTTTGCCTTTGTCATGTTCGTTATCCAATCTACATACTAAACCATTTCATCGTGTGTACCAGTTAGGTTAGCGTTGGAATCACTTTGTTTGCTAATTACTGGTGGTCGGCTTCATCGCTGCGTGTCACGACCAGTACAAAAGCGGCGATGAATTATAAATAAGGTTTGCAGCGAAATTGACGAGTTAATCTTCAGTTAAATGGCAGCTTTGTACGAAGTTTTCATTTTGCAAGTAAATGATATTTAATTTAGATTTTTGGATTGACATGATAAATTACTGTTTTCCGCGAATATGCATTTAGCACATGTTGGTACGAGTATATGCCATACGGCAGTAAATATTTTTTATGCTAAAATGATTCACCAATCAGTTGAATCAATGACTGAATAGCTTCTTTTAAAGAACGTCCTTTAGTCTATTCCTTTTTATTTATTATATTTTAATATCTTCTCCCGGTCTGAGTGAATCGAAGAGGATTTACACTCTTACTAGGTTACTCATGGTTTTCCTTCAGTTGCCCTTTGCGTTCCAACTATTTCAAACAATCTCGTAAACCTTTTTTTTGCGGTTAGAAATCAACAAATGACTTTTCTCGGTCTGGGTGGAGTGATGGGGAGTGTCAAACTCTTACTAGATAAAACTCATGGCGGTTCTTTAATTTCACGGTAATCAGAAATCAGAACGTTTATTTCAATTAGACCAATTACAGGCACTTTTGAATTGTCAAAATGTCGGTCAGTAAATAAAAGTGAAGCTAAATTGCATGCTCCAAAGCGTAGATCTCTATGGAGAAGAACGTGCAAGAACCTCCATGGTAATTCTTTTCAGGAGAGTATGATGAGGCGTTGCCAATTTTTAATAGTACTTTTCTGTGGGTTTTAACATTTTCAGACCACCCTAGAGCGAGAGAAGTCATTTGGTGATTTCTCACATCAAAAAACTAGGCAAGTGCGAGTCGGACTCGCGCACTGAGAGTTCCGTACAATCTTACCTATGTAAATAGTTTAATTCCCGAATGGAGTCTCGAAGTTTTTTCGGAATCGCAAAAAAAGTTTTTTTTTGTGACGTGGCAACAAATTTATTGTTTTCAGATTTATTTCTATACATGTGCTATAAGACCTTGCTTTATGCCAAATTTCAAGATTCTGGGTCAACAGGAAGTACCCTAGAGAGAGTCGAAATGTACGATTTTTGCGATATAAAAGGCCATTTTTTTTTTTCGTTAACTTAGGTATTGATTTTTTCATAGCTTCAAGGGACCGCAGACCTAATTTTTCGCAGTTTTAATATCAACTCGATACCTCCACGCGTTCCCGAGATATAGGGTCTTGACAGACAGACAGACAGGCGGACAACACAGTGATCCTATAAGGGTTCCGTTTTTCCTTTTGAGGTACGGAACCCTAAAAACACAATAACCTCAACGGTACACGAGCAAAACATTCTATTTATAAAAATCCTGCATCAAAAAAAAATACGTATCGTGATTTCAAACGATTACCGATAATTCCGACCTCCGTTTCTAGTAATCAATTGTGTCATTTAATTCAGTTAATGGCATTAAGTTAATTGGTCACTGATTATGGTGTTATGTCTATAATTGATCATTTTTAATAGAGCTAGAAGAGAACAACACGTTTGTAATTGCTCGTAATGATTTAGCTTGATCTTTTGCTAGTGGTTTTATTTTATATTTGTTCTGTTTTGTTAGTCTGTACTTTAGACTGCTGTCCCGCACGGTTTTACCCGTGTCTTTGGTTACCGTTCCCCTCATATTAATCGAAGCCTGATGTTAGAGATAAAAGTTCGCTCCGCTCTCGCTCCGTCCTAGTGCGAGAGAGGTCATTAGATGATTTCCAACCTTAAAAAAAAGCGTGGTGTTATAGAGCATATAGATAGCCTTCCTTGATAAATGTACTATCCAACACTAAAATATTTTTTCTAGTAGGTATATTTTAATATACAGTAATTTGAACTACTTCTGAGATTAACGCTAATTAATTTAGGTGTCTTTAAGGCTAGAGTGAATAGGCTCTTAATAAACTAGTGCGCCTCACCATCAACGATTGCATTACTGCTTACCATCAGGTGGGATCGCAGATCACAAGTTTATATCAATTAAAAATAAAATAAAACTGGGCAAGCGCGAGTCGGACTCGCGCTTGCGTACAATTTCCGAATGGAGGAATGGAGTTTCGAAAAATTTTCCGAATCGAATTTTGTTTTTGTGACGTAACAACAAATTTACTGTTTTCAGATTTATTCCTGTACTTGTGCTATAAGACCTTGCTTTATACCAAATTTCAGGATTCTGGGTCAACTCTTGAGAGTGTCGACATATACGTTTTTTGCGACATAAACGTTCGAATCTTCTTTTTTCGTTAACTTAGAAGTTTGATTTTTTCACAGCTTCATATATGGTTTGTATTATGGTAATGTCAACTCGATACCTCCACGCGTCCCTGAGATAAAGGGTCTTCACAGACAAACAGACAGACGGACAACAAAGTGATCCTATAAGGGTTCCGTTTTTTCCTTTTGAGGTACGAAAGCCTAAAAATGAGTAAACTACTCAATTAAATAATCCACCATAGGAAATAGGAACAAAGTAATAATAACGTTACTGTATTATCAAATTGTTCATACAAAATGACGCGAACCGTCGGAAATCAACTAAAAAGTAATACAAAAACAACTAAATCCGAGTAACAGAGATCGCGTGCGATTAAATTAACAAATTGCAGAAATAAACTCGCAGATTACCGCGTATTCGCGGAAGTCTTTATTTTAATTAAAATAAGTGAGACTTTTTACGTTTTCATTTTAATTCTTAAATGAATTGCAGCTAAACGGGGTCGCGGAACGCTTTGGAGGCAATGACAAGAATGGTATGATATTCTGGTCAAGCAAAAAAAAAAAATGAAAGAAAAGGGTTAGTGATGCATGATGGGACAGGACGGAATAGAAGAAAAAAAAAACAGGTTGCACCGACCCCAAATAACACAGGACAAGGGCAGGAAGATGATTAAGGTGAAAAAAAAAATGCTGAATGGGATGGATCTTCTCTTCCCTCCTTTTGGATGCAAAAAGGTGGGAAGGGGAGATTTACTACGATGAGAGAAATAACTACGAGTACCCAAGGTAATGGGAGAGCTACCTCCAAATTTTTGGGGACTTTTCCTTAAAATTCGGGATGGTGGTTACAACGGGTTTGTTTGGCTGGATTTTACTAAGAGATTAAGTGTCTATGGTCGGTTCTTTCCCTGCAACTAAATAACCAAAACTATAAATGGATAATTTAATTAAATAAATAATTGAATAATTTACAAATTAATTACCTTTGTAGACACTAATAATCCAACACTAAATTAACTTTAACAAAACTTTCGATCATCAAACCTTTCTACAAAAACTTCAATCACCGTTTGACATCACAAAACAAAACGTTTCACATTAATCATCCACTTTCACTCACTCCCGTGTCACTTTTCTTTCTTTCCTGCACTTTCCTTCCTGACGTAGCACATCTGATGATGGCCGATGTATGAATGAGCGAGTTCTATTTAACAATGTAGCGATAAGTCTTGATATTGCAAATATATGTATAATATACAAGCTTCTGCCTGCGGTTACGCCTGAGTGGAATTAGTGCTGTTGTTGTTGTTATTTTGTTACATTAAGGACGGAATTCACCAATAAAAGTAATCGCGTTTTAACGTTTGGCTCGCATAATCGCGTTTAGCCGCTGTCATTAGTGTCACTTGTCTGTATTTTTCTTTTGTTGTATTTTTACAAGTGACTCTAGTGACAGCGGCTAAACGCGATTATGCAAGCCAAACGTTAAAACGCAATTAGTTTTATTGGTGAATTCCGCCCTTAATCAAAATAAAAAATATCTCGTTTAATATATAAAAACCTCGTGTCACAGTGTTTGCTATCGAACTCCTCCTAAACGGCTTGACCGATTTTTATGATTTTTGTATATATTTGGTAAGTCTGAGAATAGGTCGTAGGCTATTTTTTACCTTCCTACCCCCATACCTCATTTTTTCTTTGATAATTTATATGGCAGAATAATGTGTATGTCACGGTGTTTGTGGTCGCACTCCTTCGAAACGGCTCGACTGATTTTAATGCTTTTTGTTGTATATTTGTAAGGTATGAGAATAAGTTGTAAAGTAGTTGTTCACCTTCCTGCCTCACCCTCCATTTTTGATCCCGATTTTAGTATTTTTATTTCAATATGTAGGTTTCAACATTCGATTTCTTTGCTAATTATCTATATTTATATAAAAGGAGAAACTGACTGGCTGATATATCAACGCACAGCCGAAACTTCTGGGACTAGGAGCGTGAAAATTTGCACAAGGTTTCCTTTTATGACGTAGGCGAGCACTAAGGGAGAATTTTCCAAAATTCCCTCCAGAAGGCGATGAAACGGAGGTCCAAAGTTTGTATGGAGAAACCGACTTTCACGCGGGCGAAACCGCTGGCAAAAGCTAGTAATTTATATGGCAAAACAGTTAGCTTAGTCATCATCATCATCATCATCATCATTTCAGCCGAAAGACGTCCACTGCTGGACATAGGCCTCCCCCAAGTGTCGCCACAATGAACGGTCCTGTGCGTCTCGCATCCATCGGACTCCCGCAACCGTTACCAAGTCATCGGTCCACCTTGTAGGAGGCCTTCCAACGCTACGTCTTCCGATACGTGGTTAGCTTAGTAAGCTAAATATATTATTATTGTTATTTTTTCATTAAAATCTATTCAGCCGTTTGATTGTAGAGGAGTTGATAAACATTCACACATACGTACATACAAACTTTCGTCTTTATATTATTGGTGTTGTATATTTTATATGAGTATGACATACCAGTATATTACGCCTTTGTGATATCATCATAGCGAATTGGATTACGTATGTCTGTACTGTTCTAAGAATTTATAATTGCTTATCTTTGGGATGTATTGTATTTTGTGGGAGGGGTGAGTTTTAGTGGTGAGGTTAAGGTGCGTTTGCCGCGGTCGTTTTGTAGATGGGTGACCATTTAGATTTAAAGATTAGATATGCTCTATACTATGGAAGGCTTATGATGTCATCGGTATAGTTTTCGAGTAAAAAGGGAAAATTTTCAAATAATTTCTCTTGCTGTGGCTGGGGCGAGAGGGAGTGCTAGACTTTTGCTAACTATAAATGATATTTATTTTGCAAAAAAGTTAAAAAAAAACTTTTACACGTCAGTTTTTTTTTTCGTCTAGATGAGGCCGGTGTTTCCTAGCTGACTACCCTGAGAAGAAACACCGAAACAAACTGGGGTCAAAGTCTCTTTTAAAGTCCATACAGTAAACATGTAATGTTCTAATCATATGAGAACCATGCAGATAAGTGTCTCAGATGGTCATTTGAAGAAAGAACCACGCAGATTTGAGTGGATCTGTCCAGTCAGTGCAAGCATTTGTCAGTATTCGTGTAGCTCAAACATGGGACTACTAAGGAGCTCAACGACTAAAACCTATTCGTGTTCGTTCAGTTGCCCTTTGAACGAATTTTTCGATCAATCCCTCAAAGATAGTTTTCCTAGGGACGTTTTTATTGCGGTCACTAACACAAACATTATTATGAGTTGGTAGGACTTCATCAGCTTTTTTTTTCAATTAACTAAGCTTCACCACGGTATAGATATATGGAACAGTACGGAAACTACCTACAAATGTTCGAAACGGCTCACTCACACAAACATACGCATCGACGAAACTCCTAAGCGGCATTCGCTACTGACAGGGCCGCGAGAAACGCTTAGGAGTCTCGTCGATGCGTATGTTTGTGTGAGTGTGCCGTTTCGAATATTTGTAGGTAGTTTCCGTACTGTTCCATATATCTATACTGTGGCTTCACGCTATGTCATATGGAAGCATTAGTGATTCGGCACAGTTAAGACCTATCTACTGAAACTTGTCACTATCGTTTACATGTGTTACTGATGTAGAGAGATCAAAAGTATTACACTATTTTATTTCACATTTTCTATTCTGTGTACCGGAACACTTTCATGGTGCATGCAGCTAAAGAGTGGAATTCCCTGCCGAAGTCTGTGTTTCCTGACAGCTACAACCTGGGGGACTTTTAAATCAATAGTTACGTCTAGACCAGCCCCCCTAGCCAAGTTATTATCGTTTCGTTTGCGTCGAACGCCTCGAGTACCTAGGCCACGCCTCCGATTCCTTTGTTCTTACCTCGTGACTGAGCGTTGAGATGACGTCAGAACAAAGGAATCGGAGGCGTGGCCTACTCGAGGCGTTCGACGCAAACGAAACGATCGTAACTTGGCTAGGGGGCAGCATATTCATCGCTTACTATACATATTAAACCAATGTAAATCTAACAATAATACTAAAAAAAACACACGTGCGTACTTATAAGTACGCACCACGTGTGTTTTTTTATTGTTGTTAGTCCATTGTCATATTTATGTTGCTTATTAAATATCTAAAAAGAGTCACGAATTCACGATCATACTTCTAATCAATCTTAAAGTTAATCCCATTACATTCAATGAATAAACAGATCATTGATTTGCTAACATTAGATTACACAGACCATTTAATACATGACATGGTAACAAAGCTTGTCCAATTTAGATTCATTGTCGATAATCCATAAACAATAGTTTTTGTTTAAATCGACACACGGAACTCGTAAGAGATCGAGCCATTATCAAACGAGCGGCTCTTTTATTTATCTGGCAAACCAGGTCCACACTATCACGGTACTGATTAACCAATTAGGTACCAAGACGATATCAATCTAGATTATCAATTATATGATTATTCATATCTGGGTAATGCAGTATTCGATCTAATTAAGTTTACAAATAAAATCTGATCTAACAACAAAAGTTCCGAAAGATAAGATTCTTAGATTAGACGACAATAGCGACTGTAATCGGTGATAACACATTTCGATATATATCGGCCGATTTGCCGACGTTTTCGATCTTGAAAATAATAGAATCGACTCCTGATAGAGCGATTTGGTGCCGATAATGGAATTGTACATTTATTTTTATTTAATTTACATTTTGTATTTCGGTTTCCATTTGTGATACCATCAGGGAATTGGGTCGATTAGAAAAATTAATTAAAATGGAAAATCTTTTGATAACTAATTACGGTGGCTGATGTTCGATTTTAATCAGAGCTTGGACTGAATTTCCTGTTAAAATATGTCAATGAAAGTCTGTGCCTTCCATGAGTCATGTCTATTTAAAGTTTTCTAAGCTTCATAGATTGGCTTACATTTCTACAAACAACAAATTCTCTATTAACCCTTTGCATGCCACTGTCATATAAATATCGGATTTACGACTTCAGATATCTAATACAAAAGATTGTAAATACGATTGAGATTACATGGACGTGGAAAAACCATTCAAGAATAATCGTAATTTCCCGTGTAACACAAAAAGTAAGTAAATTGTTAGTAACATATAAATGAGTTTTCATTTAATTTATATAACAGAGAGAAAGTAAGATTAGTGAGTGAAGTTCATTAATACATGAGTAATGCAAAAACCGCTAAATAGTTTCTAATGAGGCTATCTAATTATGGGAAGAACATGAATGTGTATTTGCGATATTATCATTAGGGTGTAACATTATAGAAAGTTGTTATAATACGGAAAATGTTGTGAAAACATTATCTCGTGAGTTTTCCGTTGGACTTCTGTTTGTGCGGTGGTTGCCTAGTGGTAGCGGTCACGACTTACGAATTGTAGGTCGTGGGTTCAAACCTAGGCAGGCGCTTTACATTGCGTAATTTATTTCATCACCACTGCTCTCAAAACGGTGAAAGAAAACATCGTGAGGAAACCGGCTTGTCCTAGAACCAAAAATTCGAAGACTTGTGACATCTACCAATACGCACTGGGTCCACGTGGTTCATTATGGTCCATTTCCTCTCTTAGAGAGGAGACCTGAGTTCTAGCAGTGGAGACATTGTAAGGTTGTTTATGTTTATACTTCTGTCTTTTCGTTTTTAATAGAAAGATTTCAAATCTATATATATAAAAGCGAAATACCACTCACTGATTAATCACGAAATCTCAGAAACTATAACACCTACAAACTTAAAATTTGGTAGGTAGGTTCCTTATAGAGTGTAGACATCCACTAAGAACGGATTTTACGAAACTCCACCCCTAAGAGGGTAAAATGGGGGTTGGAAGTTTGTATGGAGAAACCTACTTTTACGCGGGTGAAACCGCTGACAGAAACTAGTTATTTATATGAATATGTAACATAATATATACCTATAGGTACCTACCTACCACACCCGAGTTAACTTACTAGTGTTTCCTCGAAAAAAGTACCAGTCATAGTAAACAATCATTGGCATGTTACCTAATTTCCAAAAATATATTTAGTTATGCGTCATAGCCAGTTGATCTGTCCTTCCTGTTCCAATGTTTTTCATACCAAATTATGTTTATATTTTCAGTTTTTCGGAATTAATATCATCATGCGTACGTGCCTGTTAGCAGGACTACAGTTTATGTAATTGAACTTATAGTAATTGAGCAAAAAAGATTAGAAGATATACAAAATTATTTTTAGTACCTACATGCGAAACCTCAGTTTGTTCAGAATCACTAGGTAACTGAATCGATTCCAATAATTTTTACACCATGTCATATTTTTACCCAAAAACATTTAAAAAAGGTCATAAGTTGGACACCACCGACCACTAAGTACAACACAGGACACAGCAGGTCATAGCGGGCATTAGGTGCCAACGCAGAGCTGGGTGCGGGAGCAAAACAGCCCCTCAGTTGCCCGGATGGCCATGTATTTGTGCGGACAACCAGGTAACATATCAAGCTTATAACTTTGTGATTTTTTATGATACAGTAAGTAATTAAATTTTGTATATAGATTCTTTGCATAAAAATAGTAGACACGTGCATATACTAAAATTAATACATATTGTGTAAATACTAGCTGACTCGGCAAACCTTGTTCTGCCATACAAATTGGCATAGAAAAAAATGGGGGTTAGGGGTAGGAGGTAAAAAAAATTATTTCGACCTATTCTCAGACCTACCAAATACACACCACAAAACAAAACAAAAAAAAAAAACAGAAAAATCGGTCAAGTCGTTTCGGAGGAGTTTAAGTTTAGATACAAACATGAGTTAACAAACACTGTGCCACAAGATTTTTATCTAATAGATAAAAAAACAAAACATACACCAAAGCACAACTAAATTATAAAAACTATGCACTAACACAAAAACAAACAAAATAACAAAATAATAATAATAATAAACACATGTAGGTACTTAATAAAAAAAATACAACAGATAAGAGCCATAGTCCGGTGCGTCCATCCTTAATTTTGCACCAAACGGGATAAGATGGAGTCCATTATCCATATCATTTCTGCCAAGAAATGTCCACTGCTGGCATCAAGATCAAGAAATGACTCTAGTATAGTATCGCCACGTTAGCCTGTCCTGCCTAGCGAATTTTCACGGATCTCACTAGGTCTTGGGTCCATCTCAGTGGATCTATGTAGGTATAGCAAACAGAGATAGACTTACATAAAGACGAAAACATTCATTAATTTTCAAGTCGAGACGTTGTTGAACGTCATACGACCGTGTCAAATCGTCTGGGCATTATTTTTGTCAGGTGCCACCCATTTATAACATCATGATCAACAATAGCATCGCATTTCAGTGTTAACAATATACCAACAAAAAAATTTACCAAGTATAAAGTTAAAAACTTTTGATTAAAAATCTATTTTTATCGTTTTTCCTGTTTCTTGTTTTAATTGTACGATGACGTGTTTCAAAGGAAAATGCTATTGACGTGTTTAGTTAATGCGAAGCGTACAATATATTTCCCCGACTTGATCGATGTCTACGTAGAGATAAGGTGTTATGATTAAGATGCAATGTTTGTTAGGAATCGGTGCGTATGAGTGATAGATTTCATCATTGTTATACTAAACTAGCTTTTGGCTGCGGCTTCGTCCGCTTTAAAGTCGGTTTCTCCATACAAACTTTGGATCCCTGTTTCATCCCCTTAGGGGGTGAATTTCGGAAAATCCGTTTTTAGCGGATGTCTACACCCTATAAGGAACCTACCTGCCAAATTTTAAGTTTGTAGGTGTTATAGTTTCTGAGATTTCGTGATTAATCAGTGAGTGGTATTTCGCTTTTATATAATAGATGTGATATCAATATAATTAGGTTTTAATTTATTCGATATCGATATCGGTAGACAGAGCTGCGGCAGGCCACGAAGGAGATTGCGGGATGACTTAAATGCACCTGAAATAAAACCAAGAATAAAACCTAGTTGTTTAATTAGTTTATGCATTAATTTATTTTTACTCCTTTTATGAATTTTAATTTCAATCTTAATTTTAGTTCCTAATGTTTTGCTCTTGTTTTAGTTTTATTAACGTTATATTAAGTAAGTACTCGTGGCATGTAGTTTTTACTTTTATGGGGCATGCGCTGCTAACCTATAAGAAATTGTAACACTAACCTAGATTGTAAATATTATTTTTTTGTATGTTTCAGTGTATACGACTGTTGGTTGGCCAATAAAATAAATAAATGACTTTATAATAATAAATAAATTATATCTGCTACTGTTATTTATTATTAAGTTGCTAGCATGATTGTCAAGCGCAATGGAAGAAAAAAACGCGTTGCGCCGACCCCAAAAAACACGGGACAAGGGCAGGAAGATGATGATGATATGATGATACGGTGCAGCATAGGATAGAAGTGTGTCCCGCTTGGGCGGAGCCTCGTCCTCGTGGAGGCGATCGGTGGCGGCGACCTGGCTACTGAAGGACACAGGTAGGTTTTAGTTAGTAAAAGGCTGACACGCCCTCTCGCTCCACCTTAGAACAGAAAAATTCATAGAATGATTTCCCACCTCAAAAAAAAGATTTGGAAGAAATTGATGACAAAGATCAGAAAGAAGATGGAGATGAAGGAAGGAAAGGAGATTAAGGTTAATGCAGTAAATTGCACAACAATAAATATTTCGCCGACAAGTCCCAAAATTATTGTTAATAATCAGCTGATTGATAAAGAATCATTACTTATTGAATCGTACGTCATTCGGATTTTGTTTTTTTTTGTGATTTGTGAGTTTAGTATATTAAAGTGACGCAGCGTTAAAAAGTTTGACACAAACTGGACTAATGGCCGTGAAGGTCGTAGAAGTCCGTTAGATGAGCAAATCACATGACCAGACAATGTCATGACCCTTGGGGGTAAAGGCTTGGGCTGTCAGTGGGATTGTTTGAAAGAGTTAACGCAAAGGACAACTGAAGAAACAAAGGTGGGTTTTTGTCAGAAAAAGTCTGACACTCCCTCTCACTCCATCTGGACCGGGAAGAGTTATTAGTGAAAAAAATAGGGTAAAGTCCTATGTACAGCAGTGGATGTCTTTCGACTGAAAGGATGAAGAGTTCAGGCGTCAAGAACAAACAGAAAAAAGGACACCTTTTTAGGCTCATGGTATTGTATAAATACCGGCCCTCACTGGCGTTCGGGATTAAAACTTAGCAACCTTCGTTTCGTTCGAAATTCAACATGCCGCCCGCGACTTAGACACTGCTATATTCCCTAGTCACAAATTCTGTATCTTATTTACCCCCCATTTTATTTTTGGTGGGAAACCTCAAATAACTTTTACCGACTAAAACTAGAGCTCTTTTCGTTTCTCGGCCACGGTAACTCTTATAGATAACCCTGCAGCTGTTAACCCTCCTCTTCACGTATCATATTATAAAAACTAGGAGTAAAATAAAAGCGATATAAAACTGCAATCACAAACGTCAAAGGCTGTCCTCATTCCTTAAATAGATATTTATCTCTATTAGGATTACAATTTTAGATATATGCAATTAACACGATAATGCACCTGACATAATGTGGGGCAATTTGTGGCAAATAGCGCCACAATTAATGTTAGATTATATTCCTAGTATTCGAGTCAATCGAGTCCTATCGAGAAATCTTGTTTGTTCTCTGTATTTTATTACTGTAATTAATAACCGCCTATCGTTGCTGATTCATCGGGCTTTTTTCTATAATACAATGTCATGATGTTACAAATTGTGGTTGAAGCACGTGTGTGATGATGACCTTGCCATCGTAAGACGGATTAGCCTTCTCCAGAGCAAGGGTTGAAAGTCTGCGGGAAAATTTTAAAGAGTTAAGCGTTACTCTGGTACGCAAAGGCCGTCTAAAAGAAAAGGGGGGTTTTAGTTAGAAAAAGTCTTACTCGACTTCTCACTACTTCCACCAGCACACACACACACACACACACAGCACAGCAGCAGTTACAGCAGTAACACTTATTTGGTGATATTCTCCCACCTCAAAAAAAAAAAAATTGAAAATTGTTATTGATTTCTTGCAAAAGTGCGAATAATGTAAATGAAAAACGGTTGGATCAGATAATTTCTTCTAACTTTCAACAGCGCGTTAAGTTAGGTAAAAAATAAAGTGACCTTAGCAAGGTCATTTTATTTTTGACATGATTAATAACTAACTATCAATGGTTAGTAACTATACATATTCCCCAAAAACTTTTTTTCTGTTTATGAAGTTGAAAATCGAAGATGGTTGATCAACCCACCAAGTGTTGCTTCAGTTCCCCTGACTATCGAATATCTCCGAAAAAAAAACTGCATTGAAACTTGTTCCGACCATAAACAGAGTCACAATTCAACATCTTTGTATCAACTTATGATCGAGATAATGATATCCGTGCGATTTTATACTGAGTTTTTGAGAGCAAGTCGTTGGGGTCTCAGTCAGATGCGCGTGGGCAGCCATTATTTATAATTATTTAATTGCCAGCGTGCGGGTCGTGACACCGGCTCGAACACCATTTTCCTTTGGGTTTTTACATAATTACAGTTATTCCTAGTGATTGTACGTTTGTTTAATAATTTTTCCTTTATTTGATATAATTTAATTATTTAAATAGTGCGCACAGGGTAAATTGTTATTTATAATTGCCTAGGCTCCTAGAGCTATGTAGTTGTGAGACTTTTTATAGTTTAATAGCACGTGTTAAGATAAATGAGTTAAGTTCAATTAGATTTACAATGTTTTTGCTATGATTTTTTTAGTCTCCAATGAACCAGGAAACTTATAATTTTGGCTGTTATGAAGTGTGGTCATTTCAAGGTTCAGTAAAATTAGGCTGTCATCAAACTACCCAAAACCTGTGAAAATTAGAAACAAACGCCTCTTTTTACAAAGTTAGTTACATTATATGATAAGTGATCATGTAACGCAAGTGACTTCGTAAAGATGAGTTCACACTGTCTTATGTATCTGTTTATCTTTATGTATATAAATTCCCATTCACCAATAATAAAATAATAAACAATAATAAAATAAATAATAACCAAATATAATAATTAATAAGTAATATTAATTTTTGTATATAATTTTCATTCTCACTGTTGAGTTAAGCTCGCCTTTGTACATAAACTGTATGTATCACCGTGTACTATGTATGTTTTTGTGTACAATAAAGAATAAAGAATTAGAATTCTTTTGTACGTGTGTTCGTCACCGAACTCCTCATAAACGACTTGACCAATTTGGATGAAACTTTATTTGTATATTTCAGTGGGTTCTTGGGTGGTTTGAAAATACAAATGGACCCTGTCTGGGTTTTCAAATTTTTATTCTGACGAAAAGCCAGTTTTCAAGCAGGACGACTTCTGTCGGGACTGCTAGTATACCTATAATATATATTTTTTATGTTATAGTCATTTTAATTTATTGTTCTGATTTTTTTATATAGGGTGACTGGAAATTAGTGTACGATACTTAAACACGTGATTGTGCTCATAATAACAAACAATTTTTATTATGGGAGCAAAGCCGAAATCGCGAAAATAAAATCAGCTGTTCAGTACATTAGGGAAACATAAATGTACTGAACAGCTGATTTTTTTTCGCGATTTCAGGTTTGTTCCCATAGCAAAAGTTGTTGGCTACCATGAGCACAATCACGTGTTTAAGTATCGTACACTAATTACCAGTCACCCTATATAATCTGAAATAAAGGTTATTTTTATTTAGGAATAATTATTCTGTTTTACTGAAACCGAATGCAGAATCCATTTAGCTTTTTGTAATGATTCTTTTTACAATCATAATTTTAAACTGCGGAGTAAAACCTAACACGATCTCATTTACGGCCTCTTTGGAGCATCAAACTATGAATCATAACAGTCTATTCGAGTCCATATTATTATGATCCAAAAATTAATCATAACTACTCCACAAATAGTGCTACGAGACACCTAAACGACCCGTCGCCATCTTATAACACTGCTGAATATAAAATTAACAAATCGCCATAATTTACATCGTAAATTATGCCTTAATAATATGCGGGCTTATCTCGGCCTAAGACATCTACCGTTCACCAACTCATATTGCTGACCACATACACATTTATTACTCTTAAGCACATAACGATAGAGTTTACATTTCATTGTTTTTCCTTTACAGGGGTTTGCAGCTAATTTGGTATCTGTTTGTAATAAAACAAAGGGAATGATACGTGCAAGTTAATTACGACCAGAAATGTAATTAGGTCTAATCAAATAACGTGATCTTTTTATACGTTTTTGCTTTAACGTAGCGTTTTTGTTCCTTCTATGTTTTGCAAGCAGAGGTAATAATGTTTTTATGCGAATGTCGTAATTGAAATGTGTTATAAAATAATAGTTTATTTATATCAATCAGGATAACGATAGGTCTCGGACGTTTAGCTGTAAAATGATGAAATAAAAACCGAAATAATTATGCCCGTTTTTTCTAGGTTTGGTTCAGACCATAGATCATAATATACTTACAGTATAAATTATATTAGACAGATTTAAACATGCACAACCTTATTTATAATAAACTCGCCAATCACATTATTAGGTTCAAGACTAACTGATAGATTCTAAATTCAAATTATGTATGAAATATTGGAATTGCTGATCTGCTAATCAATTAAAAAATCGTGCAATTTAGCTTCACTTGTTTTTTTTTCTGACTGACCGATATTTTGACAATTCAAAAATTCCTGTAATTGGTCTATTTGAAATAAACGTTTCTAATTTCTGAATCAGTGTGAATGCTCCAAATTTAGTAGCTAGTAGTAGGGTAGCCCGGAAATTCAAATTTTCTAAGTATTTTGCACTTTGTAGGCCAGTGTCAGGCACTATGTTCAAAAAAACATGATTTGCGACCGTAACAAGTATTTAATTATAGAATTATAAACATTAAAATCATCAATACATCCCTCTTAGTTCATTTAACCATATTGAATTTTAATAAAAATATCATTCAATAGGGTTAGCTATCCTGGACCATTCACCTCTACTCAACCCCCAAGCGAACGCGGTTCGCGCGTGATTTTGCGCCATTTCAGTTAAACACCAAGCGAACGCATAGATTATAAAATATTGAGCGTTTTATTTATAGGGTACTTATCCAAGAACGTAAATAAGAAGTTCTTCATAAATTAGTGTACAAATATCGAAAATAAGCAAACCTTTCCGTTATTCCTTATACCTATATATACCTATACCTAGATATCCACGGGGTTTAGAATTGAGTTTTTTTTTACTAGACCCTAAATGTGTCACTCTGTTTTGTTGCTAAGGCAAATATCTTTCAGTCGTGACGATAAATAGTCTTCCTATTAAAAGTATCGTGTCTTGTAAATGAAGATCACGAATCAAGACAACACGTGGTAGGTTTGTTTTAGAGGTGGAAAATTATCAAATAACTTTTTCTGCTCTGGGTGGGGCGAGAAGGTGTGTCAAACTTTTACTGACTAAAACCCCCCTGTGTTCCTTCGGTTGCCCTTTCCGTTCCAGGGTCACGATCCTGCAGCTCACGTAATAGGTCTCACG
Source organism: Mythimna impura (assembly GCA_905147345.3). NCBI lineage: Eukaryota > Metazoa > Arthropoda > Insecta > Lepidoptera > Noctuidae > Mythimna > Mythimna impura. Next base: position 23,020,040 of record LR990348.1, on the reverse strand, counting down.
TCATGATAATGTTGAACTATCGTCAACGATCACTTTACAGTGTAGTAATTTTTTCAAACTTGAAACGTCAATTGTGCTACGATAAAAATCAATAGAAACGCAATGAAAAAAGGTGTCTTGGACGTATAAAACAATTTTTTACCCTTTAAAAGACTTTATAGGCTCGTAAAGTCGGGGTAAAAACTAAAAGAAGCTCAAATAACACTGGAAGTACTAAACGACTTCATAAAACATAACAAGTCATAACTTTGAAATTCACAGCAAATAGGAACTGTCGTAAAAGAGTTTATGTTCTTTTATAAACTATGACTTAATAATAGTTATTATTATAATAAGTCAGTACTAAAAATGAGTGCATCTTCGTATTTATTATTTATTTATTTATTAAATGCTTTATGCACACAAAAGTAGGTACTTTATGCACACAAAAGTAGGTACAGAGACGGACTTAATGCCTTAGGCATTTTCTACCAGTCAACCTTTGGATGATGCAGAGAAAAATAGTGGTAGGTGCAATAAACGAAAGAAGACGAATACGAGAATAGATATAAGTACTAATAAACCATTTATATAATACAACAATACATACTCAAATTATTAAACTACATACCTAACTAATATAGTCAAACAGTTAGCCCAAATCGACAATTGGAAAACATTAACGCTGTGATGATACTACTGCCAACTGCTTACGATATTATCTTCTTCGTTTATTAAATGTAATAATATCAACATCAGTCATTTGTATTGAATTACGGGGCAGGGTGTGCAAAAACGCGGGAAAAGTGGGACTTTCTCGATGCAATTATAGATTGAGGAAGAGATAGTGCGCGTACGCATGCGTCAAAATGGCGGCGGAGTTAACCCTTAACTTGCGGGGTCAAGTTGACAGGTAAACTTTATTTTATTATTTATTTTAAATATTTAAATTATTATTTTATGCCGTTGGTAAAATTGTTTAGTGTGTGTATTTTAATTTTATGAAAAGAGGTGCAAACTAAATATAAATATAGCAGAGGCAGTTTAATTGGTAAAGCTGATGGAAGACTGACAACGTATTGATCTAGTAATCTGCAAGGCAAATTGATATTTTTCTCAAAAACATATTTTTCATAACCAGCTGTTCCATGTTAAAGTTCTTGTTATGGTTGTTCCCAGTATGTTAATTACAGATAAACGAGACCAAGAAGACCTCGACAAGTGTTAAAACACGGTAGTTATCGTAATGGCCCAGCTCTAGATGTAGGCGTTACCTTCACACTACACACCTTTCGGCGCTGCTTATTGTTTTATCTTATTAATATTATAACAAAGTGATACCGCGTACTTGCTGGCGCCATTAACGTTCGAGATAACAGGCGGTTTTTTTGTATATTTTTTTTGTTGTTGTACACAAACTGCATATGCATGTCTTGTAAAATAATATTTAAATGAATTATTGAGTCTGTATTGTTTTTAAAAATAAAACTGTAAACACTCTGCGTGTACGCACTTAATGTATCTCATTTAAATTATCGCACTATTAATAAATGAAAATTAAAATAATTCATGCAGATAAAAATATTAAAGCGGTTGTACACCATTTAATTTCATGGTACACTAGAACTGATAGCAATATCGTATTAATAGTAGCTTCTACCAGCGGTGTCTCCCGTGTGAGAACCGGAAATTATATCAAGGGAACGTACTCCTGGGGATAAATCCATATTAACTATCCTCGGTCTTTCTCTTTTTTTCATTTATTTATCATTAATACAAAAGAATACAGGATTATCTAAGTTAAATAGCAACTAAAAACCACTAAGGTTTAAACTTGTGCTATCATGAATCTATCTCAATATCGAAACTATACAAAGTGAGTTTTTTATAAGTGTACGTTATTGTCGATAACAATCCAATCCTAATCAAATCAATCTCTTCACCGAAATTCATTAAAATTAGTTAAGCGGTTTCGGCGCTAAAACGCACCTAAACAAACAGACCGATAGACAGGCAAGACTCACACATTTATAATACTAAATATGAATAATAAATGCTTGTAAAGAAATATATACGCATGTATAATATTATAACTATATATTTCTAGTCTTTGCACATAGAGTAAACACTTTATCTATCTGTGTTGCCTTATGCAACTACACAATACATATTTATCTCTAAATAGATTTATTTTTTATCTCTTTTAAAATCTAAATAGACTTCAATCACGATATTTTGGTGATAAGATCGTATCGTATAATAATTACTAAGTACAAACGAGCTACCGATTTCATTATATACTTTTATGTACCGACTTTCATCAAAGTAAATGTATTATACATGTCCTGTAATTAATTAATCGACAACAAGATCTTAATTAATTTTATTAAATGTTTTAAATTAGAGATACGTATAAATAGGAACACGAAACAAAGACCTATTTTAATATTGATCGATTTTTTTTACATTTGAAAGGTGTACTATAATAGGTATCACTTATTTGGCAATTATTTTAATTAGAGATTTATCAGTTCGTATTTAACCTATTAAATAATTTATTAGTTTAATTGTTCATAAGTATATTGTAGTTACATAAATAAACATTGCAATTGTATCGTTTGAAACACAATAAAATGATTACGATTTATTTATTGATTGTAATTAAAATGATTTTCACGATATGACTTATAAAAGTTTTAGAAAAATAAATTTAGAAATTGTAACAGGCATAGATGAACACTTAAAGTAATAAATAAAAAAAATGATACTACTCACTTGGAAGGAAATTAAATTCTCGAGTGCGTGTGTTGTCGCACTAAATTAAAAAATAATTCAATGAGTTGTAATTGCGGTGCGGCGCGCGCAGGGTTGATTTTATCTTCACTCCGTTGGTAAAAACATTGATCGATAGTTCTGTTCACTCATGTTTCAAATAATCATAGACACCGTTGCGTCACGATTTTTATTAAATTAAAATTGAAACAGGAAATACCTCCACAACAAAACAAAAATTAAAGTTCAAAATTACACTTTTGCATGCAAATTTTGACCTATGCCTCATATTTATGTAAATATAATATCTATTCTTGTTTTAGCACTTCAGTTTAAATAAATTACAACTACAGAATGCGGTGCTAATGGACAGCATTGACATAATAAATAAAATAGAAAACTGGGCAAGTGCGAGTCGGACTCGCGCACTGAGGGTTACGTACAAACTTACCTATAAAAAAAGTTCAATTCCCAAATTGAGTTACGAAGATTTTTTTTTGTTACGTAACTACAAATTTACAGTTTTCGGATTTTTTCCTATATTTTTGCTATGAGACCTTGCTTCATGCCAAATTTCAAGTTTCTATGTCAGCGGGAAGTACCCTATGAATTTTGATTCCCTTGAGAGTGTCAAAATATACGTTTTTTGCGACATAGATGACTGTATCTTTTTATTTTCAGAAGTTTGATTTTATCATAGCATCAAGGGACAGCAGACTTGAGTACATGGTTTTAATTTCAACTCGATAACTCCACGCGTTCCTGAGATAAAGGGACAGACAAACAGACAGACAGACCGACCACAAAGTGATCCTATAAGGGTTCCGTTTTTTCCTTTTGAGGTACGGAATCCTAAAAATGAACGTATTGTCTATGATAATCTCGTATGAATAGTCGCTAACCCTTAAATGCGTGCTATTATTATTCTGCCACTAATAAAGCTACTCTCATAACCGTTATTAATAACATCATTAAATCGTTTATTATTCGCGGCGGATAGTGTTGTGCCACGTATAAAATAATTTCACAGTAACTCGATCACACGTCTAGCGTTCGTGCTAATCGACAATTACGACTATTATTATTATTATTTGTTCCACACTCGGCCAGACAAAGGTACGGACACATTTGCAATTTCAAGCAGCCATTAGTGTACACTCTCACGGATGTCCACGAGTGTTCGCTAATTGTTTATGGTGACAAGAAATATTGGTGCTTAAAACACTGCTCGCCTCATCTGTGAGTGAACACGCTAAAGTGTTTGCTCAATGATAAAGTTAATTGTTATTGCAGGCTAGATAATTATTTTAGATACTTAACAATGATAAAGTAGCTAGACTAGTACTCCAGTAGATATTCTAAAAAATACGATAATTGTCTTTTTTTACAAGCTTGGCGCAAGTGATTATGAAGTCGTTCGAAAGTGTTTAAGGTGTTTCAACTAAGTGCCGACTACTTAGTCGATCGTGTAATAGTCAGTCGTTGTATTTTATCATATTTCTATTATTATACTCGGTGCTTTATAAGTCATTTCTTTTTTTAAGCTTTTTATTGTTTTTTTTTTTTTCGACCGTGGTTTGGGTGATTAAAAGAGAGAAAGATAGAGAGATAAACAATTTATTTGCCCGAAATGACGCAACCTTAAGACTAGATTATCAGTCAATCATAATAATCATGGTCAAACGCGAGCCTATCAATAATAAAAAATAATAATAAAAAATCATAATACCAATAGGGACAAACGCAAAAAAAAATTACAATTTTATTTAAATTTTCTTCTTGTCTCTAACATTATATGCATGTATTATACACCTAAACAGTGATTCATGGGAAAGCCATGAACCACGGAGCCCTTTAGTGAAAACCACACGAAAATCTGTTCCGTGTTTTTTGAGTTTATCTCTAACAAACAGGCAGACACTCTTGGTGAAGAACTTTGTTTTATAATAGGTATGTAAGGATAAAAGTTTTTAAACGTGAAACTTGCCAGGTGTACCTTACTGTGAATAAAAAAAATCTTTGACAGGCATTTATTTTTTATTAACTCGCCTAATGATAATTTGATGCTTAGCTATCCAGCACGACTTGCTCATAATAAGATATATTACGAATTAAAAACAGAAATTGGTCGTTAACGTCTCTTAAATTACTTACAAGAAAAAACATGTTAATTAACTTTTAGGGTTCAGTACCCAAAGGGCAAAAACGGAAACCTATTACTAAGACTCCACTGTCCGTCCGCCTGCCTGATTGTCTGTCACCAGGCTGTATCTCATGAACCGTGATAGTTAGGCAGTTGAAATTTTCACAGATGATGTATTTCTGTTACCGCTATAATAAAAAATACTAAAAAACCGAATAAAATAAATATATACGCACAAAACGTTTTGAGAACACATTTATTATGCGTACAGCCAAGGACTGGAATTCCTTGCCGGAGTCTGTGTTTCCTGATAGCTACAACTTAGGGGTCTTTAAGTCAAGAGTGAATAGGCTACTTCTAGGCAAGTGTGCACCCTCGTCGACCATCGCTTACCATCAGGTGAGATGGCGGTCAAACGCGAGCCTATCATTAATAAAAAAAAAAATATTTAAGGGGGCACCCATACATACACAAATGTAATTTTTAGCCAATTTTTTTTTTTGCTTCGGACGGTACGGAACCCTTCTTGTGCGAGTCCGACTCGCTCTTGGCCGGTTTTTATATTAATCTTTGACATAACTGAAGACAAGTAAGTATATAAGGCTTGCGTGAATCATAAGATATAAATAGACTAAACTAAGTAACTAAAGAGTGAAACTGTGTTATGAAAAGGGGAATTACCTTAACATAAAATGATTTGTTATCATGTAGGCACGCTGCATTCAGGAAGAGGTTCATTGTTTTAACCAAATACGGAAAAAAACCCATTCATTTAATTAGAGCTAATTGCGTCATTGTGGGAAGCTGGTATCAAGTTGCTGCTGGTATCAAGACTGACCGGTTGGTCTAGTGGTTAGTGGTCCTGACTGCTATGCTGGAGGTCGTGGGTTCGATCCCCACCCATGACAAATGTTTGTGTGATGAGCACGATCGTTTATTCTGTGTCTGGGTGTAATTTATCTATAATGTATATGTATATGTATTCAGAAATATATAAGTATGTTTATCAGTTGTCTAGTACTCATAGCACATGCTCTGCTTAGCTTGAGACTAGATGGCGTTGTGTGATAATTGTAGAAAAAAAAAAGTTTAACCCTTTAACCGCTTATGTCGGATATATCCGACCAACACTTTCGCGTTTATTCTGTTAAGGTCGTACATCCACGATCACATACTCCTTCTCGTCAGCTGTTCTGTCACCGATGTGGATTGAAGAGCTAAACGAGATGGAGTACCCAGTCGCAAACACACGACCCTGAAGAAAAAAAACTCGTCGGAGAAATCCGACGCAAGCGGTTCAAGGGTTAAAAATTGACAGACATAGGAACTAAAAGTCAAAATCCTGCATCGTGAGAAATCATCAATTAACTTCTCCTGCTCCGAGTGGAGTGAGATCCCTTTCGCTACATTGTGTGTATGTCAGTGTTAGTTTTAGCCTTTACTAACTAAACCTGTTACCGTTTCAGGGCCACAGTGACTCTTTCCAATAATCCCGCCACCATCATTGTACACATAGATTTAAGTCTACGTAAAAAAATATGTTCCCATTTTGGTGTACCATATTAGGAACAATAAAGTTTTTTTTAATTCTGAATGTCACTTTTTCTAGAGGCTCTCGTCCATTTTAAAGTCGATGCTGCTATAATTTAATTTGAGACAATATAATAAGGTCTTAGGCAGGCTTTACATTCATCACAATTATTTCAATCATCATCAATTCATCAGTTTTGACGAACTGTGTGCGCCCACCGAGCCAGTGCAATTTAACCCTAGAATGCTCGCGGAAATGTCAGTCGGTGTAGCGGCAGCTGCGGGCGCTCCCGGCCTCACTTTCAACTCGGTACGTCGGCGTCGGTACTTTCGCGCAACCATAAATTACCGACGACGTCCGGACATCGCCTTCCCGTGCGGGCACTAATTGCAAACAAATATCGCCCTTCGCGCCTGCGCACTCCACACCCGTAATTATGGGATCGTTTGCCCGCTACGTAAGTGCAGCTTTGTGTAAGGACATTAGATGCGCACGCTGACTTCACATTGATACTTACTACTGCCTTCGAGCGTTAACCGTTCGCTAAGAGGGGTCGACCGGTTTAATGTTAATCTACATAGCCTTTGTAGCAAATTGAATTGATGAGGAAAATAAGTTAATCGCCGGTTATTTCTAATAATCATGTTTTCTGCTCAGTAACTATATGGATGTTGTAGGATTGTTTCAACATAGTGCGTGAGGCAATGTGTTAGTCACGCTCCCGGGGCGCTTCGAGCGGTGACGGGCGCATTATCGGCCGATATGCGTCAAGTTTATGACGCGCATAAATCTTGCGGGAGAGGCCGATAGGAGCGATAAGGCGGACGCGGAGAATTGGCGACTCGGACCTCTCTAGGTGGCCCCGGCATTCACGGGTTGAATAGAGTTGTGTTTGCGTGGTCGCTTAACAAACGTGATTTATAATGCCAGGTTAATATTTATTAATTGAATTGATTGATACAGAGCGACCTCGATAATCGATACTCAGAGTATTATTTACATCTTGATCTTGGATTGTTTTCTGAGGAATTTCCAAATTTTCCACTAATTGTGTTTAGCTTACATAGATAAAGGCATTGGGTGAAAATAAGAATCAAATATCTGCTAAAATCGCTAAAATAAACAACTTTGAAAATCTCACACTCTCTCATTCATTCAAATTATAACAATAAACTCTCCCTACTGAAAGGGAAAATTAAACCTTAACTATTACGCAATAAATGCTATGAGTACCACTAGTAATACTAACTCCTTACTGTTAATACACGCATAACCCTTAACACTGCCAATGTGACCGGTCGGTCTAATCGGCCGGCGCGACGTTAATCGCTTTTGCCTCGCCAACCAACTGATTTGCAAACATCCGTATTTCATATTAATAATCCCAACTTGAATAAATTAAATAACGTTTGCTGACATAACTAGTATCTGTGTGTGTTTGTCTGGTTGTAATGGTGTCTATGTGTGTGTTCAGGGCTTGAAATAGGATCAAGACTTTAACCTATGGGATGGTTTACAGCGTAATGCTCTGGTTTTATACGAATAATAATTATTATTTAGGAACGGCAGAAATGAAACATTACGCTCTGGAAAGCAAAGGGCAACTGAAGGAACATAGGTATGGTTTTAGTCAGTAAAAGTCTGACACGTCCTCCCGCTCCGCCCTAGAAGGGGAGAATTCATTAGATGGTTTCTCACCTCAAAAAAAAAATACCGAAAAGACGGAGTAATAAGCGATTATATTATAGGATTAAAGAAAGGCACAAGACAAGGAAGAAAAATGGTTTTCTTAATTAATAACTTTTACTAACTTTTACAAAAATATAAATAATCAAAAATTTACATAACACATTATTAACATATTAATGAGTTTGAAAACAATATTTTTTTAATTAGTTATATATTAACATGATATGATTTTCCTAAATCATTTTATATAGACAGGAAAATAAATTTAATTAATATAATTATGCCAGAAAAGAGGACGATGACATTTGTTTGTTGACCAATTTAGTTCTAAATAGATAAGTATAATTTTAGGTGACAATAATCTAATAACGTACATAGCTCATGATAGCAAGGTTGTTGTGTAGATAATCACACTATATTGACAATGAACGGGAAAATTATTTTCCTGACTATTGAATATGAGTGTGTTATTTTCATAATAATAAATAATTTATTTTAAATTCATAATTAAAGGATTATGATAACTGAATGTAAACGAGAGCAGTGGTGGTCGAGTGAGAGCAGTGGTGGCCGAATGGTAACGGCCTCGACTTACGAGTTGTAGGTCGCGGGTTCAAACCCAGCCAGGCGCATTACTTTGTATATTTTATTTCATCACCACTGCTCTCAAAACGGTGAAGGAAAACAACGTGAGGAAACCGGCATGTCTTAGAACCAAAAAATTCGAAGATTATGTGACATTCACCAACTCGCACTGGGCCCGCGTGGTGGATTACGGCCCATTCCCTCTCCTAGAGCGGAGGCCTGAGTCCCAGCAGTGGGAACATTAAAAAGGCTGATTATAATAACTGAATATGTAGCTGAATAGGAACTGTTTACAAAACCGATTAAAATAAGTGTCATCGGTTTTGTAGATAGGAAAGTTAGCCGGAATAACCTAAGAATAGGCAAGTCCTAAACTACGTTAAAACCACAAATATTTATAAGTAGTTAGTATAGCAATAGTAGACAGCTTAGTATTGGAAGTTCTTCCCGGAGTCTGGTTTCCTGGTAGCTACAACCTGGAGGTCTTTAAATCAACGGTGTTTTTTTTTAAGATGGGAAATCTTCCAATGGCATCTCCCGTGTAGTGGAGAGGGATGGCGTGTCAGTCTTTTACTGACTAAAACCACACCTGTGTCCTTCAGTTGCCCTTTGCGTTGTAGGACCACGTGTTTCCTTTTCCGAAAATCCCCGCGGCTCTAGTGGGCATCGGCCCTGCTAGGCCCCCTACGGTTTGCTGACATCTCTTTGAGGAGCGCGGGGAACACTACGCGTTGTCGACTACTTGGGTTCGGTCTGGACGATTATAGTACGGTCGGACCCATTGTGCGTCGTCTGAAAGCTCGTGCCTTCTGTGGCTGGTAGTCGGGGTTAGGATCGCGGTGGCTGGGGCGTGAGGATATCTGTTTCCTCCTGCAAGCCAAGAGTGGTTAGAGGCGTCTTTGAATAAAAATCTAAAGAATGTCATTTTAATATCTTTTTTTATTTTCTTAGGTACATTTTTAGAATGATACCCACGGGACGCACCTCCTAGTTTCACACAAAAATGTTTAGTAACCACTAACACCATCAATACCAATTCATGAAAATCTTGTAAAAATTCGCAAGAGTCTTTACGAAAAGATCGCTAGTAACCCTTAATATTTTAACCGATTTTCAAAAAAGGAGGAGTTTCTCAATTCATCTGAATTTTGAAACATTAAGAAACAAAATCAAAAACACCGAATACCGAAGTTAAAGTTATTTTGCATAACTTAGTTTGTTTTAAAAATCGGTTGTATTTTTTTTGTAAAAAAGTTTTTTCTACTATAATAACTTAAAATACGAGTATGTACTCGTAACTTAAATGTACCTATACTCCATTCACGATAGCATTAGACAAAAGAGGTTCATAGAAGCAGGTGTGCACAACATTTATTTTTTGAGATAAATTCAAACAATTTTAATAAATAATGGTTTCAATATAAAATTTTAACATTACATACTTAGATAAATTTGATTATTGTAAGTACTAAACACTTAGATAGGTAAATGAAATGGATTTTTTTAAATAAACATAACTTTATTGCAAATACTTAATTAAAAAAAAAAAATGGCGTATCAACAAGTTTATTATCAACAACTAAGAGCAGTGGTGGCCGAGTGGTAACGGCCCCGACTTACGAGTTGTAGGTCGCGGGTTCAAACCCAGCCAGGCGCATTACTTTGTGTAATTTATTTCATCACCACTGCTCTCAAAACGGTGAAGGAAAACATCGTGAGGAAACCGGCATGTCGTAGAACCAAAAATTCGAAGACATGTGACATCCACCAACCCGCACTGGGCCCGCGTGGTGGATTACGGCCCTTTCCCTCTCCTAGAGAGGAGGCCTGAGCCCCAACAGTGGGAACATTATAAGGCCGCCTATGCTATGCTATCAACAAGTTTCCTCCTTACAAAACATATGAATTGTATACAATACAAGGCAAAAATATAATTATTTAACATTCATACAAATAGAAATACTTAACTAAGATTATATAGTAAAATGAAAAATGTTCCAGGTACTGTCAACCCCTGCTTCTTTTAGGTTTTTAACATGGACAATAGTAGTATATGTAAGAACTAAATAATTTATTTAATTAAAGGTCTCTTATATTCAGAAGATGGATAGTTCAAATGAATTCATTTTTAAGCATAACAGTTGGTATATAAGTCGATTATAATAAATTCAGCATGAATCATAATTGTAATAAAGCACAATATACATACATATATATTGTACTTTTATTACAAAGTGTACCCTAAAACAACCTTTTTTAACTTCTGTCTAATGCTATCGCGAATAGAGTATAAAAACATATCCGATTTTCTAACTAAAATAGACTATATATTTTTTTATATAAGCTATGTAATAAAATTTTACAGGGGTTTTATTTAAGGTGGGAAAATGATCTAATGACAAATCTCGCTCTTGGGCGGACCGAGAGATAGTGTCAGTCTTTTACTGACTAAAAGCCCACTCCTGTTCTTTCTTTGCCTTCGTCCCAGGGCTCCGGGTTTCACTTTCACACTACTCCTGGCCCCAGTAGTCTTCGACCCTGCTGGGCCCCTACGATTTGCTGACATCTCCCTGAGGCGCGCGTGGAACAGTACGTGCCGTCGACGACTTGGGCTCGGTCCGGACGGTTACCGGACGGTCGGACGGCGAGCCACCCATTGCTCGCTGTCCGCAAGCCCGCGCCTACGGAAATCGGGATCGGAATCTCGGCGGCAGTTAGGGCGCTGTAAAGTAATCTCTTTCGTATTTTTAAGGTTATCTTTCTAGGGCGACAGTATGAGCAATTGACTTGCGAACTAATCTAATTTCCTACCTTAAGCAATTTCTCCTCAAAAGGAAATCAAAACTTACCTAAGCTTATAATGATTTCTAGTTACAACCTATTACATTGCTGACCGTACAATCAGCTGTTATCAATCCTATTAATCATAGATTCATAGAACGTTGATTAAACACGTTTAATTATGCATGTTAATTAAATGATTAGGTTATATATAAATTGTCTGACGTTTTGCGATGTCATGGAAATAGCTGGTAGGGTGTTAGTTGAGCTAATCATGTTTTGAATGACAGACTTTGAAATGACAGATAGGTGGTTGATTTTTAAATGAAATAATAAGTAGTGCTCTTTTACTCGAATTATGAATAATTTTCTTTGTACCTTCTTTATTTTTGTTTGATCTATATCTATAGATCATCATCATCATCATTTCAGCCGAAAGACGTCCACTGTTAGACATAGGCCTCCCCCAAGCGTCGCCATAACGACAGACCCTGTGCGTCTCGCATCCACCGCATTCCCGCGACTCTCACCAGGTCGTCGGTCTACCTTGTGGGAGGCCTTCCAACGCTGCGTTTTCCGGTGCGCGGTCGCCACTCTAGAACCTTTCGGCCCCATCGACCATCTGTTCTACCAGCAATGTGCCCTGCCCACTGCCACTTTAGTTTGGCGATTTTGGGCTATGTCGGCGACCTTGGTTCTCCTGCGGATATCTTCATTCTTTATGCGATCACGCAAGGAAACTCCGAGCAAAGCCCTTTCCATTGCCCTTTGGGTGACTGTAAGCCTTCTGATGAGAACCATTGTAAGCGACCATGTTTCAGTGTGTATGTCATCACTATAGATACTAATATTATAAAGAGGAAGTATTTTTTTTTTTTATAATTGATATAAACTAGTGCTTGACTGCGATCCCACCTGATGGTAAGTAGTAATGCAATCGTAGATGGTGAGGCGCACTAATTTATTAAGAGCCTATTCACTCTAGCCTTGAAGAGACCCAAATTATAATCGGACGGGAAAACCGCAGCAGGCAAATTATTCCAGTCCCTCGATGTACGCGGTATAAACGACGAGGCGAAACGCTTGGTCCGGACCGTAGAGGTTTCAACAACGTAAGGGTGGATACTCGCCGTTCGCCGGGTATTTGTGGATTTTTGTTTGTAATACTGAAAAACTACTGGACCGATTTGGAAAATTATTTCACTAGTATAATGCTACACGATCACTGAGTGACATAAGCTATATATTTCTTTACTTTTAAGCAGGCAAAGCTGGTAATATTATAAAGCTGAAGAGTTTGTTTGTTTTTTTGGTTGAACGCACTAATCAAACTTCATCAAAAATTCAAAATGAAAATGTATTTTAGTGTTGGATATCCCATTTATCGCGGACAGTTATAGGTAACATCCCACGGGAGAGGAGCAGTAATAAGAGACGCAGGTGTAACCCCGGGGGCAGGTATTCTTTTCATAAAATTGAGTTTTTAGGTAAATGTTTTGAGAATTGAAAAACCTTGTGGAAATCCATTTGAAAAAATAACTAATTTTCCTTGGCAGTTATTGGAAATAGTAATATTCATAGGCAAATTTATTAGTTAGTAGTTGTACAGTCATCGTACATTGTTAATTTTCTATTGAAAAAGGTGACGATTCATCAGTTTAGTAATTTAGTTTCAATTTAACTAGACTAGGTTTTCGAACTTGTTTCACTATTATCTTTCTGTTTGCGTACCAAGTTATTTAGTTTTGTTGTAAGAGGTCTTTTTGTTCCTTCCTCCCCACACTTTCCTTTTGTTCCATCCTCACGCTCCAGACGCTGAGACCCCGAGACCGACTACCAGCCACCATAGGCGCGGGTTTACGGCCGACGAGCAATGGGTTAAATGGGTAGCTCGCCGTCTGGCTGTCCGGTAACCGTCCGGAACGAGCCCAAGTCGTCGACGACGCGTTGTGTTTGTTCCACGCGCGTCTCAAAAAGATATCAGGAAATCATCTAGGGTGAAGCGTGAGGGCGTTACAGACGTTTACTGACTAAAACCCACTCTTATGTTTCTTTTTTGTCTTACGTTCCAGAGTTTCCCTTCGGAAGCCAACTCATAGCTCCAGTAGGCTTCAGCCCTGCTGGGATCCTACGTATATGCTGACATCTCTTTGAAGCACGCGTGGACCACTAGTCCGGTTTGTACCCTTATAGACTGATGAAATGAAATTAAATAATTTATTTGCTATGAATGTAGGTATAAAAATATGGTGTTAAGTAAGAGAAGGATCCAGTAGGACATACACACACATTCACACACACATCACCTCCACATCACACATACACATCCACATTCACATTCACCATCACATTCATTCATCCACATTCATTCATCTACATTCTACCGTGAGGCATGCAAAATTTTTTTTATAGTAGAATTAACTATGATGACTGATTATGCTTATGTTATATGTCTGTTGTTGTAAGTTGTAAACGTGGATCGGTCTATTAGGACTTTATTATGAACCTATTATTATTTACAAAGTACAAGTACTTATTATAATTTCGCAGAAGTTGTAAAGCTAATTGATTTAAGTGCACTTGAGACTTCTTGTGGATGATGGGCTGATTATAATAATTATTATAATTAGTAATTGTTGCTTATAATTTTATTGACGCGACCATTTAAGGTTTAATTAGAGACCGATTGATTTAATTCGAGGAAAGAGTAATTTATCGTAATTTGATGAAGTTATATTGATATTATAAATATTGGGTTTGTATCTATCTAATGATTGAAAGGGTTGGTCCAAAGCTACAAAAAATATTTTGATTGAATTGATTTCTAAAAAAAAAAAACAAGTGCGAGTCAGACTTGCGCCCTGAGGGTTCCGTACAAACTTATCTATGTAAAGAGTTCAATTCCTGATTGGAGTCTCGAAGTTTTTACCAATTCGCAAAAAAAATATTTTTTGTGACGTACCAAAAAAAAATCTGTTTTCAGATTTATTCCTATAGGTACCTACTTGTGTTATAAGACCTTGCTTTATACAAAATTTCAGGATTTTGGGTCAACAGGAAGTACTCTAGAATCTTAGTTCCCTTGAGTGTCGAATATACGTCTTTTGCGACTTAAACGGCTATATTTTTTTTTCCGGTAACTTAGAAGTTTGATTTTTTTCACAGCTAAGGCTATATACTTAGGTCTGAGGTCTTAAGTTTTAATTTCAACTTGATACGTCCACGCGTTTCCGAGATAAAGGGTCTTGACAGACAGACGGACGGACAACAAAGTGATCCTATAAGGGTTCCGTTTTTTTTCCTTTTGAGGTACGGAACCCTAAAAACTGATAGGTAAGAACTATGCATTAGGAAAGTGATTCAATTCTGTTTTAATTCATATAATTCTGTGTTATTTTTGTTTAATTAATAAAATAAATATAACATAACAGAGACTCCATCCTTAAAAAAAAAATTATGTCCAAAATGTACTTTTCACCTTTACCACAGTCTTTGTTAAACTCGTTTATAGAACCATATAATACATTATTTCATATTCCTAATACATTTAATTAATTTATAATACAGACAAACAAAATACGATTCCACGTTCACAAAAATTTTATATCCCAACCATACCGCTTCAAATAACACACACGCAACATATTTCATACAAACGGTATTAAGAATAAAATCGGTACTCAATCCAAAATAATAAAAAAAGCTCCTTTTGACAGCCCTTAGTTAAACTGGACCGACCTTGCGTGCGACATAATTCAATTGCGTCCAATATAACCTAATTCACACCTTATTGCTTTAGAAATAATGACCATGGGAATGTTTTTGGGTGGTAACTTAAGTTTGTTATATTCGCGATGGGATTTGTCCGTCAATAAATTATTTATTGAAAGTAAGATTCTGGATGACAGACAGTGTTTTGACTGTTTGCAATTAATGCACTTTGAGAAGTAAGAGGATTAGTATGCCATTCAAAAGAAAAAATAATGTGAGACAATGCTACTTAGGTGAGCTTTATCAAGTTATTAAAGTCGCGATGATTTTTGCGGATGTATTTTTTTTCAGTATTCTGGAGCTTAGGAATAAGGATTCGCGAAGAATAAAATAAAAATAATAGAATATTTTTTCTTTGCGTCTTTGATTTGAGTTCAGAAAATACTACTTTACTTTTTTTTGTTACGTTTTTGGCGTGGATACTAAGTGCTTTAAGCCATATCTTCACATAAATTTTCCTTCAAGGGTAAAATTCGGAACTACTACTTGAAGTCCTCTCGACCTTAATTCGGTATTCGTCAGAATTATTATTAAGTTCTCTTAATGATTTGATATTTTTTTATAGTATTTATTAGTTTATAATTTTAGCATAAATATGTATTTTATTATTATAAATAACTTGTTTTTTATTTTATTTTTTCTGTTTCAATATCTGATATTTGTTTATTATGCTAACCTACCACAGTGTTCTCTTTTTTAACTCAAAGGTTGACTGGTAGAGAATGCCTTGTTTCATTAAGTCCGCCTATGTACCACTACTGTACATGAAGTTTAAATAAATAATATTGTAGTCTCTTTTTGCCTACGCAGGAGTCATGCAGGCTTTTAAGACCAATTGGCATTTCGTTTGAGATTTGCGTACGATTTGATATCGATAGTATAAGTATAATCAGTCTTTTAATGTTCCCACTGCTGGAACTCAGGCCTCCTCTCTAGTAAAGGGAAGGGGTTGTAATCCACCACGCAGGCCCAGTGTGGGTTGGTGGATGTCACATGGCTGGTCTTACAAGCCAGCAAGATTCTTGCGTGGGCAACACTATCCGCGTTGCTATCGACTGGTAATGTGCCCAAAAGACTAGAAAGTATTGCCACATTGAATGGCAATACGTATGCTCTGATCAAAGTGTAAGCGAGTTTGCCAAGGCTGCAGGATTATTTAAAAGATTATTTACCGCGACGCTGGAACGTAAAAGAACACGAACGGGTGAGTTTTACTCAGTAAAAATCTGACACTCGAGAGCGACTAAAGTTATTTGAAGTTTTCCCACGATCTCTCGCGCCGGGCCTTGGTACAGGCCATGGTCCAAAGCGAGGAGGAGTGGCAGGCAGTCGCCTCCTTCTGCGAAGCAGTAATGCTAGCAAAGGAGGCGGCCGATCGCGTGAGGCAACGGTCCTCACGCCCCAACCGCTGCCGGGATTCCGATCCCGATTTCCGTCCACCGTAGGCGCGGGCTTGCGGACAGCGAACAATGGGTAGCTCGCCGTTCGACCTTCCGGTAACCGTCCGAACCGAGCCCAAGTCGTCGACGACGGTGCGTAATGTTCCACGCGCGCCTCAAGGAGATGTCAGCAAACCGCAGCGGCCAAGGGTCAGATTCTGAAAGGAAGACTCGGCTGTGGTACGAAAGGCAACGAAGGAACAGGAGTGGGTTTTTAATCAGTAAAAGTCTGACACTATCTCCCGCACCGCCCAAGAGCGAGATTTGTAATTCGATGATTTAATTGCAATTGTTCAAATACATTCTCACGCAAGTGACTTTCATACAAAGATAGCATCCAACAGAATTTGAGCAGTAGAATATTGCACTTAATTTTGAAAAAATCCAACTTCGAGAAAACCTACTTGCCTCAGGTGAGACAGTAGTCAATCACGAGCATATCAATAATAAAAAAAATACTGAGCCTCTCTCATTATCCACTCAGAGCGGGAGAATTTGTTTAGTGATCTCCAAAAAAAGGAGTCTGACACTCCTTCTTACTCCATCCAGGGCGACAGGAATTTATTTGATCATTATCTACATAAAAAACAGGTCAAGTGTGAGTCGGATTCGCACACAAAGGGTTCCGTACTACAATATTAAAGATCAAATAAATATTCTGTGTATATTTCAAGTGTCTACCTAAAGTAAAAAACGGCAAAAAAATCACGTTTGTTGTATGGGAGTTCCACTTAAATATTTATTATATTCTGTTTTTAATATTTATTGTTATAGCAGGAACAGAAATACATTATCTGTGAAATTTTCAACTGTCTAGCTATCACGGTTCATGAGATACAACCTGGTAATAGACAGACAGTGGAGTCTCCCTTTCGGGCATGGAACCCTAAGAAAAGGTATAAGCGGAATCTATGTTTATTATGTACCCCTGCCCCCCTAGCCAAGTTACGATCGTTTCGTTTGCGTCGAACGCCTCGAGTAGGCCACGCCTCCGATTACTTTGTTCTGACGTCATCTCAACGCTCAGTCACGTGATCAGAACAAAGGAATCGGAGGCGTGACCTACTCGAGGCGTTCGACGCAAACAAAACGATCGTAACTTGGCTAGGGGGGCTGATTGTTATCAAGTTTTCGCGATCGTAGGCTAACACAATGAACACCGTTCACGCACCTACCGTGAACGTATCTTTATAAAATAGCACTCAATACTCATTTGTATGTTATTCGCACAATTCATTAAGTTATTTTTATGTCATTCTATAATTATTGTAAACACGTTTGTAACGTTTTAATGGTAGTTAATTAAACAAGTAACTCGGTTGCCTTAGCATGGACATAACTGCTTGAGAAATGCGCTCATAATATTATTTTATTGAGTTTATAATGTCCGCAGATAGAAGGCAGAATATATCTGCAGGAGAACGAAGGTTACCGACTTAAGTGGCAGTGGGCAGGGCACATTGCTCGCAGAACAGACGAGCCGAAAAGTTCTGCAGTGGCGACCGCATACCGGAAGACGCAGCGTTGGAAGGCCTCCCATAAGATGGGCGATTACTCACGGGAATCCGATGGATGCGAGACGCACAAGGATCCCTACGATATAAAAGATGTCCACTGTTCGCCTATGGCCAACAGTGGACATCTTTTGACTGAAATGATGATGATGAGTTTATGATTATATTTTACTAGTGTTCCGCCGAAACCGGGCCGCCGCGCCGGGCGCGTATGGTTCCGAAACGCGGTCGCTCATTGTGGGCCTCATCAGAAGGCTTAGTCACCCAAAGGGCAATGGATAGGGCTATGCTCGGAGTTTCCTTGCGTGATCGAATCAGAAATGAAGATATCCGCAGGAGAACTAAGGTTGCCGACATAGCACGAAGAATCACCAAACTTAAGTGGCAATGGGCAGGGCACATTGCTCGCAGAACAGATGGCCGTTGGGGCCGAAAGGTTCTGGAGTGACGACCACGTACCGGAAGACGCAGTGGTGGAAGGTGGACCGATGACCAGGTGAAGGTTACGGGAATTCGATGGATGCGAGACGCACAGGACCGTTCATTATGGCAACATTTGGGGGAGGCCTATGATGATGATGATGATGAGTGACCCACCATAGCTTTGCATGGGTGCAAATTGCTGTATACATAAACCTTCCACGTTTATTCTTTTTTTAGATAATTATACGTTTTCAACAAAATAACATCCATCAAACATCAACAACAACAAAAAATCACCAGTTGGACAAAATATTTGAAAACTAGCCAACGGTCAGTTTCGACCGCGCGAAGGTAGTCAACTGCCCCGAGGACACAAGTCCCATAGTGGATAAAAAGTATCTTATGTGCAATTCGAGGACATAGCTTAACCTTGTGCCAAATTTCATTCAAATCTGTGATTCGAGCATAAAGAAGTAACAAATAGTAATATTAGTGTGAATTACAAAAAATATTTGAATTAAAAAAAAAAAACGCGTGCTTCAAACTGTACAAGTGACTCACATTCATAGCTAAGTA
Organism: Mythimna impura; assembly: GCA_905147345.3. Lineage (NCBI taxonomy): Eukaryota > Metazoa > Arthropoda > Insecta > Lepidoptera > Noctuidae > Mythimna > Mythimna impura. Next base: position 23,000,837 of record LR990348.1, on the reverse strand, counting down.
TCATAAAATCTATTAATAGAACAATACAATTGAACAAAAACTGAAAAATAATGTCGGATCTTCGGTACATCATGTTCCATTATCGATAGAAGTTATTGTTCCATTATTCTTTTAATTAGACTCACAACGGGGGGCATTGTTCCAAAATCCGTATTTAATAAATCCATACTTTGATATCACTATAGTGGGAATGGAGGAAAAACTGTATCAAATGATTATATTCCCACGGCTAACAGAATTCGAGAGAAATGTCATTATGTCGGCGTATGTTTGTAATGGGTTAACTACATCTTATTAGACGACTATAATTACAATGTCTAAGATTAACTGGGTACTAAGTCTTTGTATGTAGGTGCTGTTTATCTTTTAATTGTTTTATTGACAGGTATTTTTCGTTTCTTCTTCCTCTGAAAAAGCTCCTTGAAGTTCAACAAAGACTCTACTATGGTAACTTGTAGGTACAGGCGAACAATATTGATGTGTTCTTGTACTACTGTAATTAAGTTTGTTGTCAAGTAAGACTTTAAAGTCAGTTTTAACACTAAGAAAGTCAATGAAACTTATCAAAAAGTACTACCTTTCATAGTTGACAAAATATTATAATAGTACTATAAGTTTGTATAACATATTTTCATATATATTAGACTTATTTATGCAGGTTTGTAGCGAACAAGTCTGTGTCTTACCCCCGAATATGATCTCTCTTTAACATTCAAAAGTTTGCTGGGAGAAAACTCATTAATATGTTAAACTTGTCTTTGTTTATGAATTGTAAAATTCAATAAATAATAAAGAAAGAATTGAAAATATATCCATAAATTTTAGCATACAATATTCACGTGTGGTTTTCAAAATCGTTTCCATCTCTTAACAACAGAACCCTATAACCACTTATCTCATCTCCGACGCGACTTTAATTATAAAGCGATATTTCTAGATATAATGCTTAATCGTAAATAGCTAGTTAATGAAGAAAATGATCTAATTAGTGGCATTGCTTCCACGAAGGAGCTACTCTCAGTCCCTTAACAATTGGTGTTGACATTTTTCATCTTTCCTTTGTTATCATTGACGTTGATAATTTACCTGTTGATTGATACCTTAGGCTTATTAAAAAAGTAATTATTGACAATCATACTTTGTTTACTAATGAAGCTTGATAATGTAGATGAAACTGCACTTCATAATAGAGTAGCATACAAATTTATAGTAACTAGTATTTTTCTAAAGAAATTAAGTTCGATCGATGGCCGTAAAGGAAGAAATTAAGGAAGCTGACTTCCTTCTGATCAGAGTTTTAATTAAGGGCTTGAAGGTTGAGCTATAACCAGATCTAATGATAATATTAATAAAGTTACTGAACTTGATACTATCACATCACTAGTTTAGTTCAACATAGACGAATCTGTAAATAAACAGGCAACACTAAACAAAGAAAAAAATATGTTCTAAGGACTATATTCTCAAAGAGACGTTAAACTAAATAAAATAGAAGCAAAAGATATCAAAATATTGAATCAATACTTAAGTACAAAGAAAAAGAGAGAATCAGTACAAAGTAAACTAATGATGCATAAACAGGTACAGCGAAGTTTTCCATAACATAAACCAAGAAAATGACAGGATGCATAGCAATACTAAAAACCGTTACATTGTAAGCAAAACTCTAGCTAATGTTAAGTAAAACTTTAATTTAAATGCGCATAACTGTCAACATAAGGTGTTTAACTGCCTATAGAGGCACCAACATGTAACGTTGTTAATAAAATACACCCTCATAAGCATTTGTAAGATGCAAAAACGTATGCGGGTGAGATTAATCATGAACAGTTAAATAGCATACCTAATCACCAAGAATAACATCGTTAGACACAATTTTCCCATATGTCTAATGGAATTAAGTTTTTCATAACTGTCTTACTAGCCAAAAGGCGTAATCACGTTGGCCTGGGCGACGCAGTGACTTGGAGTGGGCCATTCGCGAAAGAATCCACTCGCAATTACGCCAATCAATTATAATGGAAGAGGAAATTGCTCGTTTCCGCGGCCGCTTACACTGAACACAGAGTTGACATGGTTGCCGCAAGTAAGAAGACAAAGCTGGTTATAAACGTTTTGATCATGAAGGCGAGAAAGGTTCAAGCAGTTAATCTCTTAATGGATGAAGTCAAAGTATATGTAAGTCTTAGATTTGAGACCATTAAGTATGATTTTATTTGGGGAAATCATGCATATATCTTGAATATATTGCGTATGTTTCCAGTCAGTTTTAACAAAAGATGGCTCTTCCAGTTTTAAGTCTACAGAGGTTAACATAAATAAAATAATAAATAAAATTATGAGCTTGAAATACAGAAAAAATAATTAGCATAGATGGTACAAATCAAATCCATTCCGCTTATCCCTTGCACCAGACAGACTGCCACTGACGTGCCTAGCACGCGACTACGAACGTTTCAACGGATCACGGCACTGGGCTCATCAAGACGGTGTCCTGTTCCAACATGAACAACTTCCAAGAACTGAAGACGGCGAGGGAATGATATCGAAGGTAGGTCATAAGAAAGAAACTGTTTTTTAACCAGATTCTTCAAGTAAAGTTGAAGAATTCTGACTATTTTTCAACAAAATTCTTAAGGCAATTAAGTGTAGCCATAATTTTCTATATGCTTTTTTAGTACAGATGTGTTCGGGTTCATTTTATACGAGAATTAGAAAAAGGTTTTAGTGTATTACATGATTTGAACAATCATTGCAATCATCAGTTGTTCATTTTTTTTTTTTGTGTAACGTTTTATTTCATGTGTATTCTATATTTCTGTCACGGACTGAAATTTTATTCTTTACAACCATAGTTTTAGTTTCGCAAATACCTATCTGTTTCAATGTTCCTTCTCCAGGAATTGCATTATTAGTAATATCATCGATAAACACACAACCGCTGATTGTGGCATTAAGCCTTCAAGTAACAAGTAAACAGAGTTACTAAGAAACGGTTTATTTAATTAAGTCGGGGTGCAATCAACATGCCGCTCCGATGTTACGATACCGCACGAAACCTCACTTTTGTATACTTTGTGTTTGTACGTCTATTTGGTAGTAAGCCTGTAGTGTATCTAGCTTGTAGTGTATCCAGCTTGTAGTGTAGAAAATTGAATTCAATCGTTTTAAGAACTATTTTAATCGTTATTTTTGTCGTTCTAAAACCTTTCTAGGTTTTAGAACGATAAAAGATGGTAAAAATGCGAAGGTGGTCTTCCATCGCGTTTTTGGGTTATCATATCAAATTTATAGTCAAGTAAGATTTATTAATTATGAAAAACCATAGTTATTTTGGTAAATACATAGTTCTTAAACACTTTTACATGCATACAGCGACAGTTACAGTTTCTTTTAAAGCCTGAACATAATCTTGGTTACGTCATATAAGGTCTTTGCAGATTGGTGTTTGAGGTGGTCTTTTCGGTATCAGGAATTGATTAAATGCTTCCGTTCTTTGTTTATGAATATCGTTATTGAATCTTGATACTTGATTTTTTTTTATTTCATTAATTGCTTCTTAGATCAATGTGTGATCTTAATTCTATTAAAATCTTATTTTCGGGATCTTTACTTCATGGAAATGGCTCGGATGCTTAATAGCATCACAAGCTAGAGCACACAGGATTCGTAGAGCTGCTGCTTAAGGCGAAGTGATTACTTGAGGCCGCTTCAGTCTTAGAGGGAATGTCAATATAAGGCGAATGCCCCCGTTTTGAAATGAAGATCGTTGCAAAATAAGGTCACAAAAAAAAAAAAACTAACTGCTTTATTCGGATATTAAAAAATTATTTAAACGGCTTTAACCATTTCAAAAAAGGTTTGTTTCAAAAATTAGGGATTAATATTGGATTACAACTAATGAAGAAGAAGTTATCCTACTTTTTAACAGGGCCTTAAGTCTGCTATTACAATAATGTCAGAATGGTCTATCATTGACTTCGTAATTGTTGATTTTGACAAGTTTGGTAATCTACTAATATAATGACTTCATTATGACTTTCCAATGGTCAACCACTGATACTCCATTCAAAGAAATGGCATAGAATGGTAATCTCGTGCATAATGACAAATTAATGTCTGACGTACTTGTGCGGTAATCTGCTAAAATTTTGCCAGTTCCTTTGATCAGTGTCCAACCATTATCGTTGTGCAATCATTGCTTTTAATTTGTTACGAGACAGCTCGATATTGTCATTCTACCATAATTTTATTCTATTACAATATCAATGACTGACCAATGATCGACCATTATGAATTTCGCAGACTACGAACTTTGACAATGGGATCGTGTTGGAATGATGAATTTTTAAAAATAACAGACTTGGGCCCCTGGTGTTGTCTTTTACTATAAATTAAATGAATAAACAGAGTGACAGCGATCATTGTTAGTAATATCGTACAAGACAATTAAGGAAAAGCGTTCATGCAAGAAGTTAATTAGTCACAAGTACCTTATCTCAATAGCGACAATCATATGGAGTACTAATTATTAGAAACACTTACCGGTAATCTTGATGGACTTAATCACAAATAAGTAGAAGTTTGTGTAATAAATGTAATAATGTGTAACGCGGAATATCTGGATGGAATTGGGACCTATACCAAGCAGCGGGACAATATCACTACATAGTATAAAACAAAGTCGCTTTTCGTGTCTGTCTGTCCCTATGTATGCTTAGATCTTTAAAACTACTCAACGGATTTTAATAGATAGAGTGATTCAAGAGGAATGTTTATAAGTATAATACATGCACATTTTAGTAGAGGAACACTGATGATTTCAGAGGTTTCTAATGTGATGTCGTAAATAAACTCATTTTTTTGCGCTTACATTGCAAACGCTGGCTGAACCCTAAGAGATAGATCTAAATAATGTACTACAGTATTATACACCTTAAAAAGATCTACATAAAAGTCCGCGATGGTATATGTCTATCTTTTAGGTATAACCCAATAACCATTTTTTATCCTTCACTTTTTACGAGAAATAATGGCTTATTTACGAAACTATTTTAAGCAATACAGCATTAATCTTTATCCAATTAAGTACCTTAAATACATTGTGCATTTAATATAAATCAATATGGCCCTTACAGCGTGTAATTTAAGGGAATATTTTCGAAGATATTACAGATTTAAAATGCAGGGACAAAGCGGTTGCGGTAAATAACATGATTCTTTCAAAGATTGATATGTCGACGCAAATATTACTCGGTTACTTCCAGATTGGTCCCATTTTTTTCAAACCCAGTTCTGATAATGGAATCCATGAGGAATCGAGGGAACTCCTCAAATATTCTAGGCACTATATAGTGATTTTGGTATTTTAATCGAGAACTAAAGCATTTACAAAACAAAAAAGTAACATTTGATGAAGTGGAACTGGTGAAGAAGACCAGAAATGGCCAACAGAACTTCATACTCGCATAAATATCACAATGAAGACAATTATGCCACTATGACAATACGAATAAATAAATGGTTCTGAATAGTTATGTTGAAAATGGTATCATCGAACTGACCTGATGATGGAGCCGGGAGGTGGATGGGGACTTCATAATAAAATAATGTATGCATCACAACTAAAAAGTGTGAAATAAAAATACTTTTACAAAAAAAAAAAAAATAACCGACTTCACTACAAAAAGAAACAAAACACTAAAACGATCAAAATAACTTTAATTTCGGAAGTCGGTGTTAATAACAAGCAAACAATACCAGAAACACCGACTTCCGAAAATAAAGTTATTTTGATCGTTTTAGTGTTTTAACCGACTTCGATCAGCATTGCACCCGTGCGAAGCCGGGGCGGGTCGCTAGTTGACTATAAACAAAAAATATGTGCATGGTCAAGCATGACAATGGTATGTGCTCAAAAGCTTTTAGAACATATTTAAAGAATTTTATGACCTGCAGACATATTTCTGCAAAATCTTGATATGTTTACTCACCACTAATTTATATTCTTGAAAAAAAGTTCTTACGCTCGGAGAGCAAAAACTACTACAATCACGTTACTGTGGGAAATCATATAACGGTGTGATAAAGATATAACTTAATCGAATCAAAATTGTATATCATCGTATCTCCAATTTTATCTTTTGAACAAAAAACAACAAAATACTGGTACTAATGAAGACACAGCAGAATAAACATGAGGTTCGTAATCAACAAGCAAAAACATTTACAATCACGACTCGGCGGCGGTGGGTGACAAAAATGCAATTTATGTTATGCCTAACTAAAAACTCAATTCTGACTCGAAACTCGGGTGTAATGGCGACCGCTGCTGAACAAAAACTGTCCTTCGATCATCCCATAGCATAATTAGTCTCATGCTGAGCCGAGAAAGATATACCGATCTACAACTCGGTGTATATTGCTTTTTTTCACCTATTGCATTCAATGCTCCCCGCAATTCCCATTTTATGTCGCCAGTGTCTTCAATGATGTTTCTATCTTGAAATTTCACTTTTTCTCAGAACAATTTGCTGTTTTTGTCAGCAGTAATGATCATTGCGTTTACATCGAGATGTCTTATTTATCTTTGTAATTTATGTTTGTATTCTATACAGAAGAGGATTGAACGTGTGGCACTTACTAATGCTTAGGTGTGAGTATAATAACGTTGCTATTAATTTCCGGGCTTTGTACCAGTTCTGGTATTTAGAGAGAGAATGGCTGGTGATGCAAGAAAAGGAAATAATGTTTCCATTTCATCAGTGTTCATATGAAGATGTTTCATAAATATTAACGTGTGATTGAATCCATAATACTTATAAGCTGGTTTTTAATCAAATAACAGCCAAAGTACAATTAATCTGCGCTTCACACTATCACAATTATCAATAAAAAAAATAGTTTTATATGATTCTTTAAAAAAATAAAGACTTGTGTCTTGAGATATTTTAACAGTTACAGAATTTATTTTAACTTTTATAAAAACCTAAAAGTAGGTTTATGTACTCTTGCCATGATTTGATATTCTAACAATTCAAATTATTTAAAACCAATGCAAACTAAATATTAATTGTTAAAAATAGTCAAGCGTTTAATTCTAAATGTTATATGTCATATCTATCAGTTGGAATGTCTATATCAAATTGATTGTCATTAATCCAACTCGATATCTATGGTTATTTGTCCATTTAAATTATTTTATGCAAAAACCATTTAACCTCCAATGACACTCCTATTCACATAGAAATTATAATTTATTGGCTAGTAGCGCTTGTCTGTGAGTTTGATATATGAGGGAATAATGGGTAATATTTCATAAGCACTTAGTGTAAATATAAACTAAACAAAAGGAAATTTAAATGATACTCGGTCATTTTATCAGGTCTCAAAATTTGCATGATTAAGACCACCCGAGTGACAAACAGGACATGTGCCCGCTTGGAGTACCTAATAAAGAATGCTCGACAATCTGTTATTTTGTGGGCTATAACCAGAGCTGGGCTCCCTGGATTCTTCGCGGAATCAGTCACCTCAGCTTGACCACTTTTTGTCGCCCCGCGACTGGCCTCATACTGTTCTTATACATTTCAAAGAAGGTCCTAAGTACAATTTTATTATTATTGATTTGTGGTTTATATATACCCGGATTGCGATATACCCTTTCAATATTAAACAGTCTCATCCAGCAGGGTGGCAAATGACTCCTTTTTCAATAGCCCCAACTGTTTCGTCGATGCAGGAATTTATATCATGGCGAAACGCTCGCGCCTATAAAAACCAAATTCCATTTAATTATGGATGATTTTTAAAATCTGTGAACAATGCCAGCCATCCTTTGTGGTCGCACGGCAGCTTTTTTTATTTCCGATGAAACTAATTTGATAATTTCTTATTGAAATGCGGGTGAGTCCTTCTCTGAACGACCAATATAGACAACATATAACTGGGTTTCAAAGAAATGAATTAATTGACGGACGAAACGGTAGCATTGCGTACAGCGATATGAAAACCAATTAATAGAATCAAGGATGCGCGAATCAGAAAGTGTTTTGTTGGCAATCGTCATGTACTGGGAGATATGGGGAGATTTATTAATACCTTTGTCTAGACATGTAGTGAAAGGCACTCGACTATATCCTACACGTTTTGCGATGAATATGTTATGATTGTATGAACTTGACCGTGTAAAATTATGTGCTTGTTTTTGAGCATTTTTTTATTTGATCTATTGCCTTACTTTTATGTATTAATTCAAAACTGGACAAAGATGTGTTATTGTGGTCTAAATCTTCAAGTAACTAAAGATTTATTTCGTTTATTAAAAATAACGATTCGTATAAGTCCTTAGAATTAAATATTTTTAACAACCACTTCAAACCTGTATTCTATGGTGTAATCACTACATCGGCGAATAAATGAAACTTGGGGTTCTAGTGTTGGTACTACTGGTCCACACTACCGAGTGAAGATAAATCACTTTTTTTCATTCAATGACCCCAACTATAACCCTCTAAGGTAAAGGGTTATTCAATGTTAATTTTTTATGTGGTCAGAATAAAAAGGTCAGAATTTACATAAACAGCGAACAAAGAGGTGCTAATTTTATCACAACACCAGAGTTAACGTCTACAGACATTCCAGTCATTCCAAAAACCATATCCGGATTAAATTCGCTAAAACCTTTTTCAAACTATCCATCAATATACAGTCTCGAACTATCAGTTTTATTAATATATTCGCAATTAATATTTGTGTGTCGTCGCCGTAGCGGCCGCCGTCAGTAAGATATGTCAAGATTTATTGACTGCGTCACCAGCTAAAAGGTTTGAGACAGAGTCCGTACGATAAGTAGTTACGTATAATTAGTGTGGGGACACGCGACCACCGCCCGAGACGTGGACGAAATACTAACAGATTGTGTGGTATAAGATTTTTTGGTGAAATAGGTGAAGGTGAATTATATATAGGCTTGTACAGTTGCGTCCTTGTTTCTTTTTATTTTTAAGTGTTTTGTTTGCGTTGATCAATTGTTTTTAAATTTTTGCAAATATGTTTTTGGTGCCATATCGATAAGGTGTTTTTTATTGTGACATTTTAAAGCAGTTAGCAAGTCACTGCTGCAATCATTTTTTGCATCGTAAATTCATCTGTCATCATACAATTTGCTGAATAACCCTTTCCTGTTGTATCATATCATACGTCAATACAGATACAAATGGGATCAGTCATGTTGGAATCGCGTGACACGTAATAACTGGTGTACAGCCGAGATGGTTTTGTAATGAAATCGCCGATTCACGATAAGTGAACACATATTGCCGTGAAGCTTATACAGAACTTCGTGACATATAGTTTACACGCGCCTTTATCCGGTCTGTGTCGCGTGTGGCGAGCTCCACCGCTCAGTTGGTCCGTGGTAAAATATTGCAGAATGAGCCCAAGGGGCCGCGCGCACATGGCGTTTTCGCGCCTTTCTCTGTCAAAACGACATAATACCGCTATGACATTTTGATGTCACACCTGTGCTGTGTAATTTTTCGAAAAAGTGCACAATTTAAACTCTCATAATTTATTTTTTTATAAAACAATGTTAAAATTTATTGCCATCAAATGAGTTACAACTTCAATTTCTAAAACGTGTTCGTACATATCGTGTTGCGTGTTAACCCTACGCCTGCTACCCCGGTTGACATTCCGGCGGCGTGCCTGGGGCCTCCGCGACCAAATTGCCGCCTTTATCTTAGGCGCCTTCGACAAATTACGTCGGCCCCAAAAAGTCAACGAGCTTATCACAAAACGTTAGAGCGTGTGTTAGTTGCTTGTACGTCGCTGCTTTTAATTTCGCTCGTATAGTTTTTGTTATGTCCTCATTTTAGGGTTATCTCGGTAGGTAAGGCTGCATGCCTCTGTCACATATTTTCGTCTGGTGTCCTTTTTGGACTTTTGTTCGAGCTTATAAGTGCTTGTGTTGATTGGAGAGTGTTATACATGTTTTGTCACAATGTTTGTCCAATTTATGTTTATAGTTTAATACGTGCTACTGTAAAGGTTGTCGAATAAAGTATGATTGGACAGTTAGTCTTTCTGTGCACCGTTATTTAGTTGGGTGGGCGACGGGCGACACGGCTAGTGATGTGCACATAAAGTGCGTCGGTTCGCTTAAAGGCTAGCAATTAGTGTTGTGTTTAAAGGTCGAAGTGCGTAAAAAGTGACAAGTGTAGGCACCGATGTACGCAGTGGAAGTTATTAATAACTAGATGATGCACTTGATAAGCTTATAACAACGTTTACATTTTAACTAGACCACATTGAAAATACTAACATGTGACACTTTGTTTGATATTTTTTGCAACATAAATTTCAGATGGTTTGGCTTGATTTTGAACTATTATATAAAGCAAATATGTCAGAAATGAACATACTGATATCCAGCGGCGTCCGGTTACACTGGAAGCCGATACCAACACAATTGGTCAAAGGTTAGGCAGATTGACTGTCACAAATGGACATACACACGTGTAAAATAAGTAATGAGTTAATAGCCCTTAGATATTTTAATAAATAATCAGACTAATGAGGTTTCAGTTAAGGTGTTAATATTGTAACTGGTGATACCATTAGTTGTTAAAATGATAGACAAACAAAACATTCTAGACAATGAAGTAAAGTTGTTGAAAGTTATTTGTTTCTATTAAGTTCCCATTAAAAATATCACTTACTTATGTAACATAAGGTAATTAATACATTTTATAGACAATGGTTCAGAAATAGCGATTGGAGTAGTTTTTACTTTTAATTTATTCATTGTAGTGAACTTGGTGAGATTATATATAGATACGGGCGACCCCAAATAACTGGTCTAATGAAGGATATGCAAAAGGAGGTGAAGGTTTAGAAACCGCAATAATCAATTCGGAGGTTCAATCTGGTATAAGACGAACAAAATTTAACTGAAGTGTTTTTTCAAAAGCTTATGAAAAATACTTCAATAGATAGGATTTAATAAGACTGACATATATAATAGAATCTAGTACTTAGCAGTAAAACAAAAATGCATTAATTTGAAAAGGGAAAAAGTCAAACTCTACTACAGCATACTCCAGGATTTCTGTATTTAAAGTATAAAATAAATGACACTACTTTAACTAAAATTAAAAGCATCAACATTAACATATCTATTTCATTTTTAATTTCTCCCTTCACAGGTTTGCTAGAAGAAATTTCTATATGAATAAGCAGTTCCTTTGCACTCATATTTATCATGAATTTTTTATCTATCCTACTGATTCCCTGTGTGTGAACAAAAATAGTAAAAAGTAAAATTACAGTTAAAGGACCATCCTTACAATATTTTTTACTGGGTTGAACAATTACCACGAGCTTAGACAAAGACCACACAATTGAATAAAACATAATAATATAATTAATTATAAGAACAAATTAGCGATTGTGAATTGAAAAAAAAACGCGCGTAAGAATAAAGTTTAATTGACCATTGTATGTCCATTATCATTTTTTAGGCAAGCTAGGCTTTTAATAATAACGAGAAAGGCCTAACGAGAAAATATATTAATATTTGCTACCCAATGTGGTTGAAACACGGTTGTGTAGACTCCACTACTAAACACACCTTGTCGGCATAATTTATCTGTTCGTTTTGCATTTACTATGGAGATAAAACCAATGAGTGATTTATTGTGTTTACCAATGTAACATGCAATCTATCTGCCTGTAAAATGGAATATGGATTAACAGAAACTGGAATTGGGTTTTTTCCTACAAATGTTTTCGAAGACTGCAGCACCTAAAACGCTGTCACTCTCGGACTGCATACAAAAGAAAGAGATGCTCAAAGACACAATGATTGCAAATTTGAAGCATTTTAGCGATTTACTAAAAATCTAAAGATTTGATTAGAAATTGAAAACTCTTATAATGGTAAAACGTCGCTTGTAAATTAATCTGACAAACAGAATTACTAGTATTGCATGTCCAGTTGTTAATCGAGAAAAACAATTTTTAGAAGCATCTTATTTTTTTTTTCTATTGTAGGTACTAAACTAGCTATGTTTTGAACACACTGTCTATCATCATCAGCATTTATCATGAAAAATAACATATATTTTTCTGATTCTGTTTACTGCAGTTTATCATATACTTTTAGCAGTTAATCACTCAACCACTCCGCCAACAGTGCCGACTGTTTTTCAGAAGTTTCAGACTAAGTTTTTTCCTACTATTAGTTCCTACAGTCTCCTTAAAGGTACACAAAAAAAGGCCAACTCTAAGTGACACTAGGCAGGGCACATTGCTCGCAGAACATATATGGTCGTTGTGACCGAAAGGTTCTGGAATAGCGTCCGTGTAGGCGTAGCGTTGAAAGACCTACAAGGTGAACCGATGACCTAGTGGTTGCGGGAATCCGAAGGATGTGAGACGCACAGGACCGGTCGTTGTGGCGACGCTTGGGGGAGGCCTATGTCCAGCAGTGGAAGTCTTTTGGTAGCGTGATTTTTTTGCCGGTTTTTAGCTACGGACGGTACGGAACCCTTTGTGCGCGAGTCCGACTCGCACTTGGCCGTTTTTTTTGCTTGCTGCTGCTTGATAGAATCTCATCTCTTAACATAAGAAGCAGATAAAATACATAAGTTTTTCTATCGCTTTCAGATCATGAAGCAATTATTGATTAAGACGCTTAATTATTTCAAACTGGTTATTAAGTTTTCTTAGAATTCGATGTCTTGTTAATTTGTTACTATTATAATGAACTGCAATATGTAAAGGTCATCGCTATACAAGGCTGTGGGCTCCCATACCTATATGTTGATATAATTTAATGTAATAAAATGGCGGTAGATGGAGCCACCTGCTATAACTTTTAGTGAAAGTCATGCCTGCACAACCCCCTGGGAAAAAAAATTGCGGCCGTAGAACTATAAATAAAATTACATTTAAATCCATTTTCAATGAATTATTACAAATAAATATTTATATAAATAAATTTATTTTGTAATCCATTATATTCTTAATTATAATCTGTATCTTGATTTGATTTAAATTTTTATAATAAATATTAAATATTAATTTTATTAAATAATATAAAGGGCAACTGGAGGAAAACGAGTGGGTTTTAGTCAGTAAAAGTCTGACACTCCTTCTCTCGCCAAAAAGCCATTAAGAAAACTAGTCAAACTTTACTGTAGGCTATTTATTATATGTTTGTTTTATAGATTACTGTTAAAATACATTGCCCATTGCCGCCATTGTGCCATCAGGGGATACTAATTAAATAATAATAATATTCCATAACTTTCAAACAACGCTATCTAGTCCCAAACTAAGTAAAGCCTGTGGTATGAGTAATAGATAACCAATAAACATACCTTTATACTTCTAAATACATATATATAATAGATAAATTACATCCGGACACAACAAAAGATCATGCTCATCACACAAACATTTGTCTCGGGTGGGAACCCACGGCCTCCGGCATACCAGTCAGAACCATTAACCACTAGACCAAGAGGCCAATTCAATTTGCTAGCAATTTTACAAGTTAACATTCAAAAGAAATCTGTATAAATTATTTTCTCACGAAGAAAAAAATCTATTTGCACATAATTATATTTTATAGCACTTGTTAGTAAGATACGAACTAGAAGAAAATAATACATAATCAAACAAAATACAAATTAAACAGCCCATACAAGTTTTATATTTAAATTTCAAATTAAATACAGTTTTAAAAGAACATTAGTTATTATGTTTAATTTATGCGGAGAAACAGAAATAAGAAATTAAACAATTATCATTAAACCAAGGATTAAACAATAATTAGAATAATGACATTCATAATAAAATGGTTGTGAGTATAAAATGTATTTATGATTCACATCATGATTTGTTAAGCAAATTACTGTAGTAGATATGAACACTTAAATTATAACTGAAAACAAATAGCATAAGAAATCATAGAAATCTAATATATTTTATACTAGTGTTCCCGACAGACGTTGTTCTGATCAACAGCTGGCTTAACGTCAGAAAAAAAATAGAAAACCAAATTGCAGCGCCATCTGCCGGGGTACAATTGTATTTAAAAACCATCCAGAGACCCAGTCAAATATTTCATCCAAATCGGTCAAGCCATTTAGGAGGAGTTAAGTAATAAAAACACGTACAGAGGAATTATATATAAAAAGACACAATAATTGGTAGTTTGACAAATAGAGACTGTTTCAGGTAAAACCGTTTCCGTCGGCAAACAAACAACATTCATACCCAAAGCCTAGTAAGGAAGAGATCACCATCCATCGCTTTGTGGCATAATTTAGCAATAATTATTTCGTCTGATTAACTACCAACAATTATAATCAATTTAACAACAAATTTAATTAAAATCAAACCTGGCTTGCCAATTTTATAATGCAATATAATACTATTAATATAAATTAAACAGTTTTTATACGACTTGCTTTATAACAAACAACGTTAATTGCATTATAGCAATAGCTAATGAAAAAGTGGAAATAAATAAAGCAATATAATGAGAGAGAATACTAGAAATAGAAGTGTAAGATATATTTTTCGCACTCACAGTTAAACGATGGGCCAAAGTCTCTCTTGCTGTAACACTAAATCTAATAAAGTTAAACACTCAATTTCAGATATGACCGAGTAATTAAAGAACAAGCAATTAAATGAAAACATCAATTAATTAGAAGGGGAGAGGCGAGCGGGCGCGAGGCTGCGGCACTCACAACTGGTTTGAAGAAACGAACGCAGCATGCCTCATCCATAATTCAAATAAAACATGGGGCCCAGACCCCGCCCCTGCGGTACGCCGGCCAATAGCTTACACATCGAGCACACTCCGCAACTCCGCCTGCTATAAACTTATTTCCCCACCTTTCCTATTTTAAATTAGCCCTATTCGATTTCGCCAATAAATTAATACGTGCCGATAATATCATCCCGCCGCAGCCGACGGTATCCTACGTCGCAGATGTAATTGCTTGTGGGTGCCGATTGATTATTTGCAATATTCAATTAATAACAAACGTGATTTCCACGATCACGACCGGAGCCGGTCTTTCGACTCTAACAAGAGTAATTTTTAATGTCTTAATTGACAAATTGAATTTCTGAGAAGATAGAAAGCAATTACAACGTTCGATTGATTTTTTCCAAATGGGTAATCAATTTCGAGTCGTTACCGCTACCGGTAAAAAATGATCAACATGGATCGGTAACAAAACTAATACGGTTTTGAACTTAGTTACTATAATACAAATGAATTCAGCGATTTGTTTTGACGTATCAAACAGGAAATTCTTGGTTACTAAGCGTTATTGCTTTATCAGTATCAATATTTTACAAAGGTGAATTGACACGAAGATAAAAATGGGATTGTGGTCTCAACTCCGGGTTCACGAGCGGCGGGCCAGTCACGAGCTCGACCACTTTATGCACATTAACTAATTTATTTTCGAAGATTTTGCTTGACGACTGACGTTCGACTTAGTCCTTGTTGATAAGAAAATTGAAATGGTTAAAAGGATTCTGATGCCTCGGCTGAATAATTATTCATCCTCGATTGTTTAACTTACACAATGTCTCCGCATTAAGCTCGATGCAAATACAAAAAGGCTTAACTGGCCGCTTCGTTTCTTTCCTGTATTCAAACTGTCTTACACATGCGATTGTTAAGCGAGGCTTTCAGTATGAATTGCTGTTTCAATTTCGAGTAAAATATTTGAAAGGTGGCATTAAGGACACTGACAAATAATGAATCCTTTATCATTATGCTTCATTGTCGTTGCGAACAACAAAAGAGTTGCAGTAGGCAATTACTCGCTTACGTAAAGCTTTTTCTTTGTTGGCACCACTAATTCATTTTCGAGGGAGCTTCTTTTTTTGCTTTCAGCATTGTTTGTTGGTACAATTTGTCAGTTTGTTGTCCTTTTGAGGTTCGGCCGATAGACGACGAAAAAAATGTGCCCCTTTTCGGAAGTTGCTAATGATAAGGCGCCAGTAGCTTTGTTGTTTTTTTTTCGTCTGTGGTGTGAATTAGAGCTATGATTGCATCGAATTTATTATTGGCTATTTGGTCTATTCTCATCCTTATATCAAAGAGGAAGGTAAAATCTTTAAATTTATCGATCGCATTAGTATGTTGGTCTATATTTTGCGGTTTCTAACTTGATGACACGTGGCGGAGAGTCAACACGCAGTCGGCATTTAATAACAGAGCGAAGACCTCTGTCAGTGTGGTCCGGAAGTCGAGATTGTCATCATAAGACATTTCGGGAACATTTTTATTATCTTCTTCCGGAGATTCGTTTTCTATTACTGATATTAACGTTACCGGCATGTAATATAATGTAGTTTTGATTATTTAGATTCACTGAGATTTCAAAATCGTGCAAATTGCTTTTACATACATTAGCGTTGTAAAAGTTTGTGAATATAATTATGAACTCATTTAGTGAATTCATAATTTATCCTCGATTTTCAACCATGAAGAGCAAGTATATTTTTCCAAATTACACTTAGATGTAGATACCTACGTAATATTAGCAATTAGCAAAGGCTCACATTAGCTGAATATAATAACATTTATTGTAAAACAGGATGTAATGTTTATCTACGACATCTAAAATCATGGGTTCATTGTAATTATAATAATTTAAACTCAGATTCAGTGTTGGTGTATAATTGAGCTTTTTAATGCAGTCTCGTAATATTACAAGTGTAAACAGAATATTAACGGGAAGCTATCGTCCGGAATTAGTCCGAAACGATTACACAGATAGAGATCTCACCCTTATAATTGTTATGTTTACTGTCGTTAACGCGCGCTACGTGAATTTAGACACGAAATGCCACCTCATTTACTTCGAACCCCTCAATGTCATTTACGGACATGATAATTTCATTTTCCAAATTACATTATAGATGTTTATCTTGAACAACGACAGTGGTAATAATGTTACGAGGCTAAATTGTGGGACCGTTAAAACGGTCGGTGCTGAAGCGAAGCAGCGTTAAAAAGACGGTGGAAAACAAGCTAAACTATTTACTAAAGCGTCACTAAATGTACTCCAATAAAGTTTGTATAGGCTGTAATGCAGTTGGGGCGGGCGTGCCGCGCGCGGGCGCACGTCTTGTCGCCCGCGCGCCGCTCTCTCGCCCCTCCGCCCGCTACCGTTCCGCTAAACAAACTTCACGCAGAGACGCCAAATCGATTCTCCGCGTTCGCATCTCCGCCGCATCGTCCGCCTAATAATACTAAATCACTTTTTTATCACCGCCTAGATATTGTTAACGGATCGACTATGAAATTATAGCGGCAATCGCCGTCTCATTGTTTCCGCTCCGCTCCCAAAGGACCAGCCGATGGAAATCTGTTAACTCATAAATTCATTATCTCACAATCGGTTCTGCATTGTTTCTGATGAACATCTTTGTCCGCTAAATTGGCGTAGACGAGTCCTTCCCGAATTTGGGCATGTGTTCCGGCAACTTGCTGAAATTAGATTTCTGATATAATAAGCAGGGGTTGGGGTGGAACTAAATAGATCATCAATATGTTAAGTATCCTTCGTCAGGTGATGTGATGTGGGTGTTCCGATAATCCAGAGAAATGTGGAGTCACCTAATGATCGAAAATTGAGAACGTCAGCCAAAGTGATTATAAAGTTTATCGAACTCAAGTTTAATCAACTATTACTAAAAGAACGGAAAAACGAGGGAACATAAAAAACAAAGATGGCGGTTTGTGGGTAATTTGAATGGTCGTCCATTGAGCGGAGTGAAATGGAGCGGCGCGCGCGCAGCCGCGGTGACACGAGCCACGTACCAAACAGAGATTCGCAACATTTTTTTACTCTATTAATCATTTTATAAAACGTTATTTACTTAAAGACACATCGATGTACATTAACTATGGCGAATCGGATGAAATATCGATTTCTTTGAAATAACGCATAAATAAACAAATACAGTAAATCATTCAGTTGATTTATTTCGTGACCATTAAGAATTTAACTGGCAATATACGATGTTGCTTTTTAATCGGCGGTCGGTAAAAAGTGTAGCACGCTATTTTAATGGGGTCCAATTTAGAGCGTCACGTCATACATTTAGGATAGTCATTACACTTATCAAAAGGCTATTTAATTTAAAATTTTCACTGTACTGCTGAATTGAATTTGATACCTTGCTAAATTACTTCGCGTACAAAATGTTGAGCTTCACTGCAACAATCACAAACGACTAGCAATACAAACACATTTTACATTGAAGGCAGCAAAAGAAACCATTTGAGGTTTGTTCTGCGCGTACGCACTAGATAGACACACTTTTTGTTGCTCCCGCGCCGGATGTGGCTCAAGTGGCCCAAGCAGTACGTCTTCCCGTAATGTATATATAATTTCAAGTTAATTGCTCGCTAAATAACTTTATAATACATGTCATTATAATTGTATCAACATTAGCACGATTTGCTTCAGATTTGATGACATCATTTGGGAAAGAAATACGAGATCACGTCGTGATCTTAGTGAGAGCACGACACACTGAATATGTTCAGGTCGATGCTTTTAAAATTAACTTCTTGTATCCATTACGTAAATCACCCAGTTGTTGCTGATGTTAAAAATTAGGATCACCATGTATGTATTTAAAATCCTCGAAGCGATTTTGCACTAGAGTGGCTTCTTGTAAGCCAAGTACACTATTGGATAGGAACGACATGGAATAAAAAAAGTAAATATAATTTCATCCTGATGGAAAGCTGACCATACTTTTGTTAATTAACATTTTGCAAGACTCGGTTAAGTAAATAACAAACCCAAACTTATTTTATAAGTGGCAGCGGGCAGCCACATTGCTTGCAGAATAGATGGCCCAATGGAGCCGAAAAGTTCCGGAGTGGCGACGGTGTACCAAAAGTCGCAGCGTTGGACCTCCCATAGGCGTCCAGTACACGGTCATGCAAGGCGTCAATCAATTACATAAAATCATGAATGATGCTTTTCGTCAGCCAGTACTATGCAAACGTCAATCATCGCATTAGACGGTAGGTGTTTTGTCAATCAATATATTGACTGTGGCAAAACTGACAGCAAAACCTATCGTGTAATGGACGCCATAAAGTGGACTGATGACCTGGTGACTGGTGGGGGTCGCGCGAATCTGACAGATGTGAGACACATAGGACTGATCGTTGAGGTGACACTTGAGGGAGAGCTATGTCCAGTAGAGGACGTCTTTAGGTTGAAATGACGATGATAATGAAAACTCTGTGTTATCACAGATTTGCGTGTGTAATAGAAGGAGCATCGCAGTAGCAATTAATAATAATAATAGAAACATTTATTAAAATTTATAGCAAACAGATAGAAGCGAAATAATATCAGCCCACGCGAGCTGTTAATGTCGAAGTAAAATAACTAATAATGTAAGTTAAACTTTATGGGTATTAGATTCAGTGCTAGAAGCGAAAATCATAAAATTTCTGGAGTGCCTGTCCTCTCATGAAAGTCGTATTGCAGGAGATATATGAGTATATACATACCTATTGTCAACCAGTACATAAGCATGGTTATATTGGTTTTGAACGTTTTGGATCGGTATTTCGGAACTGGTATTCCTTCTAAATGTTTGCAGAGAAATGTCAACCTTTCCTTTGTTAGGTTAGGTTAGTTAATTCCGATGGTTGATTTTTGCTAGATACCTCGGTTTAAACAAATACATAATTGTCACATAAATCAATAAACAATTTATTTATTAGTTTATCAGCTAAATAAACACTCTCTTACATAAAATACATAAATATAACTAAACTAAGAATTAGCATTGCCATTCAACGTGGCAAAGCTGCCAGTCTTCTGGGCACATTTCCGGATGACAGCGATGTGGAGGAGTATATTATATCGTTTCGACGCCTGAGTGTACTTTGTGTTTTTGTATTATATTTATGTTAGGTTTTAGTATAATCAATAAACTAAAGAATTTTTGATTTTCAATTGATTTATGAGCTTTTAGAAAAGTCATCAGTAGAAACTAAAAGCTCGCAGAAGCTTTCTTCTTTTCTTCCGACGCAATTTTAAGTACCTATAAATCACTGTTAGTACTAATACTCGTATGTGCATTGAATATAGCTAAAAACGAAAGGATAATGGGCAAATTTGTATGGAAGGCGGTCCATGTAACCAATATGGTGTATGGTGGGTTTCTTTTTAGGTAGGTCTTGTCATAAAATCCATGAAAAGAAATGTTTTTTTATTTTATTTTAATGACCCGGGTATTAGTGCAGCCCGGTTCATAAGAATTAAGTATTATCAAAAGAATTACTTAAATTCTTTTGTTATGGTACATTATTATATTCTACGAATTTATGTACCTATATATGTGAGCATGTTAATAACTTCGTATTTCTTTATTTTCGTACAAAAACACAAAAAGATATTGAAAAATAATGACAACTTTTCGATTTTAGTGTACATGTTATCCGGCTACTTAATTTTTTTTAAAATATTTTCTATTTACTTAGGGGCTATGACCAACCATAAAAAAAAATATTTCTTGAGTATTGGTTACTTGGACCACTTTGACACATTCTAGCCTTATTTTTCTCTTTACTTGTGATAATTTTATATACACGAGTATATAAAAGAAGAACCTGGCTGACTGGCATATCAGCTCACAGCCGAAAGTACTAGGATTATGAAATGCATAAGGCTTCCTTTTAGGAGGTAAGAAGGGGTTTTTGGAAATTCTAAAGAGGTAAAAAGAAAGAACTTCGTTTGTATGCAAAATCTCATTCCGTGTACTAATCTACTCGAAAGCTTGCACAAATTGTAACCCAAGTAAATAAAAAAGGTTGTCATTAATCCTGAGAATTGTCGAGAGCTAGAAGCTCTCCGATTGTAAAATTTCTTATGCAAAGGGTAATGGGTACTAACACTAGATAATAAGTTATTTATTAAGTTACTAACACTATAATACTAAGAATCTTTTTGTGTCGAATTAAAATAAATTCTATTCTATTAATTGTTTTCAGAACTACCCCCAATAGAACAATTTAGGAGGTTTTAAAGATTGTATGGAGGATTCCGATTTTTTGGATTAATAAACTTGAAACTTGGCAAAAATTCTAATAAAAATGAATTATAAGGGCTGTCATTATGAGTTTGTCAAAGAGTTAAAAGTTTTTATCAAAATATTCTCGAAAACAAAGTCGCTGGCAGAGCGCTAGTATTAATATACTACATGAATTAAAACATTACAAGGTTCTAGAACATTACCTCGCTAACTAGGCACATGTCCTACTCAACTTAACAAACAATCGTTCATCATCTTTACTGTTTTCATTTTCACAAGTTGGAAATGTCTTGTCCACAACCATGTAACATGTCTATAAATATTAAATTGTTATTGCTGCGGCACTCGCTGTATCCGTGCTTGAAGGCCATTAACATAGACTATAGAGCCATAGACTTAATACCACAGAGTATCAATGCGCCTAATCGGGCAATTCTAGACGCGGCATTGTCAAAGTTTTTTTTACGTGTAAAAATAGCTAATGATTTCTTCCGCACTAGGCGGAGCGACACCCTCTGTCAGACTTGTACTGACTAAAATCCACTTGTGTTCCTTCAGTTGCCCTTTGGAAGGCCACAGTAACTCTTTCAAACAATCCCGTAGTAGTGTCAGTGAGTGCCATCTATGTTCACTCAAAGAAATTGAGGACCTACGAAAATTCTTATTATGGCTGATGACAGCCGCACTTTGTGCACAATTTCGTCTAGCCTTTCCCCACCTATGTCGGGGTTGGCTTTAAGCCCAATCGGATGTAGTTGAGCCCTGATAATGTACACAGAACAACTGCTTGTCATACCTCCATAAGTCCAGTAAGTCCAGTAACTAGGTATCATTATGATATCCCCTGTCCCTCCTCGTCAGATTTTCTGGATTCTTTTGGTAGTCGTTACGAGAACGTAACGACTGTCAAACAACTGTCAAAGATATAATGGAAGTCGGGATAAACGACTTAACGTAGTTTCCGAGGCATGAGAGAAATGAGTGTGTGAATGCTTGTACTTCTAAATTGGATTATTTTTTGCTGAAGAGGACCTATTTAGCGCAACCGTGAGAAACAATTCTGGCGTTCTTTTTTTAATACTAAGTTTATCTACTAAATACTTGACTTTGTGACTGTTTTGATTATTTTTTAAATTTGTATATGAGTCAATGTTACTCGCAATAAATAAATTATTATTATTTATTATTAAATGCTAAATAAACATGTTTACTTTGCTTTAAAATTGACCGGTGCGACTGCTAGTATTTAGCCACGAATATTTTAAGCAACGGTGTTTCTAGTCTTTGCCGGATCGACGATTCCGTGTTCTATGTATAATACAATCCTGTGGCGGTCAGCGAAGTTAATGGCTTACTTTAGGGAGTCCTCGATCAAATGAGGTTGTTACGTGTGGACGAATTAGTCGCGATTAGCTTTTGTTTTTCTCTATTTTTTACTTTTACACCGCTATTTGTTATTTCCTCGTTTCCTTTGACTAATGTGGGTTAGCTGATTTTTTCGGCTAGCTTTTGTAGCAAAGAACCTTTTATATTATGTATTTAAGATGGAGTAAAGGCTAAGAGGATTAAGATTTGTTTGGTTGGGATATCATCAAATAACTTCTCCCGCTCTGGGTAGAGTGAGAGGGAGTAATAATAATAATAAGTTTATTGTTCTTCTCTCACATAGAAATTTGCAAACAATATAATATAAAGAAGCATACAAAACATTAGCGATAATTGTTGTGATCTATATGAGAGACTGGTTTCTGTACTAGGAGACCTGTATGACAGATTACCAGCCTCTCCAGACTCCGGACAATAGGTGACAGCTGTATACAACATCAGTGAGAAGTAATAATTAAGAGGGATTAAGCTAGGTGCAGTGTGATTGTTGCTGTTATGGGGATACAAGGTGAGTGGCAGGAACTAAATTGAAAGAGTAATTGAGTATGTGCGTGAGTAAGTGTGCGTGAGTGTGAGTGCGAGTTTGTGGGAGCGTGTATGTGTCTGTGTGAGTGCGTGTAGGAGAGAGTGAGTGTGTGTGTGAGTGCATGTGTACGGGGTGAAGGAGGTGACAACATACGCAGTTGGTTAGGATGGTACAATGAGCAGATTTTCAGTGTCATCGTAATTGAGGGACTTAAGCCAGGCAGTAATAACCCTCTTACAATTTGCTCTTGTTAGAGGGTAAACTGTTAGCTTCTTGTTAATCTTATTATATAGATGTCCACCAAGAAAATCAAAGAATTTGCGTGCGAAGGCAGTGCTACGATAAGTGAGTGTTGGGCAAACCCTGTGTTTGACTCTCTTGTTTGCGTTAAGTGAAGGATCATACTCTATTAGTGAATGTTGTTTTAGAGCTGAGCACAGGATATAAAGTTGTCTTACTGTCAACACATCAGAGAGCAAGTACAGATCTTTGGTAGGAAAGAAAAAAGGTAACGACAGGCTTACTTTTAGTACCGCTCTTTGGGCTCTTTCAAGTTTTATTAAGTTAGTTTTACAAGTGCCACCCCAAACAGTAATACAATAGGTTAGAATGGATTGGCACAGGGCCATGTAAACCATTTTAATGACATTTTTATCTGCAATACGGCTTAAATTTTTAAAAACGAAAATTAGTTTTCGAGTTCTGGAAGATAGTAAGTCCAGGTGGTGTTTGAAGCTGAGAGTATTATCAATCATGACTCCCAGGTACTTTATACTAAAAGCTATTTCCAATCGACTGCAGGAACAGGAGTGGACAGATGAACAGTAATGGGCTTTGATGTAAAAATTTTCGTGAACTGCGGGTGAGATGTTTTTAATAGAGAATGGTACAAATTTTGTTTTGCTGACATTGAGAGTAAGGCCGTTGTTGTTGAGCCAAGAAGTTACAGTATTGAACCCAGACTGAGCGAGGCTGTAAACCTCATCCCAACTGTCGCCATGGAAGATCAACGCAGTGTCATCCGCAAATGTGACAATTTTGCCATTTTGTAGTAGCAGATCACACAGGTCATTGATGAAGGTGAGGAAAAGCGTGGGCCCAACTACACTACCCTGCGGAACACCGTAGCAAATAGGTAAGTCATCACTAACAAATTCTCCAATTCTAACTCTCTGATGCCTGTCAGCAAGGTAATCCCGAAATAGTTTGAGTTGTGTATCACGAATTCCCATATTTTGCAGCTTAGTTAGTAAGAGTGGAACAGAGACTGTGTCAAAAGCTTTAGCTAAATCCAGGAATATCGCTATCACTTTCTTTTTGTGGTCTAGTTTATTAACAATATGATCGATCAATTCGTGGACCGCATCATTGGTCGAAATTCCAGCTCTAAAACCAAATTGAGATTTCGACAGCAATGATTTGGTCTCAAGATAGTTAATTAGACGCTTGTTAATAAGTTTTTCAGCTAGTTTAGACAGAGTAGAAAGTATAGAGATGGGTCGGTAGTTGTTGACACAGTCTCTGTCACCATTCTTGTAGATTGGAATTACTTCAGCAAGTTTAAATTCCTTAGGAAAAACACCACTATGGAGTGTCAGTCTTTTACTGATTAAATGCCACCTCCTTCGGTTAGCAATGGGTTGCTCGCCGTCCAACCGTCCGGTAATCGACCGGACCGAGCCCAAGTCGTCGACGGCGCGTACTGTTCCACGCGCGCCTCAAGGAGATGTCAGAAACCGTAGGGGCCCAGCAGGGTCGAAGCCTACTGGGGCCAAGGGTCTGATTCTGAAAGGAAGACTCGGCCCTGGTATGAAAGGCAACGAAGGAACAGGAGTGGGTTTTTAGTTAGTAAAGTCTGACACTATCTCGCGCTCCGCCCCAGAGCGGGGGATGACATTGGATGATTTTCCCATCGAAAAAAAAAACCTCCTTCAGTTGCTCTTTGCGTTTCAGGACCGAGGTGACTCTTTTGATTAATCCCACAGCCTTGATAGAGCAATACGCTCCATACTTCATACGTTAGATTAAAAAAGAAAGAAGGAAAGAAAGAAATTTATTTGACACAACACAAGACACACAAACACTAGTTAGGTATAGTAGTCAAACAAGAAGCATAAATGAAATAGCGACCCTTACGGCTGCACTAAAATAGTCCATTTCAGACCACTAGTGGCTGACGCTGTTTTTTAACTGAACTTGAGCTTGTAATTAGAACTGCAGCCGACCTCAACACAGTTTGGAGAAACCCTACCACGCCTACCGGCTGATAACAATGTCAGACAGTAACCGACGGAATTTTAAAGGCATTTAAAAAAAAGAGTACACATCTTCTTGGAAAAGTATTCAGAAAAAACATGCAGGAAGCTTAGAGCGGTTCATGAAAAACCTAGCTTAAGCAGGGGTAGAATAGAAATGCATTGTCCATTTATTATCGCTAAGTTAATGTCACTTTGTATAGGCCCGCTTAAGGTTCGCTCCTGAGCGAGATAGAGAGATGGAGCTATACACTTTGTATAGCTATACACTTTGTATAGCTCCACAATTCAGTTTGGGTCGTAAAAGGGATCGCGTTAAGAGCTCGTGGTAGCACTGCTTACCAATAAAATAATAGGGGTTAAGGTATGAAATTGCCGTTTTTTAAAACGGGTTGCTTTGAAGTGTTATATCTTTGGATTGACTTGGAATTATAAGTTCAAATAAACTTTATATTAAAGGTACGTTATTCTTTTTTCGAAATAAGGTATTTATTGGATTCTTTGTGTTTTGTATTTTCTGTAATATCGCAGTTCTTATAACCATGAAAGCTAATAATTTCAACGTAGAAACTATGCATTTCAAAGGTCAAGAATATCAATTACGTATACCTACGACTTTCTTCTAACAAAAGAACTTTGTACTCTTGGTTTAATAGCTTTCGTTTTGAAAATTTTGTCTTGTTGCCGCAATGAAAAGAAAAGATATTCGTGAGATAAAATTTCCAAATAGAAGTGATTGACATAAAAATAGATATCCCATTCATTAGCAGTTTTAAGTCCATATACTTACATCATCAATATTGCATACCGTTTGAGACGAGTCAATCCAAAGATATAACACTTCAAAGCAACCCGTTTTCAAAAACGGCAATTTCATACTTTAACCCCTAATATGATAAATGATAGGTATTTATTTAGCAAGTAGGTTTTTTAAAACACTTTTACAGGTCAATTTTTTCTTCAATATAAACTAGATGTGGCCGGTGTATCCTGGCTGATTACCTTGAGAAGAAACACCGAGACAAACTCTGCGATCACTTTTAAAGTCCTAACAGTAAACATGTAAAGGTCAAATCATATGAAAACCAAGCAGATTATTTGAATAATGGAAACACTAGTCTACAGCCAAAATGTAACAGAGTGGCCATAAGGGTTTTTATATTAATTAATGCATGCCAAATGTGATTCCGTATTTAAAAAGTCCATGTCACGTACCATTTTTGAGATTTTCGAGCTAAAAAACCAAAAAAATGCAAAAATACACACTTATTACTATGTTAAAATTCATAAGCGGACTAATTTTTTAAAATTTTTGGCTCGTATTTACCTGAATTACATGTTACAAGCATTCTAAAAAAAACTAAATTAGTATATCTTAACTATTTAAGATATCCTGAGTGAATCAACGTCAGAACTCTAGCTGGGCTACTGATTTAAAAAAGTTTACAATACAATTAAAATAGTTGCATATTATAGGTACACATCATTACTTTGAAAATAAACATAAAAATAATAAGGTAAACACGATCAATTCAAAATTTTAATATTATCAGTGTCATTAAGGGTATTTTTCATACAATTTTTGAGAAGCTTTGCTAAGATGCAACTGAAAATGTAGACGTGATTAAATTTTTCTACTCTCAAATTCAAACTCAGGAGCCTTCAAATATAACAAACACCAATGGGCATGACTGTTGCATTTTAAAAATAAAAAATTGTAGACTAGTGAATTCGGCACCCAGTACTGTAGCTACCAAAATTTTTATGGATAGACCTACATTCACGTGGGTGAAGCCACAAACAGAATCTCGTTAATTATAGTTTTAGTTTGTACTATATTTAATTTTTCACACAATTGCCTGAATAGAGCACCACTTTCAGGTTTGATATTTTTTCCAGACGTACAACGTAAAAAAGTCGTGCCAAAAACATAATACGCTATAAGTTATAGTTATTCAAAAGCACTTGGGGTGGAAAATGTACATTACGTTTAGTTTTTGACACGAACTAATTATTTATTACTATGTTCAATGATAATTTTCGCCATTTTATTCTATACGTAGCTGTCATAAAAAGTTGACATTTCATTTTAATTGCTATAAATTTAATTTTAACTTATAAAAGTCATAAATACTTTCGAATTAATATCTGAAAGCGCGTGACTGTTTTACAGATTAAATTTATCATAATTAATGTATTTTTAATATTTTGCATCCTTTTTTTTATTTGCTGTATTATACCTACTTACATGTTTTAGTTTTTCTTGTATAAACGTTAAAAACACATAAAAGCAATTCTCTGCCGCAGCGGCTGCAGAGAATCTCAAACGGTGGAAATATAATAACCTTGTTGGTAGTTATATTTTCGAGCCGTTTGGGGTTGAAACTCTCGGATCGTGGGGTCCGAGTGCTCACAAAATATTTAAAGATCTTTCAAAACGTCTTGTTGAACTTCGAGTGACCCAAGGGATGGCTTTTACTTCGGACAAAGAATAAGCATTGCCATTCAGCGTGGCAATGCCGCCAGTCTTTTGAGTACATTACCAGTTGACAGCGATGCGCAGGAGTTTTTCGACGGCGTATTTTAAATTGCTTTTTTTTAGTACTTTAGGGCTTTTATTTTTATTTTGTAAGTTAGGTAGTTTTAATTAGGTTAAGTTAAGCATATTTTGTTTAATTAATTATTTAAATGTAATTTTATGGTATTACTTGAAATAAAATCCAACATAAAAGTATATAAAACACACAATAATAAACATAATTTAGGTACTTATTAGAAACTTATTAGAAGAGGAAAAAAATATGTTTGTTCCGATACAGAAACCTTACACGTAATATTTTAAAGTTATTATAATGTGAAGGCGTTAAATTGTGTAAAACTGTAGTCAGGTACTCCGTAGTATTATGGTTCGCTAGGCGAATTTTTCGCTGGATCGTAACTGTCATCTATTTTTTCCCTTTTTCATCCAAAAGTGTACCAAAGAGGACGTGTTCGTGACTTTCCGAGGTTTTTATGTCGTGTCGTATAGATACGTTTCATACAACAAAGTCGGCTTTTGTGTCGGTCTGTGGGACCACGTTGTTATTCTAAACAAACGTACCCGATTTTGATGCGGTTTTCTCGATCATTTATACGATTTATTCTTGAAGGATTATTGGTGTAGTATACTTATGTTGGCGATGCATTAATATATCGTCGGTAATAGTCCAATACCGCGTAAGTAACATTGTTAAATACCGCGTAAGTAACATTGTTAAATACCGCGTAAGCAACATTGTTAAATACCGCGTAAGTAGCATTGTTAAATACCGCGTATGTACACTTTCACTGATTTTACAGGAGGGCCAAAAACTCGAATTTCTAAAAAACTATGCAGCCGAACTTTGAACGAACTTGAATATAGGACCGTTTCATTCTCTTAAAATCTAATGTACTATTTTTAAACTCAATATTCCCAGCAGTTTATTTACAAACTCACTTACGCTGTATAGTTTCAAACTATTCTGGATCATAGACAATACTTACGCGATATTGTAAATGAAAAAAAAATATACCACAATCTCAATTATTAATCATTTATTTAATAATATTAATCATTCGAAACTAACTCCTTCGAAACGGCTCGACCGATTTTTATGAACTATTTTTGGGTATATTTGGTTTATTTTTGTGGGAAAATCATCCAATGACATCCCACGCTCTTGGGCGAAGCGGGAGTGCCAGACCTTTATTGACTAAAAACCCACTCCTGTTTCTTCTTTGCTTTCGTCCCAGGGCCGAGTTTTCCTTTCAGAAACAAACCCTTGGCCCCAGTAGGTTTCGACCCTGCTGGGCTCCTACCGTTTGCTGACATCTCCTTGAGGCGCGCGTGGAAACAGTACACGCCGTCGACGACTTGGGCTCGGACTTGATCGGACGGCGAGCTATCCATTGCTCGTCGTCCGCAAGCCCACACCTACGGGCGGTGTGTATATTTGGTAGATCTGAGAATAGGTCGTTAGCTATTTTTTACCCTCCTAACCCCACCCCCCATTTTTATCTTTGTCAATTTATTTGGAAGAACAAAGTTTGCTGAGTCAACTAGTTGTAGGTATATAAAAAACCCTGAATTTTCTCGATCTCACGCGTCCATCTGCCATACTAGCTATTAGGCAATATATATATTAAAAATTATAATACCTACCATATTGCAACATCGCCATAATAAGATTCAAAAATTCATACATCAATATTCGAACGGCCAATCAAACAGCCAGTTCCAATGCCTAATCTTCCAAATATTTTTATTGCCCCCAATAAAGTGATATTACGAAAGCCAATACGCTATAACAAACTTTCAAACAATAGTAACCATGGCTGTGCATTATTAAGCAATTTTGGGAGCCATTAATCCAATAATAGGGGAATAATATATTTGATAACGATGTTATTAGTGTTATTTCTTTGATCATCGTTATGATAAGTCCAGATTGGATTGGTTTGTGATCGAATATTATGTGATTATTGTATTGTTTCAACAGCGTTTCAAAGAGGTCTAATTTCGCAATGATTGTGTGAAGAGAGCGTTATTTTAGAATCGGATCAACCGACGCAATTTTGTTGTAATGATGACTTTTCGAGTTCACAGTTTGTTGATGGAATAATGTTCGGAGAGGAAATGATTTTCCTATAAAGGTCATGTTGAACCATTTGCTCAAGCTGAGCAATAGTGGTTCAGTGATAACTACCCCAACTTACAAGCTGCATTATTTTGTATAATTTATTTCATCACCACTGCTGAAAACGATGAAGGAAAACATCGTGAGGAAACCGATATGTCCCAGAGCAAAAAATTCGCACTGGGCCCGCGTGTTCAATTATGGCCCATTCTCTTGAATAGAGAGGAGGTCTGAGTCCCAGCAGTAGGAACATTACAAGGCCGAAAATATTTAGCATAGCATAGCATAATCAGCCTTTTAATGTTCCCACTGCCCGGACTCAGGCCTCTTCTCTAGGAGAGGGAATGGGCCGTAATCCACCACGCGGGCCCAGAGCAGATTGATGAATGTCACATGTCTTCGAATTTTTGGTTCTAGGAAATGCCGGTTTTCTCACGATGCTTTTCTTCACCGTTTTGAGAGCAGTGATGATGAAATAAATTAAAAAGTAATGCGCCTGGCTGGGTTAGAACTCGCGACCTACAACTCGTAAGTCGGGGCCGTTACCACTCGGCCATCACTGCTCTCATCACTGGGCTCGGGCGAATTGCGCCTCGGTCGCAATGAGAAGCTTTCTCCTCTTGTATCAAAATGTACTATTTTTACCTTACTATCTGATACTGAACTGCAAATTGCAAAATATTAACGTACCAAAATTTGAATTTCAAGAGCCACCCTGTAGCATTCATTCTTAAGAAACGTTTTATAACAACTTAAGCTCCCTCTGCGTCCCTACTAAGCATGACACTATAATCATTCTCAAACCTTAATATTTTCATAATTCGATCATACGGGAGCATAATCGTCAACTATTACGCTAAGCAGTAACTAATGTGGTTTTAATACTCGGATAGTTCAGTGCACGGCAATTTGGTTGGCGAAAAAAAGCCATTTGGTTCCCAAAGCGTGGGGCTTAATGGTTTACTAATTATTATTTGTCGCCATTTTGGTGGAAGGGTTAAATAAATGAAGTTTTTTTATTCAGTTGAGTGTTTTCAATTCAATTGTGGAGGTTTTTGTTTAAGGACAATTTGTGTGTTTAATAAATTTTCAATATAATGACAGATGTTTGGTTCCAGCACCCCTAGCAAAGTTAATAATCTGCAATCGTTAACGCTAGTCGAAAACTAATCAAATGTATGGAAATGACATCATCTCAACGTTAAGTCACGTGGTCAGAACAAACGAATAGCAAATTCGTAACCAATTTCACATCGTTCAAAATGATAGAATAAATTGTTATCGTTTCTACAATGTTCAACGCTACATAAGGGTGTAGCGTTAACAAAGGTGTTATACGAACGCTACAATGTAGAACGAACGGCCGACTCTGGCGCGTCAAAATGGCTACCAATTTATCGTTTTCTACAATTGCTGATACCGAGGCGTTACCGATTGGTGAACGGAATTCGACACGAAACGGTTGTAACTTGGCTAGGGGGGTTGAAGTGCCCATGTCCCTCATTAATATAAATTACATCGAATTAATAAGTTCCAAAGAATTGCCACACTAGCCACATGCACACATCAGCGCTGGGGCTTAAGCCTCTACTCTACAGACACTGTCCTGTCTTAGCTATAAACTGTCAAACGCGCGAAAATGATTTATTTATTAAACAGTGGTTTAATAAATAAATAATAATAGTAGCTTTTAGATTAAATAGTCTTCGTAGTTTTCTGAAATTTCCTATTTTCTGTGCAACTTTCTCGATTCTTTTTTTCATAAGAACCTTCTTCTGACAATAAAAAACACCACAAAAATGTATTAGTGAAATTGATCCAGCCGTTCACGCGTAATGACGTGACCAAGGGAAATAGGGATTCATTTTATGATATATCGATGAATGAACGTTTACCTACGATTACTATTACTGGAACATACAAAGACCACCTGTACTTACCGATAATAAAAAACTCGTGTATGCAACGTGTATTACCATCAGTCTCAGACATCTGTTCGAACCACCATACGGTCATGAAGTATCAAATAACTAAATATAATAAAACAAAATCTAATGTATTCCGAACTAATAGTGATGTAACGACACAAAGGCCTGTAATTCGACGGCCATGCGTTTAGTGAGGTGCCACAAATTGATTCTTATTGTGGGTTCCGTACACGAATTAGGAAGGGTTGAAAGTTTTTAGGGTCGATTTCGTGATTATGCTTATTATGTGTTTTTTTTTATTATTTTGGTCCAACAAATGGCGATTCATGGACGTCTTGGGGTAAGAAATGAAGTGTTCTTAAGAACTGGAAGGAATTCAATTTAAGTACAAATGGTTCGAGTCCTTTTTTGGACTGAAAAAATATAAAAAATGTATAGAGGTACATTGATAAGGTCTGCGGGATTATTCGAAAGGGTTGCTGTAGCCGTGGAACACTAAAGAAAAATGAAGGAACACAGGTAGGTTTTAGTCAGTAAGTCTGATAGTCTGTATCGCTCCGGAGCGGAGCGGCAGGAGCGGGAGACCATCAACCATCACGTATGGGTTTGATGAAAAAATTTTTAAGTACGCGCCATGTTAGAACGCCCAAAATTTATTATATTATATTATGTATGAGTTATCTGATGATTTCCCACCTCAAAAAAAAGTTATATTGATGTCCTCTTTGCTTCGACAACGTGATAAGTCCAATATATTATTATTGTGGAAATAATATTATTTGTGTTTCCTGATAGCTACAACCAGAGTGAATAGGTCACTTCTAGGCAAGCGCGCTCCATCGTCGACCACATCGTCGCTTTCCATCAGGTGAGATAGTGGTCAAGCGCGAGCCTATCAAAAATAAAATATCGATTCTGTAAATATGAAATAACGTAAGGGACATTTACCTAAAATGTAAAAATGCACCTTACGATGATTGATGTAAGAGTATTTTACACAAAACGTTATAATGTCCCTTAAATTATTTCATATTTCCAGTATCGATATACAGGTACATATATACATACACCTTCAGCTGCTACAGTCTATTCAAAATTATACAAAACTAATGGAACTGCAAAAGAGCTCTAGAGGTTCCTTTAGAAAAACCTCATTAGGTGGATGCATTAGACACGGTAGATATTATTGTCTGTTAAAGCCCTGTCTCCAAATTAAATAGAGGTTATTTATACGGCATTGTTACTTTAAATTACTATTTATTTTAAAAGGTATACCCATTTGGCAAACAACAAAACAAAAATAAATTAAAATGATACAAAAACCGAAGAATGGAAGTAAAAAGTTTCAGTGTTTAAGTTTGTCACACTGAAATAATTGGGAAAACCGCAAATAATTTCAAATCAAAATTCTGTAATGAGACGGTCAAATTGTAAGTTGAATATTAAGGACGTGTTTTACAGCGGCGAAATACAAGCACGATCAGATCAATTGGAAAATGGTATTGAAAGTCTTTGACAAGCTAATGCCCGCGGTGGTTGGTGCTGCTGTCATCCTACCTATGCCCCTCAAGTTGAAGGGTAAAATCTACAAGTCCGTGATAAGGCCTGTCATACTGTATGGATCAGAATGTTGGGCTGTGAAAAAGACGGATGAAAAAAGATTGCACGTAGCAGAGATGAGAATGTTAAGATGGATGTGTGGTGGGACGAGAATGGATAAGGTGAGTATTATTAGGGGAAGTTTGAAAGTGGCGCCAGTGACTGAAAAGTTGAAAGGGAATCGTTTGGATTGGTATGGTCATGTGAAGAGGAGGGATGAAACGCATGTTACTAAAAGAGTTATGAGTTTACATGTGGATGGATGGAGAGGGAGAGGGAGACCAAAGAAAAGATGGATGGATTCTGTGAAGAGTGATATGAAAGAAAAGGTAGTTAGTGATAGCATGACGAGTGACAGAGCAGAATGGAAGAAAAAAACGTGTTGTGCCGACCCCAAATAACACGGGACAAGGGCAGGAAGATGATGATTATGATGAGATGATGATGAGTTATTGTGCCAATAGAAATATATATTCTGTGAAACATTTCAAATGTGGAACATCTCTAATGTTTTATGAGATACAGCTTGCTGACAGACGGACAAGCAGGCAGACATCTTAAAAACAACAGCTGTGAAAAAAATTGTTCTCTTTTTTTTTACTAGGCTTTGATGATTTAGTAAGTCTAGATTTCTCTTTTTTACATACAACATGCAATAATTATAATAAACGCACATCTTGAAAGTAGAGTGTTCAGAATCAACTAGTGAAACTGCTATTTTTAAAATAGGTATTTTTAATTCTAAAATAATCCAGAACTATTTTAGGATAAAAGACTGGGAAAGTGCAAGTCGGACTCGCGCACTGAGGGTTCCGTACAAACCTACCTATGTAATGAGTTCAATTCCCGAATGGAGTCTCGCAGATTTATCCGAATCGCAAAAAAGTTTATTTTTGTGACGTAACAACGAATTTACTGTTTTTAGATTTATTCCTATATCTGTGCTATAAAACCTTACTTTATGCCAAATTTCAGGATTCTGGGTCAACGGGAAGTACTCTATGAATTGTGTTTCCCTTGATAGTATCGAAATATACTTTTTTGTGACATAAACAGCCGTATCTTTTTTTTCGTTAACTTATAAGTTTGATTTTTTCACAGCTTCAAGGGACCGCAGACCTGAGTATATGGTTTTAATTTCAACTCGATACTTCCACGCGTTCCCGATGTAAATGGTCTTGACAGACAGACAGACAAACAGACAGACGGACAACAAAGTGATCCTATAAGGGTTCCGTTTTTTCCTTTTGAGGTACGGAACCCTAAAAATTATCTATTTTAATAAATCTTGATTTCGTCACTAGTGTCTTTGTGTGTGCGTACGTAGATACCGACACTGAAGCGCTACCAATGTAGTGCGCCGATGCCCATATTATTTGGTGGGAATTAGGATAATTATTTCTTTAAAAAAACTACGATACTTTACTTAAATGCACTTACATTTTACTTAAATACACTTACATTTAAGTAAAATTTCAGTGTTTAAATTGTGATTGTAACTTAATTCCTCATATGGGTTTGCATTATTTCAGTGACATGTTGCATATAGATAATTTGCCAGAAAAATCACCGAGACATATCCAGCGAAGTCATTTCCACCTCTAGTTAACACAACACAAGACCATAACAATAAAAAGCTTATTACAGTAAATAATCAAGACAAATGTACGACGTTATTAACTCGCAATTGTATTTAATTACAAGCCCAGCTCTTATTATGTGCACTCTTGACACTAATAATAATTCAAAACGCAACGGAAAACTTGGCCTAGCACAGAACCAGTGGCGTAACTATAGGGAGGCAAGGCTGGCAAATTGCCACGGGCCCCTGGCCTGGTGGGGCCCCCGGTCCAAGAGGCCTTGAGCCCTGTAGAAGTAAATATACAATTCAAGTAAATTATTAACATTTATTAAACGCATTCATAAAAAAAGACCAATTTTGAGTGGTATTTTGCCAGCATTACCACCTTAAAGATTCGTCACCGGGACGCTCACCTTTAGAGACGAAATATAAGTCCTCGTATATTAAAGAACGTACGGATTTATTTATAATAAAGAATATTTTACGTCTGTACGTAACATCTAGGTAGACGTAACAACATTTTGCTCAAACTACTGTCCGCTTAACCAAATTCAATTACAAAGTTGACGATTTTTCTGGGGCCCCATCCAGTGATTTTGCCACGGGCCTCAGATAGTTGTATAGTTACGCTACTGCAGAGAACAAGAATAATCAAATGATCACTATCAGGAACAGTGTGACAATCACGTAAGTCGGCGTTCATGTAGTCTGTGCCAAATCGCATTTTAATTAGGCAGATAAGGTTCGCCATTAGCTAGCAAATTACCCGAGGAGCTGTTTGTTTTATTTTATTTCTTCTTATCTCTTAATGTTGCATCTTGTACTTTAAATTACCGGAAAACGTGTGAGGTGGCAGCGACAGCGATTTGGACTAATGGAGCGATTTTATTTGAAGTTATAGAAAGAAAGAAAATGAATTTATTTGGCACAACACAAGGCACACATACAATAATTACGTAAACACAAAACAAAAAAAGAAGCAAAAGAAAAATACAATTCTACTTCCAATTCCATTTAGGTACTTCTAGGCCATCGTTGTCCATATCATCGCTTACCATGAGGTGTGATAGTCGTCAAACGCGAGCCTATCTATTTAATAAAAACCTCACTTTTTGATTCTACGTCAAAAGAGCTAAAAAACAATTCGTTTTCACCAACATGTGTGCATTGAAAGCAGTGGTGGTCTAATGGTAACGGCTCCAACTTACGAGTTGTAAGGTCGCGGGTTAAAACTTAGCCAGGCGCATTACTTTGTGTAGGTTATTTCTTCACCACTGCTCTCAAAACGGTGAAGGAAAACATCGTGAGGAAACCGCGGCATGTCCTAGAACCGAAATATTCGAAGACATATGACATCCACCAACCCGCACTGAGTCCGCGTGGTGGATTACGGCCCATTCCGTATCCTAGAGAGGAGGCCTGAGTCCCAACAGTGGGAAAAAGGCTGATTATGCTTATGCTATATGCTTTCACCAACATTATCTTTACAGTCGAAATACGTTCACTGCTGGACATAGGCCATAAAAAATTTAACCTGACATTTTTTCGCTGTTTTCCATACTCCTTTCAAATGGCTTTGGTCTTTAGAAATGTGTTTACACAAAACAAATTGCTGATTAAGTGTTCTTCAGAATTTACATAGTATATGTAAAAGGCCGTTTATGTCGCAAAAAAACGTACATTTCAATACTCTCAAAGGAATCAAAATTCATAGGGTACTTCCCGATGACCCAGAATCTAGAAATTTGGCATAAAGCAAGGTCTTATAGTATAGATATAGGAATAAATCTGAAAACTGTAAATTTTTAGTTACGTCACAAAAAAAGCTTTTTCTGCTATTCGGAAAAATCTTCGTAACTCAGTTCGGAAATCGAACTGTTTTCATAGGTAAGTTTGTGCGGAACCCTCAGTGCGCGAATCCGACTCGCACTTGCCCTGATTTTTATTATATTGGAAAATAATTTCCCAAAATATTGAGTATTTCATATATTGCAAAAGTTATTACAAACTTACAACATTCCAGTGACACATATATATATTGATGACATATTTAGGTAAAAATAGTGATGGAATTGAATATAGCGTCATCAAGTAGATGAGTAACGAAAATAACCAATACATTTGTGTACGTAAAAAAATTCCTCTAATTTTGTTATTCTTTCTAATAATTACGATAGCATCAATAGATATCAAAAGGGCGACCCATTTCTAAATAAACTATGATAATTTGAAGCCTATTATTGGAAAAACCAGTCCTACTTGAAAGCTTAATTCACTTTAGAAATACGTATTAGATACTATTGTATTTGTAACTACTCAAGTCAACTGATATAAAAACCACAGTACTTTTTGTAATACCACTGTTTGTTGTGAGGTCTGGATTAATTCATTAATAAACCCCAAGCGAACGCTGGCGTTCCCTCTCTCATTGTCTTTCTATTGTGTCTCTAATTACGGTAAGTATTCGAAAGATTCAAACTAATGTTATTCTCTCAATAAAAAAGGTGCCCCAGCATCTTCATTCCACTCAAGAATCTTCTACTAAAATGTAAGCCAGAATAGGCAACAGGATCTTAATCGATGAATGTCTATACAGGAAATAGAAAAACTAATACCCAGAAAGTTATCAATATGCTATTGATTTAAAGTAATGCAGAACTAATTATAGCTTCAATATACGTTTATCAATTTGATGCATAGACAGAATTAACTAAACATATTCCAAAGACAAAATAGCCATTAAGCATTGCAATGACGATTCCCGCCAATTTCCGCCCGCTTGCGATGAGACCTAGTATCCAAGATGGCGGCGGCAGTCATCAGACGCATTCATTTTACAATATTTTATACACATTCTATAACCCTTGTGTGTAATTTTTTTTACATCATTTAATTTCCTGTATACGATGGAGATTACACAGATGTGGTTGTAATGTGATTTTCTTTATTTAGTTCGGTAAGTACGCCATTATTACGTATGATCTTTATTTTTTCCTGAAGTTAGGAGTTGCGGCTATTTAAAGATTCTTGTATGTTTCTTTTTTTAAGGTTCACTTTGTTGTCCGTCTGTCTGTCAAGACCCTTTATCTCAAGAACGCGTCGAGGTATCCAGTTGAAATTAAACCATATACTCAGGTTTGCGGTTCCTTGAAGCTGTAAAAAAATCAAAAGATACGGCCGTTTATATCACAAAAAGTATATATTTCGACAATCGTACTTCCCATAGATATCCGGTAGGTACTTCACGTCGACCCAGAATCCTGAAATTTGGCTTAAAGCAAGGTCTTATAGCACAGATATAGGAATAAACCTGAAAACAGTAAATAGGTAAGCTGGTACGTCACAAAAAAAACTTTTTTTGGGATTCGGAAAAATTTTCGAGACTCAATCCATTCGGAAATTGAACTACATAGGTAAGAGTGTGCAGTGGTAACGGCCCCGACTTACGAGTTGTAGGTCGCGGGTTCAAACCCAGCCAGGCGCATTACTTTGTGTAATTTATTTCACCACCACTGCTCTCAAAAGGGTGAAGGAAAACATCGTGAGGAAACCGACATGTCCTAGATCCAAAAATTCGAAGACATGTGATATTCACCAACCCGCACTGGGCCCGCGTGATGGATATACGGCCAATTCCCTCTCTTAGAGAGAGGAGTCCCGAGTCCCAGCAGTGGGAACATTAAAAGGCTGATAATGCTTATGCTTATTTAGGTAAGTTTGTACGGAATCTTCAATGCGCGAGTCCGACTTGCACTTGACCAATTTTTTTTGCGTAGGATGTCCTTATTTTGCTTTAGTTTATACTAAAATATTTCGTGAATGATTGGTTTTAGGCTAACATTTGTAATGACTTACGAAACCCTATTCATTACAGTTCATTTCATGCTACCTTCCATTGTGCCAGCTAATAACCGTTGTCTTCGAACCGTTTCCATAATGAACTCCATCCGTTTAACCTTTCCTTTCTTAACTGAACCTGGATTCGCTTCCATTTGAACTAAAACCGTTTCCAATTATGTTACTATAAGTCTCTCCAGACGGGCAATGCCTCTGTTCCAAAGTTTGGCCAGCTGTCTTCAGACCGACCGTCTGTTACCACCGTCGTTGAAAATCATTTCATACCGAGACCAAAGAAGAGTTACTGAGCCCTGGAATATTAATTAATACAATAGAACATTTTGATACAAGTGAAGAAAGTTTTTCATTGCGACCGAGGCGGAATTCACCCGAGCCGTTGGTGAGGGTGTTATGGAGCTATAGTGCTGCAGTACCACGTGTATCAAACAACGTTTTTCAATACAATTAGGAAGAAAACTAGTGCGGAAAGCAGCAAATTGCATGTCTAAAAGCGGTAGGGATAGAAGCGGGTTTTCGAGTACCTAATCGTATTGAAAAAGTTTTTTCGGAACGTCGCGCGTCGTTCACTACATTTAAAAGCTATAATTTACAACCACTTACAAGGGGTAGGTATGTATTATGAGTGAAGACAGCGCTATGGTAGGTACTTTATTTTACGAACCTAACATTCTTCATCTGCTGACCACTATCCCTTATCACCGAGTTAGTACAGGAGTCCCTCCATCAACCATTGTGTAATGGTCAGACGGCATTATTTTTACGAGCTTCATAAGTGATCCTGTTTTATTTATTTTTAGTGCAAGGGACAGGACCGCGCGTGCGCCGTGCGCCTCAAATGGGACCCCGTGATAACTCTCACTTTTAACCCATTTATAACGACCGATCGTTATAAAGATCAAAAAATATACTGGGAAATACCCTCAATTTAAAAATAATAACGAGCGGATAACTTTTGCTTATTGTTTATCAATCGTCGCAGTGATCGTTTGACAGTGTTTCAGTGCATAGAAAATTATCATATGATCATAATTTTGAAGTGATTTTGTATTTTAGTGCGTATTAGCGTAATCAACTTTCACTATGTCTTCAAAACGGTAAGTGTTTACAAATAAGCTTGTGATTGAAATTAATTTTATGCACGTTTTATATAAATTTATAAACTGTCTAACATAATTGTGAATTAAAATTTGATCATGTCATATCTTTTATAAAAAACAAATGATATTATATTTGATGATCGTTTTAACGATCGGTCGTAATTTGGGGATGTATTTTTTTCTTTCAGACCCAATACTAATAAACCATTGTCTCTCAATGAAATCGTTGGCGAATTGGAACAATTAGATAGATGATGATGCCCCATTTCCAAGAAATATAACTATTTTACCACCAGATAACGCGAATGCTGATGTCACTGATGAAGATTCTGCTGATGAGGGGTTTTTAACTCTGAACAATCTTCCACGTTTGTAGAGAGGTCGAATCTAGGTTGTATATATGTAGAATCTTTACTTTATTTTATCATGTCAGTTGTTATATATTTTTTTTCTATCTAGGTTCTCAGCTAAGAGCTCCTGCTGAGATAGAATACATGTGTTCCGAAAGTGACGAGGACAGTGTTCCCTTCTCTTCTTTAGCAAAAAGAAGTCGTACCACTGAAGAACCCCTAATTGTGTAAGGTCGCCAACCTGAGCCATCTACATCTAATTCAGCTCCAGTTATTAGCAGCACGTCAGCCGTTCCTTTTGCTGATACAATCGTACCAAAAAATCAAAATTATACCTGGAGAAATCGCCATAATCCTCACGACCGACCACAATGGCAAGAAAACTATGGTCCAAGACACTTTCAAACGCCCATATATTACTTTGACTGTATGTTTGATGACTCTGTTATCGAATTATTGGTCAAATATACAAATATTTACGCGATTCAAAAGAACAAAGTGGGCAATGTGACAACGAGTGAAATGAAGTGTTTCCTTGCTATACTTCTTTACAGTGGATATATCGTAGTTCCCTGAAGATACATGTACTGGGAAAAATTATCAGACACTGATTTTAGTATTATATAAAACGCCATGTCGAGGGGTAGATTTACATTTATCATGACTCACCTCCACTGTTGTGACAATGCTCAGATAACTACTGAAAATGAATTTGCAAAGTTGAGACCGCTTTTCAATATCCTAAACAAAATATTCCTGAATATGGGACCTTGAGAAGAAATGTACAGCATAGACGAGGCTATGGTACCTTATTATGAAGGACACAGTTGTAAATAATTTATACGTGGAAAACCGATTAGATGGGTATATAAGTTCTGGGTTGGAGCGACTAGATTGAGATACGTACTATGGTTTGATCCGTACCAAGGCCATGCAGCAATTATTGAGCTGGTGTGATTTTGCGTTTTGCTGATCATTTACAATTTCGTCACCCAGGTGTGCCTTGTCACTTATTCTTTGACAATTTATTTTCTTCTATTCCACTCTTCCACGAATTGAGTAACAGAGGGCTCAAAGCCACTGGAAAAATTTGCGAGGACCGTACCAAAAAGTGTCCTTTGATTCATTTAGATAATAAAGCCTTTCTCATGGTAATAACTGTGTTTCTTTAATTTAAAACAGGATACAATCGATTAAGTGGCAGTTATGAGCGTTAACCTACCTGCCTATTACTACTGATCGTTAAAACGATCCGCATTTTCCGAGCTTTCC
The DNA here is from genome assembly GCA_905147345.3 of Mythimna impura. Lineage (NCBI taxonomy): Eukaryota > Metazoa > Arthropoda > Insecta > Lepidoptera > Noctuidae > Mythimna > Mythimna impura. Next base: position 22,959,212 of record LR990348.1, on the reverse strand, counting down.
TGAAAACTCTGTTTTTTTTTAGTATTTTTCCATGTTTACCATATGCATCAAGGTAACAATACTAAAAAATTACTGTGATTCGAGGTAAAAAAAAGTTTCAGTAACAACTGGGTTAAATCCATGTCACTGTCTAAAGTCCTTTTCAAAAACAAAGGATTTTAACCCCTATCTTTCTCGTCATAGGGTTGATATCATTTTTGCATCGGTGTAGTACTTTAAATTCCACAAACATAAGTCATTTGTTAAGTTATCAGCACTTTATTTAGAGTCAAGATTTTCTGAATATCTGTATGTTTGTTTTTCGATTCCGTGCGCGTGCTTCGGATTTTTAGAATGTTTTCGTTTTGGTTGTAAATTATTGTGGTGATAGTTAAGGAGCCGTGTTTTTAAATAATTTGTTTGTAGACCATAAACATTCGAACATGGTGTCTTTAGAGGGTTACTGCCCCTTGTGTTTGTGACATTTATGGCCCAGACGAGACTCTTATCCTTTACCTCACTATATTAAATTTTAGTACAAAGACTACCCACGGGTACCCACGGGTAGTCTTTGTACTAAAATTAGATTGGGAAATATTCTAGTCCTCTTTAAAACCGTTTTAGTTAAAATATAAAAAAATAGAGAGTTAATTTCTAAAAATTATTATAATGATTTTATCATTATAATTATTTCATTATTAAGCGATTTTATACTTTTGGTAATTACTTAAGTAGATATTTTTAAAATATATGTGTATATTTAAAAAAAAAATGTATATAATATAATCATTTATTTTGTAATAAATTAATAAATATTAGGTACAATATAATTTTGCTAAGAAACTACTAAATTATTTTATGAACTCCTTATTATATTTAAGTTACCATTTTATTATTTTTGTATTTATTATTAGTTTAAAAATTATAATAAGGCATTACAATTTTTACACTAAGTTATTTATAAAACTATTTTAGTATCCATTTCCTATCATAAAAATAAGTTCCTCGATTACATTTTCCAAACGTATACACATTTTAATAATCTTTGAGCATGGCTAGAATTACTTTACAATGTAGGTACTACATAATGCGCGTAATTACAAAACGAACGTTTGAAGCAACACCTTTACACGATAACTTCATTCATAATTAGTTTTCTTTAGAATTATATCAGAATACGCTTTCAAAATGGTGCAATTTTTTTCCAACCTCCATTTTATCAAGAACCATCAATCAGATTCAATTGACTGTTAAGCAGAGGCCAGTTTATAATGGTGGTCGCTATTCTGCAATATTTTCAAAATATTAAAGTTTACTGGAGCAAAGGTATTTTTTTAAAAGAATGTATGTTTCTAAGAATTTTTATAATTAAAGGTTGCAACTTTCAAACCGTGTATTAAAGTTTTTAACATTTTAATAAAATATTATAAAGATGTTTTTAATGGCGTTGAAATATGAATTTCCTGTATTATTATGAGGTAGTTATAATATAATCAACATTTTAAATGTTGATTATATTCGAGTACATACATCATTTTAATTATTCACATCAAATTAAAATTAACGCTATTATTGTCAGTGGTAATAGGTTTTATGTGTGAGTATGTCTATTGTTTGCATTCATTATGAAAATAGTAGTAATATGCATGTAAGTACTGGTTGTACATGCATATTACTTATATTATGTGTTTCAAATTATATTTATACATTATAAGGTCCTGGCATAAGTTTAGTTTGTAGTTAAAATACTTAAACTCACTTATGTCACTGGCTTTGTACATTTTTATTTGCGTGTATTTAGAAGTTAGTAAAATAAAGTTTTAAAATATGTTCTTGATCGAGTTATAGAACAAAGATAGCTGCTAACAAAGATAGTCAATAGGGAATATTCGATTCGGAAAAATCTTCATAACTCAATTCGGGAATTGAACTGTTTTCATAGGTAAGTTTGTACGGAACCCTCAGTGCGCGAATCCGACTCGCACTTGCCCGGTTTTTTATTTTGACTGGTAGAAATTGCCTAAAGTATTAAGTCCGCCTCTGTACCATTATGTTCATAAAGTATTAAATAAATAAATAAATTAAATAATTCCCTATTCACGACCTCTTTTCGGCAGCTCCATGCCTTACCTAGCTGTCGCCTTATAAAATAATACACGAACAAGTGACGGAACTAAACTGCTCATGTTACAAGTACAAGCGAAATACTTTTTAATTGATTGCGCGTACGCACCTGCCCGCCGTATATGTAAGAATTGTTATCAGCTTTTAATAACAGGCGTACGTACAACTAGTATGTACCTATATTATTAAAATTACAGTTGAAATTATTTTGCTTCTGTGTTTGTTCGTACTACGTGAGTACAATTGGGTACATATGTGTGGGGGAACATAAAAGGTAATATATATGTATAATCAGCGCTGTGGCTCTGTTCAGTACATTAGCCCCAGCATTTTGCTGTGTGTCTCGCATAACTCACTCTTTTGTATAGATTTGTTATAATATTACATATTTTTTTAAGTTATGTGCCATGTTTGTCGTAAATAAACTCTTTTTCTTTCTTTCTTTCTAGGTGAGGTATTTAAAAAAAATTCTGATGATGTAATTTGGCTGATTGGGGAATCTGAATAGGCACTGAAAGGATTAAAGGGAATATATAGGGTGACTGGTAATTAGTGTACGATACTTAAACACGTGATTGTGCTCATGATAACAAACAATTTTTATTATGGGAGCAAAGCCGAAATCGCGAAAAAATTATCAGCTGTTCAGTACATTAGGCAAACATAAATGTACTGAACAGCCGATTTTTTTTCGCGATTTCAGGTATGTGTCATCATTAATTATGGTCAGAACTTCAAAATGTTGAGGATAAAACCAGTAACGTGACGTTTTTGTTCATATATTATCGCTAAATTAATGTCACTTTATATAGGCCTGCTAAAAGGTTTTTAGAGGTATGCAGAACAGGGAGTAAAGTCTGACGTAACTCTGTTGAAAAGGGAACCTCCGACTAGACGGATGTTTTGTCTGGTCTGGGCAACTGCCCGATTGACTTCGGGCTATTTTATATGATCTAATCCGCATGTCGGTACCCGGTTCTATAGACCGCTTCACTAAATGACATTTTTAGCAGATAATGACACAATCATAATCACTGGAAACCATTGTAATTCAGTTTTGTTATTTCATTTAAATAACGATGAAGGCAGCACGGATGGCGCTGTAGTTGGGTAGTTGGCTGCTACCCTTCGTGTCCCGGTTTAGATCCCAGCAAAGACCAAATATTTATACGGCCTACAGATAGTTGTTCACATCCACGAAACAGGTGTAATTCCTTGTGTAAAAAAGGAACGTTACTTATTGTGTAAGATCCAGACGTCCACTTGATAATAATTGCTGTGCGGAATTGTGTAGTACCTATACATGTGTCAATTCAAAGCTGCATCATGAGCCCCCCCCCGTCCCGCTGGTCGATCGACTTCACTAACCAATTAGCCACGATCCTCGGTGCTTCAAAGTGAGTAATATGTCTTAATTGCATTGCTGCTCCAACTTACAGCGAAATACGACTACCCACAGAGTGACTTAGTTGATATTCAGAGGGTGAACTGAATTACTGATATCATGAATATAGCGTAAAAAGTACTGAACAAGATTAACTAGTTATTTTTTTATTTATTTTTTTAGGTGGGAAAATCATCTAATGACAAATCCCGCTCTTGGGCGGAGCAGGAGATAGTGTCAGACTTTTACTGACTAAAACCCACTCCTGTTCCTTCGTTGCCTTCGTCCCAGGGCCCCGGGTTTCGTTTTCACACTACCCATGGCCCCAGTAGGCTTCGACCCTACTGGGCCCCTACGATTTGCTGACATCTCCCTGAGGCGCGCGTGGAACAATACGCGCCGTCGACGACTTGGGCTCGTTAGGTTCGTTGCTGAAACAGCTGCAGATTGTGATCTATTGTGAGAGGTTAGAATAACAAAATATGGGGCTTTTTCTGTCAAGAGTAAGCAGAATATAAAGCCTTCGAATGCGGTTACTATTTAGGATAGGCATGTCCTGATACAGGATATAGGATACTTTTGATCCAACGAATATGCTCCCTTAGGATAATTTTCTGATTTTACGCGGACGAAACCGCTGACAGAATCTAGTTAAGTATGCTATAAAATTGCGCTGAACGTGCCCATACCGAAAGGGTTACCAGCATAAAGCTAGAACTACACTGCGCACACGTATGCCACACACACCAATCTGGGGGCGTCGGTCTCCAGGTCCACGCCACGCGACGTCGTTCTACGTACAAATCTGGCGTGTTACACGTGTGCGTCGGTCCAATGTAGTTCTAGCTTAAACGTTGTTTTAATGTTGAACACACATACGAGTACATTAAACATGCCAAGTCTTTATTGCTTTTTGGACTTAATATTTAGAATTAAAAAATTGCTAGGCTTAAAGTACAGTTTGACTATTGTTAAACTTCGAATTCTTAATTAAAAAATCAGGATTACAGATCACATTTCATCCACATTCACATGTCAAGTCAGAACCCTCTTAGCTCCGATCTGGTCTACCGTAAGTTTAATTTGGCTAATATCCAAAGGCTTGGCTGAAAATCTAAACGATGATTGATAATAATAATAATATTCTTTATTTCGAGCAACAAGACTCATTTAGTGTTAGTAAAAACAAAACAACTATGTTAGTGACACATAAGCATAAGCATAATCAGCCTTTTTTTAATGTTCCCACTGCTGGGACTCAGGCCTCCTCTCTCTAGGAGAGGGAAAACATCGTGAGGAAACCGGCATGTCCTAGAACCAAAAATTCGAAGACATGTGACATTCACCAACCCGCACTGGGCCCGCGTGGTGGATTACGACGGTTAGTGACACAAATACAACTAAAAAAATTACATACACACTCACAATAAAACAATCATTGCTTCAGCACCCCAGCTGAGATACTGGAGCAACGATTTAAAATACAGCAGTCCAGTTTGTCAGCAATCATGCCCAAGATGCCGCTGGGACTGGCTCGCACCCTGCGCACCAGGGATGCACATCTTTTACGCATCAATGCATAAAAGCAATCAACTCGCATTTCCGCAAACATCCCTGATGCGCTACAGAAGCGAGGCAGCCCCATCAACACCCTGAAAGCATTATTATACTGCACGCGAAGCTGCTGATGCTGAATTTATAATATTTACCGAATTGACCACACACGTGATAAATTACAAAGAGATATCAATTTGAAATAAATAAATGATTTACATAAAGTGAAACTTAGAAGGCCATAATGTCACACGATTACAAAAGATATCATCTAATTCATTGGAACTGTAGACGATGATCGTGACAGTGTCCTTAAAATTAATACCTATAAGAGTTTTGTCACGTTTGGGAGTTACAAGGCATCATTTTGTTCCATAGAAATGTATTTATTATTTATTTATGGCATATCACCAACACAAACTGAGACATACATTTCATGAGATATATAATTACTACTGTTTATTTTAATAACAGTCGTGCACAAACGTGGTAGCCGAAACAAAATCTTGAAGATTATAAGGTCTTATCTCAACATTTGAGGTCCTTTGTGAGACGAGTAATATATATATATTTTTTTAGTATTGATAGGCTCGCGTTTGACCACTATCTCACCTGATGGTAAGAGATGATGTGGCCGACGATGGAGCACGCTTGCCTAGAAGTAACCTATTCACTCTTGACTTAAAGACCCCTAGGTTGTAGCTATCAGGAAACACAGACGCAGGGAATTCCACTCCTTAGCTGTACGCATTATGAATGTGTTCCCAAAACGCTTTGTACGTATGGGTGGGATGTCTACCATGTACCGATGGCGCAACGCCGCCCGTACGTCTAGTGGTCCGATGATGGAACGGACTTGTGCAATTCCAACGCACACTCCCCGAAGTGTAATCGATAGATTAAGGTCTTATCTCCACATTTGAGGTCCTTCGTGAGACGAGTAATATAACTTTATAAAATTTAATTTCATGTGATTTAATATCATTTAAAATAATATAAATTTTATTTTAGTATAACTTAATTTAATCTTTTGGTGTTGTGGAATAAGTACGAGTAAATGTTATGATATGATAGTAGATCATGGTATCTGAAATAAATAAATTATAATTATTTATTATATCTCAGAACCCTGGGGTCCTGGACCTTTGGAAGGCGTACGAGGAGTCGAAACCAACTCGCAGAGGTCCCTTATACGCTTTTAATAGAACGTGGCGTGGTACCAACTGGCGATTATCCCTGTACGCTAAAAATTATAATTATTGTTACAGCATTAGGTACATAGATTTATCGAAAGAAGAGAATTTATCAGAAAAGAATACCAAAAAAGCCAAATTATGAATTTAAAATAATCAAATTAAGTGTCCGTCATCTAGCACAATCATAGTCAATATGAGCAAATTTTTTTTTTCAAATCCTCCAATGACCTCTTCCACTTTAGGATGGAACGAGAGGGCGTACAGACTTTTACTGCCTAGAACCCACCTGTGTTTCTTCAGTTCAGTTCAAATATTTGTATGATAAACAGATATTGGTTCCGGTTCTGGGTGTCTTTGAATGTGAATTTACAAGTCTGTGAACGCACCCATGATACAGGAATAATTCCTAGTATGGGGCAACGATTTTTTTAAAGAGAAGAGAATAATAAAAAAATAAATAAAATAATATTAGAAAAGAATAGAATAAACTTTATTATACACCATAAAAGTAACACAACTTATACATAAACTTAAATCTATGGGTACAATGGCGGTCTTATCGCTAACAGCGATATCTTCCAGACAACCTTATACTTTTTATTTGCAAAAGTACAATTTTACACAAATTAGGAATAATATCATGATTAGGCATCGTTACTATAAAAATTGCATAATCACAGTTTATCGACCTCTGGCACCCAAGCTAAGAGTAAACTTGTGTTATGGGTGCCGGGGTTCGCTCTATTTATTACATTTTCAATTTAAGCAAACAGGTACTAGTAATCATTTGTACAAATCATTCAATTTGTTAATCAAAAAACATTAATTAGTTATTAAATCAAAACAATTTAATTATTCCAATTAGAGAGAGAGTTATCCTCTGTGTTCTAGGGCCGCGGTAACTCTTTCGAACATTCCACCATAAGCGTTGCTTAACCTATATTATTATGTATCTTGTATGCCATAAAGGTCCTTATAATCATTGATAATTTTAATTACGACTTTATCAACCATTAAAATTACTTTCAACACCAACAAATGATTACAAAGCATGGAACAACACGAATCGATTGTTCCTATAACGTTCACCTGTCGAGAGTTCAATTTATTTCCGGAAGCGTCTGGTTAGGGGAAGTGACGTCACGTAGCGATGGTACCGGCACTGAGTAAGGGTGCTAATCGGTCTGTAGACTTTTGGTTTGATTCATTTTGTATTTGTAAGCATTAGATTGAAATAATCTGAAGTTCATTGTGTGTACAGCTAAGGCCACTCGCCCACGGCGACTTTTTGTAGCGATGCTGTCGCGCGTTTCGTAAGCACGCGACAGCATCGCTAATAACGTGCGTTAGTCGCATTTGCAAGCGCTGTAGAAAAGATGCCAACGCGCTACTAACGCGCTACAGCAGCGCGACTGTATCGATGCGAACGCGCTACAGCATCGCTACAAAAAGTCGCCGTGGGCGAGGGGCCTATGGAGTGGAATTCCCTGCCGGAGTCCGTTTCCTGTTAGCTTACAACCTTGGAATCTTTAAGTCAAGAGTATAATAGGTTACTTCTAGTTAAGCGTACTCCATCGCTGACCACATCGTCGCTTTCCGTCAGGTGAGATAGTGGCTAAGCGCGAGCCTATCAACAAATAAAAAAAGTGTGCTTGGAAACGCAAAGAATAAAAATGCATACTAATTACCAATGTTAAAGGAAAACCTAAACTCGTTAAAAAATAAAAGGCCCGTTTTGACATTTGAGAAAAACCCTAGAATGTAACTCGGAACGAAACTGAAAGAAACAATAAAACAAACAGAAAACGTCTTTCCTGCTCCACCCTAGAGCTGGCTTCATTAGATAATTTCTTGCCTCAAAAAAAATCTGTTCATAACGAAAACAAGAAAGTTTTATGACAAAATAAATGATTCAATCATTTATTTAGGTTACATTGTAAATCAAATAATCATGGTATCCATAGTTGATAAGGATAAATAATGTTTTTCACCACCAAACTGATTTAAATGTAAATAATAATTATTAATATTAAATTTGCGATAATATTAAATAAAGACAAATTAAAACTGTGGTAGGTACTCACCGCTCTAGTTTAATTTGGTCCACAAAGGAAGTTCCTATGATCCAAAATCCAGGATAATTCCTCTGGATTTTCCATTAACTTTTGTGGTTAATTATTTAAATTATCAATAATTCGTTAAATATAACACGACAATAACAACGTTGATAATCATAGCGACCTACCAAAATAGGAAATTTAGCGGGCCTAATTAGCCATTCAATTGTAAGTAGGTACTCAAAAGCACAAGAGTGAACGCAAAACGATGCTAAATCATATAATATACCTAAGCATATAGTATAGCGTAATCAGTCTTATAATGTTCCCACTGCTGGGATTCTGGCCTCTTGGAGAGGGAATTATATAATACTAGCTTTTGCCCGCGGCTTCGCCCCCGTACATAAAATATAGCCTATGTCACTCACGAATAAAGCAGCTTTCTTCGGAACATATACCACTCGTATACCAAATATCCTATGGCCTACAAAAGACACTTTCATCCATTTTTTTTTTCTGTTTACTAATTCAAAACATGGTCTACTCGTATACCAAGTATCCTATGGCCTACAAAAGACACTTTCATCCAGTCAATCAAGTCCATCAGTCAAGAGTGATTGGTTACTGCCCCCCTAGCCAAGTTGCAAACGATAAACGTGAACGCTTAGTAATCTCCAATAGATTTTCAACTTTATACCTAAGAGCATAAAGTTGAAAATCTATTAAAGACTACTGAGCGTTAGCGACCGGAACGAACGAAAACACTATGTAATCTTCAATAGATTTTCAACTTTATATCCAATAACATAAAGTTGAAAATCTATTAAAGACTACTGAGAGTTTACGTTTATCGTTTGTGACTTGGCTAGGGGGGCAGGTTACTACTAGGCAAGCGTGCTCCATCGTCGACCACATCTTCGCTTTCCATCAATGCGCTGAGTGCGAGTTGTATTCACGTTTACACGATCGAAACGTTTGCCGCGTTTGGTTCTCTGATTGGTTAAGAGCTTGGAACGGGCCAATCGGAGCTCCAATCGCTTTAAAGTAATACAAACTCACACTAGGCATTCAGGTGAGATAGTGGTCAACCGCGAGCCTATCAACAATAAAAAAAAGGTTATAACTTAGGTAAGAATTAATACAGAAAAACGAGAGTCAATGATGAAGCTAGAATTACATTAGACCGACGCACACATGTAACACGCTTGATTTATACGTAGAACGACATCGCGTGGCGTCGCGTGGCGTGCGTCTAGTGTAGCTCTACAAGTCTAGTTTCCATATAAAATGTATGGAGACCGACGCGCCCAGAGCAGCGTGTATGGCACACGTGTGCGCAGTGTAGTTCTGGCTTTAGAGTTACGTAGAGTTTACTGCAAATCAATAAACTCATAAGCATATTAATTGTAAACGGTTTTGAGCAACGAGGTCGAATCCCTGATTCAATGACGTTAGCAATTTGCTAAATTGGCCCAAGCGCATATATCGTAAATATCAAAACTGCATTTTATTGAATACTTTAATAGGCCCTTTTGCGCATGTGTGAATAATTCTAACGACCAAAACATGTTTAGCTTACGCTAGGTTATAGCTATACAGTAAGTTCCTATTATAGTCACAATCTAAATTATTCTTATTAATTTCGACTAATTTCTAAGTGCTTTGCCTTCCCGGCTATTATATATTTTTGTCTTTTTACTCGCAGAAGTACTACAATGCTGAAATTCAGTCTTTTTTTAGACTTAAAGTAAGTCATGAGAATGCAATCTACTGAATTGTCAAACTAAAATTTAGCATGATTTGTCAATCTTTAGCATAAAAGTGGAGTTTTCTCTACTTTTCATCATCAAACTCAATTTAAATAACCCTTCTTGCAGTTGGGTTCGGTTGGTTGGGGCCCTGGTACGAAAGGCAACGAAGAAACAGGAGTGGGTTTTTAGTCAGTAAAAGACTGACACTATCTCCCGCTCCGCCCAAGAAAATGTCATAGGATGATTTCCCACCGAAAAAAAAAAACAGAAAAACCTCGTGCTTGGGCTGCCAGATTATTCGAAAGAGTTACTGTGGTCCTGAAATGCAAAGGGTAATTACGAATGAGTTTAGTCAGTAAAAGTCTGGCCCTCCCTCTCTTTCTAATCAAAACGGAAGTAATTTGAAGGTTTCCCATCCAAATAACCAACAACCTTACACCTAAAAATTGTTAAAGAAATAAATTTGTAACAGTAAGTAATCTGTGTGGTAAAACTGTGTCGCTAAAATGAAACGTTGAATACTATCTACCCTAAATCTAAGCCAATTAGTCTTTGCATATAATCTAAAGCTTTTACCGTAATGAAAATATTGTCGCAAACATTTTATCGACACATATAGTTGTGCAAACGCGTCATTCATTATCATTACAGATATGTAAATCAAGGTTAATCAAGTACTACTTATTAAAACAACTTAGCGAAATAATAAATTAAAATACAAACAATAAATAAGGCAATTATAATTTGTAATTTATTATAAATGAATCTTTGTAATTGCAAATGACATCATGTTAGGTGACGTATGCTGAATATGTCGACAAATAATTTGCTGAATACGTTGCTAACATTGTAAATTTATGGTCAAATCTGTGACCATAAAATCATTAAAACAAGGACCTTATGAGGTCATCAGTCATCTGACATGATTTTATGACGGCAGTGTCAATATAATATGATCGTAAAGTCAGTTTTTCCAAGCATATAATTAGCAAGCATGCAGATATATAATTAAAGTAATTGATTTCTGTGCTATTACTATGTTTTATTCTATTTATTGCACAAATTGTTAACTAGGTTTTACGTATGTTTGATAAAAAAAGACGGACATTTATCTTATTATTGTCTGGCAAGTGATAATACAAGTCACAACAAGGAAAAATTAAATTGTGTTAACAACATATTTATTGTTTTAATTATTATCATTTGGTGTAACAATACAGCGAGTTCCTTTTTCAAAATTCTGCTGGCTTGGTTCCTGGCTGGAAATATTGATTTTTGAAAAATCCTTTTGGTTGTCATCAAAATCGTGCTCGAAACTCCTTTGCGTATTTTTCACTATTATTCATAGTTTCAGTTTTGACCGTCCACATCCACTCATATAATAGCTGACCCGTGCCCACTTTACTGAGCGTCAAATATTTTTAAGTAGCCTATGTCACTCAGAAATAATGTAGCTTCATTATTCTTGTGAAACAATTTCGAAAATCGCTTCCGCAGTTCCAGAGTTTATTTCCTACAAAGAAATTTACAAACTTAACCTTTTTATAATATGAATTTAGATTATTTAACCGTAGACATCTTAAGCCAATCCGCACTGGGCCCGCGTGGTGGATTACGGCCCATTCCCTCTTCTTAGAGAGAGTAGGCCTGAGTCCCAACAGTGGGAACATTTAAAGGCTGATTATGCATGCTATGCTTATGCTAGACATCTCACAGCTCAAATCTCGAACTAATTTCCATCAAATAATTATACTGAAAAAATACTAGAAGAACAATAAAAAATCAGCTAATATTTTATAAAACACTTGGGTAGATATTATATACGTAGAGCCACTAAAATTGGTCAAATATGCTATTCTCCTATGCTATAAAAAAATATTTACGACATACCTACCTATTTAGTCAAATATATTAGACTCCCTGATGGTAGATGTGTTAGTAGAGACATATAAGTCGCACAAAACCACACAAAACAAATCAATCATACTCTGACCCGACATCTGTAGGTCATGCGGGAGAGGAATCCCCTGGTAGTAGGTAGGTACGTCATCTGGGCTGTCATCGGTACCTATGATTTATAAATACATAGACTGTAGTACCAATAAATGCACACACACCAACACACCACATTTATTTTATATTTATTATATCTTTACTGTACCTGTATCTGTACTGTACTGTGCATCTTTACTGTGTGTACTGTGTGTGTGTGTGTGTGTGATTTGTATGTCAATTTTAAATAGATATTTATTTTAACACTATGTACCGACAGACATCACTATTTATAAAAACTTTATTTCATTTAAGTACGCATGATCATTATATATTAACATTGCAAGACGGGAGACACAACCTCAGGTTTAGTTGAAAACCAGCGTCAGGCACTAGTTCTCAAGCATTTGTGCTGAACTAGACCTATTTTGGCGCAGCCATGAGGCATAGCATAGTCGGCCTTATAATGTTCCCACTATTGGGACTCAGGCCTCCTCTCCAGGAGAGGGAATGGGCCGTAACCGTAATCCACCACGCGAGCCCAGTGTGGGTTGGTGGATGTCACATTTCTTCGAATTTTTGGTTCTAGAACATGCCGGTTTCCTCACGATGTTTTCCACCGTTTTGAGAGCAGTGGTGATGAAATAAATTAGACTAAATAATGCGCCTGGCTGGGTTTGAACCCGCAACCTTTTATTATTGCTTCTTTTGTTTTGTTTCGCTTGTCTCTGGTTTACATACCTTTAACTAATCGTGTTTGTGAGCCTTGTGCATCTATTTTCTTTCTTTCTTTTAACACATTGCTCACAACAATCTAGAGGAGGGGGGGGGGGGTGGTAGGGGGGCATTGTTCGAAAGAGTCACTGGTGCTTTGGAACGCAAAGGGCAATGAAGGAACACGGGTTATAAGATGATTTTCCATCAAAATAAACACGCTTTCATTTACTGACGTAGCCATATTATAATGTGACTTAGCTCTTATCAACAAGTGTTAAATGAGATGAAAACCAGAACATAATTTACATAGACCAATGCATTTGTATGTCAGAACGAGACGGTGATTGGCCAAGAAATGGCCAAGTTGTTGAGTAACAACAACGTAAATAACATTTACACTTATTGCATTACTAAGGGAGTGGTTCTAATTCTAAGTGGGAACTTGTAACAGTTTAGAATCAGCAACTACTTTGTGTACAGTTGGCAAAAGAGATTTGTATGCAGGCTAGTTCTACAAGTGAGACTGCCTTGCTTTTTGACAGCTGCATATTTATGTGCCGACTTCCAGTCTAACCAAATGCAGCTATATATCAATGTAGAGCGACTGCCTATCTGCTCTCCACAACACAGTAACTGAGTGAAACAATACCCCTTGGGAAGACTGGTATCAATTTTTTTTGTTTCTGAATGTTTGTAACGACTATTGAAAATCAAAATCGATCAATAAATCACCTACAGGCACTTTTGAATTGTTAAGAATTCAGTCAGTCAGAAAAATGATGCAAATTGAACAATTCAAAGCGTAAATTTCTATGAAGAAGAATGTGTAAAAAACTAATATTATTACACTCTATATCATTAGTTTATTAGTCTGTAAGTCTTCTAAAAATAAATAAAGATACTAGAAGTATAACTCCATGGACATTCTTTTTAGTGACAGATAGCACCAATGCCTTAACGTGCTTTCTGAGGCACGGAGTCTTGGAGTGTAATGGAAGGTCTCCCATCTTCCAAGCGAAGTTAGAAAGCATTGCTTAACCCGAAGATAGTTGGGAAAAGACACGGTACTTAAATTGATGAAAAAAATCACTATTTGCTTCATAAGCTAACACTTTTGCCGTGTGTACTTACTTAAAGCGTCACATATCTTGAAAGAAAAGTGTGATCTGGTTCTAAGTGATAACTATCCAAGAACTAGAATGTTGTATAAGCTAAGTAGGGTCTAGTTAGCCAACCACTTAAGTAAGTATAGTGAGAGCTTAATATTATTTTCGAGGACCAAATAAGTGATGTCACATCACTTATTTACATAAGTCATTTTAATTTAATGTTTTTGTTATTAAACTTAATTTATTGGCATTTATCTAATTGAGATATTATAAATAGGATTGTTTGTATAAGTTAAATGATTGTTTTTTAAAAGGAAACAAAATTAAGTTGAATTAAAATTTGCATTTTATTGCTATTTGCTGTTGTTATTTTTTTTTGTTAGGGCGGAGTATGAAGAACCTTGTACCTGCTGTATTATAAGATCTGTACCACAATGTTTCAGGCAAATAAATGAATAATTATTATTTTTACCAGAGGTCGGAATACGTGAAGTAAATTTACCTAAAATTCGTGGAAATAAGTAATATAGAGCTAATAATACTTCCTTTAAAATCCCGGAATCATAAACATGACGATTAAATCCAGAGATTCCCTCTTAGAATTAATTTATTATGTGGATAAAAACATAATCAGCAAAATATAAGTGTACAATTAGGGATGTAATGGAAGTGGTTATATCGGAACCGACTCAGTATCAGTACCGAGTCGGTATCAGGTAGGATCGCAATCAAGCACTATTTTGTATAATTTAAAAAGAAAAACCAAACTGACGAGCAGAGTTTTTAATGTTTGGTGGTTTGGCGAAATCGGAACCGGATGGGGATACTTCTGAAAAGGAAGTCTGTCCTAGAACGAAAAGGGCAACTTTCACCTTACATCTATGATTTTTGCATAATGCATTAACTAAATGTAACAGAATACAGGCAAACAAACATATTGTTTACCGGCAGAGGCCCCTGACTGACGCATGTAAAGGCTCATACGTCAATGGCCTCCGTAATTTAACAATTCGATATTTGATTGTTGGTAATTAATAGATTCGTTAATATAACATGTATTATATTTAGGGCAGGTAATTATATATATTATATATATATACTTATATAAATTAATTCCTATTTTCCTTGGTCAACACGCGTGAGCGGCCGGACTAATTTCGCAATATTTTTTTTTTATTCAATTCATAGCTAAGGGCCTGCGCACATTTGAGACAAGACTGTCTAAGACAGACTTGTCTACGACGTCGCAGACTTGTCTACGACGTCGCAGACTTGTCTACGATATCGCAGACTTGTCTGTGACAAGACTGTTTTGAGACGTCCAATGTTTCCAACAGTTACACTAACTTACCACTAAAGTCAACTTTTAAAACCACCAGAAAACCACTAAGAAAAAATTTACCCACACACAAAATTGCAAAAATTCCCACTGAAAAAAGTGTGTTGTACGAAATAAAATAAGTAGGCATATAGGTTATTAGTTTCCTTTAATAATAAGTGATAAAAATTAACAATCAGTTGATCAAAATACCATTTGTGGGTAAATTAACATTAGTAGGTAAATCAACATACAAATTATTCAATAATAGCTATGTATTAATTCGTCTTCAGACGAATCATTTTTGTTTGCACCATCATCGTCGGTATCAGTTTGATATTTATGGATTCTATGGTGCTTTACTAAAACACTAGAAAAATCCACTAGCCACTAAAAGTTTATTGAAAAATCCACTAAGTTGGCAACACTGGCCGTTAGCCGCTGTGTGCGTGTGCGTCGTGTCGAAGAAAAACAGTCTTGTCGCAGGCAAGTCTGCGAAATCGTAGATAAGTCTGTCAAAGACAGTCTTGTCTCAAGTGTGCGCAGGCCCTAAGACAGGAATAATTATTGAGTCAGCAGAGATCACGTAGGTACAAATCTTGACCATGGACACCGAATTGTGCATCGGTATTTAATAATTCGGCAATTGTATTTAATAATTCAATTCATTTAAACTAAGAAAGGGAGGAGAGCCTTAATCGACATCGTGGAATTTCATCCAGGTCCATAAATGTCACGTGTTTATTAAAATTGTTTTAAGGTTTTAGTAGGGATGTTATGGAGCTTCATAATCGAAACTGAAACTATCGGATAACCGAAATAAGAAAATATCCGTAATCGTAACTGAAACCGGTTGCAGAAGACCTTTTAGCGTTCCTACACGAGTAAGATTTGCACTGTCAGCTGTAGATATGCTTGCATGTTTTCTAGTGGAAAGGCCAAATCAAAGATGGCATGTGTACAACAGTTCGTTTATTAAACACACTTTAGAGTGCCACCCAGTTTCCATTGGGTTACAATGAGGAGTTCATACATTCTTACTTAAGGCCCTTGCTCCCATTTAATGCCATAAAACAGTGACTTTCTGAAGTCTACTCCTAGGTACGGCTAGGTTAATAGATTTGAAAAAAAAAAATAGATTTATAATTTAACATTATCGTATGAGTAATACTTTTGCCAAAAAAAATAACAACATGATATTTTTTTGCTTGTTTTCCGTACTCGTTTCAAACGGCTTTGATCTTTAGAAATTTGTTTACACAAAAAAAATTGCTGGTCAAGTGTTCTTCAGAATGTACATGGCATATGTAAATCAGCCAATATTTCGCAAAGAAAATGGTTTTAAAGGTCTATGCGGGCGCAGGCGGCAGTACGAGTATATGTACATTTTACTCGGGCCAGATGTTCAAGGGACTATACGCCTTAACACGCGTGGTTAAGGGCCTATTACACTACTCGATATTCAGAAAGTCTTAGTCGATGTCGCGTAGTGTAATAAGGGTTAGACCGGTCTTACTCGGAACAAAAAAAAAAGTCTGAATATCTTGTGCTGAATATCGCGTAGTGTAATTGGCCTTTTACTATTTCTACGGACTTGATGGCGGGCGCGGAGCGACTAGCTGGCGTTTTGAAGGTATGTGCCACATAGGTGTATATTATGACGTCATTGCTCGCAGAACGGATGGCCGTTGGGGCCGAAAGGTTCTGGAGTGGCGACCGCGTACCGGAAGACGCAGTGTTGGAAGGCACGCGGTTACAAGGTGGACCGATGACCTGGTGAAGGTTGCGGGAATCCAATGGATGCGAGACGCACAGGATCGTTCGTTGTGGCGACATTTGGGGGAGGCCTATGTGCAGCAGTGGACGTCTATCGGCTGAAATGATGATGATGATGATGATAGTGTCACTACACCGATGTGAAAGTTTCAGATATAGCGGAGTCTAAATGATAGGTTACGACATGTTTTTGTTTCTTTTGCCCGACCAAACAAATGATATCTAGACTAGAAACAAAATTCAAATCGCGCTATTTGTATTAAATTTTTAAAAAATCTGATACCCGTAACCGAAAATCTACACGAAACTAGCGGATAATCCGAAATAGTTTCATATCCGTAACCGTATCCGATCCGGTATAATACTACTATTCCTATATTAGTAACATCCCGGGTTTTTTTTAGTTTTTAGGTTTTCTCATGATGCAGCGGACTTACGCACCCATAGCTCCGACGCAGGTGTGCGAGCGAACACCGAAGTTGTATAATAGAATTAATATTTTATTATTGTAATGAGCTTGCAAACACCCCTCACAAACAGCATCTTCATTGTTCATTATTCTAACATACAAAAAAATACAATTTATATTTTCAGTTACATGTAAGTTTATTAAGATTAACCAAGGGAACTATCATTAAGTCAGTAAGAGAACGGCTCTTACTTACCCTAAGTTGGAAAAAATCCACGAGAATATGAACCTCGAAAAAAAAACCGGGGTTTCTTCACGATATTTTCCACCACCGTTTTTAAAATACACCCAATTAAGTTCCTACAACTGGGACTTAGGTGTGATCTGGTCCCAGAAAAAACATTTTTAAAGCAGTTAATAAATCATCCTTTATTTTATTATATTGCAGATAGTTATATAACAGAAATAATGTGCCGTTTAGGCGCACAGCAAAAGCTAACGTAGGGGCCCAGGGCCATGGGAGGACTTCTGAAAAGGTAACCCGTGGCACCCATGTAACCCGTGGCCCTAGAACAAAAGGGCAACTGAAGGAACATAGGTGTGGCTTTAGATTTCCAACCTCAAAAATAGTGCCGTTTACACACTGGGCCACGAAACGTCATTATGTCATTATCTACAAATCACTGTTGTTTACGACTAATCAGAATATTCATTGGTGTCAAATGTCAGAATAAATCTCTGAATTCAAACAATTAAAATTAACGTAAATGTCATCAACAACAATTAAAAAAAGGTTTAATCTAATTGTTTGAAAATATTTAAAATAATGCAAAGTTAGTCGCTATCCTTGGGCATTTATTAATAATGTTGGATTGGTACCAGTTTTTTATACGAAATGTGTTTCTCAGTTCGAATGTTAAATAGTTCACATGTCAAAATTAATTAATGATCCTGGGAAGATTATCTAATTTATCTAGATCTTGTAACTTGGAAAATTTTATTAAAATTTACTTTAATTTCAGATGATTTAATTCAAACAGCTGATTTTATAACGCAAATTTTGACAACTTGAATTTAGTTTTCGTTACAAAATATCGTTCTACTTTCATCTGTAGAGTATACGTTGCTGAAAAAATTAAAAGTGTATCACTTACCATCGCTTGGAGTAGGCGTATTGTCAGAAGGTCTATCCGAATCTCCCGTCCCAACGAGGTTCCTGATGCTGAACGAGCTGGTTTTCCTCGCCGGTGTCACTTCCGGCGTCACGGTGCTCACGTCACAACCGCTCTCCGTTCCGTTCACTAGCTCCCGACACACCTGTTCAGTCCCGTTCAAAGATAAAACTTCCCCGGTTCCGTCCAACAAGTCCCCGCGACGAGTTGTCAAGTCCATTTTTGACAGTTACCTTGGCACAAAACAAATTCAGAACAGTACTTTTGTTTTTATTTGACATCTTCGGTCACGCGCGGGAAAGTTTGACAGATGATTCGTATTTGGAACTCATTGCAATTTTTTTAAAGCGAGAGATTTTTGCACTGGTTAAGTCACTGGCCACTTAAGTTTTAGTCACAGTTGGCAACTTGCAATTTCTTTTTTAAATCGCGTGTTTGTAAATTATGTCGACTGCCACAGTCTAAGCACTGAAGTCACTCGGATGCGAATGATAAGAGCATAAGGTTGCACTAGATGCGCGTATGTTCCCGGCGGTGTTTGCGCGAATTTTTGCGACAGTCGCGCGCAACGCGCGGTGACTCCGCGGTGGTGAGGCCGACTGGTCCTCCGTCCTCCTCGCGCGCCGCACTCGCGCGGCCCTCCCTACGCCTCCGAAGGCGGGGCCTCGCCGCCCCTCAGCGGCCTACAATTGCGACCAAGCGACTTTTTAGTCGCCAATGACGTCAATTACTGCGCGATTTTTTCCGCTCGATCGATTTGTTCTAATGAGTTCTAATTGCGTTTATTGATAAGTGCCAGTGCTTAAGTTCACAAAGGACACCGGTTGACGCTATTTTCTTAATGTGTTACTGTTTTTGTACGACTTTTATTTATTAGGCGCTGTAGTTGTATTGACATAATTGTGGCGGCTCGTATAGACGTGTCATTGTAGTTATCATAATTAGACAAGCCGCGACCTCCGGCTTGTGGAGAATAGGTAAAAAATATACTTAGGTAATAGCAATGGAATGTTTTGTCAATTCATTTTTTAGTTTCCCTAAGTTCATTATGTGCTGGCATGTTAGTTTTCCAATTAATTAGGTTCTGCTCATGTCATAAAAATAACAGCCACGTGCAGGCTAAACACATATTCATTTTCTAAAAGTAGGTAGGTACCATTCACTGAAACAAAACTAAAATATTACTACTAAAGTAGTTTTCCAGGCTTTTAATTAATTAAAAAGAACTAAAATACAACAAGGCTGAAAAATAGAACAACAATTACTTACATTTACGTAAATAATACAATGCGTACCTTGTTAGTACTTAGATAAGTAGACAATAAATTATGTTTCAATTCACAATTAGCGGTAAGAAATTCGCTTTTCGTTTATTTTAATTTAGCAACATAAATTGAGATAGCGTGGGACCCCTAACTAAATCAACTTCGACGCCGAGTGAAGTAGAAATGTGAACAAAATGTGAATAGGGTTGTCTAATCTCTGAATATGGCAAATATTAGGTAAAGTTGTCAAAAAATAAAGGGCCCGTTTTGACATCTGTCAAAACGTATACTTACTTAAAAACGCAAAAAAAATACTCGCAATATATTCCATCACACATTGCACATTGGGCACATTGCTCACAGAACAGATGGCCGTTGGGGCCGAAAGACTCCGGAGTGGCGACCGCGTACAGGAAGACGCAGTGTTGTAGAGGTACAAGGTGGACCGATGACCTGGTGAAAGTTGCGGGAATCCGATGGATGCGAGACGCACAGGACCGTTCATTGTGGCGACATTTGAGGGAGGCCTATGTCCAGCAGTCACAGTGTGTCTATCGGCTGAAATGATGAATATATTCCATCATATTATTTAACGCGCCAAAAAAGTATGCATTTTTTTAAAACTCTTTATGTAATTAATTAATTATTATTTTATTGTTTCTTTCAGTTTCGTTCAAAGTTACATTCTAGGGTATTTCTCACATGTAAAAACGGGCCTTTTATTTTTTAACGAGTTTCAAGTTTGTGAGGTCATCTCCGCTGAAAACAACTTATGCAGTGCCGTAACTAACCTTCTATACGCCAGATGTGAGCTTCTACACTGCGCCCCTTAAAATTTTAACGCTTTATACTATTTTACCAGTACAAGAGCAAGCGAAGCGAGCTCGAAAATTTTAACGTTCTGCCTAGGATTAATAATAATAATAATAAACCTACAGAAAGCTGCCATATTAAACACATGTAGAATAGTTAGAAAATTCATGCAGTTAGAAGATGAAAATACACCCCCATTATAAAAACTCTATACACGCTACATTTACTTGGTTTTGGCCCGTAAATGTAGTTGATACCAGCAATGAGCTGAGAAAAAGAACACTTCCGATAATAATAATAATAAAGTTTATTGTCACAAAGAAACATACATACATTAGTATACACTGATTAACAAAATGCTAACTACGCTGCTGAAGTTTGTATACCTACAGATAATGTGAGCCCTGCCTCTCAAACTAGGATAACCTGTATCTTAAGAGACAGTGTTCAGCTGTGAGGTTACATAAAAAAGAATTGTTACAACTGCAGACTGTGCCACCTATTTATTATCAGATTTATTCTATAAAACATATTATTATATTTAGAAAAAAAAAATATGAGTGGAAATATGAGTGGTGAGTGGTGAGTGGTTGTGGTGAGTGGTGTGGTAAGCGGTGAGTGTATGAGAGTAGTGAGTATGAGGTGTTTTATGTACGGAAATAAAAGTGTATAAAAAAAATAATAAAAAATAATAATAATAAATAAATGCAATATTAGGCTATGTATTTGAGAAGTGATTCCGTTTGAGCATAGTTTTGTCGAAATAACCATTCCATTACCTTTGCTTTCAGTTCAAATTTATTGCAATTGAGTATATTTAGCTCTTTATGAATTTTTTTGTATATAAGTGAACTCAATGTGAAGTATTGGTGTTTGGCGAAAGCGGTGTTGTGTCGTGTACCCGGGGAAATATTAGTTCGTTTGTTGGGATCAGACAGTGGGACGCTAGAGTTCTTTCTGAGTACAGACTGTAAAACGAAGAGCTGACGAACTGTTAGTACATTACAGTCTGAGTAGAGTTGAGTTGTTGGATAGCGATAGGGTTTTCGTAGCATCACTTTACTATAACTATAACACTTTTATATAACAGTTGTAGTATGTAGGTATGCTACTAACTAACAATCATAATACAAAGCTTAGGCACTGGTTTGATCATTTTTGCGCTCCTTCAGGGTCTGCGCCCGGTGACTAGCACCTAGTTACGAGACTGATCCAGGGGCGTATCTACTTAAAACAAGCAGGCAGACAAAATTGAATAAACAAAAATGCAGAAGTTGCATTTAAAACTAACTTCTACCTGCGGCTTTGTGCACGTGAAAGTAGAAAATGATTACAAAGAAACATACTCCCGGGATATGGTCTACCTGAGCGCCAAGTTTCACTCAAATCCATACAGTCGTTTAAGCGTAACGGTGTAACCAATATACACACTTAAGTATAAACTTTCGCCATTATAACACAATTATAATAAGAATTAGTGTGAAATCAGTGTCAGAAACTGACCACTGACGTTTCAGTAGTGCTAGGCAGTCCCTATCTTTAAATATTATAAAACAAATTCTTTCATCACGTCTGTCTATCTTGGGAACGCGTGGAGGTACATCGTCGAAATTAAAAACATATACTTAAGTCTGCAGTCCCTTGAAGCTGTGAAAAATCAAACTTCTAAGTTAAAGGGAAAAAAAAGATACGGCCGTAAATAAAATGTATATTTCGACACTCTCAAGGGAATCAAAATTCATAGGATACTTCCCGTTGACCCAGAATCCTGAAATTTGGCATAAAGCAAGATCTTATAGCACAGGTACCTATAGGAATAAATCTGAAAACAGTAAATTTGTTGTTACGTGACAAAAAAAAAACTTTTTCGCGGTGCGGAAAAATCTGCGAGACTCCATTCGGGAATTGAACTATTTACTTAGGTACCTAAGTCTATACGGACGCTTCCGTTTTTTACTTTTTACCTCAAAAGGAACTTTATTTACTTTTCTTTTTTTTTTGTTAATGTTTTTGGCTTAGTTACCAAGTCCTTTAAGCCATTTCTTTGTATGAATAGTTCATTAGTTTAACATTCGAATGCGAGTGCAACACATTCTAATGTTTTTGTAGTATTTGGCAGCAAAATTATCGAGTCAGCCTTCTCAGCAAACTTCGTTAAGGTAGCCAAAACTACAATAAAATTGTCAGTTCGATTTTAGCGAGATTGCGCCATTCACATATTGTCCAGTTGCGCAGACACTTGAGATACAAAGCTACACCAATTTTACATCACATATTCACTAGAAAACCATTTTCGAATAATTTAAACAGCCACTGAATTTCCCAAAAACTTTTATTTACTTTACTTAGCTGATAAACCTCACGATACTAAAAACGATTGTCCAAGCCCTAAACATTCTACATTTGTCCTCTAGCCATAAATTCTAGTTAGGCTCTTGTCTACGGAACCGCTGCAGGCAATTGCAGATTTTACTCAAATCTATCGTACGATCGGTCCCCAATATTTATAGCCCAGTTAATGGAAATACAGATAATAGCGGCATTTGATTAGCTATTATTTATTGTTGCCTAAAAACTGGGTCTGAGGACCTATCTCGAGATTTTACCGCTATCCATTTGAAAACCTAACGCCATAATCACGGCGGTAAGGCCCTTATTTGAGGAGTGGCATCCTCACCTCACCTCACTGGACATGGCAAGTTCAGGAGGTTCCTGCATCGGATTCAGGTGGAAGAAACGCCCAGGTGTCATCATTGTGATGACCGCCCGGAGGACAGGGTGGAGCATACGGTGGAGGTGTGCCCCGCTTGGACGGAGCACTGCCGTGTCCTCATGGAGGCATACGGCGGCAGCGACCTTTCGCGTCGGGCCCTGGTTCGAGCTATGGTCCGGAGCGAGGAGGAATGGCAGGCGGTCGCCTCCTTCTGCGAAGCAGTAATGCTAGCGAAGGAAGAGGCTGCACGCGTGAGGGAACGAAGGTCCTCACGCCCCAGCTGCCGTAATTCCGACCCCGACTAACAGCCACGGTAGACGCGGGCTTGCGGACGTCGAGCAATGGGTAACCCGCCGTCCGGCCGTTCGGTAATTAACCGAACCGAGCCCAGTCGTCAACAGCGCGTAGTGATCCACGCGCTCCTCAAAGCGATGTCAGCAAACCGTCGGGGCCCAGCAGGCCCGTACCCGCTAGCTAAGACCGCGGGGAATTTCTGAAAAGGAAACCCGTAATCCTAGAACGCAAAGGGTAATTGTAGGACACAGGTGTGGTTTTAGTCAGTAAAAGTCTGACACGCCCTCCCGCTCCACTCAGAGAGCGAGAAGTCATTGGATGGTACCCACCTTAAAAAAATATATAATATAACGTTGACAGGCCTGTTGGTCTAGTGGTCAGTGGCCCTGACTGCTATGCCGGAGGTCGTGGGTTCGATTCCCATCCAGGACAAATGTTTGTGTAATAAGCACGATCATTTGTTCTGTGTCTGGGCGTAATTTATCTATATTATGTATGTATTTAGAAATATACTAGCTTTTGCCCGCGGCTTCGCTCCCGTCAACTGACTACTGTATCCTACTCTACCCTACTCTACCCTACTCTACAATACCCAAAAAAAAAGTATCCTATGTCCGTCTCCTGGTTCTAAGCTACCTCCCCACCAACTTTCAGCCAAATCTGTTCAGCCGTTCTTGAGTTATAAATAGTGTAACTAACACGACTTTCTTTTATATAAATAAGATAAGTATGTTTATCAGTTGTCTAGTACTCATAGCACAAGCTCTGCTTAGTTTGGGGCTAGATGGCGTTGTGTGAAAGTTGTCGAATATTATTATTATTATTCCATTTATTTCTTATAAACACATATTGTTTACATTTTTAAATATTTCTTATAAAAAAAAACAATAAAAAAAAACATTTAAAAATATAAAAATTAGTAGCCCACCGGCATCGCGAACAGGGTCCAAGCTACCGGTGGTCAGGGCTCCTGAGAGAGGAATCTCCTAACAATGCGCGCCGTGTCCAGGAGTACCGCTTTCTGGATCAAGCCCTTAATCCAGCTGCCCAACGAGAGCCTCCTTAGATGTTGTTCGAGGCTCTTAGCTATTAAGCCATTGGCCGTTACGACTATCGGCACAATGATTGCTCTCCACATCCCACATGTCGACAACCTCGCGAGCTAAGTCAAGATATTTAGTTTGTTTATCTTTCTCAGCTTTCACGAGGTCCTCGTCATGAGGGACCGCTATATCAACAATCATTATGCGACGCTCTAGTCGATCTATCACCACTATGTCAGGCTTATTGGCAACAATAGTCCTGTCAGTGATGATAGATCGATCCCAATATAATGTGATATTGCCATTATTATTTTTATTATTATTATATAAGGTGTATAGCGCCATCCCTCATTTTGGCTCACGCGCCTAATATTCTAGAACGTCATGATAGGCCCCTGATTTTGCAAGTGATTGTTAGATTTATTAAGGCATAATACATTAGCGTTAAACCTGCCCTTTGAACTCTGGCTTTGGTCATTTCCTGTCAATTGTGTGCAAAAAGAATATAATACGAATAATACATTTTGATTGCATTTTCATGAATAAATGTATTATTGACTACATTGCCTAGACTCGGTAATGTGGCATGTCACACCCCTCGTAGTTGCGTCGTACACTAGAGTATTAGAATGTCGTAAACTCTCGTAGAAGTGTCGTAGATCCGTGCTTAGATGACGTGCGAAAGTTTGAAGAAAGTTTCCACAACACTCATAGTAAAACTGATTAAAAAGTTATGATTTTTATCCGATTTCAAAAATGTTTTAGGTTTTTTCAAGAGGTTTTATGTTCGGCTATATGTATTTTTTGTTTACTGATTTCTCGGTCTATTGTGTATGGACATTGAAAAAAATTTTTTCATTGAAAGATTATACTCCCAGATTGGTTCCATAGAAATATTGTCATGATCTGATGATGAACTTCGAAGATCTGGAACGGAACTCCCAATTTCCAAGTCGGTGTTAAATAACGAAGAGAAAAAAAATAATAATAGAAACACCGACTTCCAAAATTAAATTATTTTACTTGTTAGTGTTTTTTTTTTATATTGATGTCGGTTGTATTTTTTTTTTTTTTTTGTAAATTTTAAACTTTTTTTTCGTAAGAACGGTAACGTGCCAACTGAAGTTTTAGAATTAAAAATCGCACGCTTAATCATAAAGAGACCTAACTCAAAAAGAGAGTATTTGAATCTGAAAACATATGTTTCAAAGAAAAGGTTCAATTAAAAAAAAACCTTTTTTGTGAGTTACATCTCTGTTCGATTAAGTATGCGATATCATGTAACGTAATAATCACACATTCTGAAAGTATTATATTCAGAAGCGGCTACTGAGATCAAACGGTCAGCTGTTCGTCAACTATTCAGCTATTTTTAAAATAATTATCTAATTTTTTATCCTATTTATTTTTAATAATAAATATTTTTGAAATAACATTGCCTATTTTGATAAATCTGAAATGCGTCATTAGCCTGTCTGTGTGTGTATGCATAGATACCAATTCATCTGTATTGGTATCTAACATAGATATAATTTCTATGGTATAGAATGTACGCATGCTCTATAGGTACTAATGTAGTGAATGAATGACTGAATTAATGAATAGACTACTTCTAGGCAAGCGTGCTCCATCGTCGACCACATCATCGCTTACCAGCAGGTGAGATGGTGGTCAAACGCGAGCCTATCATTAATAAAAAAAATAAAAAAAAGTACGTTGATGCATATGTCGTGGCCAAATCATAGAAATTGATCGCTTCATGATAAGGCCAATTAAAATTGGCCAGATCTTTTTAAACGTTAGTTTCATTATATTTCAATCCTCGTTTGACCTACTTTCTTTACATCTTTTATTACCTTAGAAATCCTAAATCAATGATATGCCCAAATGAGGATTGACATATCATCAAATGTTAACGTTTAAACGATCTGGCCAGTTTTAGTCGGCCATATCATGAAGTGATAAATTTCTATGATTTGGCCATGACACATATATTATTTGATAATAATTTCTTAAAAAAACTACCTGTGCTTAAATTATTATGATTGTAAATAAATTTTCTAATTGGGGTGTATAGAGGTGTGCATTATTTCTGTTACATGTCGTATATTCGTATAGTGACAGAGACAGCATGTCTACCACAATGTGTCACCAAAGTCTATCAAATTCAATTCAAAGTAACAAAAAAAAATCAAATAAAAAAAACTTAATAACCGAGAGCCGAGCGCTGGCAATTTCAATAGATATCACTTTTATTACATAGTCCATGCATTCGTACGAACTAATAGCATTTTTTACAAAGGTTCCGTCGCTCTACATATCCTAATAAACAAATACGGTCACATTTAATCACCATCTACCAATATTTGTGAAGCAATCATTGCATCCAACATTCACATATATATTTCAGTCGGTTTGCCCGCGCGTTCGGCGTGGTCAAAGCTTTCGAGCCAGCGGGGTGCTGTACCCAATTATACGCTGGGCCAGGTTGGGCCAGGCTGGTTCTATTTGTATGGTAATGTACTCATTACTAAAGACAAAAAGGGTGGGTCCCGATTTATGTGGAGAGAGGGTTAGAAATGTAATGTCTTAGTTCGGTGAGGGTTAGTTTTTAATCGTGCCGTGGTAGGTCTTTCTTTAAGCGATATGTGAATGAATTGATGAAATGATTCCAGATTCAAAGGCTAATGCGATGTTTAATTAGGGGACGTGTCAGGAATCTGGCTATCGATTGAGTACACACGTAACCTAATGGCAGTGACGTCACATTTCAGTGAGCGCGTCCTTATTTTGTTACTTGACAGTTCCCCATCCTTCAGATTTGAACTTATTTAATATTGAGCATTTGAATAAAGTTTCTTTTTGATATAATTATAAAAAAAATATGTGTCGACTACCCAATTTATAGAAAAGAATAAACTTTATTGTACACCAAAATGTAGTAACAAAACTTTTACACGAACAGTCACAAACTTAAGACTATGGGTACAATGGCGGTCTTATCGTTGACAGCGATATCTACCAGATAACCTTAGGATGGACTGTAAGAAATCAAAATAAACAGGGGACAATAAATGATAAATGATATTTATTTTGTAAATAGCAATAAATTGATATTCGAAGTTTGAGCAAGTTTCTAAAAATCGAGACTATGAAAACGGTAAATGCAAATGGAAGAACATTTACGTATATACCTAGATCTACATTTATTAGGCCATCTACTTAATATGACTACATACATATCTGGTAGAGTAATAATATGAGTTCCATCTATAAGATTTCCGAGTTCATCACAAGGTTGAAAGTAATGGCAGTTTCAGGCTTCAGACTTCTTCTGGGCCTGGACGTTTTATATCGACTAATATCGAGCAAAATTAAGCAAACAGATTAAAAAGCAGTAAGTTTTATAAGAAAAAAAAAAACTGAGCGTTTGTGAGCTTTAAAGTCCAAAAAACAGTTACAACTCTAGTTCTTTCTATTGTTCCGTTACCACAATGATCTGTTGCTCAATATAAACGATGTTAGACATAAATTAATTGTCCTATACATACTCTAAACATATATTTACTTACCTAATTTAACGCCATTTTACAACCAATACATTTCTTATACGCTCTCATATCCAGTCTAATTTATGAACGATTTTCCATACTGTAAAAAAATACGACTTCAAATATCATCGACCAAAAAAATGCTACCGCTAGTTATAATATCAATCTGTATCACAATGCATTAAATATATACTAGACGACCAGTATAACTTGACCTATTAAGAGGGAGCCACTGTCTAAGCACAAATATCAAGGCCACATACATATTAAAGAAGTTCCAAATTCCGCCGCGGGTTCATGGATTTTTTGTCTTCAGTATATAAGTAGTCTTTTATATAACGCGTTATATCGTGTATATTAAAACGAAATGTATAGTCATCGACGTTTAGTTAGTCACAAAGGAGCCGACGCGGTTACAATGAACTACCGTTGTTTGTTTGTCAGCATTGTGGAGCAGAGAACTACGATTGAATCAATAAATAGATTAAGAAGGCGTACTTTGAAAGCGATATGCCGACTAGATTAGATTTTGGGGGTGTGCATGCAGAGCGGAAACAAGAATACTTATACAGAAACGGATTTTCGGTTGAATTTTATTTCAAAAATAGGGAAAGTATCGCTCTCCGTACGCTAAAACTGATTCGGTTTCAGTTATTTCTTGAAAAGGTTCACGTCCAGTTTTTAAACATACATGTTTTTCAATCTGTGAGATTTGATTTCCTGTACCTATTCTGCAATTAAATCGAAAAGCCATTTTAAACTGATATGTTCCCAAAAATGGTCAAATTAAACTATCCATCAGTTTTGCGTTCTATTCTATCAAAAACCGAAGAAATCAATTTCCCTGAACCCTTATAATTTTACACGTTCGAAAATTGAAACATTCTTTATTCAAATCGACGTTTTATTTCAAATGTCGTAAGCGACGTAAATTGCGCCGTTGTAATTTTAACTGTCGCCATTGTGCCGAGCGTTGCAAATCCACTAATGGATTTTTATGTCGCTTATGAAATTGGACATTTAAAATGTCGTAAGGGTCATAAATTGGACTATTAGACGTTTAACTGTTGGTATTGCGCGAAGCGTTAAAAATACAAAAGATCGATTTTATGTTGCTTGCGATATTTTAGCTCTCATGGTCGATATAAGTACGGAACCTTGTGCATGTGGTGTGCCCAATTTCACGGTGTGCCGCGGGCGCCCGGGTACCTACTCGCAAGTCACTGGCGCGCAATCAACTGCGCCCGCGTCGCTTTGTTTCAAACAATGCCGCCTCGAGTTGGCGCCAAAATATCGAACCGCTCTGTGTTGCCAGTAACGATGTGGCAAATTTTGTAATTGGGAAAAATGGGCTTGTGAATGAGATTTTTAATTTTTAATAGACAAAACTAATTTTGTGTTCATTATCTTTTCGTATAACCAGAAGCTGTTATGTTCTTTTTTTCTATTGTTATTTTCTGTTATGGATATTGTTTTGGCATTAATTAATTTTGCAAAACTGAATTCAAAACGCACTATCACAATATGCGTAATAAAAACACGGTAGGTATGGAAAGTTAATTTGTAAATATAATACAAAAAAAACATATACAATTACAAATCTACGTCAGTGTGCGTTAATGTGTACATCACTAATAACCGAAAAGAAAAAAAAACAAAATTAAAAAAAATAACCAAAACGCATGGCAACAAAAATTCCTACACAGTACACACAATCAAAAGTTAACATTAATTAACTGTCAAACGATATATTAAGAAAATAAAATGGTTTAACGCTTTATTTAAAGATACTCTATACGTTCTGCATTATCTCGAGACGTGTTCCGAATTCAAATCACATGACATGTCAAAACATATGCGCGGGTAATTGGGATCGAGACGGTTTCTCGATATTATTGAATGTATTAAGGAAGAAAGATATTTTTTTCCCATGTTTAATTTGCGGCGAAGATCTGAAGCTGTATCAGTAACGGTGTTCTTATTAAAATAATAATAATATGAATACCATCGTTTACATTTCAGAGAGATTTCATTTAAGAGTACCTTCTGTATGGCTCAAAAAATATTTAACAAACTACCTGAGAAATTAAAAACGTTAAATCTGGATAATTTCAAAAAAGAACTATTAAGAATTTTGATATATAAATGCTATTACTCAATAAAAGACTATTTAGACGACAATTCTATAATTACTTCTTCAGAAAATTGTACATTACCCGACTTATTTCGATGATCTTGACTTTTTATTGACATTGGCACTAATATGACATGTAATAACTAAATCTTTTTGACATTTAATTGAAACTAATTTTATATTTAATCTGTAATTATATGCATATGCCTATTGATAATGACTTTTTAATAATATAGAGTTTACATAATGAAGTTGCTCATTATCCGACCTATATTGATAATACTGAATTGTATTTGACATAAGCATTAATATGACATGAACCTTAATCTCAGACATTTACTGAAACTAATTTTACTTAATCTGTAATGATATGCATGTGCTTATTATTATTATTGACTTTATATAAAAGTTGACCTATTTTGATGGTTCTGAATTGTATTTGACATTAATATTAATATGACATATAACTTAATCTCTGTGACATTTAATGAAACTGATATATAATTAAATTTGTAATGATGTGCTGATTAATATTAATTTTAAATTTATTAATGATGTTAAAGTTTACATAATCTCAGAAATCATATGAAAACTGACAATGTTAATTTATATATTTGTACGCCTCTGGGTAAAACATAGA
The DNA here is from genome assembly GCA_905147345.3 of Mythimna impura. Lineage (NCBI taxonomy): Eukaryota > Metazoa > Arthropoda > Insecta > Lepidoptera > Noctuidae > Mythimna > Mythimna impura. The sequence goes on along the minus strand of LR990348.1, from coordinate 22,928,221 downwards.
GGATCTACCTATTTTTAACACCTCACACTCTGTTGTAATCTGACCTATGTTTACAAATAAATTATTCTGATTCTGATTCTGATTCTGATTCTGATTCTGATTCTGAGAGTATGCTTTGGAATTACACAATTTGGGAATACATCCATTGTGCGTACAGCTAAGGAGTGGAATTCCCTGCCGGAGTCTGCGTTTCCTGATAGCTGCAACCTAGGGGTCTTTTAGTCAAGAGTGTATAGGTTACTTTTAGGCAAGCGTGCTCCATCGTCGACCACATCTTCGCTTACCATGAGGTGGGATAGTGGTCAAACGCGAGCCTATCAATAACAATAATAAAAACCAAATTTTTTTTTTTTTAAGCTGACTACGAAGGAGATGGTTCGAACTATAGATGGATTTCGCTAGAATTGGAAGGAGGATGCGCGGGCCACAAAAACTGAAAGGAGTGGAGGGAAGCCTTTGTCCAGGAGTGGGACAGAACAGGTTTACGAAAAAAATGTTTTCGTAGGGTGGTTGTTGCCTGTAATCTGCTATGGTTCTATCTATAAGAAAAAAGTTAAGTTATCCTCATTTGTTGGTTACAGCAACGCCATATTTGTGAACCAAAAATCTATTTCAGAGCTTCTTAGCGTGTCGATGTTAAAACTAGTTTTTTTTTTTCAAACTTTAATGTCTTGTCTAGCTAATGCTAATTTTAAATTTAAACTGTGTAAAATCGTTATTCTAACCAACCACCATATTTTTTGTAAAAAAAATCTTATAAAAAGTTATCGGGGTAGATTAAACGTTATTCCAATCAATCCCGATGTCACTTTTAATTTTAAAAGTATCTAATTCATTCATTTTTGTCACTAAAAATGTTAGAAAAACGATTTTTTACAGTTTAAATTTAAAAAATGTAAAGATTAAAAAAAAAATAGAAAAATCCGACGAAAATTTCTACCACTGGGTGTCCAGAATCATGTACTGGTGCGTCGATGTCAAAAACACCCTGTATAATTTAATTTAGTTATTATAGTCTATTTTACGTTTTCTAACCTATTTAGACACATGTCATGTCTACATCGCTCACCTAACTCTCCTATTGCAGGCCTACTGAAGAAGAAATTTCTTTTGAATTAAGCAGCACCTTTGTAATCTTCTATCTGTATTTGTTCTTTTCGATTTTACGCGTTTGTGTGTACATAAAAAAATACATCATCATCATCATCATTTCAGCCGAAGGACGTTCACTGTTGGACATAGGCTTCTCCGAAGTGTCGCCACAACGAACGGCCCTGTGTGTAAAAAAAATACATAAAAGAAAAATATGCAACGCATAAGAATGTTGCTAGAAAACCAACGAATACAAAGGTTATAACTTTTAACCACCCATTAAGATTAATCTCAATTAATCTACCGCAAAAGCGGTAGCTAAGCTCAGCATCCACAAACATCCACACTGTGAATTTTAACGATCGCTTCCGTATACCTTTGTATACATACTATGTACATAATTACAGACATGTATAGGACTACCGCCGTTGGGTCGTGTATACGCCCACTAATTCAATTTACATTAAAACATGGTACAATAACATTGTGGGTTGATGTTACTTTACGATCACGATTATATTTTGGGCTGTCATCGATTAATAATAATTATAATGAAAGCAATCAGATACTTTACTCCTGAAATTGTTAACCTGTTTTTCTGATGATCGTTAGAACTGCTGCTTTAAGCAGTTTTTTAACGCAGTCCAAAAAAAATAATCAAAAACTACAATCTTGTCACCAAAAAAAATTCTCGACTCTACAAAAATTAAAGAGTCGAGATTTTTTTTGGGTGACAAGATTTTTGTTAAAAACTGTTTTTATTGTTTTAGGTGGGAAATCATCCAATGACTTACGAGTATCCCGGTCTAGGGCCGCCCTAGAAAGTGACAAGTTATTGGATGATGCGGGAGGGCGTGTCAGACTTTTACTGACAAAAACTCACTCTTATGTTCCTTCCTGCCTTGCGTTCCAGGACCCTGGGTTTTCCTTTCAGTAGCAAACCCATGGCCCCAGTAGGCTTCCGCCCTGCTGGGCCCCTACGATTTTACTGACATTTTGAGGCGCGTGGAACAACTACGCGCCTTTGATGACTTGGGCTCGGCTCGGACGGTTACCAAGCGGCCTAGATGGCGAGCTAAACCGTAGCCAAAATTTTCATTATATAAGTCAAGACTCAAAAGAGTGTCCATATAGTTTTTTATGTCATAAAAACTATATGGACACTTCCATATAGTTTTTCACACGTTCTTCTCTATAGAGATCTATACTTTGGAATGTGCAATTAGCATCATCTTTCTAAGTGACTGATGTCTAAGACACTTCAAAAGTGCCTGTAAACGTTTCAATTGAAATAAATGCTGTTCGCTGTTCCAGTAGGGTCAAACCTACTGGAACAGCGATAGCTAATGATTGTCCATAATAAGTTTTTCACCAATTAATTTCTTATAGTCATGTGTTCTTTTATGGGCCCGGTATCGAATTACCGCTACCGCCACCACCGCGATATGTATACGCCCCTTAATTCAATTTACATTCATACAATGTTATCATCATATTTATGGACAGATTAATGAACTATGTATACCATATAGCGTTTGTTACGGAATTCCAAAATCACTACTCAGAAACTGAGTTCTATCAACGTTTCCACGTGGCCATTGGTTCTAGGTAAAATTATATTCTCTCAGTGGTAACGATGAAAATTAACAAGTTTAAGATTGACCACGTGACGTGACGTCATGCCACTTTATCTAGGCCTTCGGATGGCAATCTTGAAACAGTAACTTCTGTCTCAGCCATTTTTAGAAGCAGTAACCAGTAGCAGTAACTGGAAGGTTTCAGAATCAGTATTCCAAAACTGGACTCGTCCAGGGTTTCCATGTGGCGAAGTAGCTATGCCAGAAGATCGTATTCGAAATCATCAACTGGTGTGCAGCCGCCATTTTTTTTTCAGTATTAAATCAGTAGCTAACTGTAATTATCTCTTGTATATTTACAATTAATTACAATGACCGGTTGCTTCCGTGTGTCCTCACATGTCCGGCTCCACAGCACCGCACCGCCGCGGCGCGCCGTGTACACGCCCCCTAATTCAATTTACATCGCTCTCTGTTACTGTACAGTCACAGACAAGTGTGTTATGGAACTGATTTAATAATTAAATTGAAGTTTTCTTTGCTAGGTTGAGCCCAAGGAATCAACAGGAGTAGTGGTGGCTTAATGATAATAGTCCCGACTTACGAATCGTACTTCACGGGTTCAAAACCAGGCATGCGCTTTGTGTAATTCATTTCATCACCACTGCTCCCAAAATAGTAAAGAAAAATATTGCGTGGAAATCGGCATGTCCTAGAACCAAAAAACTCAAAGACATGTGACATCCAACAATCCGCACTGGGCCCGCGTGGTGGATTACGGCCCATTCCCTCTCTCGAAGCCTGAGTCCCAGCAACGGGAGCATTATAAGGCTGATTATACGGTAATATGCTTAATTAACAGGTGCCTACGATTTCAATCAAAGCAGTACGTATGCAGAAAATTTTTAACAATCTTAAGCTGCAAACTAATAATAATAATAGAAATAATAATAGTTGTATAACTTGTGCATGGATATCTAGGCTCCTGAGCAACAATTCGCTAGACTGACAAAAACTTGCAGGTTATCTATTTTATCAACTGTAAAATTGACTGCACTGTTAGAAGACTTCAAGCTACGTGTTAGGTTAAAGATCACAAACACGATTATGTTTTCTTTTTTTTCTATTTTCTTACCTAGTTTTGCAGCAAATCTAATATGTTTTTTCGATAAGATTTTTCCTGTTTATTTTTTCGCGAAGAAAATTTCATACAAATAGATAGTAGACAGCTTCCTACTCCTCTGAAACTTCGATTGCGTTCATTCTATATATAATAATATAATATTCCACAACTATCACACAACGCCGTCTAGTCCCAAGCTAAGCAGAGCTTGTGTTATGAGTACTAGACAACTGATGTTCATACTTATATATTTCTAAATACATACATATTATAGATAAATTACCCCTTGACTCAGATATGAAGATATTCGCAGGAGAACCAAGGTTGCCGACAAAGCACGAAGAATCACCAAACTTAAGTGGCAATGGGCAGGGCACATTGCACGTAGAACTGATGGCCGTTGAGGCCGAAAGGTTCTGGAATGGCGACCACGTACCGGAAGACGTAGCGTTGGAAGGCCTCCTACAAGGTGTACCGATGACCTGGTAAGGGTTGCGGGAACCCGATGGATGCGAGACGCACAGGACCGTTCATTGTGACGACACTTGGGAGAGGCCTATGTCCAACAGTGGACGTCAACCGAAACTATCCGAAACTAGCGAATAATCCGGAATAATTTCAAATCCGTAACCGTTTCCGAAACCGGTATAATATTATTGCTATAAATCCAAATCTGGAATACAAAACATCCCTGGTTCAAATTAATATTATTATGCTATTTTTTTCTCACTTTTCTGAAGAAAGAAAGAAAGAAAAAAGTTTATTTGCACAAACATGGCACATAACTTAGAAAAAATAATAATATATATATATATATAACAAATCAACACCAAAGAGCGAAGTTACGCGACACATCCGCGCAAAACGGCCAGCGCTCAGCAAAATGCTGGGGCTCATGTACTGAACAGAGCCGCAGTGCTGATTTTCAGCGCCAGCCGTCGTCGACGAGTCGTTGAACGGCTAGCAACATCTTATGAACTAAAAACAACTTATAAACAAACTAAAAATAACATAATAACATATTAACATTTCTGCACGGATCTAACGTTATAGACCTTTTTGAATTTCTTATCTTTAGAACTACTAAAGTTCTAACACTTGACTGTTCACCAGTACAATGTTTGAATAAATGAGCGACGATGATTTGCGAAACAAGAGCCTGCCGGCGAGGTAATTATTCGAGTACCCGGTAACCCGGCGCCGACCGCTCTATGACACACCTACTGGTCGACTTCATCGGAAGTAGCTGATGTTTCTAATTACCTACGAAGTTCGGATAAAGCCTTAAAAAGGTTTGATATTCTAAACTGACTGGCCTGTTGGTATTGTGGTTAGTCGCCCTGACTGCTTTGCCGGAGGTCGTGAATTCGATTCCCACCCGAGACAAATGTATGTGTGATGAGCACGATCAATAAAAGTTCTATGTCTGGGTGTTATCTCTAATTAGCCTTTTGGCCGCGGCTTCGCTTTCGTCAACTGACTACTATATTCTACTCTACCCAACTCTACCCTACAATACCCTATTCTACCCCATTCTACCCTAGTCTACCTTACTCTACCCCACTCTACCCTACTCTACCGGGAACGGGATAGAAAGATGAAGAGATAGAGGTAGTTGATCAAACAAATCAAAGCATAGTAGATATCGGAATCTGTCCTCTGTTTGATTCATCCAAATTAAAAATTATGTGCGTTGTTTAGGTTCAATGTTATCCTTTTTCATAGCGTTATTCGACTGCCTTAGCCACGGGCGAAGCCACTGACTGAAGCAAGAAACATAAAAAATGGGAAATAAATAAAAATACAATGGGCGGCCTTCACATTCAGATTTCGCAATCAGTGGAAAAATCAATGCAAAAAAAAAAAAACAGGAATATACGCAATAGGGAAAATGTATGTAATTTTATTATTTGCTAAATTAAATACTTTTTAGTACTGGTAATCAAATATTACAAATAAAAAAATTCTTTATCAACAACGAAGTTGTTTCAAAGCTGTTGTTATGAAAGAAAAGTTCGACATGGTATTAGACGTCAAAGGCCATGACACATGACACCGTACGGCCGCCCAGAAAACGTCTTGGCATTTGACGCCATCTTGGCGAGAGAGACAGATATAATTGTTTAAAATTGTTATATAGCTCGTGAGCTTTCCTACCAATTAGTATTCTATTCTTGTATATTTATTGATAAACTAGTCGAAAACTTGCTCTTATCCCTACCACTTTTAGGAACGCACTAGTGCGGAAAAGTGCGCGAGCTCTGTCAGGATTTATTGTGTTTATCGTATCAGGCTGGGCGATAAGCGATCCCTACGAGTTGCTCGTCAACCCAACGAGTCCTGATTATTTATGTCTTAGTAAGTATATTGAAAACCGTCGTTTGATACACGTGGAAATTTATTACAGCAGCCCTCGGCAACACGACTCAGGTGAATTCCGTCTCGGTCGCATGACAAACTTTCTCCACTTTTATCAAAATGTAACCACTTTCTTGTATATTACTTTTTTAAAGTAGGTAGGTACCTATCAGACAAAGCCATCTTACACCTTTTTTCCACACTTAAAGGTTAAGGTACATGTACCAACACTCGTCCTACACCTAACAATCCACCATATCGTCACGTCGATCCAAAACTAATTAAAAAAAGCAAGGTAGCTGCACCTATTACCGTCCGACAATAAATTGGTCCAAATTGAGTTATCGAAGATCTGAGATTTTTTGCTGAATGCGCGTGGAAGCAAGGGTTGTGGATCGAATCGCTCGTCGTACGGCTTTTTGTTGAAGAATCAAGTTTAATGACTTCGAGATTGGCCTTGAGTCGTCGCTGATTGAATTTTTGTTTAGACATTAAAGTTTGGAGTTGTGTAACATAGTGCTTTTTTATGCATAGATTTTTAATGTAGATACATTATGTCTTACTTATGATCAGCCCCGGATCTACGATTTTTTGAACCGGAGCAAAACCTTGATAATGGCGCCCCCCGCGTTAATAAATCACTTACTTAGTATGTGTTCAAAAACTAACTGGGCGTATGGTAATAGAAAAGTTTGTTTTTCACAAATATTATATTAAGATTCGATTACTTAATAAAAACCTATGAGATTGTAGGAAAAGAGGCTTCATTTGTTCGATTTGACGCCCCCATGATACTGCCGCCCGGGGCAAGAGCCCCGGTTTGCCCCGCCTTAGATCCGGGGCTGCTTATGATTTAGAAAAGGAAGGAAAGAGTATGTAAGAATCGTTGCAGGTTGATTATTATTTTGTCTTTTAAGTTATTTTTTTTTTATTGTTATAAACTAATGCTTGACTGTGATCTCACCATGGTAAGCAGCGATGCAATCGTTGATGGTGAGGTGCACTAGTTTATTAAGAGCCTACTCACTCTAGCCTTGAAGACACCTAAATTACAATCGGATGGGATGACCGCAGCAGGCAAACTGTTCCAGTCCGTCGTTGTACGCGGTATTAACGACGAGGTGAAACGCTTAGTCCGGACCGTAGAAGTTTCAACAACGTAAGGTGAATATTCGCCGTTCCAACAAACAATCAGACCAACCATTTCTACATTATTACAATGTTACTATAAAATATTGAAATACACTAAAAGTATTTGTTGATTTAAAAGAGTGTCCGTGGACTTTTTTACACGTTCTTCTCCACAAAATCTATATTTTTAGGGTTCCGTACCTCAAAAGTAAAAAACGGAATCCTTATAGGATCACTTTGTTGTCTGTCTGTCTGTCTGTCAAGACCTTTATCTCGGAACCGCGTAGAGGTATCGAGTTGAAATTAAAACCATATACTCAGGTCTGCGGACCCGTAAAGCTGTGAAAAAGTCAAACTACAAAAAGATACGGCCGTTTATGTCGCAAAAAACTTGTATTTCGACACTCTCAAGGGAATCAAAATTCATAGAATACTTCCCGTTGACCTAGAATCCTGAAATTTGGCATGAAGCAAGGTCTCATAGCACAAGTATAGGAAAAATTCTGAAAACTGTAAATTTGTAGTTACGTCACAAAAAAAAAACTTTTTTGCGATTCGGAAAAATCTTAACTCAATTCGGGAATTGAACTGTTTTCATAAGTACGGAACCCTCAGTGCGCGAGTCCGACTCGCACTTGCCCGGTTTTTTTTACTGACCGTCCTTGACAATTTTAAAGTGAGTGTAAATGGCATACTTGAAATAAATACTACTTTGCGTTTGAGCTGGCGTCCTATAGTATCTGCCTACCCCATAAGAAAAAGACGTTAATTTAAAAGTATATAATAATATAATAAATAACTGGTTAACTATCGGATATCCTACCAATCAAAATGAGCAGCGGTAGCCGAGTGGTAACGGCCCCGACTTACGAGTTGTAGGTCGCGAGTTCAAACCCAGCCAGGCGCATTACTTTGTGTAATTTATTTCATCACCACTGCTCTAAAAACGGTGAAGGAAAACATCGTGAGGAAACCGGCATGTCCTAGAACCAAAAAATTCGAAGACATGTGACATCCACCAACCCGCACTGGGCCCGCGTGGTGGATTACGGCCCATTCCCTCTCCTAGAGAGGAGGCCTGAGTCCCAACAGTGGGAACATTATAAGGCCGACTATGCTATGCTATGCTAATATAAAATTAAGATACGTTTAGAGACAGACGAGACGATAATAATATCATAATTTATTCAGACTGTTACCTAAGTGTCTGTGTCCCGATAGCCTGTACTATTTGTCCACGTTTAGGTAACCAAAATTGAATAAACATAAAATTAATTATATTCATTGAGTATTACGAGTATGTACATTGTACATCTAATGCAAATCCATTCTATTGTTCAAGTAGCTATGAAAATAGAATATATGATACATTAAAACTTTAGGCTAAACTGAATTTTAACTCACAAATAACCCCCGAAATGGAAGTCAACAAATATTTGTTAACCGTTTAACCACCCGTGTCGAATTGGTCCGACGAGTATTTTCGCTTCACCAGGGTCGTGTGTTTGCGACTGGGTACTCCAACTCGTTTAACTCTTCAATTCCCTTAGGTAGGGTTGCCAATTCTCGAAAGGACCAATCCGGGAGAATTTAAAGAAATAGGTAGGGGTAGGGATGGTGGTGAAAAAAAACTCAATCATAAATTAATTTGTAAATTTATAGTTACTTTGCTTACGAACAGCATCTAATATTTGCCGGTTTTTTAACACAAAACTATAAAAGCTTCTATGCGAAAATTCGAAGTTAGTTAGTACGTTCTCAAGTTTGCCGCGACCGATATTTTTATAGAAAACACGTTTGTAACTCCCAAGTGTGATAAGCCCCTAAAACTTTAGAAAAACGGGAGAAATTACTGCACCCCGGGAGGTCGAGAGGTTAACCACAATTACCGGAGTCTCCTGAGCAATCCGGGAGGGTTGGGAATCTTAGGTGACAGAAGAGCTGACGAGATGGAGTATTTGGTCGTGAATGTACGACCATGGTTGAATAAACGCAAAGCTTGTCGGATATATCCTACGTAGGTGGTCTTCTTCTTCTTTTCGTGTCGATGTACTCTAACAAAAAAATTTCTGACCAGTATTTGGCAACCTCTACGGCTCCGTTATTGACCTCGTATAGATCCTGAAAACTGCAGGTGGTTGTGCAGGATGGACAGCATAGCAAATGACGCAAGTCCTGTACAGCGGCTCCACACTGGCACTGTGTTAGAGATGGGTCAAGGAAGCCCCATTTGGCCAAATTATTTTTACAGCGGCCAACCTGGGTCTGCAGCCGGTTAAGAGATTTCCAGATTGGCCACTGCAATTCGCGTCCAGGAGGGAGATGTTCTGACGGGGTGATGAAATGTGTAGGAGTTGGGTGCTTCTGCTTCCACAGCGCGCATGTCTCGTCCTCTGCACTGTCTTTTGAAGAGGTCGTAAATCGCATAAAGCTTTACGTAGATGGTTGAAGGGTTAAATATCTTCCCAAGTTCACTTTTGGCAGACGAAAACGCTCCTGCAAATATTTTAATGGAATTTGTTCCTAAATGCAATTTATTACCCACTCAATAAATTAATTCAAATAGTAAATTAAGAAACTTGATTGAAATTATCATCCAATTGGAAATTATTATCTTGTCAACTCAGTTTAAAATTAATTTATGACATCAGCTATCAGGAAACATGTGATTATGATGTCATTTCACAACTGTAAAGCTATCAAATGAGATTTCGATTCTCGCAGATTTTGTATACCGAGTGGTTTCCAGCAAGAAAACTTGCGACCACCATTTCTACCTCAATATCATCATCATCGTCATCATCATTTCAGCCGAAAGACGTCTATTGTTGGACATAGGCGGAGGCCTATGTCCAACACAGTGTGCTACACTTGTGGGAGCCCAAGTGTTTTTGTACACACAGGGAAATAGTAGAATAGAGATAAAAATATTTATAAATATGAGTGCAAATAGGAACTACTTATTTCCATAGAATTTTATTCTACCTAACAACTGCGAAAGGAGAAATCAAAAAGAATTGTAGACAGCATATGTAAAAACAGGAGAAGAAAAGTATTTGTGAAGCAATAAACTAAAGTATGAAAAAATATGAGATAAAAACTTACACACGTATACAACATCATTTTTAGTATACTTATGCGAAATCTGAATGTAGCTTGTTCAGAATCAGTAACTGAATCGATTCCAATAATTTTTACACCATGTTATATTTTTTCCCAAAAATATTTAAAAAAGGTCACAAGTTGGACACCACCGACACTAAGTACAATACTGGTCACGGCAGGTCATAGCGAGCATTAGGAGCCAGCACATAGCTGGGTACTGGAGCAAAACAACCCCTCAGTCGCCCGGATGGCCTGGTGACCATGTGTTTGTGCGCACAACCAGGTAACATAACAAGCTTATAACTTTGTGATTTTTCATGATACAGTTATGAAATTTTGCACATAGATTATTTACATAAAAATAATAAATACGTGACGTAATAATAGATACGTGTTTCGGGTTTCGCATCTAAAACTAATGTTGTTTACGGATTTCGATGAAATTTTGTGCACGGGTAGAACATGTCCTGGAAGAAGACATAGGATACTATATGCCAGGAGTATGTTCCCTTGGGATAATTTTCTATTAAAACGCAGGTGATGTCGCTGACAGCAGCTAGTTTGTATCATAAAAGCGAGTTATTGTAAGACCAGTCTTACAGAAACGATGGGGGCAACTTACATTAGCTTTGTCGTAATAGAGGCGTCTATAACGACAAAGCTAATGTATGTTGACTATAGAAACATATTATCTAAAACCAAAAAGTATAACAATTCTCCAAAGTAATTTAGAACGAATTCTAAATAAATATCGATTAAATCAAACACGATTGTGTTTCGATTCGATTAATCGCCAAGCACTTTATATTCGCTCACAACACGCAAATAATGTTTTAATTCAAAACACTCTTTGGGAATTCGATAAAAGGTTAAAAGAAACATCGAAACTCGAAGCAAATAATGCTGGCTGATAAGGTAAGCACGAACCCGGGCCGAATCATCCAAACTGTATATTAGACACAATCGAATTCTTACCTTATTTTTTGTGAAATAAACTCCAAAATAGCTTACTAAATGCAGTTCGTGACAGTTCTTAATTTTTTTCCAAAAACGAATCATTGGGTAAAGCTTTCCATTAGCGGGCACGCGCCGAAGTCGACAAACAAATGACATTTATAAAGAAGTCGATTTGAAATTTGTTTGAAATCGGAACGTCTCGCCCGTTACAAATGGCGTCTAGACTTTTGATAAGCTGGCCACAGAATTAAAAGTGGATTGCATTTAAATATTTACCTATTGTGATTGTTTATGACGAATAGGTACCTATCAAGACTTTTAGCACTGATGGATTTCGTTTAATACAAAATTGGATTTTTTTTATACTTAAAAATAAGAACGTGTACTTATTTCCTCCATGTTTTCATCACTGATGTGGTTAATATCACGCAAAATTGAAGACATAGCAAGAAGTGTTTATGAGTAATACAGAAGGTAAAGTAAAGAGGATTAGATAGGTATGTTCAGTGGGTAGGTATCCTCACCTAATTCCACAAAAGTTCAAAGCTTCATTTGCTTTTCTTAGTGACGAAGGGAAAATTACCTCATTGGTACCTGCTTACATTGGCAATCAACCCGGAAGATTTTAAGCCTAACAGCAAATTATATTCACACACACGTATCAAATCAGACCATGTTTATCTTAGATCAAAAATAGAGAAATCCAAACCGATTGTACTTGATTACCCATAGTCAATAGTCATAGAGTAGAACCACTTTACACCACAGATAATGACAGATAAGAGCAAAAGCAAACATCTCGATGGCTTCGATCGATTTGGCGCCGATATTGCGGTCGCGCCGAGGAAGTCGCGTGCGATCGCAATTGATCGCGGTCGCGATCGTAATTGTTACCGTGAGCTACGAAACGTTACGATTGAATAGATAAATTATTTGAAATAGGATGGATTTTGAATTGTTTTAAAGATGAGCAGTTGAAGTATTTTCTTTTAAAGAATCAGGAATACACCATTGCTGGGAAACGCTCGTTGATTTTTAGATACAAAGTGATTTTTAATTTTTTGCCAATTTTTCCCGTCCGATTGAAATTTAGATGTCTTCTAGGGTAGAGTGAATAGGCTCTTAATAAACTAGTGCGCCTCACCATCAACGATTGCATCACTGCTTACCATCAGGTGGGATCGCAGTCAAGAACTGGTTTAGGTATATCAATTAAAATAAAAAGATTGCGAATATGGACCTGCTTTACTATGCTACGAACTCGAAAATATGCAAAAACAGCTGAAGCTCTTCATCTTTAGATATTTGGAAGAATTTCTAAAAATATTGATAGATCGCTTGCTTTATCTTCATGAATCTAAATTACATTCGTAAGCTCATGGTTTCTCTCATGTGGCAGAAACTATGACCGCCACCTACTATTTACTTCCTTTTCTAACCAATTGTAGACATAACAATCTAGTCACGTTGATCTCCAAGGAGGTGGCTGAAAACGTGAGGAGGAAATAATCCTCACGCAAGTCGCTGGGCAATTCCGACCTGGCTAATGTAGGTGTGAGTTTATGGACGGTGAGTAATGGGTAACTCACCGTCTGATAAAGACCAAGCCCGGGTTGACTAGATGATATGTTAGCGAGATTGACAGGGCCCGTCAGAACCTATTCCTACCAGGTCTGCGGGATTGTTCGAAAGAGTACTGTGACCCAGGACCACTAAGAGCAACTGAAGGAACTTATGTGGGTTTTAATCAGTAATAGTCAGACACTCCCTCGCGCTCCATACAGAGCGGAAGGAGTCTCTCCTACGTTAAAAAAGTCACGATGATCAAGTCACTACTCTACACACTTTCATGAATTTATACCTACGATGATTTCCACGATTACATAAATAATACAAAGTTTGCGTAAATGCTATTTGTTTCGATGTAAATATTCACGAAAAGTGATATAGGGTGACTGGCAATTAGTGTACGATACTTAAACACGTGATTGTGCTCATGATAACAAAAATTTTTTATTATGGGAGCAAAGCCGAAATCGCGAAAAAAATATCAGCTGTTCAGTACCTACATTAGGCAAACATAAATGTATTGAACAGCTGATTTTTTTTTCGCGATTTCAGGTTTGTTCCCATAGTAAAAGTTGTTGGTTATCATGTGCACAATCACGTGTTTAAGTATCGTACACTAATTACCAGTCATCCTATATATGTATTCGACTTTATAAATAAATGTTGCTTTATTGAAACAATTTGACTGGCCTGTTGGTCTAGTGGTTGGTGGCCCTGACTGCTATGCCGGAGGTTGTGGATTCGGTTCCCACCCAGGTCAAATGTTTGTGTGATGAGCACAATCATTTGTTCTATGTCTGGGTGTAATTTATCTATAATATGTATGTATTTAGAAATTTTTATGTAAGTTTATCAGTTGTCTAGTACTCATAACACAAGCTCTGCTTAGCTTGGGGACTAGACGGCGTTGTGTGATAGTTGTGGAATACAACAATTACATATTATTATATTAAACTAGCTGACCCGGCGAACTTCGTACCGCCTAATAGTAAGGATAACGCCATCTACTGGCATTACCAGAACAGCATAATTCATTTTAAAATGACCTTTTTTAATTAGAGATGGCATTGTATTCGAATTTCTTTTTTCGTAAGTTTTTCCATATTTTCTCACCGTTTAAACCTTCCCTGGACTATCACAAATATTCCAAGACCAAAATTGCGGCGGCGACCTCTCGCGCCGGGCCTTGGTACAGGCCATGGTCCGGAGCGAGAAGGAGTGGCAGGCGGTCGCCTCCTTCTGCGAAGCAGTAATGCTAGCAAAGGAGGCGGCTGATCGCGTGAGGCAACGGTCCTCACGCCCCAACCGCCGCCGGGATTCCGATCCCGATTTCCGGCCACCGTAGGCGCGGGCTTGCGGACGGCGAGCAATGGGTGGCTCGCCGTCCAACCGTCCGGTAACCGTCCGGACCGAGCCCAAGTCGTCGACGGCGCGTACTGTTCCACGCGCGCCTCAGGGAGATGTCAGCAAATCTCCCACGGGCTAGCCACGGGTAGTGTGAAAGTGAAACCCGGGGCGAAGGCGAAGAAGGAACAAGAGTGGGTTTTTAGTCAGTAAAAGTCTGACACTATCTCCCGCTCCGTCCAAGAGCGAGATTTGTCATAAGATGTTTTTCCAACCCAATAAAAAAAGACCAGAATTAGCCAAATCGGTCCAGCCATTCTCGAGTTTTAGTGAGACTTACGAACAGCTATTCATTTTTATAAGATTAATTGGTGAATTAGACTGAATAAAATTTTCACACCTAACTTAGAAATGTCAGAAGTTATGTGTTCTTGTGTAAATAGAACATCTTAGATTTAAATAGTAAACTAAATAAACAGAAAAATGCCGTTTCCATTATTTCTAACGTAACACGAACCATTTATGAAACCACAATGATATCGGTTTGTGTACTGATGCGAAACAATTGCCGATCGGCAGCCATTAGAAATAAGAATTATTGTTAAGACATGAAAATTATTATAGAAAATTATCATTATGCAAACGGATTATCCGAAATGGCAATTTGTAGTTGTGAAATTTTCTGCTCAGATGGATTATAGTTTTAACACTGTTTTTTATTGATTTGACGAAGAATTATGTTGCTGGTTTTAAAATAATGAAGGCACCTTCTCTGGAACGAAAGTAACTTTAATGTTGTGCACATTACAACTGAGACTCTTGGGCCGTGGGGTCCGAGTGCTCATGTGCTTTTTAAAGAATTATCCAAACGGCTAGTTGACACTTCGCGTGACCAAAGGGGTTGGCTTTTACCTCGGTCAGAGATTAAGCATTGCCATACAACGTGGCAATGTCGCCATCGCCAGTCTTTTGGGCACACTTCCAGTCGACAGCGATGCGGAGGAATTTTTTGACGCCATATTTTAGGTAGGAGTTATTGTGTATATAATATGTAATTTTAATTAGTTAAGTGTTTTTATTTTTCTTGCTTTATCGTATGTTCAACATAAAATTAATCAAACATTACAATAATTAACATTCAATTATTAACATTAGCAGACAAGAGTCTGACCTCTGAGTTTGATGCGGTATTTCTTCAATACTCAATTCTTTATTGCATTCCACAACGTAGGCAAGTGGTAACATTTGCCAAAAGAAACAATCGTGGACCCTGTCGGGCACAGCAAAAGAAGGGTATAGTAAGCGGAGAAGAGGACTTATTTAACGCATTTTATAATTTAACTTAATCTAAATACATTTTTATGAAATAATTAATTAATAAAAATAATTATTATTTGTAATAATAAAAATTAATAATGTCAATATTAGATGGATGGATTGTGTGAGAAGTGATATGAAAGAAAAGGGAGTTAGTGATAGCGTGATGAGTGACAGGACAGAATGGAAGAAAAAAACGTGTTGCACCGACCCCAAATAATACGGGACAAGGGCAGGAAGATGATGAATAATGACAATATTTTAAATTTAAATTATACGTAAATAAGTTAAATGATTCGAAGACATGTGACATTCACCAACCGGCAATGGGGCCGCGTGGTGGATTACGGCCCATTCCCTCTACTAGAGAGGAGGCCTGAGTCCCAGCAGTGGGAACATTAAAAGGCTGATTATGCTATGCTAAGTTAAATAAAGGAAATAATAATTTAACAGTTTTGTACATGCTCCGATGTCATCCGGAAATGTGCAAAGAAGACTGGCAGCATATTATTAAGTACTAGCTTTTGCCCGCGGCTTCGCCCGCATACATTAAATATAACCTATGTCAGATGTTATGCCTATGTTTCAGAGATTACCTCCACAAACAAAAAAACAAATTTTACCTCTTTTAAATATTAGTGTAAATGTAAATTTTAACACAATGAAATACCTGGGTTTTTCTGTTGACCTTTTAAACGTAGCTAATCGTACAAAACTTCCAATAAAATAATATGAAAAGCAAAACAATGGTTCAAAATGAGCTCGACAGTGCGTAGAATTCTATTGTTCAATTATTTTCTAATATTATCCATTTATTAAAACCCGTTACCAATATAGCTGTATTCTCGTCACTTTTAATAGGAAGTTTTTTTTACCTATTTTCATTATCTACTATGCTTATATCTTCTTCTGTACGACTCACTCACTGATCTCATCAAGCACCGCCCAATTCTATGTATTTGTAAAATGATTTTTTACTTTTTAGGCCCGTTTCTGTACAATAAATTAAATAGAATATTAAGTATCTACAAATTAAATAAGTATAACTGTAAAAAGATGATTCTCCAATATTTCCTAATTGTACCATAAGTAGAGACAGAAGACCTACTTACTCTCTGCAAATAAAACACGCCGTATCTCTAAATTTAGTTAAGTTTTTATAGTAGTCATATTTAGTGTTAATTTATTATTTTGTATATAAGCACTCTTTAGCCTGAAGGACAGGTTCAACCTAGTACAGGCAAATAAGCAACTGTGATGTTTTTAATATTTTAGGAAGTTAAGGATTTAGGAGTTAATTTCAACACGGTTAACGTTTAGTGATCACGTCGTGAGTTACTGTAGAAAAGCTTACCGTAATCTAGGTTTCATGCTCCGTATGGTGCGTGACTTTACAAATATTAAGGCGATTATTGCTCTTTAGAATGCTTTGGTTAGAAGTCAGTTAGAATCTAACGCAGTCATTTGGGCTCCACATGAATCTAAATATAGGCTCATGCTGGAGAGAGTACAAAACAAGTTTGTCAGGTATTTGTACTTGCGCTTGTATGGTGTTTATCCATTTTACCCATTGATGTACCCAACTTATTTATTCTGGGTATGGTTGGATTTCACGAATTGAGAGTCAGGAGAGATCTCGCACTCATTTCGTACATATTCAAAGTACTAAGAGGAAAGGTACACAATGCGGACATATTAGGTCAGGTAGGTTTATGTGTTCCAGACCGGTACGTGTGGCGACGACGACAGCCACGGCTGCTGGTAGAGCCGCGCGCTCGAACCAATCTGTTACGGGAGGCGCCGCTGACGCGGGCGCTCCGCGCTCTCGACCTCATATCTAGTGACACGGACATATTCTGTTGTTCTCTGAGTGAATTTACAATAAATGCCTTATTTGTGATAAGTTATAAACTAAATTGAATAATATATGTATATTGTTATTATATAAATTAGCAGAAAAAACAAAAAATACACTATCGCATTAGGTTACCCTGTAAAGATAGTTGTAAGTTGGAAAATAAAAAATAAATAAATAAATTTAATATACTTTCGCATCCATCGGACTCCCGCAACCGTTACCAAGTCATCGGTCCACCTTGTAGGAGGCCTTCCAACGCTACGTCTTCCAGTACGTGGTCGCCAATCCAGAACCTCTCGACCCCAACGGCCATCTGTTCTGCGAGCAATTTGCCCTGCCCATTGCCACCTAAGTTTGGCGATTCTTCGTGCTATGTCGGTAACCTTGGTTCTCCTGCGGATATCCTCATTCCTGATTCGAGACGCACAGGACCGTTAATTGTGGCGACACTTGGGGGAGGCCTATGTCCAACAATGGACGTCTTTCGGCTGAAATGATGATGATGATGATGAATATACTTTATTGTAAATGCGCCCTATGTTATAAATAAACGATTTATTATTATTATTAATTCAAATCTTTGAACCAAAAACACTGAAATTTTTCAGAAAGGTTCCTTTTGTAATGTGTGCAAAGAATACAAAAGGATTTTCCAAAATTCAGCCGAAACGGGGTTCAAAATTTTTATGGAGAAATCTACTCTCACGCGGGCAAAACCGCTGGCTGGCTGGTCTAGGTATATTATATTTTACAAGTAATATTATAGAACCTGACGTGTTGTCCTGTTATGTTTTGTAAATATATAAATTGTCCGAAGGACTAGAACGGCATAACAAAAAGGAGATGTCAGCAACCGTAGGGGCCCAGCAGGGTTGAAGCCTACTGGAGCCAAGGGTCTGATTCTGAAAGGAAGACTCGGCCCTGGTATGAAAGGCAACGAAGGAACAGGAGTGGGTTTTTAGTCAGTAAAAGTCTGACACTATGCTCCGCCCAAGAGCGGGGGATGACATTGGATGATTTTCCCATCGGAAAAAAACCCCACTCTTAAATTATTATTGTATCATAAACACTGAAACTTACAATATACGAGACGCCCAGATCTGAAAAGATTTTACAAATTATCTGTAGACTCTACAAATGTTAGTTCAGTGAAGGAGTCGAATCAGCACCACGCAGAGCAGTAGCCTATCGCTCAACCACGGCGCCAACAATGCCGTCATAATTTAAGGTTATTATCCACATCAGAAAGGTTCTGGAATGGCGACCACGTACCGGAAGACGTAGCGTTAAAAGGCCTCCTACAAGGTGGACCGATGACCTGGTAAGGGTTGCGGGAATCCGATGGATGCGCGCTCGCGCGCACTGTTGGACTTAGGTCCAACAGTGGACGTCTTCCGGCCGAAATGATGATCATGATGATGATCCACATCAGCATACGTACCGTTGTCCGCACTTACCTAACTCAACAGAGCATTATACAACCACAAAAATAACAAAACAGCAAACACAAATGACACACCTATTTCTGATCCTACCAAAAAATCGTGACACAGTTACGTCTCATTCAGTATACCAAGTCCTAATCAGGTAAGCTAGCAGCACAATTCAACGGCTGTGGTTTTCTTCAAATTGCTGGATCCCAGTCGTTAGGGGACCATTAGTTGCGGTTAGCCTACTCGAGCGACTGAAACTGTGGCATAATGACGGTCATTACGAGAACGACCTGTGGTGACTGTTAGAAGATTTTTGTAACAAAGGTTTTGGATGCAGAAGGTGATATCACCTAACTGTACATTGCTTAGACTAGTTTTCCCCCGTGATTTCATTCGCGTCTTTGGTTACTGCTCTGCTACTATACATTTGTCATTGTCATTGTCATAGTCATATTAATTTATTGGTAAGGGATTCTTACAAGTCATATACAGAATGTTACATAAAATTTTGTTGTTTTGTTGTTGTTGTTATTATTATATATTATAGCTTCCTTGATAAATGGGCTATTCAATTCTAAAAGAATATTTCAATTCGAATCAGTCGTTTCCGAAATTAGCGCGATCAAACAAACAAATTCTTCAGCGTTATAATATTAGTAGATACGTAGGTAAATTGTTACAAACAGGTAATTTGTTACCTGTAAGTAACCGTGGAGTGTCTTGCTGGCTGGCTGGCTCTCCTCTATAAGAAACGAATATTAATTGGAACCGTGCACTAGCCACTGACGATTCATAAGCGGCCATGTTGGCCTATGTGAAACAAAATAATTTGAATTGAATTGAATTAATTTAAATTTAATTGAATTGATTAATTGGTATTCAATTGAATTCGTTATTTTTTTTTTTTTTTTATTAAACTTTGCCCCACACTAGGTGCGTTCACAAACATGTGATTTCACATACACAAGACATCCAGGTCCGGAACACTCATCTGTAGGCCATACACATATTTCATCTCTTGTGTGATAATCATGTATGTATATATGTATATATATACTAGCTGTTGCCCGCGACTTCGTCCGCAAATAACCATTATATTTCTAACACAATTTGTTTTTGCGGATAAATCATAAACCAAAACTTTACTTTTCTTATAAAACTTCTCTGTAAACCAAATTTCTAGTCCTACTTTCAGGAGCCGAAATGTACAGAAATTCAGGACTGGTGACGCGGGAGCGAACGATATACAGCTATCCGTGTGAGAAGCAGCTGTCCTGACATCAACACCTGCAGCCTTTAGATTATTATTATTGCGAAGCATACGCTCACAGGGAACTGCACACGCTTGAATTAGAAGGGGTAATTGTGAGAGATTAGTGGTATTCGGGGTATAAACACTGTTTCCTCGACGCCACAACCCTTTAGAATTTCCACCTCAATATTATTTGAGAGATGACTTTGAGCTAGGCCCAGTTACATAGTTTAGGTGGAATTAAATTCCGTAGCAGCATGATCGGGACACCGACCTTCAGCTTGATAGTGTGCGCCGGGAGTCCACTTGCCGTTCCAATACAGAAACTCTACGGGTATATAGCGTCATCTTGCTCTACAACAGTATTTATAGAGGTATAGAAATACCACTTCGTTCACATCAATTTGCGAGAGAACGCTTTCGTTAAATGCTGCAGCTTGATCATTTTTGGGTGTTAAAATGGCCCGTTCACACACCCAAGAATTCTCTTGTAGCGGTATTCGACCGACGTCCCCGTACACCAGACAAATTAGTTCTTCAATAGTGGGAACTACTTTGCTTAGAGTAACTGGTAGGCGCACTTCAGAGCTCTCTTCTGGTAAGTTGCCTTCACCAAACTTTTAAAAGAACATCCAAGAATTCTTGAGTATATCCGCCCAACTGAGCTCGCATGTTAATGGTCAAGCGCAGTCTGTAAACCCTACTTTCCCAACCCTAATTTCTCGCGACACCACAGGCAAAGTTTGCCGAAAATCGCAGCTAAACAAAACAGTGACACCTCCCATCACATCTTGATTCCTGCGTATGTCCTGCAGGGTTCTGTTTACAGCCTTCACTACTTTTCTATTCGCCATAGTACATTCATCCCATACGATTAAAGAGCAATCCTTGAGTACCCAACCTTTGTCACAGTTGCGTGATAGCCCACACACTGGCATTTCGTTGCTCTCTAAATCGATGGGAATGTTAAACATTACGTGCGCTGTTTTGCCCCGTAGAAGCAGTGTGGCAGTAATTCCAGAAGAGGCAGTCGCAATCACTATTTTGCCTTGTTACCTTGTTTCTGCAAGGATGCCAGTGGCAATGAATGTTTTTCCTGTTCCACCTGGAGCATTAATGCAAAATATTTTACCCTGGCTGAGCCTAACGCGACGATGTTAAAAATGCAGGGACATTTTGTTCTGAGGTGAGTCGTGATCATTGACGATATCACCCCGATTTCCTCGACCTTGATATGCCAATGATTGCGGAGCCGGTAATCCATATTCGACCAGTCCAGTGGATTGCCACCGATGGAAATGACCACGTCTTGAAGTGAACCTAGACAACTATTCGAAACGCGTTCGTTGTTCTGTTCAATGTCAGCCTCAGTAGTACACCTTAAAGCACGTAAAAAGCCTTCGGACAGATGATGGCGATAATTTACCCACAACCGACCTTTTTTTTTTCGGTGGGATAATCATCCAATGACATTCCCCGCTCTTGGGTGGAGCGTGAGATAGTGTCAGACTTTTACTGATTAAAAACCCACTCCTGTTCCTTTCCATGGCCCTTTATGGCGCACCGATATGGGCGCCGGCGCTGCGGAAGCAGCCGGCGGCCCGGCTGAACGCATGCCAGAGGGTCATGGCCATACGGATGGTGCGAGGATACCGGACGATTTCCCGCGAAGCGGCGAGCCTCCTTGCTGGACAGCCACCATGGGATCTGGTAGCAACAGGCCTTGCTCACATGCACGATCTGCGCATGGAGATGCAACGCCGGGGCGAAACTCCGCTGCCGCGACAAGTCGCAGCATGGCGGACAGAGCTCCGGCGGGTTCTCATGGAGAAATGGCGACAGCGACTGTCGCGACCCAGTGCTGGGCACGCCACAATTATGGCGATAAGTCCCTTCTTTGAGGCGTGGTTGGAAAGACCTCACGGCGTCCTCACCTTGCGCATGACGCAGGTTCTCACCGAACACGGGAAGTTCGGGAAGTTCCTGCACTGGATTCGTGCGGAAGCGACGCCCGGGTGTCACCACTGTGTGGACCGCCCGGAGGACACGGTGGAGCACACGGTGGAAGTGTGCCCCGCTTGGGAAGAGCAACGCCGTGTCCTCGTGGGGGCGATCGGCGGCGGCGATCTCTCGCGCCGGGCCTTGGTACAGGTCATGGTCCGGAGCGAGGAGGAGTGGCAGGCGGTCGCCTCCTTCTGCGAAGCAGTAATGCTAGCAAAGGAGGCGGCCGATCGCGTGAGGCAACGGCAACGGTCCTCACGCCCCAACCGCCGCCGGGATTCCGATCCCGATTTCCGGCCACCGTAGGCGCGGGCTTGTGGACGGCGGGCAATAGGTGGCCCGCCGTCCGACCGTCCGGTAACCATCCGGACCGAGCCCAAGTCGTCGACGGCGCGTATTGCTCCGCGCGCGCCTCAGGGAGATGTCAGCAAATCGTAGGGGCCCAGCAGGGTCGAAGCCTACTGGGGCCATGGGTAGTGTGAAAACGAAACCGTGGCCCTGGGACGAAGGCAACGAAGGAACAGGAGTGGGTTTTTAGTCAGTAAAAGTCTGACACTATCTCTCGCTCCGCCCAAGAGCGGGATTTGTCATAAGATGATTTTCCCACCTATAAAAAAAAAACTCCTGTTCCTTCTTTGCCTTCGTTCCAGGGCCCCGGGGTTCTCTTTCGCATCACATGGCCCCAGTAGGCTTCGACCCTGCTGGGCCCCTACGGTTTTGCTGACATCTCCTTGAGGCGCGCGTGGAACACTACGCGCCGTCGACAACTTGGGCTCGGTCCGGACGGTTACCAGAAGGTCGGATGGCGAGCTACCCATTGCTCGCCGTCCGCAAGCCAGCGCCTACGGTGGCTGAAAATCGGGATCAGGACGGCGGCGGGGCGTGAAGGCCGTTCTCTCGCACGTGCGGCCGCCCCCTTTGCTAGCATTACTGCTTTGCAGAAGGCGGCGACCGCCTGCCACTCCTCCTCGCTCCAGACCATACCTTGTACCAAGGCCCGGCGCGAGAGATCACTGACACCGGTCGCCCCCACGGGGACACGGCAGAGCTCTGCCCAGGCGGGGCACACCTCTACCGTATGCTCCAACGTGTCCTCCGGGCGGTCCACACAATGGTGGAACCCAGGCGTTTCTTCCGCACGAATCTGGTGCAGGAAGCTCCCAAACTTACCATGTCCGGTGAGGACCTGCGTCCTGTGGAAGGTAAGGACGCCATGTGGTCTTTCCAACCACTCCTCAAAGAGGGGACTTACCGCCATAATTGTGGCGTGCCCAGCACTGGGTTGCGACAGTCGCTGTTGCCATTCCACCATGAGACCCACAACCGACCTGGGTTTGTGACTCCACAAAATACTAAAATAATGGCAAACAAATGTCGCAGTCGTCTGGGGCTATCGGTGATGCAGGCCTCCGTCACTGTCAGTGTCGTCCCAGTGTTGATTGTAATGACGTTGGGGCCCGTACAGTGTGAAGCAATCATCGCAAATAATGACACTATCCATTATTGGGATGAACGGTGTAAACCCTTCCCAATGCGCTGTCTTTAAAGTGATGATAGAAGTTCTGAAGTTAAATTTAAAAATAATAAGATGTAGTACTGTAAAAGAAACCAATGAAGTTTTTAATTCGCTTTGATATTAATACGAATTGATTAATTTCTAGAGATACAAATTAAAACTAACTTACAAAATAAAAATAAAAGCCCTAAAGTACTAAAAAAAGCAATAATATAAATAAAAAATAAAAGAAAACAATCACAAAAATTACACGAGGTTCGAACTCGCAACATAGCAAACGCAGATCCGTCACTATACTACTGCGCCACGGTCCTTGCAGACTCTAGACCTAAATAGCCGTTCTTAAATACACGTCATTGCTTGTCTGCTTGACTCCTTGTACAAAATAGCGTGATGATTTTCATTTTTGCCCTTAAATTCCTAACCAAATTTAAAAAAAAAGTGTATTTTTTATCTCCGGTTCCATTTTAAAATGAGTTTTGATGGGTTTTTACTGAAATATTTGGAAAAATATCGAATAAAAATGTCGATGGCAATTTAAAAATACATAAAAAGCCATTTTATTAATGTTCTGGAAATATCATTCCATATTATGTACAAAAAAACACTAAAACAATCACAAAAATATTAACTGTACCTGAGGATCGAACTTAGAGCGATTGTCGTTCAATTGGAACATTTTGGAATATTGCTCACCCCCCATAGAAAAAAGCGTGATAATATGTAGCCTAACAGTTGACCCGGCCTATAAGGATTATGTATGCAAAATTTGAACAGGATTGGTTCAGTAGTTTTTGCGCCAACTAATACCAACGCTCCACCATTTTACTGTTTTATTATATGTATAGATTTATGTATTTATTTTTAGTATAATGTATTCTTTTCTTTTTTTAAACTACTATCACACAACGCCGTCTAGACTCAAGCTAAGCAGAGCTTGTGTTATGAGTACTAGACAACATAAACATACTTATATATTTCTAAATTCATACATATTATAGATAAATTACACCCAAACACAGAACAAATGATCATGCTCATCACACAAACATTTGTCCTGGGTGGGAATCGAACCTACGACCTCCAGCATAGCAGTCAGGGCCACTAACCACTAGACCAACAGGCCAGTCAAATATTTATGTATTTATAGTTATTTAAGTATTTATTAGTTTAATTTAAGATTTCACAAACTCTTCTTTGCTTATTTTCTACACACTATAGTCTACATCTCTTCTAATCTCTCCCTTCGCAGGTCTGCTGGAAGAAATTTCTTTTTGAAATAAGCAGTACCTTTGTACAAATTTTTATATTAAGACACCTATCTTCTTCTGTATATTTGTGTGTACATAAATTATAAATAAAATAAATAAATCAAATATTTATTTATTTTATTTATAATTTATGTGCCAACACGCAGCACAGCGGCATTGTAAAATGGTTGTTAAAGCGGCAACCATGTAAAAGGCTAGATTTAAACAATATCCCAATGTAACTATACTAAAATAGAGATCAAAATAGCCTGTGGCTGTTACTAAAAGAATAGGAATAGCTCCATTAGCGAAAGAATTTTCATTTACAAAATTTTTTTTTTTTTGCTAGCCCTTACTGTCCCGCCACCGTAGGCGTGGGCTTGCAGACAGCGAGCAATGGGTAGATCGCCGTCCGGCCGTTCAGTGACTGTCCGGACCGAGCCCGAGTCGTTGACGGCGCGTAGTGTTCCACGCGAGCCTCGAGGAGATGTGAGCAAAACAGCAGGGTCGAAACCTACTGGGTTCGCTTCTGAAAAGAAAACCCGGGGTCCTGGAACGCCAGGCAAAGAAGGAACGTAGGAGTGGGTTTCAGTCAGTAAAAGTCTAACGCGCCCTCCTGCTCCGGCCTAAAACGGGAGAAGTCATTGGATGATTTCCCACCAAAAAAAGACATTCTAATTAGATACGATTAAAAGGTTATTTAGGTTAATTATTCGTAAATCATTTTCAATTACCGACAATGACGTCAATACCAAATAAATTGTTGAAATACTGACATACAGGTCAAATATATAAGTGTTTATCACTTACAAAGCCGAATTACTAATTAAACCTACAATAGTAACTTGGTATAAATAACAATGGTACAAAAGACGGAACGCTTTTATACCATTTGTACCCGAAGATAGGGTTAGGTTACCAGGTTTCCTCGTCTACAGGAAGGATGAAAGGTCGGCTCTCGTCGTACGATACCGTGGTCTGGAGGTACTAATGAAAAGGAGAGTCGTCCATCTGGAAGTCCTCTTGCCGTTGCTCAACACACTACGCGATGGGCGTTCAGCTGCACGTAGCCGGCGAGGTCATACGCATCTACGCCTACAGAGTTGTGGACTATACTATCTGCCCGATTCGCCAGCAATCCTCGCCGGCGACCTGAACTTTAAGCACCCAGCTTGAAACGCCCTTCAGCAGAATACCGAGGGGAGACGGCTCTTCATGGACGCGGCAGCCTATGGGTACACAGTGTCCGGCCCTGAGACGCCCACACACTACCCGGATAACCGCAGCATGTCACACACAGACTGTGCCGCCAGCTCACAAGTACCCTAGCTCCGGTGCGCCCATTACAAGCCGACGACGGGGCCCTCAAGTATGTAGCAGACGACCGAGCGGAGGTTTTCGCAGAGTACCTGGAGCGTCAGTTCCGCCCAAACCCGACTACTGAGCACAAACACTTTTACGTGCTCCACGCAGAGCGGAAGTAGCTATTCAATTATATCCCACCGCAAAAAAGGAACTTCTTTCAGCATTCTCCATAGTGATACTATTAATACAATTTAAAACTAGTAAAAAGCTTCAATTTTACTGTCTGAAGTCTGTAGCCCTGTTAATTTATTTATTTACACAAAAGTACAGAGGCGGACTTACCCTCGGTTTCTGATAATTTAAGCATTCGAAGTTGAGAATTACTCAAACTCTACTTTGCCCTGAAAACCTGTCAAAATTTGGCAGTTAAGTATGGTTTGAGACGTTCATAACTCAAAATACTCAATTCAGAAATCCGCCCTTAATGCCTTAGGCATTTCCTACCAGTCTTGTCAACCTTCTGGTTGATGCCGAGAAAAATAGTGCTAAGTGCAATAAAAGGTGGTGGTGATGGTGGTGGTTGTCTTTAATTTTGTGATTTATTACGTACCTAATGTGCTGTTTGTATGTGTTATTTGTATTTTAATTTTATTTTATTTGAATTTCATTTTATGTGTATGATGACATCTCATGTTATTTAATTTGATTATTTTAATGTCATATTTGATTTTAATTTTGTATGTAATGTATGGACTGTCTGAAATAAATGAATGATAATATAAAAGAGAGAGAAAAAGTAAAAAAAAGGTAAATGGCTAAGTTGAAACAAATCCTTCAATTTCGAGTCTCTCTCTACAAAATTCATAAAACCACTTTACTTAATACCATAACAGAGTCCAACTAGTTAGGATAATAAAAAAAAAACCTGAGGCTTATTTGGGAACAACACATAAGCGCCGTTCCGAGCAGTGTTGATAGTTTTCTATTATGAATTCAATCAACATAAATTAGTTTTAATTTGGCCGATGACGACTCGGCTACGGATTCATCTTGTCCGCTTGTTAAGGTAGGTACACATTGGAAATAAGACTGCAAGTTTTTTATTTTAGTATAATAGTTTCTAGTTTTGAGATGACTTAGTGAGTTGGTATGCTGAATGAGACGTAACTGTGTCACGATTTTTTTTTTGTGGTAGGACTAGAAATATATGTATTTTTTTTTTCAATTCAATTCAATTCAATTCAAATTCTTTATTGCGAACTAAGTGTGAATTGAAAACATTGAAAAAAAAATATACATGCTAAATATTACAGGTCAACAGTTTATATTGTCTATTATATTAATTTATTTATAATTTATGTCATGGTTATCATTACTTATCTATAATGTTGTTTTTGTTTATTTTATTTGCTGTTGAGTTTCAAAAGGCTTCTAGCTTGATTATACTTGATTAACCCTTTTAGCAGAAAAACTTAATTTAAAAAAAATGTATTGCAGAACTTTCAGAATAGTTGCATTATGTCTAATTCTTACACTATCTGTACCATAAAACTCTGGAATGTGTTTCCCCTAGAGATCAGCACTACTACTTACTGAAAGTCCTCTAAAACTTAGTTTGATTTTCAAAGATATTATTATAATACACATATTTGGATTTCTCATAATTGCAATTATTATATGTTTGATATTTAATAAAACGTTGGTATTATTTTTTGTAGGTATAAAGTACTTTATTATATTATTTTACTATATCGTTGATATTTAGTATATACATAGGTATAGATTTATTGTCATACGTAGTTACCTAATCATACTTAACACGAAATTAAATATTATTTATTTATTGCACATCTACATCACACCTACCAGTGTGTATTGTTAATATACATGTCATCATCATCATCTTCCTGCCCTTGTCCCATCTTATTTGGGGTCGGCACAACATGTTTTTTTCTTCCATTCTATCCTGTCAACCGTCATGCTATCACTAACTTCCTTTTCTTTCATATCACTGTTCACACAATCCATCCATCTTTTCTTTGGCCTCCCTCTCCCTCTCCACCCATCCACATGTATACTCATAACTCTTTTAGTAACATGCGTTTCATCTCTCCTCTTTACATGACCATACCAAGACAAACGATTCCCTTTCAACTTTTCAGTCACTGGCGCCACTTTCAAACTTCCTCTAATATACTCATTTCTCACTTTATCCATTCTCGTCACACCACACATCCATCTCAACATTCTCATCTCCGCTACATGCAATCTTTTTTCATCCGTCTTTTTCACAGCCCAACATTCTGATCCATACAGTATGACAGGTCTTATCACGGACTTGTAGATTTTACCCTTCAACTTGGGGGGCATCCGTGGGTCACAAATTGTTCCAGTGACCTGTCGCCATTTCATCCATCCTGAATTGATCCGATTCGATACGTCTCGGTCTACCTCGCCATCTCCTTGGATAAGCGACCCGAGGTACCGAAAGTCGGAGCAGATTGGTATGGGCGTTCCAGCGAGAGCTAAGGGCATAGGACCGGAGAGACCACCGAAATCACAGAACAAGTACTCGGTTTTCGTTCTGCTCAATTTTAAGCCAACACTCTCCAGTCTGTGTCACCACACCTCCAATTTGCTCTGGACCTCTAGGCCACTCTCGGCAACCAGCACAATGTCATCGGCAAACAGCATACACCAGGGAGCCTCTTCCTGGATGCCCGACGTCAGAGCGTCCATTATCATCAGGAAGAGGTAAGGGCTGAGGGCCGACCCTTGGTGTAAGCCGACAGCCACACTGAAGCTGCCAGTGTTGCCCACTGCAGACCGGACTTGGGTACTGCATTGGCTGTACATCGCTCGGATCAACTGCACATACTTCCCAGGCACACCTTTCTCCTTAAGGGCCCACCACAGAACCTCACGAGGTACCCGGTCATATGCCTTTTCGAGGTCAACGAATACCATGTGCAAGTTTTTATGCGCACCTCTGTATTTCTCGCACAGCTGGCGTATAGCAAAAATGGCATCCGTTGTACCCCGACCAGGCATAAAACCGAATTGGTTCTGTGAAATTTCACTCTCTTCTCTTAGCCTTCTTTCAATAACTTTCTCCCAGGCTTTCATAGTATGTGACATTAGCTTTATTCCTCTATAATTGTTGCATTCAAGCACATCACCCTTGTTTTTAAAGATGGGCACCAGGGAACTGTTGCACCACTCATCAGGTATGGCTTCTTCCTGCAACAACTTATTGAAGAACAAAGCTAACCACATCCATCCATCCACTCGCAGCAACTTCCACACTTCAACTGGTATTCCGTCTGGACCAATTGCCTTACCATTCTTCATTCCATTTATAGCTATTCTGACTTCATCCATACTAATCATTCTCACTAAACCCACGTTCACTGGTTTGCTCTCTAAAATCCCATTCCAGTTGTTTTCCTCATTCATCAGTCTTTCAAAATAGTCCTTCCACCTCTCTTTGATTTTACTATCTTCTGATAGAATCATTCCAGTTTCATCCCTTATACATCTTATCTGACAAACATCTCTCGCCTTTCTCTCTCTTGCTCTAGCAAGCCGGTATAGATCTTTCTGGCCTGCCGGACTATCTAGTGTGTCGTATAGTTTGTCCTGTGCTTTTGCTCTCGCTATTGCCACGGCTTTCTTGGCTTTTTTATTTAAAGCATCATATTCACTTTTTTTCGCAGACTTTAAGCTAGTGTTTTCCGGATCTATACGCTGCCATTCCTTAAATTTCCTCTTTTTTTCTTTCAACACATTCTGTATATCTATCGACCACCACCATGTATCCCTATCTATTGTACCCTTTCCTCTCGTCTCTCCCAAAATATCTTTCGCTGCATGTCTAATACACTCAGCAATCTCATTCCAGCTTTCATTTATACTTCGATCATTCATGTCTCCCATTTCTATCATTTTGTCCACCACTCGCTCTCTCAATTTCTTCGCACAGTCACTCTTCTCTAGCATATGCCATTTTATTTTAGGAGGAGGACGCTCTTTGCTTTTTTTGTTATGTGTCTTGACTACTGACACCATAACCAGGAGCCTGTGCTGTGAGACTAGGTCTTCTCCTGGCAGCACTTTGCAGTCTTTGACGTGCTTTAGTTGGTTACGCCTAACCAGGAAGTAATCTATTTGCGTCTTGTGGTTACCGCTTTTGTACGTGACCAGGTGTTCGTCTCCTTTCTGGAACCAAGTATTGGCTACTGCCAGGTCAAATGCAGTAGCGGATTGTTAATATACATGTATGGACAAATAATGACCGTGTTTTTTTTGTTATTATTGATAGTCCCTGTTAGTAAGGGATGATGTGGTTGACAACGGAGCATGCTTGCCTAAAAGTAACCTATCCACTCTTGACTTACAGACCCCAGGTTGAAGCTGTCAGGTTCTTCAAAGAACCTATTGGTTCTTCTAAAAAAATTTAATTAAATATTAATTTAAAGTTCTATTCTATTGAATAGAAAGAATAAACTGTATACGTACACCAAAATAGTAACAATTTTATAGAAACTTAATTCTAAGGGTACAATGGCGGTCTTATCGCTGGCAGCGATATCTACTAGATAAACTTAGAATGGACTATAAGAACTTAAACTAAAAAAAACTGGGCAAGTGCTACTCCGACTCGCGCACTGAGGATACAAACTTACCTATGACAATCGATCAATTCCCGAATTGAGTTATGAAGATTTTTCCGAATCGCAATTTTATTTGTGACGTAACTACAAATTTACAGTTTTCAGATTTTTTCCTATACTTGTGCTATGTAACCTTACTTCATGCCAAATTTCAGGATTCTAGGTCAAGAGTATCCTATGAATTTTGATTCCCTTGAGAGTGTCGAAATACACGTTTTTTGTGACATAAACGGCCGTATCTTTATTTTTCGTAAACTCAAAACTTTGATTTTTTCACAGCTTCAAGGGACCGCAGACTTGATTATATGGTTTTAATTTCAACTCGATACCTTCACGCATTCCCGAGATAAAGAGTCTTGACCGACAGACAGACAGAGAGACAGACAGACGGACGGACAACAAAGTGATCCTATAAGGGCGGAACCCTTTTTTTCCTTTTGAGGTACGGAACCCTAAAAAGGGAGAATTTAACTAAATCTCTCAAAAACATTCCGCTACCTTGCGTCGTTT
Source organism: Mythimna impura (assembly GCA_905147345.3). NCBI lineage: Eukaryota > Metazoa > Arthropoda > Insecta > Lepidoptera > Noctuidae > Mythimna > Mythimna impura. The sequence continues at coordinate 22,896,850 of LR990348.1, read as the reverse complement.
GTGTGTCCCGCCTTAACACAATCATTTGTTTTTGTGAATCCACGTTGATTATGAGTAATCAATTTTTTTGTTTATTTATAATTTAGTATCGAAATAATTGGAATTGAGTGGATAATAATATATATGTTACGTAAACATGTCCAACTTCAAAATTCGAAGGCAAGCTGCAGGATCGTTCGAAAGAGTCATCATGGCTCATCATCCATCATTATCATTTCAGCTGATAGACGTCCACTGTCGGACATAGGCCTGTGCATCTCGCATACATCGGCTTACCCATGACCCTCACCAGGTCATGAGTCCACCTTGTTGGAGGCCTTCCAACACCTGACACTCCACCACCACCACCACTACGGTACGTGCGGGCTTGCAGACGGCGAGCAATGGGTGGCTCACCGTCCGATCGTCCGGTAACCGTCCGGACCGGGCCCAAGTCGTCGACGGCGCGTACCTACTGTTCCACGTGTGCCTCAAGGTGATGTCAACCGTAGGGGCCCAGCAGGGTCGAAGCCTACTGGGACCATGGGTGATGCGAAAGAGACCTCCGGGGCCCTGGAAAAAATGGCCGCTCCGCCCAAGAGCGAGGGATGTCATTAGATGATTTTCCCACCCAAAAAAAAAATAAACCACCACCACTCAAACCCCAGTCAAAATGAAACGTCAGAATTCGAGGGTACCATTTTTAAACTCTTATTTTATTTTTTAAATTCACGTAAATAATACTGGTTATTGTAAAGTTGCCACATTGTTCGCCATAGAAAAAGGTGTGTGTAAACTCGTCACACTTGTTTTCTATGTCACAGACTGCTGAAAAATGAAACACATATATTATGGAATATACCTATAATAAAAGCGAAATACCACTCACTGATTAATCACGAAATCTCAGAAACTATAACACCTTCAGACTTAAAATTTGGCAGGTAGGTTCCTTATAGGGTGTAGACATCCGCTAAGAACGGATTTTCCAAAATTCATCTCCGAAGGGGATGAAACGGGGGTCCAAAGTTTGTATGGTGAAACTGACTTTCACACGGGCGAAGTCGCTGGCAGAAGCTAGTATACCTATAATCAGATCGCAAAGGAAACGAACCTTTTAGCATGTAGGCTAGTCAAGGCTAGTCAATTCTATAATATCAGTTGTATTTGGTACTTTATTTTTCGTAAGAAGTGCTTTTATGGAACTTATTTTGAACAATTCAATGTTAAGAACAGAATCAGGAATGAGGATATCCGCAGGAGAACCAAGGTTGCCGGCATAGCACGAAGAATCGCCAAACTAAAGTGGCAATGGGCAGGGCACATTGCTCGCAGAACAGATGGCCGTTGGGGCCGAAAGGTTCTGGAATGGCGACCACGTACCGGAAGACGTAGCGTTGGAAGGCCTCCTACAAGGTGTACGGTAACGGTTGCGGGAGTCCGATGGATGCGAGACGCACAGGACCGTTCGCTGTGGCGACGCTTGGGGGAGGCCTATGTCCAGCAGTGGACGTCTTTCGGCTGAAATAATGATGATGATGAATGTTAAGAACACACGTTAGCACAAAAGATCCAGAAAGGTCGAAGTGCTCTGGTTTAGGGCCAGCCCCACTAAGAACTCACGTCATGCAAAAATTAAATCAAAATGACTACTAATACTCAAAGGTCGTTTCTAATTCAATAAATAAAAACAAAACAACATTTCTTTACAAATAATTAAATTGTGCTATTGACAACTCTATTATTATTTACTTAGGTGACTATTTGTGCTAACTTTCAAGTATATTGACACACGTTTTGTGTATAATCTATATACAATATAACATGGTATAAAAATGACTGGAATTAATTCAGTTACTGATTCTAAACAATTAAGAAAAATTGGTAATAAACAATTAAGAAAAATTGAAACCTATGCTATGAAACTTACTACGAGTCTCTAACTATTTATTTTAAAACAAGGTGGTTGTTCATAATGCATCTGTGAACAACATCACCTAACAGAGGAGAATCGTACCTTCCCGCTATGGTTTTCAGGATGTTGTTGGAGCTAGCCCGCACTCTGCAGAGCAAAGAGTCCGATTTCTGTCTGACGATGGTGTGAAAAGCATCGACGTGTGCCTCTGCAAACATACCTGATGCACTGCAGAAACGGGGCAGCCCCATCAACATCCTGCCCCCCTAGCCAAGTTGCAAACGATAAACGTGAACGCTTAGTAATCTCCAATAGATTTTCAACTTTATACCTAAGAGCATAAAGTTGAAAATCTATTAAAGACTACTGAGCGTTAGCGACCGGAACGAACGAAAACACTATGTAATCTTCAATAGATTTTCAACTTTATGTCCAATAACATAAAGTTGAAAATCTATTAAAGACTACTGAGAGTTTACGTTTATCTTTTGTGACTTGGCTAGGGGGGCTGAACCCGTTATTATAACGTCAAGTCCGATTATTATGAAATTTATTGTGTATGTTTGAGTGGGTCCCTGAATAATTTAGATTTAATTGAACCACGCAGGTCAACGTCGATTGGGTCCGCTAGTAAAGTATAATAAATAAATAGGTTAGATTAGGTGTCTTCAAGGCTAGAGTGAATAGGCTCTTATAAACTAGTGCACCTCACCATCAATGATTGCATCACTGCTTACCATCAGGTGGGATCGCAGTCAAGCACTGGTTTATAACAATTCAAAAAAAATAATAGGTACGTGTATAGAAACATTTTGTTATTTATGTAAATTATCTAATGATTAAAATTCGCGCCAGTCACCATTTTCAATTGTATAACTAGTAAATAAGCTAGTAATTAGAAAACAATTGAATTCGCTATTTATAAATCCTCTGAAAAAGTCTTTAAGTTTATTGCGCGTTGAACTTTTATATTGCATGTAATCATTTAAATTACATTGTCCACTGAATTCATTATATGTACTATTACATAATATATCCGACGTAGTCCACTCGTTGGAACGAGAAGTGTCCGATTTTTTTTATTGTCGTTAGGCTCGCGCTTGACCAGCATTTCGACGGTGGAACACGCTTACCTAGAAATAACCTATTCACTATTGACTGAAGACCGCCAGGTTGTAGCTATCATGAAACACAAACTCTGGCAGGGAATTCCACTCCTTAGCTGTACGCACAATGAATGTGTTCCCAAAACGTTTTGTGCGTATGGGTGGGACGTACACCATGTACCGGTGGCGCATTGCCGTAATTATTTATAAAATAAAATAATTATTAACAATTTTTTTTTTCTCTTGTAACCTGTTTCCTTTATTGTCCTCTGTTTTTCGTTTTGTGTCACAATTGTATAAAAAAACTTAGCTACTAAACGGTAAACTGTCATGTGTACTGTAAATGTTGTGTTTATCCGTAATTGGCATGTATATAAGAACTGTACCTATGATTTGTTTTTATGTGTGTGTATATATGTGCTGTGGGTGAACCTAAATTAATAAATAAACTAAAGTCCACCCGCGTTTCTTCTGTTGCCTTTTGCGTTCCGAAGTCACAGCGACTCTTTCGAATAATCCCATCGGTTCTAGTGGGTTTCGTCACTCACAGGAATCGTCCCTTTGGCGTACCTATGTATACTGCCTTTTAAAATTATTAACCACTTGCAAACCCGGCATTTATCAAGCCATTGCTAAGTTAGAAAGCTCTTAGTTATTACCATATGCACATGCGTATAATAGCTATTGTACCTACGATTAAGTAAAGGTGGCGGTGCCTTTAAAGTACGGGGGTCGAATCCAAGCCGATTAATTACGAAACTTGCACATTGCCAGTAATTATTACAAGAAAATGCTCTATGAAAATACATTGTTGTGATAGTCAATGATCTAATGTGCTATTTCCAGTTAATAGTTGACTTGTAGAATACGGTTTATGTGGAGAAATTGATGGTATAAACTTTGCTATTTTATTTAATTTTCTTGATGATATATCCCTGATTATTTTATGGTGGGATTGTAAATTATATAGTGTAGAACTTATTTATCCAGTTGCAAAGTGGCTTAAGTGTTATTCAGACAAATCCAAAGTGTTTGTAGTCGTTCATTTCATTTATACTTTTACTGGGACCCTTTTTTAGGGAACCTCAAAAGGAAAAAACGGAACTGTTATAGGATCACTTTGTTGTCCGGCTGTCTGTCTGTCTGTCAAGACCCTTTATCTCGGGAACACGTGGAGGTATCGAGTTGAAATTAAAACCATATACTCAGGTTAGCAGTCCCTTGAAGCTGTGACAAAATCAAACTTCTGAGTTATCGAAAAAAAAAAAGATATGGCCGTTTTATTTTGCAAAAAACGTGTATTTCGACACTCTCAAGGGAATTAAAATTCATAGGGTACTTCCCGTTGACGTTGATCCTGAAATTTAGCATGGAGCAAGGTCTCATAGCACAAGTATAGGAAAAAATCTGAAAAATGAATTCGTTCATTAAAGTTTTTGTCCATAATATATCTATGAATAACATCACCTAACAAAGAAGAATCGTACTTCCCGGCTTTGGTCTTCAGGATGAATGGATCCCGCCAAATGCTATTTTTTTAAACAGGCGGCAGATGTGACCTGAACAGTTTTTTTTTTATAATGGCTAGGCTTGCGTTTGACCACTATCACACCTGATGGTAAGCAATGATATGGCCGACGATGGAACATGCTTGACTAAAAGTAACCTATTCACTCTTGACTTAAAGATCCCTAGGTTGTAGCTATCAGAAAACACAGACTCCGGCAGGGTCACTCCTTAGCTGTACGCATAATGAATGTGTTCCCAAAACGCTTTGTATATATGGGTGGGATGTCCACCTCGTACCGGTGGCGCAACGCCGTACATCTAGTGTTCCGATGATGGAACGGACTTGGAGGAATTAAATTATGCAATTCCAATGCACACTCTCCGAAATGTAAAACCGACAGACAGTTCCTAAATAAAAATAAAATACTTAGGTTATTCATGTTTAATTTTAATCTCACTACAGAGCTTTAGTTTCACTAGTAGATTTTTGTTTATTAGTCATACATTCGAGTCTACAAGGTTTTCGTTCAAGGCAAGGATCCAAGTCAGGGATCAATAACGCGAAATGTTAATAGTGCCAGGATTGACGTCAGTCAATATTTTAATTGGTACTAAGTAAAGTAATTGATTAAAGTTTTAAAATATTAATAACATTGCACTTGCGTACTAGGAACTTCATTCAATGAAATTACATTACTTATATTACACTAATATCATTAAACGCGGAAGTTTCAAAAAGAAGGAGGTTCTATGTTAGGAAGTATGTATTTTTTTTTTTTTATGTATGTTCACCGATTTTTCGGTCAACTATGGACCGATTTTGAAAATTATTTTTCTGATTGAAAGGGTATACTTCCGAGTTGGTCCCATAGAAATATTGTTATGATCTGATGATGAACTTCGAAGGAAACTGTTAATAGGATCACAGCAAAACTGTCGTAACAAGTAAAATTGCTTTGTTAATACGCGATGACTTTAAGTTTGACTGAGGGGTACTTCTTAGATGTGGTACCGCAACTAAAAAGTGTAAAATAGTAAAATAAAAAAACTTTTTACAAAAAAATACATTTTGAAAGTCGGTGTTAAATACAGAAAACAGGCAAGACTATTATATAAACACCGACTTCCGAAATTAAAGTTATTTGGCACTTTCTAGTGTTTTTTTACATTGAGGTCGGTGTTTTTTTTTTTTGTAAGTAAAAAGTTTTTCTTCACACTGCAACGGATTTCAATGAAAATTGGTACACGGATAGACTACTCGTATGTCCTGGAATAGGATAAGACAACTAGACACCATACAGACACCAGAGTCGCTACGCCTACACCACACTGAGACAGTATCAAAATGGACCTTAAGTGCACGCGTCCGAGTTGGTCGCGCCGCCAAATTGGTTGCACAACCACACGGACACCTGTCCCCCTAGCCAAGTCACAAACGATAAACGTAAACTCTCAGTAGTCTTTAATAGATTTTCAACTTTATGTTATTGGATATAAAGTTGAAAATCTATTGAAGATTACATAGTGTTTTCGTTCGTTCCGGTCGCTAACGCTCAGTAGTCTTTAATAGATTTTCAACTTTATACTCTTAGGTATAAAGTTGAAAATCTATTGGAGATTACTAAGCGTTCACGTTTATCGTTTGCAACTTGGCTAGGGGGGCAGGTGAGTAAATCTCTATAGAGCTTTGTTGGTAGAGGCGATTGGTCGCGCCAACATGGTGTTCCAGTGAAATATAGCCCTAAAGGTGTCATTGTGGTTCTCGTCTTATGATCTCTACTCTAAAAAAATCTTGCATTTCGGTATTAGAGTTCTCCGCGGGATTAGAACATACACGGTGTCTTTGACATGGACGCACAAACGAATAACATGGATCCAGTACATGATTCTAGATCCCCCAGTGTTGGAATTTTTCGTCAGAAAATGTCAAAGACACCAAAGTCAAAGTCAAAGTCAAATCTTTATTGCAGAACATAATACAATAAATTATACATTTCTGGATGTAATTTGAATGCTTTAGTTAATTGTGTTTTACCAAATTAGGCATGCAAAAAATGCACCGTATATACGACAGTCCGAAATCAACTTTTGGGCAGTTGCCCGGTTCAGACACAACACCCGTCTGGTTGAGGATCCTCTTTGCAACAGAGGTTTGCAAAATTTTACATTGACTGTTAGGCGGTACGAAGTTCGCCGGGTCAGCTAGTACATACTAAGATTTAATGAGAAACGAGGGAAAGGAAAATTTAGATTTTAAAAGAAATAGTTCCTTTTGTCTCGTTAAGAAATCGAAAACCATTTCTTTCCAAATGTCTCCCTCTCGACTAATGAACCAGTTCTTTCATTTTACCAAAGAAAAAAAACTGGGCAATTGCGAGTCGGACTCGCGCACTGAGGGTTCCATACAAACTTGAAAGGTAAATTGCGGTTTACGATTTATGACGTATTAAAAAAAACTACTTAATAGATGACATGTGACATCCACCAACCCGCACTGGGCCCGCGTGGTGGATTACGGCCCATTCCCTCTCCTACAGAGAGGAGGCCTGAGTCCCAGCAGTGGGAACATTAAAAGGTTGAATATGTATGTATGTATGTACTTACTAGATCTCGTTCAAACCAATTTTCGGTGGAAGTTTGCATGGTAATGTACATCATATTTTTTTTTTAGTTTTATCATTCTCTTATTTTAGAAGTTACAGGGGCGGGGACACACATTTTACCATTTTGGAAGTGTCTCTCGCGCAAACTATTCAGTTTAGAAAAAAAAAATGATATTAGAAACCTCAATATCATTTTTGAAGACCTATCCATAGATACCCCACACGTATGGGTTTGATGAAAAAAAAAATGTTGAGTTTCAGTTCTAAGTATGGGGAACCTCAAAATTTATTGTTTTTTATTTTCTATTTATGTGTCAAAATTTTAATGCGGTTCACAGAATACATCTACTTACCAAGTTTCAACAGTATAGTTCTTATAATTTCGGAAAAAAAGTGGCTGTGACATACGGACGTACAGACAGACAGACATGACGAATCCATAAGGGTTCCGTTTTTTGCCATTTGGCTACGGATCCCTAAAAACCAGATTAATACACAAACAGGAAACGATAACCGTTGCCACAATACCATATGTTACCATTATCGATAACTAGACGTTTATGACATATCGGTACAATAGCCGATATAAATAGAGAATCGATTAATTTCTATAAAATGTTAATTCGATCATCAAACAGTATCTAGCTCGTTATACTAATCAATGTATAGTGACCATAAAAATTTATGTTTAGGGTACCCTATAAATAATTTTAAGACTAATTGGGGTCGGAGTAGTGTTCTTGTGTATGGAAACTATTAGTTTTGAAGTTAATTGCTTATTATTAGTATTTATAAAATAATGTATTATGACTTAATCGGTTTCATGTTTTGGCGCAATATGGCTGAATGAACGTAGGTTTTATTTGGGGAATAAAGATGTGCATGAATAAACATTTTTCAATACACTTACTCAAGAGTTTTTCGCATTTGTGCGGAAAAGTGCACGTGCTTGCCCACGCCACAATTTTATTATATTTATCGTATCAGGTTGGACGCGCTTCAACCCCCTCTAATTTATGTCTTCGTAAGTGTATTGAAAAACTTCGTTTGATACACGTGGAAATTTGTCACTTCAGCCGTCGGCTCCATTACACCCTCGCCAAGGCTCGGGTGTACAACAACATTCTCCACTTGTATCAAAATTTACTATTCTATGTAACTAGTTCATTAATGAATAATAAAACAATAGAATACTAACTGTGAAAACAACATCAAAATGGTAGAAAAGCAAATACAACATTATTTTTAGTATAATTATGCGAAAACTGAATATAGTTTGTTCCGAATCAGTAACTGAATCGATTCCAATAATTTTTACACCATGTTATATTTTTCCCCAAAATAATTTTAAAAAGGTCACAAGTTGGATACTTCAGACACTAAGTACAACACAGGTCACGGCTAGTCATAGCGGGCATTAGGCACCAGCGCACAACTGGGTGCGGAAGCAAAACAACCGTTCAGATGGTCCGGTGACCATGTATTTGTACGGGCAACCAGGTAACATAAGAAGCTTTAGAAAAATACTAGACACGTGTTTCGGGTTTCATATATACTAAAAACTAGTTTTGTATATCTGTCTCTTTTGCCAAGACCCCGTGCCGTTTTCTATGGCAGGCGTGTTGCACTTTGACGTCAAAGTTCAAATAGAACTTCTCTTTGTTATTAGCAGCTCTGAAGCTTTACAACTTCATTGTCGATGAAGATATTTTAAAAATTATTTTATATTTGTTTAATAAAACTAAAAATGATTGAATTTTACAAATAATAAAAAAAATGCATGCATATTCCTTTACTGGTGGTAAATAATGTATATCTGTGTTGAGTGACAGTGAAATCTATAAGTACTTGGATACATAACTCAATCAATCAAAACTTAGGAAACACAAAGAAACCATTTACTTACACTTTAAACTTAGAATTGTTGAGATTTTTGTACATGATGGTGATGATGCTATCTGTTCAATTTCGGCCTCAGCGACCGAATTCCTTTGCTACTCATGATGGCTTTAAATTCAGATACGCTGCTCTGTTATGTGCTTTTTTGTGTGATGCCGCAGTAACTCTTTCGACAATCCCGCAATCACCCGAAAACCTCCGAGCACAGATCAGACATAACCCTGGTTTATATCGATTACAAAGTACTCTTAACACGTTGGCAGCGGCAATCATTTTTGTATTATTTTCATAACTGCGATACGGGGCGTTTAAGACCTCGTTTGAAAACTGTCATTATGGCGGTAAGGGGCATATTAGACCCCATAACGTTTAAGAAATTAAAAGCTGTTTTTTGGCTAAATGAAAAGAAAACATAAAATTTTATTTCTTCAGTGCGGTGCGAGGTCAAAGTGACCACGTAGATACACCATTGCTTTTTATTTTAATAAGGCTAATCCAAATTGAAGTTACAGAAAAGGTATTAAGAAGACTATGTTTTTCTCAGCAGCACCGCAAGTAAGACACATACATCGCGTATTAGGCCTCGTTCCGCACTGATCGTGCTATTACAATTTATTAGAAGCCATTGCTTTTAGGGCAATGAACTACAGAAACACATTTGTGCTGACGTGACTTGACATCGAATCCTAGAGCCAATCGAACCGCTTTCCAATTAAAAATTGAACTTTGTAGTTCAGAATCAGATAGCTATCAGGACTAGCTATTCACACCTAATTGGTAATACTAAGCCGTCGTCAGGCTCGTTAAATAAATTAAATATTCATTCCATTTCAAATTAAACTCATCTAATTAGCAGTTAAGCAGAAGATAAACTTATAATGACTATAAATTCTTTTTTCAAGCCAAAATGGTGACGTATCCATACGTTTTAATGACTCAAAAGTAGAAATTAGATTTGGATAATTTATTTAAAATCCTATTTTTTATAGAGCTGATGTCAACTAAAATAATAATAATTTTTTAAGTAATCGAAAAAATATATGGAAAGCAGTGATGTAAATCAGCGAAATGGAAATATATCGAGACAACCATGCACGACGGAGGAAGAAAACAAACACATAAGTTAGAGCGTGACACACAACGATGCCAAATATTAAAGCGAAATTGATTCAACACAAAGCTTATTATAAATACGGCCGCATTAAACCGTGAGTGTATTTAAAATAATTTAAATCGAAACGTCCCAGCATCGTTGCACGTTCACAAAACGTCTTTATTCCATCGTATAATTTACGACAAGCTATAAACTCGGGTACCTAAAGATCGGTGAATAAAAGTTAGCCAGGCGCAGGCGCTTGCCAGCCGAGGATCCAACACTAAAAAATCAAACGCAATGGCGCGGTATTATCGATAATTGTATCGATAAACATTTGTATACCACGAATGCTCGTGGAAATCGATTTGACACGCCACTTATTTAATCTATCGATGTTAGAAAATTCTAATATAATAATAGGAGTTTTTAAATTTAATTTAGGAAATTGATATAACTATGTGTGACCTTTAGAGCAATTTTCGTTTGTTAGCATACCTATTCAGTTGATCTTTTAATGGTTTGTAGAGCTATTTCTTTGCTGTCTAACATTTCAACACGATTTCATTTTAGACAACAAATTCTGATTTAAAAATATTCAAATTTATTAATTGCTTGATAAAGGTGTATGTCAAAATTTCAATTATTATAGGTAATATCTTCTATAAAGGTATTAGAAATTTCCTCAGTAACGTTTGCATATTTGGTGTGTTCTTCTGTTTTTTAACCGACTTCAAAAAGGAGGAGGTTATATGTTCGGTTGAATGTATGTTTTTTAGTGGTGGTACCATAGCTAAAAAGTGTAAAATAAAAAACTTTTTACAAAAAAGAATACAACCGACTTCAAAGTAAAAAAAAACACTGAAAAGTGCAAAATAACTTTAACTTTTTGAGTAGCGTAATTAGAGACACAATAGAAAGACAATGGCGCGTTAACGCCGGCGTTATTGCGGGGATCAACAGCTTAATTTCGGAAGTCGGTGTTAAATAACGAAGAGACAAAACTATTATAGAAACACCGACTTCCGAAATTAAAGTTATTTTGCACTTTTCAGTGTTTTTTTTTACTTTGAAGTCGGTTGTATTTTTTTTTGTAAAAAGTTTTTTATGAACTCTATCTATCTTCATCTTTCTACTTATCACTCAAAATTAAATTATAAAGTTTCATTGCAGGTAGTGTTTCTCCAATAAATTAGCGTCTCAAGTCGATATTGATATTGTTGCCCATCACTACCCGTGGCTCGCTGCCCGGCGGAGCTCATAAAATATTATGATAAGGACCATTATCATCACAAAGGATGCGTGTAATTGTTTGTCAAATAAATACTAATAAAATTTTGATGTTTATTAAATATAATTTTGAAAAGGACCCTTTTATGTATTCTTGATTGTCGTATGGAAAATAGTGCTTCGGGGATTGTGTAGTCGACTGTCGAGGGATTGGCCGAGTCGATATGCTTAAATGACTATAAAAGTTTTAGTTGAAAAAGATAATGAGATTATGATTTGGTAAGTATTTGGAAAGGGTGATTATAAAATGTTGTTTCTTTTTAGGGTCCCGTACCCAAAGGGTAAAATACTAAGACTCCGCTGTCCGTCCGTTTGTCTATCCGTCTGTCACCAGGCTGTATCTCATGAACCGAGATAGTTAGACAGTTGAAATTTTCACAGATGATGTATTTCTGTTGCCACTATATCAAGAAATACTAAAAAACAGAATAAAATAAATATTTAAGGGGGCTCTCAAAACAAACTTGTTTTTTTTTTGCCGTTTTTACAGATATACCTAATATAATGGTACGGAACCCTTCGTGCGCGAGTCCGACTCGCACTTGCCTAGTTTTTTGAGTTTGAGATTCTCGTTAATCTGTAAAGTAGTTAAAAATACTCGTAATATTAAGTAATAATGGAAAGGATGAAAATATGGATGAAAGAAAAGGGTGTCAGTGAGAGCGTGACGGTTGACAGGAGAGAATGGAAGAAGAAAACGTATTGCGCCGACCCCAAGTGATACGGGACAAGGGTAGGAAGATGATGAGGACTCGAGTAATATAAGTAGGAACAAAATTTTTGAATTGTAGGTACCTAAATCACATAGCTCGCCGTCCGACTGTCCGGTAACCGTCTGGACCGAGCCCAAGTCATCGACGGCGCGTGCGGCGTGCCTCAAGGATATGTCAGCAAAACAGTAGGGGCCCAGCAGGGTCGAAGCCCACTGGGGCCATGAGTGATGCGAAAGAGAACCCCGGGGCCCTGGAACGAAGGCAAAGAAGGAACAGGAGTGGGTTTTAGTCAGTAAAAGTCTCATACGCCCTCTCGCTCTGCCCAAGGTCAGGAGATGTCATTAGATGATTTTCCACCTAAAAAACCAAAAAAAAACTCAAGTCTCATTAATTTTCGTCTAAGCTGTATGAGGTATACAGCGAGTAGCGCGATTCTATGCATAATCAGTCATAGCCGACGTACGTTAAAAAAAATATATAAATTTTTCCGACATTCCCTCTCACTCAACCCAGAGCTCCCCGGAGTCATTGATGATTATTAGAAAAAAAAAGTGAAGTTTTGGAAAATTTTGTTTTTGCGAGACTTTCTTTCATTTTTATTAACATTTTACTTAATTTAAAATTCTATTAGAAAGGTCAAGCAAGCAAATAACTTAACACTATAGTGTTAAGTTATTTTGTTGTTTGGTTGGTGGAAGTTAATTAAGTGAAAATTGCAATTGGTGACAGTTTAGACTCAGATGAATGCACGATAATCGCAATAAGTAACACTATGGTAGTAAATTAAAAATATGAGTGATGGTTAAAATGTGATTTGTTAAAACGAATTTTAGATTTTGTACGGTTTTGCGTAAACACCGACTTCCTTTGCGTACCTACTTGCCGAATACCGTACAGCCAGCATATTTTTTTTTTTGTGGTGTGAAATCATCCAATGACTTCTCCCGTTCCGATCACACCTGTGTCCTTCAGTTGCCCTTTGCGTTTTAGGATCACGAGTTTCCTTTTCAGAAATTCTCTGTGGCCCTAGCGGGCATCGGCTCTGCTGCAAACACTACGCGCCGTCGACGACACGGGATTAGACCAGACGGCTAGCTGCCCATTGCTCGACGTATGCAAGCCCGCACTATGGCCGGAGATCGCCATGCGACCCCTGATGACCGGGGCGTCTCCTGTCGCGGTGGCTGGGGCGCGAGGATGTCTGTTCCTTCACGCGTGCGGCCATTCCATTCCCTCTAGCTCTAGACCATGGCCTGAACCAGCACCTAACGAGAGACATCGCTGTCGCTGATCACCGCTCCATGAGGACACGGTGGTGCTCCGCCCAAGCGGGGCACACGTCCACCGTAGGTATGCTCCACCGTGTCAGCCTGATGGAAGGAACATTGGTGACAGCCAGACGTTTCTTCCGCCTGAATCCAGAATTGTAGTCTACCCTTCCGAACTTACCATGTCCGGTGAGGACCTATGTCATGTGGAAGGTGAAGACGCCCTGGCGCTTCTCTGCCCATTCCTCAAAGAAGGGTATTAGCACCATGATTGTGGCGTAGCCATTGCCCATGTTTTCAATGTACTTATTTACACCATCAATTTAAAATTTGCTAATCAATTACTGAGGAATATCAACCATTGGAACAAAGACTGACAATCGAATTACAAATGTGTTTTATTGGCTGGATTAAAAAATAAAAGGTTTACCTAAAATTGCAATTAAAAAAGGGGTTCAGTATAGTGCCACTTTTGCTTTAGTGTGCGTGGGGTGCGACATTATGTGAATCAATTAACGGGAGGGATCCGCAAGTTTTCAAGGACTTCTGAACATTAATTCATCAAGCCTAACAGATCATCATTAACGCTAGAATCATCACAAAACAAATCCAGCTCTTAAAACCAGCCCAATTACCAAAACATACTTAGGCGGGGTATATTTACGTACAATCTAGAATTCTAGACTTAGCTAAAACCGCAGTAGTATCGTCCCTATGCAGTATGAGGTCAGGCCTAATTGCAGCACGTAGTTCGTCCCTTCACCGGCCTTGGGTGACTAATGCCAAATTGGTGATGATTGTGTATGATTGACGTTGAGACGGTGAGACGGTGAATCATGCGGCGTCGGATTGTGAGGGGGTTGAGGTGTGAATGTTAGCGGGAAGCGGTTTCATTCGGGCTCTCTCGTGTTACCAATCTGACTCTATGACTACCTAGATTAACTGGATACTGTCAGTAACTTCGCTGACGTAAATGTAGAATATTATCCCAAGAACATACTCCAGGGATATCAAGTATACTATGTTCTACTCCAGGACATGGTCTAGTCGTCATTAAAATCTGTTCTGCCGTTTTAGCTTCAAGGAATAAGAATACACATACGCACCCACACACCTATCCACCACACATCTTTTTTTTTTTGAGGGTACGTAATCATCAAGTAACTTCTCTCGATCTGGGAGGAGCGACAAGTGTTTTAATTATTTAACAATTCATATACACCCAAAAAAGGCAAGAAGAAGGAAACAGACAAAATAAGTACAAAGGGGATGCTTATTATTGACAGTAGAACAGATAACTTCTGATATTTCAAAATAGTGTGTGAAAATTTACAAACGAAGATTGAAATATCGTCAAACTTTAACGTTTAAAACGATCTGGCCAGTTTTACTTGGCCATATCATGAAGTGATCAATTTCTAAAATCTGGCGACGACATATACATTAATGGACCTGGACCATAATATGGACCTGTATCGTTTAGATCGAAAAGTCTGAAATAAAGTTCTTATTATTATTATTAATGAAAGTGTGTAGACTAGGTCCGGATGGTTACCAGACTGTTGGACGGCGAGCTACTCATTGCTCGTCGTCCGCCAGCCCGAGCCTACTGGGGCGAGAGGATGTCCGTTCCCTTACGCGTGCAGCTGTCTCCTAGGCTAGCATTATCGAGTCATCCAGCCCATCAATACAGCATTGGCATTACTTTTACTTTTACTTTGCCTGTTGGTCTAGTGGTTAGTGGCCCTAACTGCTATGCTGGAGGTCGTGAGTTCCATTCCCACCCAGGACAAATGTTTGTGTGATGAGCACGAATCATTTGTTCTTTGTCTGGCTGTAATCTATATATATAATAAAAGGAGAAACTGACTGACTGACATATCAACGCACAGCCGAAACTGCTGGGACTAGAAGCGTGAAATTTTGCATAAGGTTTCCTTTTATGACGTAGGCGAGCACTTAGAAAGGATTTTCCAAAATTCACTCTCTAAGGGGATGAAGCGGGGGTCCAAAGTTTGTATGGAGAAACCTACGTTTACGCGAACGAAGCCGCGGGCAGAAGCTAGTTTATCTATAATATGTATGTATTTAGAAATATATAAGTATGTTTATCAGTTGTCTAGTACCCATAACACAAGCTCTGCTTAGCTTGGAACTAGACGACGTTGTGTGATAGTTGTGGAATATTATATTACGAATCCGAACACCAAACAAAACGATTTTTTCTCAAACCCAGTCAGACAATGACTCATGCTGACCGTCAAACAATCCAAAGGTGCACAATGGTCATTGAACTAGGCATTATTTTCATCTCACGCCTAAAGTGTTAAAACCTTGACCTAGAATTTTCTACCGGACATTTTCCTGCAGCAGTTTTTACGGCATTTTTTTCTTTCAGGTATGTTCATAATAATAATAAATAGGTAGTTTATTCATTTTCAGAAGTATTCTTTGACATTTTCGAAGCCGGGAACAAATAATTTGTTGATGTACCGAATCGTTGTTATACGTAGCTATTATTGACTTATATTCAAGCCCAGAACCCGGTTAGCAAGTCCAACTCTAAGTATGCTTAACATCGAGCCCTCGTTCAGGCCATAGTCTGGAGCGAGAGGGGATGAGGTCGCTTACTTCTGCGAAGCAGTAATACTAGCGAAGGAAACGGCCGCACGCGTTAGGAAAAGGACATCCTCACGCTCCAACCACCGCTACCCTGACTACGTCACGGTAGGCGCGGGCTCACGGAAAACACACTTACACTTAACCCACACATACTCTCACATTTTTACCATCAATCACACACACCTATCACACATAACTAATTATATAACACCTTTGTTTTTTTCTCTCCCTTTATTATGTTTTCGCTATCAAATATCTTTTCCCCTGGATAATCATTTTGCAATAATTATTTACTTTTTATTTATATAGTTTTTTGTATAACTGTGTCCTATCCAGGTTATAATTGTATAGTCTTGCTCACATAATTTCGAAGGTACACTGACTTCTAAGAAAAAGGTTATTCCTAGTTTAGAAGTCAGGGTCTTTTTGCTCTGGCTCACTTTTAGCTATGCTCCAACAATGTAACATTTGTGTATGTTTTGGAATAATAAAGGTTTATTATTTTATTACTATGTTCTACTCCAGGACATGGTCTAGTCGTCATTCAAATATGTTCTGCCGTTATAGCTTCAAGAAATAAGAATACACATACGCACATGCAAACAAACTTTCGCTTTTTTGATATTAGTGTGATGGACTTTCAAAGACTGGAGAGTGTTGACCTAAAATTGAGCAGAACCAAAACGGAATACTGGTTCTGCGATTTCGGCGGTCTCTCCAGTCCTGTGCCCTTAGCTCTCACCCATACCGATCTATTCCGACTTTCGTTACCTTGGGTCGCTTGTCCAGGTGGATGGTGAGGTAGACCGAGACGTAACACATCGGATCAACTCAGGATGGATTAAATGGCGACAGGTGAAACAGGCGAAATGGGAACAACTTGTGACCCACTCTAGTTGAACAATAAAATCTACAAGTTCATGATTTAACCTGTCATACTGTATGGATCAGAATGTGGAGATAGATGTCTGGAGTGACGAGAATAGATAAGATGAGAAATAAATGTATTAGACGAAGTTTGAAAGTGGTGCCAGTGACTAAAAGTTGAAAGGGAATGGTTTGTATTGATATAGTCATGCGAAAAGCAGGGATGAAATGTATGGTACTAAAAGAGTTATGAACACAGGTTATGAATATACACGTGGATAGTTGAAGAGGGAGAGGGAAGTCAAAGAAAAAGATAGATAGATTGTGTGAGGAGTGAAATGAAGGAGAAGGGAGTCAATGATAGCGTGAAGGCTAATAGGATAGAATGTAAGAAAAAGTCTTGTTGCGCCGACCCCAAGTAATACGGTACAGGGGTAGATGATGATGATTTTCATTTGCATCTAGTTAGGTTGGTTAAGAAAAGGCTAGGACAAGGCTCAGTATATGACGAATAGGCTCTCTTAAAGTCAAACAGTTTCAAAATTAATTAAGAATTTTGTCTATGGATCAAATTCTATTGGATGCAATTTTTGCATGAAAGTCATGCGTGACAATGAATCTAACTATTGTTATTGTTCTTGTTATAATTGAATTATATAAATGCGTTTTCTTTTTAGGGTTTTTTTTATGTGGGAAATCATCTAATGCCATCTCCCGCCCTTTTCATGTCAGACTTTTACTGACTAAAACCCACTCCTGTTCCTTCTTTGCCTTCGTTCCAGGGCCCCGGGGTTCTCTTTCGCATCACCCATGGCCCAGTAGGCTTCGACCCTGCTGGGCCCCTACGGTTCCCCCTTTTGAGGGTGCGAAATTATTAAGTAACTTCTCTCGCTCTGGGAGGAGCGACAAGTGTTTTAATTATTTAACAATTCATATACACACATAAAAAAGGCAAGAAGAATGAAACAAACAAAATAAGTACAAAGGTGATGCTATTATTCACAGTAGAACAGATAACTTCTGATATTTCAAAATAGTGTGTGAAAATTTACAAACGAAGATTGAAATATCATCAAACTTTAACGTTTAAAACGATCTGGCCAGTTTTACTTGACCATATCATGAAGTGATCAATATCTAAGACCTGGCCACGACATATACATTCATGAAAGTGTGTAGACTAGTTCTAATAATATCGTCTTCCAATCATAAGCAAACTAGTCCAATCCAGGGTTGGTCTGCACAAGTGCATTGAGCATCGTTAACATACGCGAGTCTCAAATAAATGTTTTCTTTCTTTCTTTTTTTTCCTTCAGTACAGGGGAGAGCATCGTGACGTTTTTTACATGGGAGTTCATATAAAGGACTCAGGAGCAGCAGAGAGTGTCAGACTTTTGCTGACGAAAAACCCTCACTATATATAGTATTACTTCAGATGCCCTTTGCGATCCAAGGTTGTGGTGTCTCTTTCAAACAATCGACGACTCGGGCTCGGTCCGGATTGTTGGACTGCGAGCTACTCACTGCTCGTCGTCCGCCAGCCCGCGCCTACTGGGGCGTGAGGATGTCCGTTTCCTTACGCGTGCAGCTGTCTCCTACGCTAACATCATCGAGTCATCCAGCCCATCAATACAGCATTGGCATTACTTTTACTTTTACTTTGCCTGTTGGTCTAGTGGTTAGTGGCCCTAACTGCTATGCTGGAGGTCGTGGGTTCGATTCCTACCCAGGACAAATGTTTGTGTGATGAGCACGATCATTTGTTCTGTATCTGGGTGTAATTTATCTATAATATGTATGTATTTAGAAATATATAAGTATGTTTATCAGTTGTCTAGTACTCATAACACAAGCTTTGCTTAGCTTGGGACTAGACGACGTTGTGTGATTTTTTCTCAAACCCAGTGAGACCATGACTCATGCTGACCGTCAAACAGTCCAAAGGTGCACAATGGTCATTGAACTAGGCATTATTTTCATCTCACGCCTAAAGTGTTAAAACCTTGACCTTGAATTTTCCTACGGACATTTTCCTGCAGCAGTTTTTACGGTGTTTTTTTTCTTTCAGGTATGTTCATAATAATAATAAGTATTTTATTCATTTTCACTAGTATTCCTTGACATTTTCGAAGCCGGGAACAAATAATTTGTTGATGTACCGAATCGTTGTTATACGTAGCTATTATTGACTTATATTCAAGCCCAGAACCCGGTTAGCAAGTCCAACTCTAAGTATGCTTAGCATCGAGCCCTCGTTCAGGCCATAGTCCGGAGCGAGAGGGGATGAGGTCGCTTACTTCTGCGAAGCAGTAATACTAGCGAAGGAAACGGCCGCACGCGTTAGGAAAAGGACATCCTCACGCTCCAACCACCGCTACCCTGACTACTGGTCACGGTAGGCGCAGGCTCGCGGACGACGAGCAACATAGCTCGCCGTCCGGCCGTCCGGTACCCATCCGGACCGAGCCCGAGTCATCAACGGCGCGTAGTGTTCCACGTGCGCCTCAAAGAGATGTCAGCAAACTGTTGGGGCCCAGCAGGGCCGCGAGGAATTTCTGAAAAAGAAACCTGTGTTCCAATGACGCTAAAACCACACCTGTGTCTTTTAGTTACCCTTAGGTAACTAAAGGTGGTTTTAGTCAGTAAAAATCTCCCCCTCCACCCTAGAGCGAGATTGTCCATCTCAAAAAAAAGTATACTTAGCATTCTCCCGTAGACTTTTTCTGATTTTTCAATTATTGTAAGGCTTCTTGGGTCTTTGGCACCGAATGTCATTAATACAACTAATGATTGGAGCCTCCTTATCTAAGTACTAGATAGGTATATGTGCTTGTTTTCATTTTTAAGTAATTTACACTAACATACGAAACTAGAATAGATTAAATACTGAATGAAAATAAATCAAACCATCAGGGTTTCTGTACTTAAGTGAAAATTAGGTTAGCTTTATGCTAAGTACGTTCATGTCAAAACTGATGACTTCATTTTAATTTTGATTTAGTTTATATATTGATTTTAATTTTAGTTGGAGTACAGAAATCCACATCAACAGTGCGAACACTAGAAAAGCGTACCTAAGAGACATTAAAGTTTGACGAATCTTGAAAAATGGTTCAACCATGTTCAATCTCGTAACGAAATTAATCAGGGTAGGTTAAATATAATTTTCACTTACACTTATGTTCCTTCTTCAGTTGTATTTTGCGTTCCAAGGCCACGGTAAAGCGGAAACTACAGTAGGCCAACGCACACGTGGGCCACGCCTGACGTCACGTGGTGTGGATCTAATGTAGCTCTACAAGTCTAGTTGCCATATAAAATGTATGGAGACCGACGCGCCCAGATCGGCGTACGTGGCCCACGTGTGCACAAAGTAGTTCTACCTTAACCCTTTCGAACATTCACTCAGTTCATTGCACCTTGCAGACTGATTTTGCATAGAAAACGCTAGACGCTATCAACATGCCCGTATCTCCGAGTAACTGCCAGTCGAACAAATTGTTCGTAGCCATATTTTGCGGATAAAACCATTGATATTAATTACATTAGGCTGTCATGGTGAGCTGTAAACCATAATATGGTTATCCATGGGTAGAAACGTACGATTGATGACCCCTGACTCATCTTTTTCTATTGAAATTATGACGGATTGTACGACTGCCTAACCTGTCAGGGTATACAGGCGTGGTATTATTATGTATTCCAAGGATGGATCCAGCCCTCAAAAAGGTTGTTGTCACGGCAACCCGAAAATTCAGGCAAAACTTTGTACAGTTTTAAATCCATGTGGACAAAGTGGCAGTGTAATTTTAAGAACCTTAAGTAGGACACGTAGTCAACTTGCAGAAAAGATGAGATTATTTTCATGAGATTCGCTTATGGCCGACAAGAAGTTAAGGGAAAACGGGCGTCACGATGGGCTAGATCAGATTAAAGCGCCTATCTTGAGCGCCGTTTAAGGACCGCCTAGTGGTGGTTTCTACCTTCCCTTGCAGTCAACCGCTCTAGGCTATGGCCCTTTTAACGTAAGGGTAAATACGCTACTGAATATAATGTTCCGCGAAAACTTTGATGTTTCCAGCGATTTTTAGGTTGACATCTTCGTGCATTTTTTTTCCATTTTTAAAAATTTGTGTTTTAAGCAATGATATGAGCAATGATGGAGCAGTCTTGCTTAAAAGTAGCCTATTCTTGTTTAAAGATCCCAGGATAAATAGCTATTAGGAAACACTAAACCCGCTAAGAAATTTTAATACAATCAAACTATTCCCAAAACGTAATTATCAGAATTGGCATTCAGCCTATCGGCCTCAATGAGGGTTATGAGCATGACCATTGTGCCCATTATGGTGTATCCACCCCTGAAATATACGACGAGGTATGTTTTATTTCCTAAACTGGCTGTTTCAAACGTTACTGGTGTGTAAGGGATGCTTAATTTTTTTTTTATTATTGCACTATAGGTATGTAAGGTCTACGTGTGCATTTAAAACTGAAGAAAAGACAGTTAGGTTCTCCTTTGTATTAGTTCATAGGAAGGTGTTATGTGGTAGGTAAAACAAACATCTATAGTAAAAATAACTGTTTATTTATTTTTAAAATAATACTTAATTACATAAGAAAGGACGGCATTACGATTCGAAAATGAGAACTTAAAACTAAAATAACATGCTTACGATAAACTTATTTACAAACTTTAAAAAATACCTACATGTCTGGATACCAAATCAATGTTCACTTTAAATTAAATTTATTCATCTAGAGAATTATTTACATTAAAATGTTATTAAAAATATGTAATTTTTTATTAACACATCATGTCAGCTCTTTGTCTCAGCAATTCGAGTCTCAGTTCATGTTCCCTAGCGGCTAGTCTCAACGCAGCAATGCTAGAAGTACGCACATCATCCATTACTGGGTGCATGTGCAAGCTTTCACTGCCGGGCGATATCGGGGGCGACATGGAAGGCGCCGGGGATCGGGTAACCTCTGGCGACAATCGGGAATGATCGGACGACGGTCGGGATAGGTCGGGAGACGGGTGTGACAGTTCGGGTGCCGGTCGGGACTGTTCGGGGGATAGTCGGGGAGGTTCGGGAATGTTCAAGTTGGCGAAGAGGGAATGGAAATGCGCAGGCGATGTGGCGTACAGCGGGGCCCCGAAGAGAGGCGGGCGTGAGAGTGGGGGTAAGTACTGGGCTCCGAATAGTGGTGTGCTTGCGTATCTGTGTACAAAATTACACAAATAAGTAATCAGGAAAATAACACAACCATAATGAAACCTATTTAAAAGGATTCCTAATCTTTATCATAATTAGATTGTTATTTTTTTATTGTTACTAGGTTCGCGTTAAACCGTTTTCTCCGGGTACTTGATGTTGATGCTGGAGCTCGCTTGCCTAAAAGTTACCAATTCACTGTTAACAAAAGACCCTAAGTACTTCAAAATAAAATCAAGATGCTCACCTAAAGCTGGCTAGTGCAGCATCAAACGGCTTCCTCAGGCCAAAGCCGAGCTGTGACAATGGATGCGGTGGCCCTGGCAGAGTGGCAGAAGTCGGCAGTGGTTGGGAACCCCCTAGGTAGCCACTGTATGGGTGCGCGTGGGGTCCCACCTTCTCCTGCTTGCGCCACTTAGCGCGACGGTTCTGGAACCAGACCTGATGACAAGGAAAAGAGAAATTAGATAGACTGCGAATGGGAGGGTTATTTTATTCCTATACTTTAAGATCTTTATGACCCTATGGAAATAGTACATTTTGATACAAGTGCAGAAAGTTTGTCATAGCGACCGAGGTGGAATTCGCACGAGCCGTAGGCGAGTTTGTTACGGAGCCGAGGGCTGCAGTGACAAATTTGCACGTATGTTAAACGACTTTTTTCAATACACTTACGAAGAAATGAATAAACGGAGGTTGACCGGCGACTCGTGGGGGTCGACGCGCGCCCAGCCTGATGCGATAAATGTAATAAAATTGTGGCGGGGGAGAGCACGCGCTATTTCTGCACTAGTGCGGGAAACAGTCTATTGCGTGCCTAAAAGCGGTGGGATAAGAGCGCGTTTTCTAGTAAGTGTATTGAAAAAAAAATTGATGAAATATGGGCCGCATAACCTTTACGATATAGGTACACTATTATACCATAATCGCACTTATATTATAAAGGCGAAAGTTTGTACATACAAACTGACAAACAACAAACTTTATGCTCAAACGACTGAACGGGTTAGGATGAAACTTGACACACGGGCAGGCCATATGTTTGTTACTTTTGGGATAATTTGATACTTTCACGCGGCGAAGCTGCTGGCTTCAGCTAGTCAATAACAAAGAGAAAAGGACACACAAGTCAAGTGGAAAATCAATTCTCACTCTTCAATTTGTAACGCTAATCGGTTGAAACAATTTGTCAAAACATACCTAACTTGTCGCCATAATTGCACAAGACAATCGAATAAAAGATATTTAATGAAAAAAAAAACAGTAACTAATCAATTCATTTCTAGAAACAAAATTAATTTAATGGCTTCACACTTATCCTCACAATAAGATTCCCTCTGTCTGTGTTTATTGTAATCATCATGAAGCCGAAGCCACGGTTGAACTTTAAAAACGGGCGAATTAACTCCTTTCAATATCCACCCAGCAAAATTCTTTCAATTTTATCCTCAATACCAAATCATTATCGTATTATGCGATGGCAACACTTATTATGTACAGCTAATCAATTTCCACATAGATTTATAAGCTGACTTTCTAGTTCTAGTAGTTTTTAATAATTCACTGAACATAATTAAACAATCAAGTAGAAAGTTTACGACCTACGGACAGTATTATTAGTTAATAATATAAAAAACGCAAGAAATCTAACATAAATCAAAGATAATTAAGAGTCACTGTGCGTGTTGCTTGCAAAGGCACAATCTGGACATAAATGGAATGTCCACTCATTAGCTGGAGGTTGCTTTTGAAGGCAAAAAGGTTTTAATTAATACACGCTTAGCTGTGTTACATGGACATGACTATTATATTATATATTTATTTATTTATTGTATTTAAGTACGATAATCTATTGATAATTATTTTAGTGTAAACTATTTATATTTTAATTATATCGGCGCCACAATCAACTTTATGGCGCCTATTAAAGAAATTGTTGAAAGATCTGCTTTCTGCTTCGTGACGTGCCCAAGCAGTATTTTTTTCAAGCATGATTAAATTGTTCATTCTAATGATTAATGTTACAAATTGTGTTTCATTTTAATTACTATATCAATTTGATGATGAATGTACAAAAAACGTTATAACATAAAATCGTACATGTTTAGTAACTTCTGTCTATGAAATAGATTTAAATGTGTATGTGATTTATTATTTCTGGCAGTCAATTAAGATTTTGTTAAAATAATAACTATATTTCAATTTGATGATCGTAGGTTTGATATACCTATTAGTAAAGCTTGTGCAATCGATGATTCGCCTTCAACCAGAGATTTGGAATATTTTCCTGATCAATTTACTCAGAAAAAATATGTTAAATAAATTAACTTATAGGTAAAGACAAGCCTGTTGGTCTAGTGATCAGTGGCCCAGACTGCTATGCCGGAGGTCGTGGGTTCGATTCCCACCTAGGACAAATGTTTGTGTGATGAGCACGATCATTTGTTCTGTGTCTGGGTGTAATTTATCTATAATAGGTAGATATTTAGGAATATATGTATAAGTATATTTATCAGTTGTCTAGTACCTACTCATACCACAAGCTCTGCTTGGGACTAGATGGCGTTGTGTGAAAGTTGTGGAAAAAATAAAGCTGACAGGAATTCAATTCCATAAATAATAAGTTATCTACTAATTGTACAACTTTAATATTAATGCGTCGCTTACACGTCGCATTTACATTGCTAAATGTGCATTAGCTCCTTATGGAGATTTCCTTCCACTAGCTAAGATTGCAACCGATATATACAAATTAATCTTTCAACAAATAGAATATCATGCTCCTCACATTACAACGCAGTGACAACAAAAAATGAAGCCTTTCCATTAACTCCACAAACGTCTATCAGATAAAAACGATCAACCTTTTCTAAGTAATTGGCAATTTCCAACAAAGTCGTATTTCCAATTTTGCAGTGACTCGGACATTAATGAAAACATCCGACGGTCTCGTATGCCGTGATTAAGTGATCATTAAGGTGTCGTTCCACCGATATGTGGACGGGCGGAGCCGCGTTTCCCTACATGTCTTATAAGGAATCTTGATTTCTTACTGTGACCATACATCGACATCGTAATGACAGATATTAATCGTTTTAATCTCTTTTAATAATGCACTTTAAGAAAAGTATGAAAAAACCTAACTTCTTCATGTGACCTTTTTGAAAATTGTAAAATTTAATTCGTCATGTGTTTTGTGGTAATTACTTTTGAGTAGCATGTTCTGAATTGTGACAGGAATCAAGCTAAAGACAAATTAAGCCCACGCATGCAACGCATTATTGAAAACAGACAACTTTCGTGAAACGCTTGTGACAGTTTTGCCGTTGCGTAATCCAAGTATGTTTCTAAGTCATCTGTTTTCAAACAAATTCAAAAGTCTAGATGTCATAATGCGTTGCATACGTGGCATACGTGGGCTCAGTTTGTCTTTAGCTTCATGCTTTTATTGACACATAAATCCATATAATAAAATTACACGATGAAGAATGCGGAAACGAGCGATTATGCGATTCTAATATAATACTGATAAGGACTAAAATGGACTTTAGCGAGAAATAATATGTGCTAATGATGCTTTATTAGTCACGTTTGCTTCTATAAAAAAAACTGAGAACGCTTTGATTTATTACAAGTCTATCTAAATCATATTTAATACAATATTAGCACACAATGAGCCTTATTAACTTTATAAGCTGCATGAAGGAATCGTAAATCGTTGGTTACTTAACCAATTCCTGAGTAATTGTATTATTGTTTCTGTTATCTGTTGATCTAGTTCAGTAATTGCGATTTTCTTCTACAGTACAATCACAATAATAAACTGTTGAGTAGCTTAAGATTTTGATTTTATCATAAAGGTCAATTTAGAGCATGGTCCTAATTTATACATATCTAGATGATGCTTTGAAATACTTTTAAAAGGCACGTGTTTTAATATAATTAGTTCCAAGTAATATTTTTTTACTAAATGCTTATGAAAGTATATTATTCGATACATATAACAAAAATACAATTTTTTAAATTTTTTGTTGTCTGTTTGGTCTGTCTAATCTCTGAAATGTCTGGATTGATTTTGTCGGAACTTTCTCTGACGGATAGCTGATGTAACAAGGAGTAACATAATTTACTTTATTTTACTTCACGAGAACGGGATTTCAAATTTTCAAACTATAGAATAAGTCTTCGAAACGGTTGAACAAAGACAGGACTTTTGCTGGGATAAAACTATTGTTATTATTAGTAACATCATCATCATCTTCCTGCCCTTGTCCTGTGTTATTTGGGGTCGGCGCAACACGTTTTTTCTTCCATTCTGCCCTGTCACTCGTCATGCTATCACTAACTTCCTTTTCTTTCATATCACTCTTCACACAATCCATCCATCTTTTCTTTGGTCTCCCTATCCCTCTCCATCCATCTAGATGATGTAAACTCATAACACTTCTAGTAACATGTGTTTCATCCCTCCTCTTCACATGACCATACCAAGACCAACGATTCCCTTTCAACTTTTCAGTCACTGTTATTGTTAGTAACATAAACTACTATTTATTTTACGGTGGGAACGGGACTTCATTCCCGGTTGGAGGGAGGGGTTACATACCCGAAATGCATAGATATCATTTTTCATACACAATTGCCCCAACAAAGTAGAGTAACATTAGTAAGCTCCTCGCAAAAGTCGCGGGTAACAGCTAGTATATCATTAAGTGTCAGACGACTGAGTTTGTCGATGAAAAAAACTCACACAATTACTGCAAAGTGGAATGTCAGAATATCTTAAAACTATGCATTTTTTTTCCGTAAAATACACTCAATTTAATAAAGTTTATTGCAAGTGTGCACCAGTATTTTAATGAAAATTGTCCTTTTAATTTAACGTTAAATATGGTCAATGTTATAAATGGGTACTCACAGACGAATTTTGTACGTGAGAAAAATATTTAATTTTTTTACAACGTAAACAGTTTCCTTAATTGCGTTTAATTTTATAGTGAGTAATAAACTGCTTTTTAAGAAATTTTATTCATGCAAGTGGTCTATACAGGGAGAATTTAAAGATGAAATTACAAATAGCCAAAAATGGAAACTACGAGTTGAAATGGAAAATAGAATTTTTACCCAATTCTGGAAAAGACTAGAATCACATATTGATCCTATTAGAATATTATCTATCTATAGGTATATATGTAGGTATGTATATTAAAGAAGAAACCGACTGACAGACATATTAACGCACAGTTGAAACTACAGGGACTGGGAGTGTGAAATTTTGTACAAAGTTTTTATGACTTAGGCGAGCACTGAGAGAGGATTTTCTAAAATCCGCCCCCAAAAGGAATGAAAAGGGTGTCCATGGTTTGTATGGAGAAACCTATTTTCACTTGGGTGAAGCCACTGCCAGAAGCTAGTCTAGGTATAAATTAATTAAGTAAGCTATAGAATTATGCGGGATTTGGAAAGAGTTACCGCGGTCCTGGATTGCAAAGGGAACTTAAGAATCAAGGGTGTCTTTAAGACAGTAAAAGCCTGTCACTCCCTCTCAGTCCAGCCAGACGGGGACAGGGAGGTTATTTGATGAATTCTCACCCAAAGAAAGCTGCAGAAATAATTGCAGACTTAGAAAGCATTTGCAGAATAAGTAAGTACATGAAATGTCAATGTCAATGAAATGATGAAGAGTTTTCAATTTTCTTAACTTTAGTGGATGTTCCAGTTAACAAACAAGTATTTCAAACAAGATTATTTTAAGTTAATCAATGAAATGAGTACCATAAAGTCATGAGTAAGTAATTATATATGTTATAAATGTTAATTAAACGAACTGATTGCCTGATTGGCGCAACACGCGTGGGACTATTTGTCCGTATGTTATAACTTTTATTGCAACGTGTGAATTTTACAAATATACACTTATCCTTTAATTTATAGTCCAAAGGGTACTCTATATATGCAAAAAATAACAATAATTCACTACATATCAGTAACTTTTTATTAATCAAATGTAAATTACTTTTTTTAATGGCATAGACTAGTGCTTGACTGCGATCCCACCAGATGGTAAATAGTGATGCATTCGTTGACGGTGAAGTGAACTAGTTTATTAAGAGGATATTCACTCTAGCCTTGAGGGCACCTAAATTATAATCGGTTGGGAAGACCGCAGCAGGCAAATTGTTCCAGTCCTTCGCCTACGGTACGTATAAACAACGAGGCGAAACCCTTAGTCCGGGCCGTACAGGTGTTAAAAAATTGTATTAATTATGTATTTTATGCAAACTTGATTAAAGAGTGTAATTAAAGTGTTTTATATATCAGCGCATTTAATTAACATTAATCCACTATTAAAACGAAATAAAAGAACAATGTAAATAAGTATTACTTTGAAAAAAACTTTGCAAGGCGGAATTTAAGCAGTGCCAGACAACGTGGCAATGCCGCCAGTCACACACTTTCAATCGACTGCGAAGCAGGAGAATTTTTGACGCCATGTTTTAAGATATTTGATGAGGAGCTTTTGTTTAACTTAAAGTAAGGTATTCTTAGATTCTCATCTAGGAAAAATGTTTGTGTGTTGAGTACGATCATTTGTTCTGTGTCTGACTGTCTGGGTGTAATTTATCTATTTTAAGTATGTATATCAGTTGTCTAGTACTCATAACACAAGCTCTGCTTAGCTTGGGACTAGACGGCGTTGTGGAATATTATTATTATTCCGTTTATTCATAATTATAACATATAAATTATATTTTTAAATATTTCAATAAAAAAATAAAAAAAACATTTAAAAATATAAAAAACAGTGTCCCACCGGTATCGGGAACAGGGTCCAAGCTACCGGCGGTCAGGGCTCCAGAGAAAGGAACCTCCTGACAATACGAGCCGTGTCCAGGAGTACCGCTTTCTGGATCAAGCCCTTGAACCAGCCGCCTAACGCGAGCCTCCTAAGGTGTTGGTCGAGGCTCTTGGCTATTAAGCCATTGGCTGACTTATTATTATTATTATTATAGTTTTTAGCTAAGTTTTTTTAACAACATTTAACTGTTTATAATTATAATATATAGTACATATATTCTGATGTAAATATGAAAAAAAGATGCAGAGGATTTTTTTATGAGGATTTCCAAATGTCCATTTCTGAGTTAGACCGTGTCCTTAGTAGGTACTTAAACGTTAAGTATTTGGACATTCAATTACCTAATATCTATTCAATAAAAACAATTTTATGTATCTCACCCCGTAACCTCATTCCGACTGATCCGTGGGAAGTCCACAGAACTCTTCTGATTCTCAATGAGAAACAACCCATTAATATCATATTGAAAATATCTTATCTTTT
Source organism: Mythimna impura (assembly GCA_905147345.3). Lineage (NCBI taxonomy): Eukaryota > Metazoa > Arthropoda > Insecta > Lepidoptera > Noctuidae > Mythimna > Mythimna impura. Next base: position 22,867,425 of record LR990348.1, on the reverse strand, counting down.
AAATATCCATATAATTGAATCCAACTGTGTAAATTAACTAGTGTAAATTATTAAAAGCGGTACTTACAACTAAATTTTATGTGCCATATTGATAGAGCATGGAATGTGTAAACTATCCGACTGTGCGTGACTTGTGAAGCAGACGTCCTGTCGTGCGTCCACAGGGGGCCTAATGTGCGACTTTTTGTCGCAGTCGCACAGCTCAAGAAAACGCACTGATTTTATTACTTTACCTTAACCGACGTTTTGATTGACTTAATAATATCGCCCCAATGAATAAATGTATGATTCCAAAATACTTTAGTCTCAGAAAACAAAATTACTAATTTATCGGAAAAAAACAGCAATTAATAATCTCGTTCTTACCTGTATTCTAGCTTCGGTGAGGCCGATTTTCAAAGCGAGTTCTTCTCTGTAACAATAAAAATGTTTTATTAAAACTGCGTCTTAATAAAGCTGTTGATATTTCGCAAGATGGAGACACTTCATTGTTTTTACTCGTTAAAATTCGGCTTTTATACAAGTTGCAATTTCGGGGATGCTTTGTTCAATAAGTTTTATTTTTTTATCCAAGAGAGCTCTTTCATTTGAGTCCATAATATTTAGCAAGTAGAGCGCGACAAGAACATGCATAGCATTAGCTGTTGACTTGATAATTATGTATAAATAAATTTTACTATTATTTGCATCGTCACGAAATATTTTATCACCTCACCTAGTAAAAACATCAGGGTAATGAGTCCTTCCAAAGGCCTTCTCGAGTTCATCAAGCTGGTAGCTTGTAAAGGTGGTCCTGTATCTCCTCTGCTTCCTCTGAGGAATGTCTTCATCATCTAACCCGCTGCCAGACCCTGGACGTTCATGTTCCATGGGCGGAAGGTCAGGGGTGGTGGAGGAACCAGGCTCAGAGACACCCATGATGAAATGAGGGAAGTAGAAAATGATGAGGTAGTTAGAATTGAGTTCTGTAACAAAGAAAATGATGTTGATTATACTAGAAATTTTAATGACGAGAATTTTTTTAAAACATAACTTCTGAAAATAATTGGTAGGTAGATAACTAGTAAAAAGTTTAATATGAAACAAATATCAAATGTATTCGATAGATGATAGCAATAATGAGACGAAAGACTAACCTAACTAGACTGTGAAACATGACAAGGATGGTGTAGAGATATCGGTCACGGAAACTAAATAACAGCCTGTCTTGTAACCGATGAAAACATTATAGATAATCGACCAACAAAAACAACGAGCTTAGGAAGTGTCTACTATCGTGTCCTTTATAATAAAAAAAATGATAATAAATATCGACATACACATGTACAAGGATAACTATCAGCAATTAAACCTGGAGGCACTATCATGTGAACCTTTCACAGTTTTATTTACGTTGATTATGAACAAGATATAATTATATTAAAAGATAATGTTACCAGTTATTACAATGCAACGGGCTGTGTCGGGCAGACTCAGGTTATTCAAGCCCTTGTGATCAAACGTCAAGCACAATTAACCGTCTATCATTATTGCCCATCTAAATTGCAATACCAAACATCCGCTTTCTTCATTCGCCATTGTTGATGGAGAATAAAATGTAAGTACCGATGGCGATAGCCACCACTGAAACGCTTTTGGACGTGTTCATATTGACAACTGAGAAAGTAATGGCCGGTGATAAAAATATGTCGAATTTTAAGATGGTGTAAAAACTTAACGTTAAGAGAAGTTGCATCATTAGTTATCTTGGTGGTTTTAAACACACACACAAGCAGCAAGTGTTTTAAGAGAAAATTCAAAAGTGCTTTATGCAATTTACAAAACATGATATTATACAACCTGGGGGTCTTTAAGTCAAAAGTGAATAATTAAGTAAACTTGTTCCATTGTCGACTACATCATCGCTTAACATCAGGTCAGGCAATAGTTAAGTTCGAGCTGATAAATAATTTAAAAAATAATATCTGTCTACCTGCATATTTTGATTTCCTGTAAGGTTTGATTTTTCAAATATGCAATAATTTCGTCTTTAACAAAACCGAGCCAGAGACTCCTTTGAGTATTTTTCGGTACTCCTCATAGTTTAGGATTTAGCAATCCACGTCCACTTGAAATTGATTGAACTGTATATAGTTCATCATATATATAAGTTTTGCTTGGCAGAAATACTTCCATATACAAAACTTACTAATGATAATGATGACCGATCTGCTACATTTATGATATGCACATTATATAATTTAACTAGACAAAATATCTTCAAAGTGTTAGGTTTTAACGATTTTCTATACAGCTAAGACGATAGCAATAATACTAAACAATTTGACAAACAATATTCCGTAGTATTGGTAATCTTCCTTTAGTTTAATATATTCACAAATGTTACGAATAAGAAATACACAATGACTAGAGCCCCTAGATCTGCATTTAAAATTAGTACTAACAGTAAAATAAAATGCTTTTTAATACCGTTTCGCTTCGAAGCATTTAACGAAGTTACCGCAATGTACAGCAGAAATTATCACCATTTAGTTAGAAAAAAGTGTTTATAACTTAGAATATTTTAACTTAACATTTTTATTGATAGCAATAAAATATAGCGTAAAGATAATATTTATGAAGAGGAAGATAAAAACTGAAGTACCTACTTGCAGAGTAATTTCCTGTTTTGCCGATTCTGATGTCGAAGACGTGATCTTTGATCAAAATATAACTGTGTTTAGTTTGTCCGACAGACAAGAGGCAAAAACTGGTAGCTTTTTATCTCATTGACACAAAATTCCTGATCTCACCGTAATGGTAATTACCTAGCGAACTATAGCACACAATGTCAACAATGCCGATCATGAAAAACAAGAACAAAACTAAGAATTACCGTAATGTCGTTAATTACCGCATATTTTTCTAACCGGACTAAGACACCGATTCGTCATATCTGAGAAACAATTAGTACACTTAATCAACTAGAGAGATCCAATTAAACAAGTGTTTAATTACATTTCAGTAATAATTAAACGCTATATTTTGTTCCAGCATTCAGCTAAATTCGAAAATGTGCTTTAATTCTTTGTAATGGAGTTGATTGTTGTGTGACTGTTAAGTGGTGCAAAAAACTTATTTAAACTGCCTTTTGTGTTTAGTAAGTAGCGTTTCTTGTTTTGCTGCCAATTGATAAAGAAGCGAGGCTGGATTCTTCATGGTAAATTTTGAATCGTTATTAAAACTTTAAATCGATATCGAGAGATGCATCTAATAATTTTTGATGAACAAAATTGTCTAAAACTATAATTTCCTAAATGCTTGGGCATATGAGGAGGATTTTTTTATGATTCGATTATGTTATAATATCAAGTGGTTGTCAGTACTAAAGTAATTCAACTCGAAGCATAATTTTGAAAATAAGATATGTCTTAGTCATTATTGTCATGTGAGTTCTCTTCTGAATAATACCCATGATATTTACCACAGATATTTACCATTTTCCGTATAAACGGAAGCTCTGAGATATGTAGTATACAGTGCAGTCAATACGATACTATTTGAAAGATTCAATAGGTCCATTTTGGTTTCGTAATGTTTTTTTTTTTTAATTAAAACTGCAGTTATTGTTTTACATATTTAGGTAGATACAAGCAATACCTACAGGGGAGTATTAGCTATGATGATTCAAATTTTTCAATAAATATTTGTGTACGATTGTATATCTATGGTTGATTTTATAATAGTACCTCAACGTTATAGACAAAATTATCTCCGAAACGAAATTTGTGAGAGACACTGATTAGATAAATAATTTATGAGTGGTTCGTAATTATAACTTTTAAATTGATTGAAACGCTCCAATAAATTCAAGATACGACGAATAATCGTTAATTAAGCATGTAACATTTATAAAAGCATTAAAGAAGTCAAGCGTTTTTGCCAATTAAGAAAAAGAGGCATTACAAGTAATTATAGTAAATCAGATAAATGAAGCAGAACTCGAAAACGAGAGGGATGAAGCTACATATTTGAGAAAGGGTAGAAATATACAAAAACACTTTCCTAAAATGTAAAATCCCAGATAGAGTGTGGATGGTCACAATAGCAATAACAAAGAAAACGAAAAGATTACAAGTGACATAACAATACTTGAAAGAGGAAGAAACAGAAAGTTATTAACGTTATCTCTTCTAGGATGAATTAAGCGATTGTAAAATTAGGTGAGACTTACACAATAAGAAAGTATTTCTCACGGTGACTGACACGCAATAGTCATAAAATCAATTTATATAAGTGTATATAGTATCTAGCAATATATTCGCAATTAACGGATTGACTATTCTTTTGTGGGAATGGAAAGTTAAATAAGACAGTAACAAAACAGTTTTAGTCAAAAGAATTACGAATCAAGTACAGGAAGTACTTGATTCGTAATTCTTCTTATTTAATTAGTTTATTTTGTTAATAGAGACTTTGATATAGATGAATACAGACATGACTGAGAAGAAGAAGATACATTATATGTTAACTATAATATTATACATGTAAATGTGAGTTTGTGTGGACATAGGCTACTTTTACCCACGGAAAAACCACGGGACCACGGGGATTTATGATTTCATAAGGGCAAAGCTAGTAAATAATATTATGGCGAATTTTGTGATATTGTTGAGGTATTATTTCAGATAGATAGGGGCCATTCATATATATTCTGTATACATAGCCCGGAAACAGAAAAAGCAAGCCACTAGTCTTAAACATAGTGGAAAAGTGCTAGAAAATGATGACAATTACTCCACTTTTGTTAGTATTTCATTTATCAAACATAATAATTGTGTGGCAATTCAATGACAAATTACAACTAGGCAAAGATTCTGGAATTTTTGTTTTTGTAACTACGTCATACAGGATGATCATTTGAGGAAGGAAAACCATATCACAATATCCTGTAAACCATTATTAATTCCATTTAAATTCAATTTTCGTTACAGATTTAATGTTCATTAAATTCTGTTATTACCCAAAGTAGATGTCCAATAGGATTAGTAATAGTTCACGAATGATTAGCTATAAGCTTGAAGTCATCGACTATCTCTGGTCACTGTCTATCTGCTGTGTCTATGGAGCGTGACGACACCTGCGCAGGAGCATCTGTCGCACGCGCCGGTAATCGCGATCCATTGCGCACTACAACGACTTAGGTTTATTTAGTTTTGGCCTGTGTTATCCCGGTTCAGGGCAAAGGCTTTCCTTTCTCCTTCTCACTACTCTCGATCTCAACTCCGTCTATAGGCGTCAAGTTCATTCTGCTGTCTTTGCTTGGTACTACCATGGCGTTGCAAGACTCTTTGACCACCTCGACCAGCTTTGTGCTTTGATGTAGTAGAATTCATGAAAAAAATATTTAGAATTTAACTAGTATGCGCAAATATTCATTTATACCTTCTACCTTTATTTAAAACATCTTATTCTGTAAAACTTATCTATAAATTAGAACACGATATAGAAGTCTGTAAACTCCTAACTATTCTCAATTTACTTTGCTAAGTTATTTCAGTAAAAAATTCTAGTCACACGTTTTACCTGTCATGAGTCTGAGCAACGTAAATAATAAATTTTTCGTATCTATAGGGAAGGCATGTAGGTTCAGACGTATTAGATATTTTTTATACGATCCCCAGATGTTCACGGTAATAGAATTCATTTCCAACACGGTAATTATTTTGCTGAAGGTCTATCGAACAACCGCTTCTCCTAGAAATTGAAAATTTCTTCGTAAAAAAATCTAATTACAACCAAGTAACACAAAAATATTGAAAAGCCTCAGTGAAATTTGCGAACAAACTGTTAGAGAGCAAACGAAAAAAATAAATTAACCACAGACACGGTCCAGCGTTTCCTCTTTGCGGAGTAATAAAAAAATACTTTGGGTAAATTAAATAAAGCAATCAAGATGTAAATTTTAACGCTCCGGCGATCTTGCGATGAATATTGACGAATATTATCCACTGATTGGCTCTGCCGAGCGGGTAATCGACACATTGTTAGACTATTTTTTATATACAACTAGCGGTATCGACTGCACGGAGTTCGTTTGCCCCTCGACTGCAAATAAACCTTGACTTTTTGCTCCATTACCGCCAATTTTGAAGAAAACTTTCGATCCAATATACGCCTTTGTAGAAGAAAAACCGTAACTATGACATACGATATTCAATCTATAATTGAAAATGTGTGAAAAAGGTATACACGAGAGTTTTAGCATATAATTAATTAACGAGTCGACGTGTATCGCTTGTGTACGATATAGTGTTTCAATTAATTCCCTCGTAATAAATATTGGCAAAGATCGTAATAATTTAATACACTATTGGATAACACTGGTCGTTATAAAGAATGTAAAAACTTGTAATGTCAGAGTTTAGTGCCGTAAATGAACATGCTTTAGGAATAGCTAATGTTGTATGTGAAGCTATACGGCCTAAAGTGGTGTACCTTAATCGATTCACGTAGCGATATAATTGTAGACCATGTTTGTAAGAATAAATTAAACCCTATATCGCCGATGCTTGTGTGATATAGAAAAAGTGTAATAATTTGATTTATACGCAGCCTTATGGAGTTAACAATACGGTGTGAAATTAGCGATGAATGATTTATAGAAACTATGCAAGACGTTGTTCTATACTTTACATTCAATGTTCGTTCGTTACATCTAAATCATAACTTGAATCTCAATTAACACAAGAAAATGAATAATCAATGAGAGCGATAAGTTAGAGCTAATTGGACACCATAAAAGCAAAATACTACGTTGATGAATAATAATTTCATTCTTATCCTAAAATATGGTTGTAAAGTTGAGAAAAAAAATAGAGTCTGAGCCTTATTGAAAATAAAGTAAGGAAATACTAGGTTTACTGAGCAGTAGTGTAAAGTTATCAACCACAACCATTTCCGAGGTTTTTTACTTCATCTTCCAAGTTGCTTTACTCTAGTCTACTTACTCGCTATGTAGATGTTGATCAGATTTTTGCACCACTCGATTAAGTATGGAAATGTGAAATAAACTCTATAAAATATACAATTCTATGGCACAAGACCACGATTCTATTAATTCAATTACAAAATTAACGTCTATTTCCTGTTTATACACAGAAAAAAATATGTATGCAGAAAATAATGGAAAGAATAGAAAAAAATACAAAGAACAACAATTTTGTATCGTTGATACAACGATAAGCTATTATGGGCCTTTAATATATTCTGATTAGATAACATTTCCTTTAGGCAGGGGTACAGTGAAAGAATTATAATATAATAGGATTAGGAGCGATAGAAACCATGAGGCGCCTACTGGATTATTGTTTTTTGTGTCTTTACTAAGACTTGGGTGATAATCAACTGTTTTAACTATTGTAAGTTATCTTTTTAAACTCATGATAACGTTTTTAAAGTTTGAATTAGGTATTAATGATTGAATTTATTTGCATCGAAAACTTTAGTCTTGGCCTTTTAATTGTTATTTTCGTTACTAACTACTTCTTTAAATTCATCTCTATGAATCTCATATAAGCTTTCATTAGCATTTCATCACATGATTTTTATGTATAAACTTGCACTTTCACAACATTTATTGAAACCACAACTTCAATAGCGTAAACAAAACAAATATTTATCCAAACTTTGGAATCTCCATTCTGCACTTTATCGTTAGCTCTAAGAATTGAGGGATTAAACGTTTTTGTCCATTAGCTCTGGAGTTAAGTGTTAATGGCGTCTCGGATTATACCGGTGAGCTTCAGATAAGAGCTGCAAGCGTCTGACTCATCCGTCCCCTGACTGATGTCTGTCTGCTACCTGATAACCCTGACATTACCACGCTAATGCTATTACTACAAGTTCAAATTCCTGTTACGCATCATCCTCCACTTAACATAGTGTTAGTCACTCGGAAAATTCTATCTGAACTTAACACAAAGCAATAAAATTCACAATTGTATGGTTTCCCCGTTCTAGATTTATTTGATTAACTTAATTATTCCTTTGTTCCAACGGCATTAGCGCATTGCATAGTTTTTCCATTACATTCTTCGTTATTTCATTGTCGGCAGCTAAATTATTATCAATTGGAATAGCATACATTTCAACATAATTCTTTTCTTTGAAGAACTTGGGAAAAAAAACGTCGAGCGCCTAATAACATTCACAAAGCTAATATTATTTATCGTAATCACAATCTCAATAACATCCGATTCAATTTCATCACCCCATAACGAACAACGGAGAATCTTAAATTTTAATATTAAAAAAATAATCAAGATACAAGCGGTATGGATGTAAATGGACATTCCTATTACGAACGCGGCTAGTAGCATCGAGTAGCGTGTAATGAGAAACCAGAATGTTAATTAAGATCTAATTAAGTCTAATACAATCAACAATGCTGCTCGCGTTCCGGAGGCATCCGCAAGTCATCACGAAGGTTTCGTATCGCCTAGTCTATGAAGATCTCTGACCTTCGATGCGATGCTCATCTCCGGATCAACTTCTCATCGAACCGAGAAGTGACGCGGGTCATTGTAACTGGTGATGTTAATCGAATTGAGATCGGCCAACCCTTTAGTAAAAAATCGGTTAAAATCACTCTTTCTAAAGGCTATTGTGATGTGAGAACTCAATTTAGTGAACATTGCAGCAATGTGGACGTGAGATCAGTTGAAAGGGTAATAAAGATATCTAACGTCTGTATGCGAGTTACAAATCATTTCTGAAGTAATAAATGTGACTATGAGGAAAAAGTAATTACAGTTTTAACACATCAAATAGAATACAACAATTATTACTAACTTTTCTTTGAAAGTTTGTGATAATTATATATGGTAAAGTGTTGAGTTTCAGGAAACACTAACAACCTACTTAAATATAACCTACTTATTTAAATTACCCATTTCGTTATTTCACTTGCGTAATTCCCCAGTCATTTTTATTTAACATAAGAAGTCAATATAATTGATTTTACTATTTTGAATATTAGAGAATTAAGATGTCTTTATTTACTAAAGTAAATAAAGACTTCTAAAGAAGTAAAGTATACTTTTTGCCATTGGCTAAATATTAGTCTGTATGTTATTCTGATGTTTAAGTCGTAAAAAGTAAAATCACATCGAAATTCATTATGTAGTTTTTACGTGAAAAAGTAACAAACATCGATCCTCACAAACTTTAAAATTTATAATATCTTCTATTGTATAGGTAGATAATCTATCTATATATATAAAAGTGAATAGATGTTCGTTAGTCTCGCTAAAACTCGAGAACAGCTGGACCGATTTGTCTTGGAAAAGATGTCGAAAAAAGAAATCCGAATACAACGCCAACTCTAATGAAAATCACATTTTAAAATGAATTATGCTGGTTCTGGTAATGCCAGTAGATGGCGTTATCTTTTGACAGTTTAGTTAAAAGGTATCACAATATGACTATTATACGGTACGAAGTTCGCCGGGTCAGCTAGTATAATATAAATACTATAAGTATAATATATATATATATATATAATATTAAAAAAAAATATTTTACTACTAAATTAAAAAAATTATATCATACTATTTATATACTATACTTATAATATAAAAAATTAATAATAATAATATTTTTTTAGGTACTTCCTAC